>OX467084.1:5302450-6529582 GCA_950106755.1 Climacium dendroides | reverse complement strand
GGCAGATTGCAGGACGTAAAAGTTCAAAATTTCATTCTGATAACATTAGGTTCGTCTCGAAATTGCCGCCGATCTTGTGCAGAGAACACTGTCCCAAGATTCCGACTTTTGTGGAGTTGGCTATGGAAAGGAGCGCAACGAAGGCCTTCGCTAGCACGAGTAGTAGTCCTCAAGGACTGCTTAGTTCCACCTACAGCCTGAGGTAACTTGTTTTTCCTGAAGAGGGATTCGACATTGTTGGATTCTAAGTTTGTTGTGGTTTGCGCCTGTACTTCAACTGACCGGAAGATGTAGGTGGCATTCGCGCAGGTACTTCATGAAATCAGTTGGATTCTAAGTTTGTTGGTGTTCCGTAATTTGATTATGAGTTTAATCTCTACAGGGATTTCTATACTTGGGACGTACTATACAGCATTTGAATTTGCATGTATTTGTCCCACCAAGTACTTCGAGAGGCCATGTGCAAATCAGATTCTCTGATTCTTTATGCAAGTCAGATTACCCAAGTCTGTCGCCTGTGTTTGGTTGTTAGAATACTGCAGTACAGGTCTTGGTATGTCATTGATATGTTGCATAAGTTGCTGAGGTTGAGGCTCAGATTGATGCTATCGGAACGGCATATGTGATCATGCCACTGACTGGGACACCATTTGTTTTGATGTCATTTCCTAGCCTATGGTTGGATTACACTTGTACCTACTTTATTTGTGTAGTAATCTTAGATAAGCTAAGGTGCTGTTGGGTACTAGCTAGTCTTTGTAAGCCTCATGAACTTTCTCTTGCCATTCAATGTAGGCTGCGAAATCATGTCCAACCAAGAAATAGTCTCCTTTACCATAGCCCGTGTCTGCTTACGGATGTTTGTCCCGAATTGGATGAGCATGCAAGACACCATGAAGGATTATTTTTTGAAAATATGTGGTTTTTTGGGAAAATTAGGGCACAATGCATTTCGTAATTGGAAGTTCTCCGTGTGCAGGTGCTCAATTTCCCTCGAACAACATGAGGACTGCATCATAGAGTCGTGAAGCCATGAGAATTGACAATTGTATGAATTTCTGGTACGTCATTGGTGGAACTTTTGGAATGATGTTGAATGCACTTCAATATTTTACTCTAATTTTTTGAACTTTTTGAGGACATTGGAAATTTCTTTTAATTCTAAAAACAAATGAACTTTCTGTAGCTTCAATGATGAGAAATCTTGCGATGTTTCATAATTAGGTTGAAATTTAGGCATAACATTGTCCTACTGTGACATTTCACTCAAAAAATCTATGACTCCTAAATAAAAGAGACATTGCAATTAACAGAAAAACACTTATATATTATGAATCATGAATGTGATGGTGAACATATTTTTACAATAATATATTTAATTGTTCATTGAATGACTTTCATTCAAATGGAACATTCTTCTTATCTCAAGCAATAGAGAAATATGGGCCCTCTTCTAATCTTCTTCATCTGAAACTTGTTTTTTATTTTGATGAAATGAAAACAATTGTCTACCAAGGAATGTTTATTTTCCCTTATTACCAATTTTCTAGAATATAATGGTGTCTACGAAGGTGGACACATTTCACTGTGGAATG
Source organism: Climacium dendroides (assembly GCA_950106755.1). Classification (NCBI taxonomy): domain Eukaryota; kingdom Viridiplantae; phylum Streptophyta; class Bryopsida; order Hypnales; family Climaciaceae; genus Climacium; species Climacium dendroides. Next base: position 6,527,987 of record OX467084.1, on the reverse strand, counting down.
GGACTTTATGAATGAAATTAGCTATATGTTTCTGTGTTAGCATTATCACATGTGGCCTTCAAAGAATAGGGTAGCGTAATAAGAGTACAGTGACTTGAAGATAGTCAGAAAAGTTTAAAACATTATGCGTGTATTCAATTGTAATTGAAGTAAAATGTAATTGATGACTATTTAGTACAGCGGTATTCATTTTCTTGCATAGTTGTAGTTTCTAATTGTAATATGTGTTATATAATGTTATCTTGCTATTTCCTACTTTATACCATATATGAATGAAGAAGATGTTAGCACTTAGCATTAATGCTTGAGATGTCACTATTGTACTAAGATGCAATTTTGTCCTTTCCAAGTAGGACTCGTCCATGTAAACTCCCACAATAGCATGGCTTCTGAGATCAATGAGTACGAGAGGTTGAGAAAAGAAAAAATTCAGAGGAACTCACAGAAATTGAGAGATTTAGGCTTGTTGGACATTGTGGCATAATTGGCAAACCTTAGAGAAGTGAGGTAAGATACTGAGCTCTACTAAATATTCGAAACATAAATGAAGTTGTCTGTAGGAGTTCATTGAAGCCGAAATGGTTGTCCCTTATCATGATTAAGGATAGTACAGATTCAAGTTAATTATAGGGAAGTGTCATTAGTTTGAAACATAATGGAGAGGTCTGACCCATGTGTTCTTTGACCTAAATCAATCACATCAGGGCTCTAGGATTCAGAACTATGGAGAATATCTTGGCGAAATTGACAAGACAGATAGCTAATTTGTCAGATGATGTGCAAGTGGAATTATTTCGCACAATTGCTAGTTTTCTAGCAATTACGTTTCCTATATTGGAAATGACTTCTAATTAGCTTGCGGGGATTTTTGAGAGCAGCCGCGATGTGCCCCTTGAGAAGCCACAAGCAATAAAGCTAGGAAAAGGAGGGGAGAGCTCTGGCACTGTGTTCCCAGCATTTGAGAGGCATACACGGGCAGCAACGAAGAAGGCTGTGGAGAGGGGGAGTTTTGGCATCAACTCAGAAGATAGTGACAAAGAAATAGAGGAAGAGGCGTCAAAGGGAGAGTACCATACATTGAAGGTTAGATGAATTCCTTCCCAAATGCAAGTAATAGTTATATTGAAATGCATTTAATTAATGGAATATTGGGAAAATTTCCCATCATTGTTGAAGTGTTGTTTTATTGCAATTGGCATGCATATGTGGATTATTGCAAAGGACATTTTTTTATAGAAGACTGCAACCATTTATAGGACTCATGATTTGTCTTTAGAAATTTGGTCTTCGTCATTTCTAAGTTCTTAAAGTTTTACAAGTGGATTTCAAGTTGTTGTTGTTTTTTTAAAAAAAAGTTTTAAGTCAATTGAGTGTCACGTGAGCACATGTGATTGATCAAGGTTAGAGAAAATCAATTTTTAATCAGTACTTTAGTAATGACCAAGTAAGATATATTGTAGTCTCAAATGACCATTCGTGAGTGATTATTGTCATGAATGACAACAATATGTAGACTTCTGACTAGAAAATCATGTTTTATGACTAATTTTAGTCATTATTGTTGTTTATTGACTTTGTAGCAGTCAATATTGATCCATTGTGTTTGTTTGTAGTGAAGTATTGTCTATTGTGACTGTTTGCAGTTGCAAATGATATTTTGTGACTGAAAGTCAAGTCCTGCATTGTCTTTGGTGACTATTTGGAGTCGCAAATGATGTTTTGTGATTGCAAGCCAAGTAACAAATGATTTTTTGTGACTACTTGTAGTCACAAATAATATTTTGAGAATTCAAGGGAAGTCGGAAGTGTTGTTTTGTGACTGTTTGTAGTTAGAAATGATTTCCCATGACTGTTGGTAGTTAGAAATGATTTCTGGTGATTGTTTCTAGTTACAAATGATTTTTTGTGACTAGTTGAAGTCACTAGTAATAGTTACTACGATATAATCAATTATTTTTATTTGCCTTCACAGGTGCTTGAATAGCAACAACATCACCCTAGGCCGTGGCCCAAGAAAGTTACAAAGAAGAAGACGATGACATCATCAAAGGACGTGATGGTCACGACACAAGCAGAAGGGGAGAATTTGTTATTTGATGACACTGAGGACACAATGATGGGGGAGGAATCTGAAGAAGACATGGACAAGCACTTCAATGCGGAGGATGATGGAGATGGCCCAAATGATGAGCTCTCTACCGATGTAGTAGATGAGCTGGAGTTACGAGAAGTCAGTATATTGAAGCGCATGGCAAAGAGTGGAGCTAACCCAAATGAATTACGTGAGAAGATGCGGAAGCTGAGTGCAACTGAAGGCGAGGAATTTCGGAATGTGGACAAAAGCACAAGTCTTCAACGACAATCCAATCTCAAACAGTTGAGAAGGAATCTACAGAAGGTTGATGACAGAGATTGGGTTGAAGTTGATCTTATGGGTTGTCCTACGGGAATGCATAGGGCGGATTGGTTGACAAAGCTTCGTGGGTATTCTCGTGATTTGGATTGGAGTGTGGATGACTTCAATTCACATCCCCGACCTCTACTTTTAGCAATTAAGGAGAAAATGGCGTCAAAATTCGAGTATCGTGGTGGAAAAGGCGATGTACCTGAAAATGTCTTCTTCCACATTTTGAGGTCACAAATGAAGACGAAGAGGGCAAACATGAAGAAATTGATAGAAGCTGAGGCTCCCATTCCAAAAACCGTGAAGGCACACCACGTTGAGAACTTCAAGAAGCTCATCAAGAGGACAGACAAAGTAGCATATTCTGAACGTATGAAAGTTGCACGACAGACCGTGCAAAATGTGTCGTATAGTGGACGATCTGAGGGAGAAGTTAAATCACGCCTTGTAAGTAAAAGAGACGTTTGCCTTGCTGTCATTGTAGTTCATGCATGTTATTGTGTATGTAGTATTATTTTCACAATCATTGATTCTTGAATTGAGCATCTATACAAAGCAAAGTTTTTTGGGGATATGACAATGTTTAGCCAGGAATTAGAAATGTTCAGTACAACATAGAATGATGAATAAGATGGTGCCATGAGTACATTCAATCATAATGAATAGACATTGATGTACATGAAATTATATTTTGACTGTATTGTGACTATGTACACTTGTATGTAGCATTGCATGTGACTACATGTACTCAAATTAGGATACAGTGGTAACAATGTATAGTCATATGTAGGTAGTCCTATAATTACATGAAGTCGTACGTGGTTTACAATATGACAATTTACATTTCTAAATAGTAAGTTATGTTAGTATTTTCACTTGTAATTGGACACATGCGTGAGGAGGTGAAATAGTGTATTTATTGTCAATGCTTCTTAGTGTTATAAGTACGTTTGATTGTGTTGGTCATGAAATTAACACATGTAGGATTGCCTTCCTTGCAGGCTGCACATTTGGGTAGATCCCCTACTCAAATGGAAGTGGAAGCAGAGCTTGCTTCATCGGACAAATCATTGCACATCCGCTCATCAAGTTCAGGAGGGACAATGAGTAATTCAAGGTTGGCTGGTAAAGGCATAGAAGAAGTGCGAAATGAATTGTATACGTTTAAAGAGACTATTAAAGGGGAGCTCAGTGAAATGGGTGCCCTAGTGAAGCAACTTCTATTCGAGGTCCGGAAGTAGAGTGGACGGAGTACACACCCTTCAAGTTCTGAAATAGGCACCACAGTGCCTGAAGGTGCCGGTGGTGAGGAGATGATGGAGGGATTGGTAAATGTCAGCACCCCTGCACCTCTGAAGACACTAGAAGAAGCAACCACAGAACCCCATGTAGTGAATGTGTGGAAAGAGGTTGAGTTTGTGGATGCGGCAATAGAGGTTTGTGCGAAGATCATAAGCCCTTCAATGTCATTCAACGTACTTGAATAGGCTTTGTTGCCATTGTATTTGTTCAGAGTTGTATGTCATTTGAGGAAGTTAGACATGAAATCCCAACAACTGAATTATGAATGTGATTGTGACTTTAAAGGAGGAAGACGCTATTGGAGATGTGGAAAATGTAAAGAAAAATGGGAACACTTTGCCAACGATTCAAACAAGTGCAAAACCAGTCGGTGTTACAAAAGGAAAAAAGGATCATGTAAGTGTAAAGAAGAGGAAGGGCGAGGTTGAGAAATTGGGCACAAACAGAAGTCTTCAATCCAGTCGTGAAGCATTGACTGAAGGGAATGCTGGTGACAAGACAAAGGAGGTGCAACATGATTCAAAGGTGAGATGGACTAGCATGAGTGTATTCACTGCTTTATTTGTTGACTTTATTGTTTATAAAAAAGAGTTGCATGGAAAGTGTAATTGTTTTAGGTGAACAAATAAATAATGTTTGAATAATAGTGAAATGCAAAATGGTAGTATTCTACACAGGGTTGGGAGGTTCATGTTAATGAATATGTTGTGTATGTGTATGAGTTGTGCATAATATGCATGTGGTATATTTGTACATTAGTATGTCTTAGAATGCAAGTGCTGGCGGTCATAATTTCTGTTTTGTGATTAGGGACAATCATTATTTGTAGTGTTTGCATATACTATGACTAGTGGCAGTCATAATTTTTAGTATGACTGCCTTCAATCAGAATTTGTAGTATATGCATGGTGGCAGTCATAATTTTCAATATATGACTGTCTTCAAGCAGAATTTGTAAAATATGACTGGTGGCAGTCATATTTTATAGAATATAACTAATAATAGTCATATTTTCTAGTATATAGTAGATGGCAGTAACATTTTTTAATATATAACTAGTGAAAGTTGAATTTTTTAATATATAAGTAATGAAAGTTGTATTTCATATTGTGTAACTATAGGGAGTCATATTAACTTATATGTAAGTTGTATTAGCCATATGTCTTTGTATATAACTTTACAAAGTTACTTTTATTTGTCTATTTTACGAGGTGCTAATTTTCTTGTGTTTAAGAAGGTCCTTCTGTATTACACTACGTATGAGTATGAGTATTCTTATTTATCATTATGTGACTATGGTGAAGTACATTTTGTTGCATGCTATAGTGGCTAATAATTTTCCACCATTTTTGAAGAGGGCCACTAATAATTTAATATGTTTAAGCACGGGTGATTAGAGTAGTTATTGTGTGAGTAGCTGTAGGTGCTCCTAAGTCACATGTATGTATAATTTTTAATTTATATTATGTTCTTGTATTTGTTGAATTCATATTTTGTAGAATGTAAATGACAGTGAATGCTAAATTATTGATGTGCATATAGATTGGGGTAGGAGGATCTGGGCAAGAACGTTCAGAATTCAGTTCGGAATTCACAAAGGAGGAGCCCCCCATAAGGAGGGGGGCAATGAGGGCTGCAAAGGTTGGCAAACCTCCAAAGAAGAAGAATATGTCAAGGAAGCTAAAGTTTCCACCGGTGAGAGTTTTGGATGATTCACGTAGAAAGATACTTGTGTTGAATGTCCTAGGTTTTCTGTGTGACATTCGACCACTACACGAGGAAAAAGAGTGGGGGCCTGATGGTACAATCCATTATGATAGAGAGTTTAAAGTAAAAATTAAGAAAAGGGCTGAGTGTGCAGCGTTTGTGACAATGCTCCATTCTTGATTTGATGTCGGGATATGGGCTCCGATTGGAGAGGCGCTTCTACAAGAAGTGGCTCGATTCCTAGCTCGTGGGACACCCATGAAGTGGTGTTTTCTTTGGGGAAGGGAAGTTGGTGGTGGAAAGAGAGACTTGCATGATTTATTTGACATGATTCCAGATCCAACCCATGGCTCAGCTAGGGTCCTTCAAGTGGATTGGGATTCCACATCTACATCTAAGTCACCTGGTACAAATGTATTACCCATTGCTGCATGGGATACTTTAGCTTCAGAAGACAACTTCCTAAAGAACCTGAAAGGACCGTTTGAAGTTTTTAGTCAAAATCCTTCCGACATTGAATATTATGTGATGTTCTTGGACAAGGCGATCAGTCAGTTACAAAATCCATTGCCCCAGGTATGTATTTTTGAATATATTGTTTGCCTTCCAATGAAACCAGTGAAAGTGAAGCTCCATTGTTTGTATACTTAAAGTGTACATGTATTGTCAATGCAAATACAGGATGCAAAAGGTGGGAAGACATCGCTTGAAGGTTCTCGGAGCTCAAAGAATCAAAGCCTTGTCTCCTAGGCTGTAGAGTCAAAGGTGAAATTGTTCGACGTGGACGATGACAAGAAGGCTGAAGAAAATATAATTGCACACGGAGTCATAGTTAATGTTGCAGGAGGTTCACTTCATGGACGGCTCATTGAAGAGGGCAATGTGTCTATTAGCATAACATCTGTGGTTCCTGGATCGGAAATGGTTCTTTTATATGAGGCAAACAACAACGACGACCCTCCTATGGTGCATGTAGGCGACGTTGTGAAGTCTGTGACAAAGTGGCCCATTGAAGCTTTGGCTCCTTTCGCTGAATGAATGAAGATATGAAGTAGTGGATTGCACACTGCAGTATAAAGTGAGGTGTGTGTGTGTACCTATAGTGTTTACAGTGTGAATGTTTGTCGTATGTGTTTTGAACTTGAGTAATAAATGTCTTTGGAGTACATCTTTGAATATATGTCCAGGTTTGGTGATTGAAAGAGTTGCAAATTCATATTTAGGACATGATATTAGAATGTCCTGTTGGTTTATTTTGCATAGAAGAGGATATGTTTTTTTTTTTTTTAAAATAGTAGTGGCCCTCACTCATAGCAATGACCAAAAAAACTGAATAATTGTATTGTATATGAAATATGACTAGGAGGAGTCATATGTAATGTCACTGGGAAATATGACTCGTTGTAGTCGTATTTCACGTCACTGAAAAGATGACTAACCGCAGTCACATTTTTTGTCATTGCAAAATGTGACTCCCCGCAGTCATATTCCACGTGACTGCAAAATATGACTCAACATAGTCATATTCCACGTCACTTCAAAAAATGACTCACCATAGTCATATTCCATGTCATTGCAAATTATGACTCACCGCAATCATATTCCATGTCACTAAAAAATATGACTCAGTGCAGTCGTATTTAATGTCACTAAAAAATATAACTCATTACAGTGACATTCCATGTCATCCGAAAATATGACTCACTTCAGTCATATTCCATGTCATCAAAAAATATGACTCACTTCAGTCATATTCCATGTCATCAAAAAATATGACTCACTCCAGTCATATTCCATGTCATCAAAAAATACGACTCAATCTAGTCATATTCCATGTCATCAAAAAATATGACTCACTTCAATCATATTCCACGTCATCCAAAAATATGACTCGTCGCAGTCATATTCTACGTAGGATTTTTTTGTTTGCCCGGGCAACTCAACAAAAAGTCAAGACCCCCCTAGGAGAGTCAAAGTATACGCCATGTTGGCATACTATGGCTAAATATGGGTATTTATACCCTTCAACTTATATGACTACCAATATGACTGATGTCTGAAGCGACTGCTTCTAAACGACTGGAGTCAGTCATATGCCGAGTCATCTACAGTGATTTCTACGTGAGTCATATTTTTTGATTTTATGACTCACTGCAGTCATATTTTACAATCATAAAACACTGCCATTGTTGTAGTGTTTTTTTGTTTTTTTTTATGGTTGAAAGATACAATCTTAACACATGATCAAATGCGTGGGAGAAAAAACTGTTCCGTTGTAAGGCCTCCAACTGCTACTCTAATTAATGGCAAACTAAGTCAAAAACACACCTTCTAGAAATTGATCCAAACCCCACATGACAAGGATGTCATTTTGTGTGTCCAAATCATGAATGTAGTTGATCCATTTCCAACTCTAGATCAGTAAAACTCAATCTGAAATTCCCAACACCAGACGTCCGACAACCACCTCTTTGCAAATCATTAGAAGACATTTCAAGCCTCTATAGGGCCGTTTCAGTCCTGTTCCCTTGTTGTTTCCCCCCTGCAGCGATGGAACGGTAGTTGTCAGGGAAAAAAAAATTCAAAAAATAAAAATAAAAATTTAATTCTTAGAATGCCAAAAAAAGTGGAATTTTTTTTTAAAAAATTCAAAAATGATGTGGCAGGGTCTTGCCCACATTAGCCTGCTGCATTGTCAGTACTGTAGTGCACTTCGGGGGGTTCCTTGCCATGATAACTCGTGGCCCTATAGAAGCCTGAAATGTCTTCTAATGCAATATCACAAGCTTACAAAATCGTAGTGCAACATTTTTTGAAGCTCGTTGTCTAGATTTGATCGCTTGCGCTACAAGTAGTATTGGAAAAAACAACTTCAAATGTAGCAAGCAATCGATCACTTCTTCAACCACTTGTCACTTCTAAACATTTCCAAATATCTTACAATATTTTAGTTTTTGGTTTAGTTTGGGGGTATAGATCATTTGATTTTCTAAAGTTTAGACATGTGAGCCTATTCCTTTTTTTTACACAAAAAAATGGATTCACTTTTCATCTTTTTTTATTTTTGAAGACATATTTGGTGTGTATTGATGTGTTCTTTGCAATTCATAGAACTACATCCCACTACAATTTGGGGCAAACTTCCATATAAACAATGTGTACAAGTTGAAATTTAAAAAAAAATTCAAGCTACTATGTACAATTCTTTTTTGTGCCCATTAGTGTGAACTTTCTTAAGAAGCATGCAACAACAAAAAGTCAAGTTTTAAGTCATTTATAAACCACCCAAATCCTCAAATTGTAAACCTCTTCAAGCAAGAATATAAGGCATTTGCAATGCTATTTTCTGAAACCCTTCCACAACAAGAAAGGTGAGGGAGTCATGAGATGATGTAAGTTGTAAAAAATCCAAGTTGTAATTCCAAAAACAAGGTATTCAAAAGTATTGAACCCCCCCAAATATAAAGTTTTATAGACCTTGGGGGATACTATTCTACAATCACTCTATTTATGAAATATAGCCAAAAAAATAATTTAGAACCATAATTTTTTTATGCAACCTTGGTAAAATTTTCATTGCAATCCAAATAGAACTCCTAAAGTTGTGTACCTAAATCCAATTGCCACACGATTTGTGATACAAAATAAAACAAATATTTCTTGCAATCACATGTATCTTTTGAATTATTTGCTTGTAAGATAGAGGGGGTTCAAATACTAATCCACTAGTAAAACCTCTTAGACATTGTGTCAAATTGTCAACCAAGATAATCTTGTGTTCAATATTCAACAAATATAGATCACTTTAAGGTGATTCTAAGCACGTGTACTATTCTAGTGTCACTTGTTGCAAGTACATTATGTCTTCTTCCATGACTTTCGAATTATGGAGTTGATATATTTGAAATTGTAAAGTATGATACATAATGTCTTTCATGTTGTATTTTTTATTTTTTGAATTTAAAAAATAATAATCCATTTAATGGTTAATTTTGGTATTTATTCACAATCGTGTTCTCATGTTTTTTTTAAACTTGGGGAGTATCCAAAATTTATAATTTGGAGGTGAGCTTCAAGGGCTATGTTTCCATTTTTGACATAATGTGATTGTACAAAAGACACCTAAAAATAGAAAATATAGTCTTGTCTAGCTAGGCTCTATGCACGTGCTTTTAGACATCCAATTCAAGTTGATCTCAAAGATTTCTTTTATTGAATTAAATCTCCCCAAAGTTTTAGAGAATGGATAATTTTTAATTTTTTTATGGTTTTAGATTTTCTATTTTAATAATTATTTTATTTAGTTTTTGCAATTTTAAAGTTTTCTAAATATTGTTCTTATTTCATTTGATTTAAAAAATAATAATTTTAATTTTAAAGTGCACAATAATGTGCGTATAGAATTATTTCATCTAAATGATGAATTTGAATCAATTTTGTAATAAATTCTTGTGAAAATTAAAAATAATAATTCATGTATTGCAAATCCTACATGTCCAAAAGTTTTTATTATAAAATACATTTGAAAGTATTACATATTTAAGGATTTAAACTAACTTTCAATACCAATTCAATGTAAAAATTTTGTCCTTCCAAAAAATAATCTTTTAGTTCTTATGAATTATATTGTAATGAGTTTAATACTACAGTGGTTTTAAAAAGACTCCAAAACTCAAAGTTTTATGACAATAGTATGCACCAAATTCTATTTATAGGTCAAAATAGTTTGAAATAATGATATCTCTAGCAAGAAATCTAGAACATTTTGTCTAGCCCAAAGATCATTTGTAGATTGAGGGAATAGTTTTTAAGAAGTTGAACCTCTAATAATTCAAAAATAAAATTCAAAAATCTAAAGAAGATGAATAATTTTTAAAGATATTTTCAACAATAAATCTGGAATATTCCATCCATTAAATAAATTCTTTGGGGACAAAGGGAATAGTGGTCAAAGAATTGAATCTCTAATATACAGACATCACAAATAAATTAGAAAGATTAAAGAATATATATTATTTATAGCAGTATTATTAGCAAATATATCTGAAACATTTTATCTAACTAAAAGGTTATTTTGGAATAGAAGATGCAATTGTCAAAAAGTTGACTCTCTTGTACATCACAAATAAAATAAAAAGATTATAGAAGATGAATTATTACAAATTTAGTTTGGTACACCAAAGTAAGTATGTTTTTTAATTGCATACATACATTCATGCTAGTGTAATCCATAAAAAGGTTTTAGTTGGTAAGTTTATTTATTTTTGTAATTAAAAAATATTGGATGTGATTAGTAGAAATGACTATCCAAATATAGAATTCAAAAGAAATTAATATTTTATTTACTTCTTGAGCAAGGCTTTTTTTTTGGACCAATGTCCCCTTGTTGGCAACACTACAGAGGCCAATTTTGGGAGGGATGAAGCCAAAGAGGTTAGATTTTTGACAATTTGGCAAAATTTTGCCAAAAAAAAGCCCTTGCTCTTGAGGTCCAAGGCCCAAGTTGGCAAGTCCCTAAAGTTCCATTTTTTTTAAAACATTAAAAACTGCCATTTTAAATACAAACAATAGAAATTCAAACATTTGTTTCTTGTATTAGACTAGTATGAGAATGTGTGGAGGAAATTTCAAATACTTTGACTCTTTGGATCACAAGATATAAATGTTTAAAGTGACAAAATAAGTCTTTTTCCAAGAGTTCGCTAAAATTGCAAAAAATAAAAGCTTTTCACATCACTATCATTTATTTCAAAAAGAAGCTTTTTTTAGCAATTTTAGCAAACTTTTGGAAAAGCACATTCAAAAGGAATGAATAAAATCTTTTCATATAGACAAAAACATAATCTATTAGAAGTTTAAGGAATTTGAATTTTTCAAATTTTTGTGGATCTTTTTGGCTACTTGTACTCACCTATTTTGGGCTTATTGTAACATAATTTTTGCACCTGGGTGGTAATTGAAATTAAAATTATAGTCCTAAAGAAACTAATCAATTTTTCTATTTTAGAAAAAAAAATTCTAATGATCTTGTCAAAAATTGAGATCATAAGTACTCATTCAAATGGCTTCAAGTGTCCTTCAAGGGGAGTAAGAAGACTTTAGGAGTTAAAGTTTTCTATGCTAAAATGAGCAACTTTAACTTAAAATTTTTGTGTTGAAGGGTGGCAAATCTGGTCCACCACCCTTTGGATTCAAAAACTTCAAAGTCAAATGAAATAAGGTAGATAAACCTTTTACTACCCTAATTTGCAATGTGAATATCTTAGAGCCAACTCCAAGAGGGGTACATATTTTTCAAAGGTACTCGTTTGTTTCACAAAGCAAACCCAAATGGAAGTATTTTTTTCCTATTAAAATTGTGATTTTTGTGAACCTTCGCAGTGGTCTCCCTTGAAATTACAAAACTACCCACATATTAGAGTCATAAACATTCCATAACCGCCTTTCCATGTATCTAATGGCATTGAAGTATTTACAACTAAAGAATTGCCTTGTTATCCATCATTGGCATTAATATACTAATTTTGTTAAAAAATGAATAGATTTGGATGAGTTTTGTGATAGAATTGGGGCCTAAAGTAAGACAATGGATTTATGTAATTGGTGTTGGATAAAACAAAATTTAGTAGCTATATGAAAATTCAATGGTTCCATAGAAATTTTGTAATTGCACAATGGCTAAATTGATTTCGTGAGTTCTTGTGGTGTGTGTTCTTGACATTTTCAAAAAGCGTGGATAGTTCTTCCCACATCACCCATGAAGATCATTTTGGTACAAGGAGTATATATCAACTTCACTTTGGAATTATTTGATTATTAAATGTTATTAACCAAGTTATTTAAAGAATTTAAGTAGTGCATTTCAATTTAATAACATTTATACTTATTGATTTTAAACTTATGTAACATTTTTATTTTAGATGAGGTCCGACCTCAATAATTAATAATGATTGAAAAAAAATCACATGATTCATATCAATATAATTTTGTATGACTTTGAACTTTTTTTAATGATTATATTTAGAAAAATGTATAGCTTTTTTACATTATTTATAGTCAACAATGAAAGTAAATTAGTGTTCAATGTAGAAAATTACATCCAATTAATTTTCAAAACCCTTCTTAAGATTCCAATAAAAATAAAAATTTGTTCCAAAATATTTCAAGAATTATTCTTATTTATCATGAGCTAATATATATCCTTGAGAATAAAGCTTTGCAAGTTACTTAAACATGACTACCATTTTCAATTTAGACCTAGGATTCTATCATTAATTGTTTAAAATCAAAAGATTAATGACTTTTGACCCCCTAAGATCTAGGTTTTTTTTTTCATGGAGAAATAATCAAAAACTCCATTTGGGGGGGAATGTTACTTAAAAATGGATATTGGAACTTTTTTTTGAAACTTCAATTCTACAAAATTGAATTGCAGTATATTAACAAAGTGTAGAACAAATTTCATCCCATTTTTTGCACTGATTGAAAGATTATAACGTTTGAAATGAAAATTTGTTTTTTTTCATTCTTGTAAAACAAAGTTAATAGACTTTAGGTAGTCTAAGAATATATTCTTTGCTTCATAAAGAAATGAGGATTTTGACCATTCATTAATATATGATGTTAGGTTCAGTCATGAAAAATTTTAGGAGCAATTTAGATGTTTGCTTACACTAAATCACCCTATAATGCGAGGTTAAGTACATTCAAAATATATGAGTCATTTTTTTGATGATTTCTTGTCCAATGAAGAAATTTTTTATTTGAAAGTGGAATGGTGAAAATTTAGAAACAAACATTTGGAATATGTAGAAAATTTTTCAAGAAATTTGACTTTACAAATTGCAAGATTATAGGACTTGAAGTTAAGAAGAATTTTTTTTTTCTTCTTGAAATTATCCAATACAGCTAACAATGTAACTCTCAAAAGGAACAATTTTTTTTTTGTCAACCTTTATTTAAGAGAAATTGATTGTTTTTGAGTCAACATCATCTTTAGTTATAGTGTAATGGAACATTATATATGTTGGTTCCAAAAAAAATAGACTTGAATAAATAAAAATCTTCATATACACTCTTCAAACTTGCTTAAAAAATGGTGATGTAAGTCTTCCTGTCCTTCACCCTTTAAAGACACGCCCCCCATGACCCAAATTGTTAGTCACCCAAATTGCTCCTATTCTTCAACCAGTACTAGGTGCATTCTTTGTTTCTACACTAAACAATGAAGTCATCCATTGATCTATTTTGGGCCTCAACGTCCATCAAAGCTTATTGGGTTCAAATAAGTAAAAGTTGGTGTTTTTTTACTTAACGGCTTATTTGAAAAGAATTTTTTAATAGATGAAAAAGAAACCAAACCAACTAAAGGCATTTCTCATCCAGGCCATTCCTCATCCAGCATTCCAGCCTATCCATTCCACGTGCTCAGCGACCCAGGCACTGCCAAGTGTAAGAGATGACACGTGTTCTACACGTGGCACCAGCTCAGTTGATCAAGCATCTTCTCCCGCCAATGTACTTTATGAGAGTAGTCCAGCCAGTTGTACACGCCGCTTACGAATATGAACACCCTTAACTGATTCCAAATTCACTGAACTACAGTATCAGTGCTGTCACAAATGGTCACTACTCTGAGATAACACTCAAAATTCTTAAAACTCCATGAAAAATTACACCAACACCTCACTCCCAACTGACTGGAGTTAACTGACATTCATGCGTCCGCCATTCGGTCACTCACGCTCTCCACGTGCCTGGAGATCCGAGAGCTAGCTGAGTGCGCGCAACTCGCAAGAATTGCAGTATTTTCTGGAGCTCACTGTATGCTAGACTTTGGCGTCGGGAAGAATCCATCAACGAAGCTCGTATTAATACTTAGTAGGGCTCTTCGTCTCTCTGTGAGACGTTAGCAAGGAGAATTTCATTGCAGCAGCCCTTCTGTCCGATCTTTCTTTTTGAGGTACTACTAGCCAGTGTCGTTGGAATAAGGTTTAGTTGAGATCGGCGGCATTAGCTATAATGGTGACGGGTTTTTTACAGTCCGTTGGGCACACCATCTTCCGCATGGGAGGTGCGAGTGGCGATGGAGTCAGAAGTGAGGGTGAAGAGTCGGGGCCTATGCGTTTGGGCCACAGCGGGGAGCCTTTGTACACCACTTTGGTTGGTCATCCTGTGTCAGATGACAACCACAGGTATCCACCATGAAATCAATTCAATTATGCTAACTATGGGATCATTTTTCAGGCTTTAAGCAATTGCAAGTAATTCCACGGGTTTTGTGCAGATTGCTTGAAAATTAAGGCTTTTCTTTGGGTGCTGTCAGAGTGTCAGTTTGTGAATGTCGATTGGCTTGATGAAAGATTGCATGGATGTGGATTGATCAGCGTGACGATTGGGGAGAGCGGCATCGTGACATTCGAGGATCTTCATTTGTTCGAGAAGAATGCGCACTTCAACCGGGAACGCATTCCGGAGCGTGTGGTGCATGCTAAAGGCGCAGGGGCTCACGGTTACTTCGAAGTCACCCAGTATGTACCCAACAAACCATATCCGTATTCATATTGGATCCCACCATTCTATGAATTTGCAGCAACGTCCCAGAGCAAAGTATACTTCAAAAGCTCTAGGGTCCCAGCATAGTGTGAATCCGTGACATCTGCTACTGTGAATGATAGGGCGGCAAGTGTGCGGGGATATTCTAGAATTCTAGAGGTGATTATGATTCAGAGGTTTGAGTGTACAAGCATTCTGATTCTGCTCAAATTCGCTATTTTGGCAACGTTTTCAGAGATCTGCATTCTATAGATGCCGTTCTGGAACCTCAGATCCTCAGTATTCGTAGTTTTATAGCGTGAGTCACAATTTGTTAACGTTTCGATTCGAGACATGTGCTACTGTCAATGTGAATGATTGCAAGTCTGCAGGATATTCACCTCAATCTATAGTAATCTTAGTTTTCATAGCACGAGTCACAATTTGGAGCTTTGATGTATCGATGCCGTGCTGTTGACTCCAGGGACGTGACTGACCTTTGCAAGGCAGGCCTCTTCAGCGAAGTCGGAAAGAAAACCCCCGTCTTCGCCCGATTCTCCACCGTCACAGGCGAATCCGGGTTCCCGGATACCGCCAGGGATCCTCGCGGCTTCGCACTGAAATTCTATACGGAGGAAGGTAACTGGGACATGGTTGGCAACAACACGCCCGTCTTCTTCGTTCGGGACGCGTTGAAGTTCCCCGACCTCATCCACTCCCAGAAGCGCAACCCGCAAACGCACAGGAAGGACCCCAGCGCGTTTTGGGACTTTCTCAGCTTGGTCCCGGAGTCGCTCCACCAGGTTTGGTAACCGTTATCTTGATCTTCACCATATTCTGATGATAACAGGTTTTTGATGCATTTTCCCGTGCATTTTCCCGTGAAGACTTGGAGTGCTGAATGTGGAAACCCTAGATGTCTACATGGCATGCGCTGAAGTGTTTAACATTGAATCCGTTTTCCATTGATGAGATTGTATTGAATTGTTTGTTTCTGATTTCACTTTTTTTGAGCGATCATTGGCTCATACTCTTGCTGTTCACCACTTGGGGTACAAAGTTTCTCTGTTGCTGAATGTTGTAATTGGCCTCTCACGATCTTTCTTAATGTTAATTTTGATTTTTTTGTGTCCGTTCCTCAGGGTTTGAAGCTTAACGGTTCACTTTCACGTTTCAGGTTTTGATCACGTTTTCCCCGCGTGGAGTGCCCGACGGCCATCGCCACATGCACGGCTACGGCTCCCACACGTTCAAGTGGGTGAACAAGGAAGGCAAAGCGCACTGGGTGAAGTTCCACTTCCTCAGCGACCAAGGGATCAAGAACCTCACGCATGAGCGCGCGGTGGAGCTCGCGGGCATCAACCCCGACTACTCCACTGAGGATCTGTTCCAGAACATTGAGAGCGGGAATGGCCCTTCATGGACGTTCAAAGTGCAGGTCAGTGGCGACTCTTCACAAGTACCCCAATGTCACTTCTGTATCATTTCAAACTGCTACAATCACAACATCATTTCCAAGCGTTATCAATCAAGAGCTAAGCCAAGAACGAATTCAAAGGGCTGATATTCTACTGCAAAATCCAGAGGTTAAGATGGTGACATTATAAGATTGTCGGGGACACTATGAATGGCAACAATGCTTTGAACTTCCTTCCACTGATTTTTTGACCTAATTTCCCCTATTCTGAGATTCTACAATTTTTTCCTTTCATTTACGGATGTTGACAAGACCTATGCGTACAAATTCTCCTGGTGCAGGTGATGCCACTGGAAGATGCGCCCTCATACCGGTTTGATCCATTCGATTTGACGAAAGTGTGGCCGCACTCGGATTACCCTCTCCGTGAAGTCGGGAAGCTGAAACTTGACAAGAATCCAACGAATTACTTCGCGGAGGTTGAGCAAGCTTCCTTTTCTCCCGCACACATGGTTCCTGGCATCGAAGCTTCCCCCGACCGCGTCCTCCAGGCTCGTCTCTTCGCCTACGACGATGCAGGGCGGTATCGCCTGGGCGCGAATCACTTGCAAATCCCAATCAACCAGTGCCCGTTTGCGAAGGTGCAAAGTTACTCTCGCGATGGGCACATGACTGTGACGGAGAATGGGGGAAGCAAGCCGAACTACTACCCGAACTCCTTCGAAGACTTGCCGCGGCCGGACGCTTCACAACCAGATGTGCATCCCTACAAGCATGAAGGGGGCGTCGTCTCGAGATCTCCGCCCCGGAAGTGGTCGGAGCAAGACGACTACGAGCAGCCGCGGGCGCTTTGGCTAGGGATGTCGAAGGAAGATCAAGAGCAGACGGCGAAGAACATCGCGGGGCACATCCAAGGAGCGAAAGATTTCATCATTCAGAGACAAATGTTGGTGTTCAAACGCTGTGACGCGACGCTGGCGCAGAAAGTGGAGGAGATGTTGACGAAGAAGAAAAACTCGCAGGAGCCTTATACCATGGTAGCTTAACTTGAATTCGAATGCGGAGCTTCAGGAATCTGTCTTCGACCACTCATTTCGGACTGTTTTGACTCCACTTCTGTACATTTGTTTAAACATGTAGGATGGGCTGCGCAGGCGCTTGCTTTGCAGATTTAGGGTTTAGTTGCAGTCGCCTTGGTTTTTTCATCGAAGCCCTTCGGTGGATTTTGCAAAGAAATTGAGAACTTGGTTTACAGGAGTCGTTACACCATGGTAGTCTACCTTGAATTCGATCAGGCCTTAGTCTTCAATCACTCAGGAGTGTTTTGACTCTACTTCTGTATACTCGTGTACATTTGTTATGAAACATGTAGGTACTGCGCGGGCTCTTGCTTTGTAGATTTAGGGTGTAGTGGCAGTCGCCTTGGTTTTGAATCGAAGCCCTTCAGTGGGATTTTGCAAAGAAATTGAGAATATATAATTTTTCATTTTGCTGTAAGATTGGTACTTGCAGTTGCTGGACGTGAGTTTCTCTAAATTTTACTTGACAGTGTATGATGAGATTAGGTTTTCGGCAGCACCTAATTATGGTGAGGGTTGCTTAGCTAGCTACTAGAAACACCTGCAGTGGTATTTTAGAAAATCTAGCCACAGTAAACTTTGCCAATGGTGAAACCATGTAAGAAATTATCTTTTGACGAAAACTCTACCAATTGTGATGGAGCCAGCTCGGCTCTTAAGTTTACATATCAGAGGGTTGATATTCTGCTGAAACTTTGCATGGATGCTTGTGAACTGCAGGCATTTTCTGGTGATGCAGATTTTGAGATTGCGCAGAGATTGCTGTTTAGAATCATCTACACTTGACACATTATTGTCACGCTTGACTGATCAGTCTCAGTGTACTGTACATAGCTTGGGACTCATTTAGTATACACAGTCCAAATCAAAGATTGACCAACTGTTTGTTCAGAAGGCAGCAGCAACTGAAGGGCGCATTAAGTACTCTGCAGGCACTTTCAGGAAGTGCCGTGCTCGTGCTGTCTTGAGCATTAGTGAATGGACGAATGGACGTGCTTGTGTTGCTCTCGTGACGGGCTGTCCAGGTGATGTGAATGGTGGACTATGCACATACCTTACTTTTAATCTTCTTTCATTCCAGAGTCGTGGTCCCTCCCCAAACCCTGAACCCTTATCCATTGCAAATGAAACTGAACATTCAATTAGCTTTTCTTTCATTACTGTAACGTGTTCACACGCATTTCGGGTTTCAACGCTTCAATCTTTGTTTCTATCACTATCACCTTGGATGTGAAGCTGTCTGAATGATTGTGCAGGTTGGCACTGTCTTGCAGTTGTGCACACACATCTTCGGTGCTCCAAATTTGTGGATGTACTATCCGTTGTAACATCTTGACCCCTGAGAGTTTTCAGTCACGTTACTGGCAGTGACGGAAGCACATCTGCATGAATACACATACGGTCATACCCGGAGATTATTTGACACATTTGCTTGAGAGACATGTCCACATTGGAGAGTAAATTGAATTACTCTGCAACATGTCTGATCATGACCCGAGAATGACTTTCTTGAGGACGACATTGAGTCAGCTCCGAAGTAACGGCTCTCCTGCTTGAGCAAAGAACACTAACCTACATATTCGTGATGTGGATTTAAGAATACGTAGATTAATGAACCTAACCAGTTGAAGGTTTCATCAATCAACGTATTCGTGCAGAATGTTCATTGCTTAGTAATGTAAACAGCTGAGCCAGTTGACGCAGGTAATTCGAAAGATGGGATGTCATTCAAGGATCCATACGTAGAAGGGGCTGCCGATTGCTTCGTATTGAATGCTCGTGACTCTTCGACGTGGAGATCCAAGGCTCCCCAACAATGGGCACACATCGAGGAGCACGGAAGTTTCCACACACGAGCTTCTGTTCGTTGTTGCTTCTATGGTTCCTGCTATGGTTGCAGCAGGTTTCGCAAGCAGTTGTTGCTCAGAGCTCCACGAACTTCCTGGTGGGAACGGGAAGCTATGACATTACTGGACCTGCAGCAGACGTGAACATGATGGGTTATGGAAACACGGGGCAGAGTGCGGCTGGGGTTCACATCCGACTGTATGCGCGCGTGTTCATTGTGGCAGAACCAGCTTCTGCAACAAGGGTGGTGTTCGTCAACCTCGATGCGTGCATGGCGTCCATAGCCGTCACTCTGCGTGTTCTTTCCCGGCTCAAAGAACGGTAAAATTCCTTGTTCAATTACGATGGAAATAATGTTCAGTTTCTGTTAATCTCTGCGTATTTTTTCTTTCATTTTTCTTTCAATCTCTGCATATATTTTTGTCTGTCAATCTCTGCAGATATATTACTCGTCTAGTCAGGAGTCTAATAGTAAGGTAGATCAGTCTATTGGGAGATCACTTGGGGAGATCAGAAATAGAGCTCTCTGGTGAGATCACTTTGGGTTCAAGAGCCCAATTCTCTTGAGCCCAATTTTTATGAGTTTCTTACAGAATTGTTCAAAGTGCCGTAGGTTGTAGTGAGGTGACTGTTGAAGGGATAGTAGACTTGTAACCCCAACTCCATTCAAAGATTCAGTGGTCATGTGTACACATTCTTACACGCAACTTTGCTAATTGTGGGCGACTGAGTGTGTTGGAACATTTGGAAAAGATGAGTTCCTACTGGCAAATATGAGCTGCTGTTGTCAGTGGAGGAGACCAGATCCAGTCCCTAACTGTTTTAGTATCTTCTAGAGCCTTAGTTGCCAGTTACACTGCTTGTGATTATGGTTTGGTGCCGGTTGATCAGATATGGTGAGCTTTACACTGCGAAGAACGTTGCAATTTCCGGCACGCACACGCATTCTGGGCCGGGAGGGTACTTGCAGTATGTGCTCTACCTTGTGACTTCCCTTGGTTTCGTGCGCCAGTCCTTCGAAGCGCTTGCTGACGGTATTGAGCTGGCCATTGTTGAAGCCCACGAGAATCTCCGACCTGGTTCTGTATTTCTCAACAAAGGTGAGCTTCATCCCATTGTGAATTTCACGACTTCTGTTTACATTTGCTAGCTAGAGATCCCACCCCGCAGAGGTATTTCTAGAAAGCTGAGGTACATTTCTGTTAGGGCTGTCTTAAATGACGCCGCCAAATTGTACACAGAATTAACCTCAGCGAGGCTTTGGGTGTAGTGATTGAAAAGCCAGAGCTCTAGGAATTCACCTTATGGTTTTCAAAACCACCTCAGTCTTGGTAATGCGGGTGCCAATAACAGGGGACGTTTTGGGAGCAAATATCAACAGGAGTCCAAACGCATATCTCCAAAACCCATCCGAAGAGCGAGCAACTTACAACTACGACGTGGACAAGGAAATGTCATTGCTGAAGTTCGTCAATGCGGAGATGGAGCCACTGGGAGCCTTCAGCTGGTTTCCTGTGCATGGAACCTCCATGAACCGAACCAACCAACTGATCAGTGGGGACAACAAGGGCGCAGCTTCACGTTTCATGGAGGATTGGTTTAGCAACAACAGGAAGACCAACAACAGAAGCTTTCGGGAAGCTGAAATGCCGGGGTCTTCTGGAGGACAAGCGAGTTCCAAGCTGTCAAGTGTGATGCACAAAGTGAGGCGCAAAGGATCTTCAGTAGGTTCCCACTTTGTGTCTGCGTTTTGTCAGAGCAATGTCGGTGATACGACTCCGAATACATTGGGACCATTCTGCGTGGATTCAGGATTGCCTTGTGACTTTCAGAGGAGTACTTGCAATGGGAAGAGTCAACAGTGTGTCGGTCGAGGTCCTGCGTAAGTGATTGTCGCTCTCCTTCTTGGGATACTTGAAACGTGGTTACAATTAGATGGTTTCAAGAACTTTTAGGTGACATCTTCAATGACAGGGAGTCTATCATTGAAGCATTATTCAGATAGGTCTCGAGATTGTTTCCAAGAGTAAAGGGAAAGAGTGAGGATATATTGCCTCTGTTTCAGGCTTCAAACTTCTCATCGCAGTTCCAAGGTTAGAGAATGGTTAAGGAGTGTAGGAAGCCGGTGGTGGGTTGCATGGCGATTGGATTCATACAAAACTAATTACAAGCCTTAAATGACTCCAGGACATATCCTTGCATCATTGCTGAATATTGTTATAGTATATTGTTAATCCACGTGGAGAATCGGAGATGTTTGAAAAATAGGCCTTCTATGATCAGATTTCCGAGGGATCACTTCGAGAGCGCAAGGCTTGTTGGGGAGAAGCAGGCTGGAGGTGCAATCAAATTGTTCCAAGAAGCGAAGATTCAAGTACTTGGCAAGATCTCTTACAAACAGACGTACGTCAACATGACATGTCTTTCAGTGAATCTTCCATCTGGGGAAGTCGTTTCCACATGTCCAGCCGCGGTGGGGTTCAGCTTCGCTGGTGGAACCACGGACGGACCTGGAGCTTTCGATTTCACCCAAGGGGACAACAAGGTACACACAACCCTCTCTAGTGACACACTCTTTACGTTCTCATTAGTTCCCTGTATAATAATCCTCAGAATCTGGCATGTTGTGTAATGAGCTGCTTTGTCATCTATTTGTCCTATGCACACATCATAAGGGCGGAATTTTAAAGGATTGGCAGTTTTCAGGAACTCGTGTAGCCTCTTGTTAATAATAGCTATGGGGAATTTCATTAAAATGTCGATGGAGCTGCTCTTGTTCTTAGCACTCCGTGCACTGAAATATCAATTTCGGCTCTTGGTATCATGCAGGGAAATCTTTTCTGGAGGTTCGTAGGCGGAGTACTACATAAGCCGAGCATGGAGCAGATTAATTGCCACAAACCAAAGCCTATTCTTTTGGACACGGGCGAGATATCTCGACCTTACGCATGGACGGTAACTGTATCTGCTGACTCCACACTCCGAACTTCCGTCTAGTTTCAATAAGTTTGTGATCTCAGCCTTTTTCGATAGACTAGGTAATTTCCGATGCATGCCTGAGCAGATCTTCTCAGCGCTTCTATCAACCTCTTAAGATCTTTTAATATAGTGCTTGATATCGTAAAAGCCGGTACCTCGGGGTCACAGACTTTAGATTGCACAGGTTGAAAGAATAAGTTTGAGAAAACATTCCAGCTTCGGATTTGGACCAATGCCATGGATCGATCTCCCAGTTAGAATGAAATGAATGTAAGAGAGCTCGGGGATAAAACAGCTGTGTTATCAAGCATCGGCAGGACTTATCTGTCTTGACTATCTTGACTATATGATCATAATAAATCTTAGAAGATGTCTGCATCTTGTAGGTACATAGTGACAATAAGCTCAATACAAGTTTTCATTATTTATTATGTGTTTTAGTCCCACCAATTGTCACAGGTTTTCATTGAAATCAAATTAAATAATATGTGTTTTAATTTCCCACTTGCCTCCAACACCACCACCCCTACTATTTTCCCAGAAAGTAGTTTCAATGCAATCAATATGGGATGTATCAATATTCGAATTCTGTATTTATACCCGTATCTGTACTCATATCCATATCTGCACTTGACCCCATATTTGTAGCATTATGTGTCCATATTTATATATGTACCGTATTATATATCCGTATCTTCATCCGTATTCTGTATCCATATTTGGACGGCCGAGAACGTCTAATCAACACCCACGGCTTTTATTTTTCCAGAAGATCAACGGCATTGTGAGGGATGGGGAATTTTTTCTGAACTCAAATCAACGGGGCTGTTGAATTTTCAGGGCGGGGGTTGTTTTCCAGGAGATAGTCGCCCCTGTCTGAAATTATTTTGTTTTTCTGCAGCCGTCAGTGTTGCCAATCCAGATACTTCAAATTGGGCAGTTCATCATCCTGTCGGTACCTGGAGGTAAGGAATAGGCGTCAGTCACCATTTCCATTGAATCTCTCCATTCGAAATTGCAGAGAGGCTACGCGCCTGTAAATTCTATTCATACTCTTCCCTTTGATTAGAATACTCCTGCCCGGACTGAATCCTCGTCCTTGTGTACAGAGATGACGACAATGGCTGGTCGACGATTGCGAGCTGCGGTGAAGGCGACCCTGGTGGAAAAAGGACGTGGCCAATTTGATTCCAACACCCACGTTGTCATTGCTGGTCTGGCGGGCGACTACTCTCAGTACATTACAACCTTTGAGGAATATCAAGTTCAAAGATATGAGGTCAGTTCTTTTGAAGTATTCTAGAAAACCACTCATATCTATACTGCTCCTACTTTTTAGAGCTCTCTGCACTTGAATGTTGCAAATTTTGGTGCTCTGCAACAAGTCATTTAACCAACATGATCATATATTTCCAACCATGTTGCCTGCCCACCCCTTCAGTGTGGGCCTGCTCTCTGTGGTTGACAGTAACTACCCTTGCTTGTAATAGTTGACCGAGTACAAACCTTCCATTCATGAACTCAAAATGTGAGCTAAAGAATATACCAATGCCAAGGAAAGATGTCTGAGAATTAGAGTATCCTGGATCCCACGATTCTTCCTTGAATTAGCACTTGGCCCACTTTGCAGCTCCTTTCAAGAAGGTGAACGTCAATTTCAAAAAATTGGCAGAATTCCACATCTGCGGCACACGCAGTCTGAAACGTAAATGTACTCGAGTCCTATATTTTGGAGCTTTGTGCAAACTTACACCAGCCCTAGTTTATAGGGCTGAATATTTGGGCACCCAGAATCGCGCCAATAAAACGAAATTGACGATTATGATGAAAACTACCTCTGCGTGCCAAGAGATGATGTCGTTTTGCTTTGCTCAACCATTCCTTTTTGATGACTTGCAGGGAGCATCCACGCTGTTTGGTCCCCACACACTCCAGGGCTACATCCAGGAATTTCAGAAACTAGCCACAGCACTAGCCCAAGAAGAAGACCTGCCACCAGGGCCACCACCACCAAACCTCCTCAACCAACAACTCGAGTTTCTTCCAGGCGTGGTGGTCGACGAAACACCCACAGGAGTCACATTCGGCGACCTCAAACAAGACGTGCCACTGCATGCTGCCTTTCGAATGGGGGAGACAGTGGCAGTGGTGTTCCACACCGCCAATCCTCGCAACGATTTGCTCACCGAGGGAACGTTCGTCGTGGTTGAAATCCTTCGTGCCACTGCAACATGGGAGCCCGTGTACGATGACGATGACTGGAGTTTGAAGTTTCTGTGGAGTCGGTCTTCCAGGTTGAGTGCTGCTAGCCTTGGTCGCATTGAATGGACCGTGCCAAACACTGCTGCTCCTGGTGTTTATAGAATTCGTCACTTTGGTGCTTGGAAACCCTTTCTTCGTGATGTCGAGTATTTCACTGGGGCTTCCAGTGGGTTCCGAGTGACAGCTTAGAAACAAGCAGGTAGACTGGGAGAGGCTCAGGCCCTGTAGCATTGGGTCGAGGAAGGAGCTGCTCAACTTCCGTAGAGTAGCTTCTGTCGGTGCAAAAGTCTTCTCCTTCGGTTCAGAGCCAATAATTACGATGGTTCATGTACATAGTGTTTGTAGAATTTCACACAAATAATACGATCCCAGAGGTATTTGCTTGCACAATTTCCATTTCACGTGTGCAGTGGATATTACACATTGGCCTTTGACCCTTTGTACACAGACTAAGCTACAGCCATGTCTTTCGAGACATGGCTAACTACCCCCAAAAGACTCCAGTCACGATCGCCTTCGGACGAGTGTTAATATTATTATTAGACTAAGCTCCAGTATTGCCAGTTCAGATGGGTTGCTATAGTTATCAATTCTATTTTGAGGACGGGTTATTTCAGACCTAATCCCTCGGTAAGTGCACATGGTTGGTGTTGGATGATCGCTAAAGCCATTCCTTGTTGCTGCACGGCACGTACAAAGGACATGTTGGCTGTCACTGTGGGTGCTTGCAGGAAGTCGCCGCTGCCGAAGACAAGCTTATGACGACGCTTGATTTTTCCAGTTTCAGGGAGTGCTTCCACTCGAGTGGCTGGCAAGTTTGGCACCACCCTACATAATTAAAGCCACTGTACGTGAGTCAAACAGTCATTTCCGGTCCTAAAATTGAAAGAAAACCACCTAATGAGCCAAATTATCCAGTACAAGAGAGAAGTAATTGCTTACTTCAGTTGGCTCAGCAATATTTGTGCTCGCTGCTTTTCACAAGGTCCTCCATTTGTGAGAATGATGGACGTGAACTCGTCGTATACATACTCACAGATCACAGGTAACTTGCCACTTAACATCTCTTCAAACTGAGGAAGAAAGGGTTCATCGAGCTCTACCAGTGCCTGCCATCGTAAAAAAAGGTCAGCCTGATATACATACTGACAGAGGTGACAACACAAAAGAGTTGAAGGATGGTGGTCCACACCTGCTCGTACACAAACTTAGCCATTCCTGGAAACCGCTTCTCCCTTTCATCTGGAGTCATTCTAAGTAAGTGCACGGCACCACCATTAGTCAGCTCTGATACAACGGCAACCAAAGCAGTTGTATCTAAATTGAGAATCATCCTGCCTTGTTGGAGTTGATCAAATTCTCCATGTCTTGCTCGAAGGTTCTTGATGGCTGCCCAACATGGAGATGAATCAGCAACAGAGAATTCACCTTTAATATTCTCTTCTTGAAAACTGTCTGCTGCAAGAACACATTTCGAAGCAAGATTCTTTGTACAGTAGGTGCTACACAATTGTGTCGCAGGTGTGATCCGAATCCAATAGCTCGTCCAGCGTTTAATATTACTTGTTGGCAAGTGTATATCCACCCATTCTCCATCTTCAACATCTTGAAAATTGCAGATCGAGCTTGACAAAAGATCTTCATCCACTAAACCACTATCGGACAATTTGATGGCCTGAAACTCTTCTAGCACTTTCTGCTCTATCTTGCTCTCAAATCCATCACGCACAAGCAGCACAACTGCCGACGGTCGTGCCGCTGAGACCAAAGATGCAACATGCAATAATGAAGACACCCGAGTATGGAGACCTTTCTTCTTCTTCTTATCAAACCATAGCCTGTTCTGTGTGCCGCTACTGATCACAACCACCCATACGGGTTCTCCAAGAAGAGTACAGACAAGATCAACGTGAGCTACAATCCCCACAGAATTATCAACTGCACTTGCGAAACGGCTAACAGAAGATACCTCATCCTTCCCTACCTCATCCTTCCCTTCATCCGCTCGATCCTCCTCTGATGATAAACTTGGGGAGGATATCTGGAAAGATTTCAAAGCAGCAGTAGCGCCAGTAACGCGCCAACTTTCTTTTTGAAGAACAAACACAATTCCTTCCAGATGTCCAAAGTTTGAGCTGCATTCAAATCGAGTCGGTTTGATTAATGGTCTAATCTGTTTGAGGACAGACATGAGAGTTTTCACTATAGGGATTGTCGAAATGCGATTCTTGCCTTCGGCAATAGGAGGCAATTCTCCAACAATTCTATGTGAGGGTTAGTACTTCTGGCTAGAGTTTGGGGCTCAATATCACACAGGGTTATAAAGGGCAAAAATAGAAAGAAAGAAGAGAACCTTGAAGATGAAGTCGTAAATGAAGTCGAATGCCCCTTTATCAGACCTCAGGATTTTACTTACCAATATCATATAAACCTCATTCTCTAGTATAAAAGCCCGATTTTGAAAGAGCTACAAAGATTCAAATTAGGCTAGTACATAATAGTCCACTTCTAATAGGAAATGAAAGATAACCGCTAATCACTAAAGAAAATCCTACAAGGGTAGTCTAACCACGTCACTTATTAATTGTACCGCCATTTATGGCGGTTTCTAATGCCAATTATCGCATGCTTAGGTTCTCCAAAAAACTTAGACGGTGGGTTTTCTACTATTGAATGTACGTCAGTACCGATGAGGATTGAAACAATAGCGTTTGCACAAAAATTTAGCAGGATTACAACCACAAAAAAAATTCCAAGCTAAAACATTC
The DNA here is from genome assembly GCA_950106755.1 of Climacium dendroides. Lineage (NCBI taxonomy): Eukaryota > Viridiplantae > Streptophyta > Bryopsida > Hypnales > Climaciaceae > Climacium > Climacium dendroides. The sequence continues at coordinate 6,500,687 of OX467084.1, read as the reverse complement.
ACTAGCTCACAGAATTTATATCAGTCTAATCGACTGGCATAGTGACGAGTGAATTCCACGTCAATTGTATTAAAATTTCCACTCCCCATCATTAATTGCCTGATATTTTCCAATTTCAAACTCCGCAAACCCAAAGAAAAAATTGCCATATGGAACACTCTTCCATAAAATTCAGAACAGCACCGACCTGCTCAGATGCGCGTCGACGATGGCAGTTCTGTCCTGAGCAGACAACCGATCCACAAAGTTGCGCTCAGCTTGCACGGCCTTGAGCAAACGCGCCCGGCAGTCCGAAGTGAGGACGTGCGACGGCAGGCGGCTCAAGTTGGTCCACAACGAAGTTCCCGTTTGCTGCAGCTCCTGAAGTGCCGTGTCTACAGAAGCGTCCACCATAGCCACCGCCTTCTCCGCAACCAAAACTTCAGCAGGTTTACTTGTGTAACTTCAGCAGTAATAGATAACCTACAAACAAACAAAAGCATACCTCCCATTAGGGTTTGACCTACGGCAGAATAATGCGATCCATCAGAACTCTCCCCCACAGCAAGTCGACCAACTGTGCATTCCCTTCATGAAATTAGATCAGTGCGACCCCAATTCGACCCAATCCAACATCAATTCGACATCAATTCGGCACCAATTCGACAACTACTGCATGAAATTTCACCTGCAATGTGGGCCGAGTGGGTCCGAAACCAAGGATCCCAAGTTGAACCTTTACCTCTCCAAAATCACCTGCAAAAAAGTGGAATCAAACGTTCCTTGCAGGGGCAGAGTTGAATTTTGAGTGCGATGGACCTTGAATCCCCTCCAGCAATGGCACCTGCCGCCCTCAATTCTTCAGCCGTATGCCAGAAAACAAACTGGTCTACAATGCAAAGTGATCGATACCCTTCAACACAAGCAGATACCCTTGGATAGAAAATGAATATTCTCCGGGTATAAACCAACATGTGCGGTTCTATCACCATTTGGAAGCGCAAGTATTCTTCTGCTTTTGTAGTTTCGAAGCTGGGCTATGGCGGCCTACAGAGCTTTGGCCGCTGCACTACTCCGGTCTACGGCGAGATCGTCGTCGACAGGATTGCGTTCTGCGTCGTTACCTTCTTCGAACGTCAGTTCTGGTTCAGGATCGGCTCCTTGCCAGGGGGTTTCGAATGCCCTGTCCACAGCATCTGCTCCGCTTGAGGAGTTGAGGAATCTGGCTAGAACGCCAGTTCTCGCGCCGGTTCTTCTGGGCAGCGTTCGTCATTACGCAAAGAGAGCGAAGAAATGGCAAGGAGGTAGGTGTGGCCTTTCCCCGCCGGGAAATTATTGTGTTTATTTTATGATAAACCCTAAACCCTAATCGTTCAATTGGTGGTCAATCTGATTGAGGTCGTTCTCGTCAACTTGAAGAACTTCTTTTGGCTTTCTGTATGCAGCTCCCTATGCAATGCTGCCTATACCTCCCGAAGGAGAAGAGATTCCTGACTCACGACCTAATAAGGGGAGCGTTAGGAATCGGAATCACCAGAAGCGTATGGCACAGCGCATGGAATTCGCTAAGGTACGCTTGCAATTGGGATTTCCAAACATTAAGAATTGGGTTTCTTCTGAATTGTCTTTCTGTAGGGAAAGTTGGTTGATCTTCCATGGTTCCATCTCAATGGAATCCCCCTATTAAATTCACAGATTTATCAATCGGTCAGTAGTTAGATTCCATCAGATCATTATTAAGATAATGTTACATTAATTCCTTGTGTTGACTTCACGTTAGCTTAATAGTGCAGCGTCAAGTTAATGCCAAGAACAGTTAAATCACACCAACATTGATTTATCACTATTTGACTAGTGGCATTACATTACGTTAATTTAGCATGAACTCAACAAGAGGACTATATGAATCTGATACCCACTAACTTAACATTGAGAACACTTTGTCAATCTTATGGAGGTTCTTTTGTGATGTTGCTTTGAACTCGGGTATGTGCTGCATTTTCGAACACAGATGCAGGCACACGTTCGAAGGGAGCAGAAGAAAGTCGCCATAACTGCTCGTGATACTGCTCGAAGAAAGAGATGGAAAGAAGGTGCTGAAAGAGCTAAAGCATGGGCCCAAGTCTGTGCGGAGCGAGCCGCCAAAGAGGTTCCAATCGTAGTCTAGAACACGTCAGTGATGCAAATCTCTACTCCAGCAGCTTCTAATTTGTATGATCTTTAAGCATTCTCTTTTGAAAGCTCTAGCTTTCGGGGAATCTGTGCTGAAACAGATTGGGTGACCCTAACCAGCTTCAGTACAAGCACTAAAAGGGAGGATCTCGGAGATCCACAGTGGTCATGGCTACAATCCTGCTGGCCATCGTTTGCAAGAATGCTGAAGTAGCATGGATTGTTGGTTGCAGACCAATCTTTGATTTAGTGAAACGAAAGATTTAGATTATATGAAATTTGAATATTACAGCCTCTATCTGAGCAGTGTCTTAGAGTATGTGAAAATTGAAGAAACCGCACTATTTCTAGGCAGCGGATGATTCGCAGGTCAAGGGATGCCCCGTTGGTCATCAATCAATGAGAAATGAGAAATGCTTCAATCACGTTTTCGCGTTCTGTATTCCAGTGTTCAGCCGTCACAAGATGGTTTGCCTCATTTATTAATTCTATTTTTCATTTCCCTATGTCTTTGTCTTTGAACTGCTTGTCTCAAACTTCTCCAATCTTGTGTAAATATTACCGTGAGTGGATAATTATGGGCTGATGTATTCGAAGCATCCCAGGCTAATGAGAGAGCCGATGTTGAGATCCAAGCTCCTGGCCGGTCCCTCGACAGAGATCAAGAGGAAGTAGGTGACAAGTTGCGTCTGAAAGAGGCTCATTTTACTCTGATGAGTAAAAACACTGCTTGTTGAGAACAAAAGGAATGCGTGGCTGCAAGAACAACTGGGCCAGGGTGAACTGACCCCCTCATTACCCCGTTTTACCCCTGGGGAAAACGCTGTGGAATTTTTTATTTGCAATCAGATGAATTTTTTTGCAAATTCTGAATTCAGATTTGCAATCAGCGGCCCCAAATAAACTTGGGGCAGTGTAGTAATATAAAAAACCATGGCAAAAAAATAGGGGGCTTTTTTTCACAATTAACCGGTAAAGCCGGGCTTGGAAGGAAGTTTTAACTCAATGTTAGGCTCGGTTCCCACTTGGCTTTTGTTTATTAGGGCAGAAAGAGCGTAACAGGGATGCTACAGTAATTTTGGGACTGGTGCACTGACCACCAATGCTGACATCACGCGCCCGTCAGAAAGTTATTGGGTTTCAGCACCGTGTTTCCACCAGAGCGTTTGAGAGTCGTTGGAAGTCTGTGATTTCCATGTTAGGGTGCAGGCGTTCTCACTGCCTTAACGAGAGTGACTGAAAGTAGGGTAGGGATCCCGCCACAGCGATGGTTGATTTCGTTTTGCGGAGGCCGTGAAGATTTCGGAGAGAGGCGTTTTCCTTCAGGTCAGCCGTTGTTTTGCAATGTGTCGCAGCTAATCCATGGATGTCGCTGGATGTCGCTGTTCCGATGCTGCAGCTTCTACTAACCTTTAACAGAAGTGAATTGCCGTAAACTTTGACGGTGCTAAGGTATTCGCACACCTCCTGTACCTTGAGCATCCTGAATGGCATGCGGGAATCAAACAATCCTAAAGGACCAGCCTGTTTTGGGCAGTGTAAGTTTTTTGGCAGGTACATGTGAGCGGAGATTTCCATGTTTTTGGCTCAAACTTTGATAGAAGGTGTGGACGAGGAATATCTTTCATGCATACTAAATTTCAAGACATTTGCAAATATGAGTCAAAAGTTATGGCCTAATATGTAGTTTGTTTCTCAACTTGGGCAGTCCGGGCAGATCTGAAAAAAACACTTTTTTCAAAAACGCTCAAAATCACAAAAGGATTTTTGAATAGTTAGCAAATGAAAGTGAATATGGAGATGACCAACCAACTTGCAAGGCCATGAAAGGGCAAAAGTCATGATGGAGCATCCTTTTGGAACTCTTCCCACCAATGGTTGATTAATAGAGAAGCATAGATGTGAATAGTATTGAAGCTACAAAAGGTTGCTTGCTTGAAACTATTAAAACATCCTTTAACAACCAATGGACCCCCAAAAGACTCAACAAAACAAGGTATTATGGATGAATGCCACTTTTGCATTGAAGATGCCTTCATATAGTTCATGCTCATATAGGCTTACTTTTTTCATTTTTGTCTCGCCTCACTACTTAGCTATTGTTACATACCCTATACTAGGGTCAGGTTTTTTTAAAATTAATTCAAAATATAAATAAAGATGCACTGTGTGTCACAAATTCAAACGTAAAGTGAGCATAAAAAGTCATGCACATATTCCCGAGGCATCACAAAGTTTGCAACAAGCTACGGTAGTAGCAGTCTTGGCTTCTAGAGTGTTTAACAAAAAATTTCAAATTGTACATGAAGACAAAAAAATTTAATGTGCTATTGTAGTCCTAAGATTTTTTTGTCAAAAATCACTCTAAATTGATTATTTTTTTACATTCTCTTTGAATTATGTCCATAGCTTTTGATTGGAGGATCTAAAACGGATTCTTGAAGGTGAAACTTAAATTGTTTTTCCAACTTTTTTTAATTCAAATTTTTCAAAAAAAATGTATTATACTATGTCTAAATGAGATTTGAAATTCCACTTTGAACAAAATTCTTATGTTTTGACAATGAGTGGTTAAGCTCTCATCTTCAAATTTTCCCACAATTTTTGAGGATTCTTGATGAACAATACATTTCACTATAAAAACAACCTCACTTCCCTCTAATCTCATGAAATTTATTTGATAGAATTCTTGCCAATTGACAGTAGCATGTTGCCAACACATGCTTATTATTTAGAAAGGGTTATGAAATGATAGAAATACTCTATGAACATTTTGTAAATTTTGAACATTTGTGGAATATTCAAAGAATATTTTGTGAATATTTTTTTCTTATTCAAGTGCTGAAAAATATTTGGAAAAGCTATTTTGGCACTAATCATCTTTTTAAGTGGTTGATTTTTTCACATCATTGAATGAAATTACCCCTATCTTTGCATTGAAGTGATTTTTCAAGTGTTTACACTAAGCCCTTTGTGAGAGATTATAGAGAACATTGGGAACATAAAGAATGAATGCATAGGGAGGCAACCTTTTCAAACAAACCCATCTCTATTGTAATCATACTACTAAAATCATAACTCCCTCTGTAATATCACAAATGCTACCATTAATACTAGGGGCTCGTGCTTGCTATGCTACACATTCATTGTATCACATATTAGTAAAATTTTGATATATTTGAATAGAATGCATGATAATGATTTCAATAAGTCTTTAAAATAATTATTTTAAATATTTTATAAAAATATTTTCAATCATACATACATAAAAATCGTATTTTCACACAATGTGATATTACAAAAATTGAGTAGCAGTTCACAATCACTTCTGTAATATCACTTTTTACAAAAGGTGATATTATAGAAATAATACAGTCGTTGCAATTAAGGTGATATTAAAGAGGATCAATATGGTGATATTATAGAGGTAGCAAATCCATTGCTTCTCTTGGCTTTACACTTCTTTGCACTTCTATAATTTTGTGCTTTTGTAAGCTTTGAGCTTTCATGATTTCAATTTTCTATTGCTACTACCAAACAATTTTGAGAAATTTATTCAATTGAAGCGATTTTGGATTCCACAAAAATCAAGTTGTTCACAAAGTTTTTGAGATTTATAAATTTTTCTTTTCAATTCTTCAATTTGGGTTGACATTTTTTGTTACAATGGAGTCAAATTTCTTATGCATTCTAATGTATGTGTATCTTTTATAGTATTTACCATTGCATATATTTCATTCATCATTCAATAAATTTCTATTGTACATTTCAATATATTCTTACTTATAAAAAAATTATACAAAGATTTTAGTCATTTTTATTTGAAGATTTATTGAAATTTTTGTTCTGCATTCTATCTAATATAAAAAAATTCTTATAAAATTCTAATGATGAATGTTTAGCATAACAAGCACCAACCGCTAGTATATTGGTAAAATAGTATGGCATGCACTAAATAGTAGGATAAATTTGAAATTCAATTTGGTTAACCTCTTAGAAATTATAAAAAATATGAAAATTTTGATCAAATGTATTAAAAATCAATACTAATGACTATTTCAATTTTGTTCACTTAAATATACTTCATATTAAATACACTTAAAACATAATGTGATTTCAGGTGGACTCCACGACTCTCTACGTGATCCACGCCTTCCGTTGGCCTCATGGTCCGAAGCTCGTGATGCGTCGCATCATCTCCGGTGGTCTGATCCGCGCCATGAGTGAGAGCTGGTACTCCTCGAGCAACGACAACTTCGGACTTCTCCTCGAAGACAATATCGAAGTCTCCCCGTTCTACTACATGTGGCTCAAGTATGCTCTCTTGGTGTACCACTATGACCCCATGGTGCACTTGCCGGAGCTAAATGCGATCGCGCTCTACACGCCGTGCGTAGAGGAGGTCATGAAGGAGCGGCCGCTGTGGAATGGCACGGTGTACTTTGAGTCCAACACGTTGTACTTACATAGCTCCCGTGTAGATGGGGCGCCTTGTTCTTCCCGTAGCGGTGGCGCGAGTTTTATAAGTACATGGGGGAGAGGTTTAGTGTTTTTTTTAACTTTTTAAAAATAAAGTGTGGGTGGCTACATACAGACTTTACGTACTAAAAGATTGGCTATATTCTAAAAGAGCTTAGCAAAGAATATGGGCTCCATTCTTTTTTTTTGAGCGGAAATGTGCCTCAAAAAAAATAAAAAATTACTCTACAGTAGGCGACACCTTAGCTTCAACTATGTCAGAAGTTTACAAGCGTTGGCGATGTACTTCATAACAAAAGAGAAATGTGGCGACAAAAGAAAGTGCAAAGTGGGGTTTAATATTACAGTCACTTACAATAATACAACTCAAAACTTCGTAACTAAAATCGTCCTATATTTGCAAGAATTCAAACTATAGTTTCAAGATGTAATCACTAGAACCTAATGTACTAATCTAATGCAGTAATTTAAGTCTTCTTGCTGTTTACATCTTGGGATAAGTCTCAGCCCCAATTCACCAATCACCATGTTCCCTACACTGTCTTCCTTGAGTGACAAATAAAAGCAAAAAACTGACAAATAAAAGCAGAAAAGAGCAGACACAGAAATTGCAAAGATTAAGCAATATGTCTTGCAAAAACTAAGGTCTGGAGCACACAGTAACAACAAACCGATTAAACCATATGTAAATAGGAAACTGAAGCATGACGGTGCAGAAAATGAGAACCATACATTGAAGCAGACGGTGCTTCCGTTAGATTGTTAGCAGATATAAAACTTAAGCACGTAAGGCAGACACAGAAATAGAGGCCAATTGAATGAACTGATACATCTTCAACACATATACTAATAACAAGAACTAAGCAAACAACGCATTAGCCTTGGACATGAAAGCACAAACCTTGTTCTACTTGTATGAGAACACACCAACGACCTATATGTACACTATAACTATACATGTTCCACAAGTACCATAATAGAATCAGAAGGTAAACAAGTGCACAACAACAACCGTCGGCCAAGGCCAACTAACACATCAAGATTCATGAGTAGCTTCGGTGGGTTCAGGGTGACTGGTGAACTGGGTTTGTCTGGCGGCAATCCAACAGCCGTCGGACTAGCCCAGAACTTGATCATCATCAATTTGAAACCTGCACATCCCACAACACCAAAATTATCAGAGTATACCAATCATGGTGGACGACCTGCACTCCGCATAGACTCCAAAATCATCAATCTTCTTTCCGAGCTTTTGACCTCCACTCCTCGTATGCAGCATCGTATGGGAAATCAGACAAACCCCAAAAAATTGGACGTGCATCCCCACAACAATTGGGAGATGGATTGACAATCGATTCCGGAGTTTATTCTTCATGAAGCTGAGAGTATTGAACGTCCTCTCGTCTTCAACGCTTCCCAAAACAGTGACCACTGCAAGCTTTGCAATCTTGAAGAATTCTGACAACTTGTACCGAAGTAAACTATTTGCTTCAATCCGATGCCACAAACGAGTCAACAGGTTCAAGGGGAGATCGCCTTGCATGGCAGCATGGCAATTGCCTTTCATTGCAATCTTGAACATGCTAGCTTGTTCGTCAAGCTTCGAGATCGATAGGATCGGATTGAAGGATTTGCCACAGGTGGCCTCCTTTAGAACTGCTACCGTAGGTGGAGTCGTTGATGGTGGCAAACCCGCGTCCTCGAAGCCAAGGCCAATTGCAGTTGCCAAATGCTTCCCCTTCTTTGCCGAGCTGACTATCTTTGTCTACCCATAGTGCTCCTTGAGGATGTCGAGATGTTTACAGAAATCTTCGTCGGCAGTTTCGCCCATCCAAAACTGAGGATAGACCAATCCAAACGCATCCATAATGGATGCTGAAGGAAATCTGGCTTGCAATTCACCGATGAGCTTCTCAACCGCACCTGTTCGAGCAAGAAAGAATTGAGACTTAGGAACTATGACCCAAAACTGTGGCAAAGAATTCAAGAAATACAGGAATAGATGAAGAGTTCAATACCTTTGCAATGTTGTTTCACGTCATCCACAATGCATGCGTGAAGTTCTCGAGTCACTGAGACCCCTTCTTTGAAGCCCTCTTTCTTGTGAGAAACGGGGATGCTGTAGCCAACTGGTGTGAAGTGAAGTATCTCAGCTACGTCAGAATTGAGATCAAATGCCCTTTGCACCCAAGTCATGGGTATTGCATCGTGTTTCACTTGCACGAGGGCCTTGAAATCCCAAAAGACATTTTGAAAAAACGTTGTACTGTCGTCAACATAAAAGGCTGTAACCTCGACAATGCACATGTGAATCGCCACCACGTAATCGCAGACAAACACATTGCGGCTTTGAGCAAACTGCATCAAGGAATGCACACATCGCAACAAATGCAACAACGCAGACAAACCAAGAAACACTTGAATATCAGTGAGGTGTTTTAGGTTTATACGAGCCACTGCCATGCATTTTTTGTCAACCTTTTCTTTGTTTCTGATGTCATCTTCGACTGGTCGTTCCGAACCGATTGACATCTTCACTAACAGCACCTTGTACTCGTTTATAACTCTTACAGAAGGTGAAAGCATGCTGATCCAATGCATCTTAATATTCTTTAAGATTTTCAAACCCTTCGACTACATCAGTTCGGCCAGCTTCACAAACTCCAAATGCCACTTTGGACTACGTGCAAAGAAGGCGTAGAGTGACTGCAACATTTCTTCAATTCTCCCGACCACTAGCAAGTCACTGAGGGTCTGGACGGCTAGGTTCGTTCTATGAGCCTGACATTACAAGCCAACAGCTAACGTTATACAAGGCTTCACAAACATTTGAAGGTAACATCCAACGTTTTCTGAAAATCCAGACATTACAAGACAACAACCAACGGCCGTCTTACCATGCAATGGATGCCGAGTACTCTCGGTGCAAATTTGTCTTTCAACTGCTTTACAACACCGTTCTTCTTGCCCTGAAAGGCGCTAGCACCATCTAGCAGCACACGGAAGAAACAACAAGTCAGAAGCAGTCAAGCATCGTCAAAACAATTGCACTGAACAATCTTAGAAGCACTCAAATAGGCAAGCATCCTACAATAAACCAACATCACCCATAATACAAATAGCAAGCAGGGAATGCAACATCTGACTAACCTGCTCCAAAGGAAGCTAATCGTGTTGCAATTTCAGCTTCTCCTAAGCCTCCGAAGCCTTCATAGCATCAACAACGACTATTGTCAAGTTGTTGCTCCCGCTGCCCTTCGTGACACGCTTCAGCGACAGGAGCATGGATTTCTTGGTCCAATCCTCGCAGACGTAGCCATGGATGGAAATCCAACTTTGGGCATCCAATGTCGTGACTTCATCACAAGTTAAAGAAAAGAAGCGAGCCTTGGACATGACTTCAATTGTCTTCAATTGAACTTGATGGAAGAGACACTCCACAAGCTCCCATCCTGTAGTGTCGGACTAGTGCCGCTTTGGTAGCTTTGGGACATCCAAAAATTGCAAAAGTGGTTGTAAAGCTGTGTACTCCAGTATGGGGCGGCCCTGTTGAAGAAGGTGGAGGATTGTTGCAAACTGGAGGCGCTTCCGAGCTCGTTCTCCTTTCAATATAGCCAATTGTTGCGCCACGGTGGTGGTGTCCCTGGTAGCGTAAAGTCGTTCGTAACGAAGGTGCTTGCAGTTCTTAGCGATGTAGTGTTGCCCCTTCTTTATTCCATTAGCCATATTTCAAGTAGCCTTCCGCTTTCCTCCGTGCTTGGTCAGAGTATTCCATTTCGGACGAAGAATCTTTGGCTTAACTATAATCTGAGAGCAAACAACGCATTTCACATACTCAAGCAAGCCATCAGAACTGCGAAAAAGCTCTGCCCACGGCAATCGAGCCGCCCAAGAGTCCTGGAACTTCTTTGTCACGTCATAATTTTTCTTGGGAACTGTTTCTGCGGCACCAGGAACAAACTCCTCGTTAGAGTGCTCATCAATGTCATCAACAATTGGTAGCTTCTGCTTACCTTTGCGTACCCTCGCAAATTCTGTTGTCTCCACACCTTGCACAAATGTTGATCCGTCCGAGGACAGAGCGATGATTTTGACAAGAGAATCAGAAGGCACAACACGTACCGGATCCTCAGCAGTCAGCAGAGGCACAACGGGATTAGACCTACGTCGCGTGACTCGTATCGTGTGCGGTGAACTCCCCTTCGTCTTATGTGAATTGTCGCAGACAGACATCCCAACGCTCTGATTGCAATGACCATTTCCGACGCTATCTCTACAAGCCGCAATAGAGTCTGAGGTTGTAAATGGAGTGGATCCAGAGTATAAGCCCGAAGGAGTGAATCCGAACGAGGAAGACGAAGAACATGTACTTGGAATCCAATTGTAATACCGGAACAAGGCCGATCCAACAAGCACCATTGTGACTTCAAGGTCAATTACCCTAAAGCCAAGCCAAACAAAACTCACAGTAACAAACAATACACTGTCACCTTGTTCTAACTACAGAATTAGGTAGCCCAATGCCCCAATCCTAGAATATAGTGATTACACTTACGACTTATAAGCATCCTCCAGTAGAAGAAATTAGCGACATAATAAAAGTTACACAACTGCCACAACATACACATGCAAAGCAAAACAGCCAAAAGGATTTGGTATTGACGATGAATAAACAGACGATCGCAATGTCCAACGATTCCGCAATGCAGCGTAGCCGTCCTCAGAAGTCACAAACGAAAATTGCAAGCACATCCACGATGGAGATTGAGCAACACAGCACAAACCAACACACAAATTACTGAGCGAGTGAGCATGCATTTCTGAAACACAAACCTCCATCCAACATATATTTTGAAGAAGAATCCTACCAAAGTAGCGGCTGAAATGAAGCTCGTCTTCCTCGTGCCCTGATCTTGCCATGATCGCCTATACCAGATTGCGAGGTACAAATTCTAAACTGAATCGGCCTTCCACTCTTGCTGATTAAACCGAAATCTCAAGAAATTCACTTACACTACAACAAAAGCAGTGTTTTATGATTGCAAAATATGACTGCAGTGAGTCGTAAAATAAAAAAATACGACTCACGCAGAAATCACTGTAGATGACTCGGAATATGACTGACTCCAGTCGTTTAGAAGCAGTCGCTTCAGACATCAGTCATATTTTCCGAGGGGTATAAATACCCATTTTTAGCCATAGTATGCCAACATGGTGTATACTTTGACTTTCCTAGGGGAGTCTTGACTTTTTCTTGAGTTGCTCGGGTAAACAAAAAAATCCTACGTGGAATATGACTATGGTCAGTCATATTTTTGGATGACGTGGAATATGACTGTGGTCAGTCATATTTTTGGATGACGTGGAATATGACTGCGGTCAGTCATATTTTTGGATGACGTGGAATATGACTGCGATTAGTCATATTTTTGGATGACATGGAATATGACTGCAGTGAGTTATATTTTTTGATGACATGGAATATGACTACAGTCAGTCATATTTTTGAATGACGTGAAATATGACTGCAATCAGTCATATTTTTGAATGACGTGAAATATGACTGCAGTCAGTCATATTTTTGAATGACATGGAATATGATTGCAATCAGTCATATTTTTTGATGGCATGGAATATGATTGAGGTGAGTCATATTTTGCAGTAATGTAGAATATGACTCTCGTCAGTCATATTTTATGGAATATGACTTCTGTAAGTCATATTTTTGGCTTCTTGAAGTTGCAAATAGCTTCCAATGTCTTTGTTTCAACTTTTAATGCCTGCATATACAATCAAAGAAATGAGAGGTTAGTTTTTAGTGATTGAACAACAAAGCCTAACCTTCAAAGATTTACAATCAATACAAAATATGTAGCTTAAGTTTAGGATAGGAAGAATAAGATTGATGATGGAGGAAACAAGAAAAAAAATATAAGTACTAAGAGATAACAAGAATCAAAAGTTAAAATGCAATAAGGAATAAGAAGCAACAACTAAGACACAACTAAGACACAATAAGAAACAAGAAGCAATACAAAACAAGAAACAACAACTAAGACACAATATGAGGCAACAATTAAGACATAAGAACAAATAAAAAGCAACAACTAAGATACAAGAAGAAACAAGAAGCACCAACTAAGACATGACAAGAAACAACAAGAAATGAGAGTATAGATGCAACAAGAAGAAATAAGAAGCAAGAACTACAAAACAAGAGGAAACAAAAAAACAAGAACTAGGAAGAAGAAAGAGTTCAAATGCAAGAGAAAGAAAGAATTTAGATGCAACAATAAGAAACAAGAAGCATGAACTAGAGAGCAACAAGAAACAAGAGTTAAGATGCAACAAAAAGCAACAACAAGTGAGAGTTAGGAGACAATAAAAAGTAAGGAAGAAGAGCCACAAGAAGTGACGGCTAGGGTTTCAAAACCCTAAAAAGTGGCGGCTAGGGTTTTAAAACCCTAAAAAAATGATGGCTAAGGTATCAAAACCCTAAAAAAATAGTGACTAGGATTCAAAATCCAAAAAAATAGGTGACTAGGATTTCAAAATTTTAAACAATGACTTCTCTATATTTTTTTGGAATTGCTCAAATTTTTCTTGAATTGCCCAAAACAAAAAAAAATCACTATTATATGAAAATATTAGTGATAATATGACTCAATGTTCCCAAACATGTTCCCAACGTTCCCAAACATGTTCCCTATGTTCCCTATGAAGTACTTTGGTATTCCTAATGGCCGTATAGTATACGCTTGTGAAATACAAGGCGTAAAAATAACTGGCAGTCATATTTTGCAGTCATATTTCTCCCCAAAGTGTTGGCCTTCAAGAATATGACTGCAAGCAGTTGCCAGTCATCTTCAGTCATAATTTTGCAGTCATAAAACACTGCCATTGTTGTAGTGTTACTACTGTAACAGACGACACTGTTACCAGCAACGCGAATAAACTACAATCAACTAGCGAAGTGGTGTACTGGCGATGACGGACTCATGATGAAGAAGCACAAGCTAGCGACGACAGCGGCTGAAGGTGGCGCAAGGTGATTGGTGGAGGGTTTTGGTTGGCCCCGCCTGGTGATTTCAACGGCTGCGATTTTGCCACGTGGCTACATCCTCGCTAATGGTCGGGGACAGGCCACCAAAACCAGATGGCGACATGTACACATCAGTTGGAGAATCAGGCCTCCTTAGGATCAATGGTGGGGAATTTCTAGCAAATTGGATTTCATCGGAGCCCTTCATTTCTTAAGGGCTTTGGAACCTGCTTAAAAAAATGTGGCAATTAGGCCTTTTTTTGTCGCTTAAAAAAACGCTGGAGAGGTTCATGGCGAATGCGAAGGAGAATCCTATGCAGATCCCTCATTCTCGAACCAACGGGTGGCAAGTATGTCTCAATTGTCGATGTCAGTGTGTCTCTCAATGATTTAAAATGTTGAAATTGCAGTAGTTTTTGCAAGGGTTTGGAATTTGACCGTTAAAAATTCTACTAACAGATTATAGCATCCACACCCTTACTTGCCAAACTTGGCATGCTCAAATTTTCCATCTAGTTTTGAAGCGTCCTCAATTTCCTTGTCCAAATACAACCCAATTGACTTAGTCTCAATATACACTCAATCATTTATCTTTCACTTAGAATTAATCTCTTCACTCAACTAATGAGATCATACAAATTTCAAATCTTGCATAATTATTCAAATTCTACCAAAAACAAATTATCCTACTTGAGACTCACAAATGCTCTCCCATATCTAACTTGATATTTATTTGACTTGATTACTCTTCATTATACTAAACTAATTGCTTTCACAACAGCCCAATTAGGGAAATTTTTTTAAGACATTACAAATATACAAATGCACTGACTACAACAACATCAAACAATAAAACATTCAAGTATGGTGAATATAACAATTCTAATTAGATACACATAATTATAACAATTAACCCAATTCCAAACTAGAATCATACACACAACAATACTTCACAACTTAATTCCAATATTCTCATAACTCTAATTTGATCAACTTCACACATACAAGCAGCATTTCACACAACAATTATTTTTACAATATACATTACACTTAGTCCAACACTATAATCTAATTAAGCAACTTAATCTTCACAATATATTCAACACAACAAAATTACAAAATAGTTTATTCAGTGGTTGGACTTGCATTGGACTCTCTCAACAATGGATAGCCTTCCCTATATAAACTTCAAAACTTGAATGAAAAATCGCAAGCATCCACATCTAATATATTAAGTGCACAATATATGTCACAACCCACTTTGCTTATCCATAAGATCTATACAAAAAAACATTAAAATACTATTTGTTGTGTTTTGTTTACTGTACTGTGGAAAATTATAAATATCTAAGAATACATTTTTTTCAATAAAAAAATATTGAAAATCAATTGGTATAATAATATAAATAATTTACTTCCAAAAAACTCAAGTTTAAGAGAAAAAGTTTCAACACATTATGCACTAAAAAAAGTAGAAAATTTCAAGATAACAAATGTTTTCTATCTTTTTGTTTTTTAAAAATTGAAAAAACTTTCAAAAAAATAAAATAAAATATGCCTATTATTTTCAATCTAAAGGACTAAAGGGGCTTCTAATCAACCATATACATCTTGATAAAAAAAGGAATTCTACAATCCATGTATTGATATGAAAATAGTATACTTTGAATATATGTGCTAGATGGAGAAATACTATTTTTAGAAAAATAGTTTCAATGATCCTTTCACAAAGCATCAAGAGATCCTCAGTGTCGTCGGGTCAGCCACCTAACTTGTCTACCATGCCATCTTCCACCTCCAGGGACAAGAGAAAAAGGGGAAGATCGCAAGCTGACAAGGACTATGAGGCGGAAATTGCAGAGCTCAAGAGGAGGTGGGAACAGGACCAAATGATGTTTGATAGGCAGGCCAAGGAGATGGCAGAGTTGCAACAGTTTATGGTGGCTATATCACAGAAGAACGACTCCAAACTTGAGGCCATTGTCAATAGTCTTGGTGGAGCCATGCCTCTAGCATTCGTGTAGCTGTCTCAAGTTGATCAGCCGCTATTATTGCAGGGAGCGCCAATAGGGCCAACGATGAGTGGATCCTCAAGCTTACCCACCACTCCACGATTGATTGGAGGGCCTTTTGTCTCTCTCATTGCTCTTGCAGATTCCGCAGATCCTCCATCTCCTCCTCCTGCTGAGGAGTGCCCTTTAATCTCTGTACCTCTACCCGATGACGAAGACACAACACGAATTCCAGTTGATGGTGGTAGGTCCTTAGAGACCTTGGAGTCTAGCCCGAAGATGCCCGCGGATCCTGTCGACACCATTGATGATGATCAGAGTGATGCATTGGATGGCCAGGGTACACCATCAGGTTGACTACACAATCACTCGATGTCATTTGTATAGAGTTAGTTCGACTCGAGCTGATTTGTGTCATAGGCTGTACTAAAATAGAAGCCTTTAGTGTGGAAGACAAAACTTTTTGATAGAAAACAATTTTTTGGCTAATCCATATCTTCTTGTAAGGTGATGACCTTTTTGTACTCAATTTTATTACTCAATTAAACGGATTTTCACTAAAAATTTTAAGTCTTGTTTGTCTGGCCCTTTTTAAATTGCAGAACCTCCTCTCTTGGCTCTTTCAATTAGATGGAATGAACTTCCACAATCTATTGCTCCTATACAGCATGTACAAAGTCCAACATCTGGTTGTGGCGTTATGGAAGCTACAAGTGGAGGTGCACCAGAATCTGAGTCCATGCACTTAGATGATGACGTTTCTTTTCCAGACGCTCAACTTTTGGAGATTAAAATCTAGACCCCGTTGGACCGATGTTGTCTTTGTAGCAAAAGGTAACCTCTTGCCCATGCATCCTTGATCTCTGCGCTAATAGGTACCTCTGTATAGTTTGTGACGTTTGGATTTTGCCTTTTTCCTTGAGTTTCGAAATGTATCAGTGTAGCTTAGTAACTGGCTGCACATTTGTTTATTTGATAGCAAGGATTGATTCCCCCATCTAAAGGTGGAGATACAGTGAAGGATGTTGAGATTTCATTGACGTCTCGGGTGACTGTCGCTGAGAAGTGGCTGAATGTTGTCATGGACTTGAATGGAATCTTGTGTGTCTATGAAGATGCCAAGTACAAGGGGTGGGCTATACACGTCGAGAATGCAAACCATGATTCCTGCGATTGTGGGACCGAAGGCGGTCTTTGTCTGCTTGAATTGTGCTCATTTTCTTTGTGAACTAGGATTGATAGCACACATTTCTATTTAGAGCTTGATGAAGAAGTTTACCGTTTAAAAAATTGTCAAGTATCTTTTTGTCGGTCTGGATAAGCCCCGCATTATACTCGGGCAGGAGTTTTGCACAATACTCAAGTGTGAGGAACAAGACCGGATAGTCACATTCAGGGAGCTAGACACCACCAAGGACTTGTTTGTGAAGGACGCACACACCTTGTTTAATAATTTCAATGGACAATTTCTTCAAAAGAATATTGTCATAGTTGACGACAGTCCTATGAAGCATTTCATGAATAAGTCGGAGAACATCGTTCTCCCCATTAGTTGGTTTCTTAAGGGTAACGGTCCCAGGAATTCGTATTTGGACATGGTCCTTTTGCCCTGGCTTAGGCGACTTCACGTAGCTTGAGATGAAGGGTTGAAATTTTTTTGCAAGAGTAGTGCAGAGAAGATTGGGCGGAAGATGTTGTATGACGAGAGAAATCGTGGCATGTACAATAGTCTTATGGATGCAATTCGAGTGTCTTTAGCGTATCGATAGTGCACTGCATTTCATTGCATGTTCATCAACCACAT
Source organism: Climacium dendroides (assembly GCA_950106755.1). Lineage (NCBI taxonomy): Eukaryota > Viridiplantae > Streptophyta > Bryopsida > Hypnales > Climaciaceae > Climacium > Climacium dendroides. The sequence goes on along the minus strand of OX467084.1, from coordinate 6,483,199 downwards.
CGATACAATGACTATGTCATCGTCTAATTGGCGTTACGAGAGGGTAGTTTAATTATTGCTTTAGTTCAGGTTGAGTCGTGCTAATTGGCATGTGGATTGTTCTCTAAATTCCTAGTGAACTTTAGCTCGCCTTGACCTTAATGGCTCGTACATTCGCATGTAATGTTAGAGATATATGTAATTTTTATAATATATTTTTTTTCATGAATACCTTTTTATATTTTCTTCTTCCTCTAGTTTAGGTTGGGTCAACCTCATTCAATGGCCAGGATTTTCTAAACTACATATTTGTTATTGGAGTTTACTTGTAAATGTAATTACAATTATAGTTTTCCTTTTAATTGTTCTAATCTTTTTTTTTTTAGAATTTGGGAACGTCGTACTCTCTTGTTCGGCACACCAGTCTTCTGTACGTTGCATTAGCTAAGTTGTTCTCTGACTACGAGCAAAACCTAATTCTGAGTACAGGAAATTTCATGTGTTCGACTGCCACTGCAAATTCGACAACGGACTTCTCCCTAAAGCCTGTTGATGATGGGGTGGTGAATAGTTCCCCGGGTTCAGCTCTACATCTTCCAAAATCATTTTCTCCCTTGCCCATGAAGTCTAGCAATGTTTTTGTTGCATCGATGTTGCCTTCACCTTGCGATAGAACAATACAGCGGAAATTGTATGGTGAGGACGTGGGTCCTTCTTCAGATGTGGAAATGTTGACTATGGTATTGCTAAAGGTTTAGCACAAGAAGTTGGTTCGCGCAACGGCCTCATTTTACAGGACTCCTTGTATCCAGAATTAGATGGCCCAATATACAAAATAGTATACCACTGAGAGCATGCACTTCTTTTTTTTATCTATGGGATTAGATGTTCAAGGAAGTACAAAGGCTTTTCAGGCTTATGGATTACAAGCAAGTACAGCCACAAGCCAAAGATGACAAAGGCAATCGTGGAGCTCAAGAGTAATTGACACGTATAGTACTTATTTATAGTGTAGAATCATGCATTCATGCTTCATTAAAGCTCAATGTGCATATTGCAAACAACACATTGCTCGAGTGAATCACACTCGTAGCTTTTACAATGTACACTATGCAATGTAATGAACTACATTAATGGCCTTCATAGTTTGTTGCCTATAATATAGTGTCACTGCCCTATTCAAACGTAGTTGGAGATGTATAGAACAACTCATGGTGTACAAGTGAAAGGTCAATATGAAAGTTTACCTTTTAGTTCTGATATTTGATTCCTACTTGTGTTCATCTTATTTTAATTTTTGCATGATTTAAATATTGTTTGAGGAATTTTCTTCTCCATTTTTGAATGAAATTATCTGACTTATATAACTCTCATTTCAGTGGAATACTCTCATTTTAATGAATATTACGTTAACATAGTGTTTTGTTTTTTGGCCATAGCCCTTTTGATACGGCTCCAAATGACTCAAGATTTATTGATGAGGTACTCATGACTATTCTACACTTTGCCTAAATTTCTTGAAGTTTTCAAAAAGAATTTACTATCCAATAATATCCCCCAATTTTATGTCACAATTGCCAATTTGGAGAGGTTTAAAACTATTTTAGTACCCAAAGAACCAAAATTGGATCTAAAGTTTAGAGAAGGACCAAAATTGAAGTTGTAGACATGGTTTGAAGAAATTCTAGAACTAGTTATTCTTATATAACGGCATGGAAGTGCACAAAGTGAGCTTCTTTTAGCTTGCATTTTGAAACATGTGAAATATTATTTTGGTGGTTCTTTTGGTGAATGACCATTTCCATAAAGTTGTCACAAACAAACAATTTTTATTTTATTTTTAAATGTTTTCCCTATTTGTTCCTAATTAAAACATCAAATGAATGATGTGTTTTCTTGAGATTTAGCACTTTTTAGTTCTTCTACATAGAGAATTTCTTTAAGTTTTTCTTTAGGTGTTTACCTTCATAATTATTAGAGGTGCATACATTGGACATATCTTTTTAATTCAAAAAAATGATTCAATTATAAATTATTCCCCTCCAAAAGTGTGAGTATTGTGAAACACAACAAAATCAACAAGTGTTTTTTGTAATCACCCTGGATGACTTCAAGGAGCGTAGTAGGTTGGAAAAAGGGCAATCTTTTGTCAAAGGTAATGTATTCTCCTTTGGTGAGAGGATGAAATCACAAAAGTGCTACAAAATAATGAGATATAAGTATCATTGTTCTTGGAATAACTCCATGAACTTGTGGATGATCTATTGAGTTTCCGCATCCCTATTTTGCAGGTTTCATCCGTGACCATGGATGAAAATAGCTCCTTTGATTAAAAATTCTAGCTTCGTGACTCTGCTTTCAACACTTTCTCTCCAAATTAATGGTTGACATCAATCATTGGAATCCTTATATTACATCAAGGTTGTTGTTACCGTCTAGATCTTGTGACCAAATGAATCCCAAACTCTTAAACAGTTAAACATCACATGCAAGCATCAAGGAACCATCCAATGATAGAATTCAGACAAGTAGTCCATAGTTTCCTTTCATTGCAAGTTCTCCCCACCTCTGTAGTCTACAATTGCCATGGCCTTCGCTCCTAATGCAATTCAAGCTCTTGATCCCAAAGCAAGGTTTTCTGTCGTGCTTTGTGAAGTTGATGGACCAGTTCTTGCCAGCGATTTGTCAAGACTGAATTGTTTTTTCACGTCCCTCTCAAAAGTTTCTACTGCTCAAGACTTTATGGTGGGAGAGATGAAGTCAGATTGTAATGAAACGAAAGTGTTTCTGCATCGCCAAATAATGAGTTCATTTTGTTGATTTCTATGGCAACTCATTTGTGGTTTTATAGAACTAACACCCAACCGCTCATTGGAAAACCATCGCCAATTCCACGTGGTCGTGTTTTCCTTAAGAAGCACTGTAGGCCACAAGATCATTTGTTGAAATCACCAAAGCTCGTTTTCAATTGTTCCTCAAGTCTCACATGAATTTGTTGTGCTCTAACAATTAAGTACTGTATATGCTCACAGAATTTGACGTAACTGATAGTCCCAATAAGACTTCCCTAGTTGCCATGGAGACTTGGAGTTTGGCTAGGATGAGAATTCAAAGCTTTTGCAGTGTTGAAATTAATCTGTTGATATCCTTATCGTCAATTTCAATAGATTAGCATGGTGGAGGCCCAACTTGTAACATGCATTTGCACAATCAAGTTGTGCACCTTCAAAAGTGCAGAAGTAGTGTTCTTCCATCAATTTAATAGCAAAACCCTCTCAATCCTAAGGTTGCAAGGAAATTAGATGGACAAGAAAAAATTTGGAGGCAAGGGCAAGAGTAATCCCCATTCTATTCATCCCCATGTGAGGGTGAGGTGCATGACTATGCTAGCAAGCTCCCATTACGATGCCTATCACAAGGGCTCAACATGACAACTATACGCTACAACACAAGGACTCAACACAACATCTCTACTAACAACACAAGGTAACCGTGGGTTCAATGATTGTGCTATAACAAGTTCCCACTAAGATGCCTACTACAAGGATATAACATGACATCTCTATACCACAACACAAGGGTTCCCTATGCCACAAGGTAGACATGCTAGGTCTTCCCTTTTAGGATGGTATCTCTACCTAGATTGGTTGAGGAATTTTAAATTAGAACTAATATTAAGAAAATCCACCCCATCACCTTTTTCATCTCAATTCATCATTATGTTACAAAAGTACACCTCAACTATACATATACTATATATAAAATTAAAATTTGAAAAGTATTAGCTTGATCACTCAAGACCTAAAACCACCTCTTTACTACGCCCCTATTTTCAATAATGAAGTAAGGGGGTTTATATAGAGGATAGCTTATTGTCATGCAATCTCGGGGGGGCACTACAAAGGAAGTTCATGGGTGAGGAGCGACCAAACCCTAACTATCCATTTCTACTTTTTCTAATTATTTTTTAATAAACTATAATTTCAACCTACAATTTTGAGCTTTATTTAACATTGTCTATAGGTTTCTATTGCCAAAAATTTCAATATTAAATAACATGTGATATATTGTCTAGAAATGATTGAGAAATGAACCAAAATGGCATGTTTTTCAATTAAAATATTTATAAAGATCACATAAAGATGACTATTGTATCAATATTCATCCAAAATAAACTTTCAGTAGAAAATAATTTAATAGAATTTTTTTTCATTTTTCAAATTTTTTTTTCTTATATAATATAGGGATGTAAAAGTTATTTTTAGCTTTATAGTGTATCTTTTTTCTTCTAAAATTTTTAACTAATTATTATTAACATAAAAAATATCAATAATTTAGAACATAAACTTTCAACGTAGGAAAATCTATTCGTATTTTTTTTAGAAAAAAATAAAATTTTAGGATATAATATAGGGGTTCAAAAGTTGGTCGCTCCTCATCCATAAACTTATTTTGTAGTGTACCCCCCAGGCATGCAATAAATATGGTTTAATGAAATTATGGTGCCCAAATATAAACAAAGGGTTATCTTTTAGAATATGTTTAGATGGTATTTGAAAGAAAAATGAATGTTATTTTGAAGAATTTTCAACAAAAGAAAGAAATGATATTTTAGAATAGAATTGAAAAAATAATAGTAAAAAAATTCATCAAAAGGTAAAAAAGAGAGGTTAGTTGAAGAATATTTGTGATGATATAGTCTAGATATATGTTAATTCATCTAATACACTCCACACTAATAATGCTAGGTAGCATTAATTCCAACATCATGCAAATCATGCTAACATGTACTACTATTAACATTATTTCATACAAAGTAGTATTTTAGGTAAACTTGATGTAGTATAGGCAGTCCACATTATTTTCACACTATCTCAAATAATATGGTTTTCATCCACCTTTTGTCCAATTCTTGTTTGTAATTCATCCAACAAATTTAGATGATTTAAATCACATTCATCCAAATTGATCCATCTAATAATTCAATAAGTGACTCAATGATATTGTTTATGATTAACTTAATTAGTAACAATAAATGATCTAATAATAGTTAGAAATTGAATTATTGGAAGATATTGTTATACGTCAAACTCCATCACAATTCCATTCAATAATCTAAGAGGCAATAGTTGATTCAGTTGAGTCAATTGACCTTGCAACAACTAAAGGCTATGGCTCAAATTCCTTTCAATTGCCGTGAAATGTTTACATTATTACTTTGAGGATTTCAAGGTGCGTTTCTTATAGAGTACAATTTTGCCTCACAAATCATTGAGCAAGGCATCTGGTGGGTGTTGGTAACCAATGACAACTATTGGTAGGATTCTTTAACATGATTATATGTCCAATTCAAATCCACATCTTCAACATACACATTTGAATCAACATGGGCAATTTCGTTAAAATGGCGAAATTCCTCTACTCTGGCAGTTTTTACAATTCAGAGCAGCCGGTTTGAAGTGTACAAACATCATAGATGTCTTAAATCTATACCATTTTTAGATGTTTGAAATCTATGCCTGTGTTAAATGTCACTTTTACAATTCAAATTGTGGGATCTGAAATCTTTAATAATCAAAGATTTCTTAAATCTACAAAATTTCAAGATTCCTAAAAACTATACCAATCCTAGATGTCACTTTCACAATTCAAAGCGGGTAGTCTGAAAACGGCACATGGAATGCTGCCATTTTAACGAAATTCCCCATCAACATAATTGAATGTACAACATACATGTCAATTAGAATCAAACAACTTTAACTCCGACTTGTTAAACATGAAACTGGCATAGTACGTCAAGTTTGCTGGAGCACTCCACTCCAGACATATCAACGATGATTGAGAGATAAATACATCCACATTACATCATTCTCCAACATATTATGGATCTTTAGGTCAACCTTGTACTAAAGCAACTCGTGAGATGTATTTGCAAATTGGCGCATACATCTCGGTGGCTGGTGTCTATGTAAGTTTGATCTTTGAATGGAATCGTTTGATCACCGAGGCTTCAAAGCTCAAAGAAGCTAGGGTGCCCGGACTTTCCGCATTTTTCAAACTTGACTACCGCTAATTCGTTTCTAGCAATGTTCTGAAAGTAGCATTTGTTGCCTCGGTAGTAATCCTGTTTAGACAATATGAGCACGTATTCCTCGGTAGTAATCCACTTTAGTCTCTAGGAGCACTTGTTGCCTCGGTAGTGAGCTTGAGACTATAAGAGTAGAAGCTCTGCCTCATCCATTTCATTTCACTCACTGCACGTTGCTGGAAGTCTCTGTGCTTAGAGGTCATCCTGAGGCCCTCCTCCCTCCTCGATCAGCAGTCGCAAGTCTCCTGCAAGTCTCTCTCCCTCGGTCCTCAGCAGGTGTCGATCCTACGTGTTCCTCGGTAGTAATCCACTTTAGTCTCTAGGAGCACTTGTTGCCTCGGTAGTGAGCTTGAGACTATAAGAGTACACGCTCTGCCCCTTCCATTTCATTTCACTCAGTGTACGTTGCTGGAAGTCTCTGTGCCTAGAGGTCATCCTGAGGCCCTCATCCCTCCTCGATCAGCAGTCGCAAGTCTCTCTCCCTCGGTCCTGAGCAGGCATCGATCCTACGTGTTCCTCGGTAGTAATCCACTTTAGACTCTAAGAGCACTTGTTGCCTCGGTAGTCAGCCTTGGAGACTATAAGAGTAGAAGCTCTGCCTCGTCCAATTCATTTCACGCACTCTACGTTGTTGTTCTCTGTCGCAAGTCTCTGTGCTAAGAGATCACCCTCAGGCCCTCATCCCTCCTCAGTAGTCGCAAGTCTCTCTCCCTCGGTCCTGAGCAGGCGTCGATCCTTCAGTTGAACTTGGACCGATTGAACTCCGAAAGCTCAGCACCACAGAAGCTTGCCATCTCGTGCCTGGTACGTACTTCTGCTTCTTGTTACAGTGCCCGATCGAGAAGACAGTCGGGATTGAAGGGAGTCCAAAGTAGATCACGCTGTCCATGAGTGATAGGGTATAATTACTCCGGGCCGTGTGCTGATCGATGATAGACATGTTCATCCATGGTCATGACATATATTCATTAGAACAGGGATGGGTTTCAAAGGGTCAAAGTATGTCTTCGATTGTGTCGGTCAGTGTTGCTGCAGAAATTACGGCCCCTACAAAGTTAGGCTCCAAACAAAATATTGCAAATCTCTCGAAGGTTAGACTTTGAATGAATGAATGAATGAATAGGACGATAAGATAGGGCCTTGAAGTAGAGACGTCGATGGCTTTCTGTTCATACACTCAGCTGACCCGGTCCTGCAAAACTGAAATATTGCTGTGGTTCAATCTCAAGGCAGTTCGGTCAAATAATGCAGCGATTGAACTGTACACGCTTAGCTTAGCGCGGGTCACACATATACATCGTGAGTCCTGAATGCACTTAACTTATTGGAGTTCATTGAACCAAACTTGTGTGTCCATGGTACACGTATCCAGGTTACGTGCAGAAGCCTCACACAAATGGAGCCTGAGCAGCAAGGGCCGATGACAGTGTGGTGTGGCGGCATGAACGCAGCCCAAGATGTTTCCATTCGCCTCGTCCCCAACGGAATCGACCAAGAGCAAGCCACCGACCTTCGCAGCCGAGAGCCCCTGACAGTCTTCAAGGTGCATTCCGCTCGATTGGAGAAACACAGCAAGTACTTCCAAGCGTGCTTCAGCACAAGATGGACACATCCAGATGCACCACCTTCCATGGAATTCAATCTGGAGCTCATCCACGGGCTGCAAGTTACAGCTTACTCCGATTGCTTTTCCCGCATGTACAAGCCTCTCCACAGAAGCTTCAAGGACGTCCAATCCAGTTTGGAGCTTCTGCGAGTGGCTTCTCAGATCGAGTTTCTCGAATTGGTGAACTCCATTTGTCGGTATTTGTCAACCATACTTTGGACTGAGGAGGATGAGCTCAGGATTCGTCAATTCTCATCATCTCCAGATTTTCCCGGACGCCAGGCCGGGGATCTGGTGGCTCGGTTGCAGATCGGAGAACAGGGAAACCGGGAGTATCGTAAGAAGTTGCTATCGCAACAGATTGCTCGCACCATACGCATTGCTTTGCGTCACGAAGGAAGTGGACATACTCCAGAGAGCTTCCTCAATGCTCAATCTTGGTTCGAGGACTTGTTCAGTAACATTCGACAAAGCGAATTTCATTCTGCTTTTGACAACGACGTGGTCACAATTGTCAGCAAGGAGGTGAAGAAAATGCTGCGGGGTTTCCATAAAGACTGCGGCAAGCATGCGAGCTTACACGACCTTCACGGAGAAATTACGGTGCACGTTGACGTTGACCGAGTTCCTGGCTTCAATCGAAAACTCGAGGCACTCTGTTGGGCACTGGAGCTCTTATTGAAGACCCAAGTGGCCGAAGAAGTGATCAAGCGCTGGCTGCATTTGGAGAATTATTTTCCAGCAATTCTTGCAGCAGCAGCCCGGGTGATGGACTCTACACAGCCAGCTTCAGAAAACGTTGCACTACGGTTTTGTAAGCTCGTGATATTCATTTTCCAAGAGGTGGTCGCCGGACGTCTACTGCTGGGAATTCGAGATCGAATTTTACTCATCCACGATTGGCAGTGGATCGGTTATATTCATGGTGTGCACATGCAGAATGACATCTTTGTGACGTGGGGATTTAGACAAGCTCTAGAAGGTGTGTATCTTACTTTGCCATTGCAGCAGCAGTTGGAGCTCTTACAGCGGAGCGTTATTTTCACCCCGGCATTCATCGACGGAAGCTCGCTTGTAACTCTCATGAGAAGAAACTGGCCAGCTGAAGGGGAAGGGGAAGGGGTTGGGGCTGTATCCGACTCTATGGAAACATGAGACAGAGCATGACAGTAGGAGACCGAGTTTTTCAAGGAGTGTTAGTTGGTTCTGGACTTCATGCTGCAATTCTGTGGATTCAGTTATATGGAGGGAGGGCAATGGCCTGTTGTGGGCTCTGTAATTCAACCACAAAGGATACATTACAGCTTCAGTACACGGATTGAAAGGCTCACGGTGGTCACGGCTACAATCCTGCTGGTCATCATCTACAAGGATCATGCTGAAGTGGCATGGGTTGTTGGTTGCAGAGAAATCTTAGACTTTGGTTTAGTGAAACGAAAGATGATTGTATGGAGTTTGAGATTTCATAGCCTCTATCTCAGTGCCCGAGAGTAGGTGAAAATTGAAGAAACCGCACTGTTTCTAGGCAGCAGATGATTCGCAGGTCAAGGGATGCCCCATTGGTCATCCATCAACGAGGAATTGAGAAGTGACGTGCACTTTTTTGCATCCTGAGTGTATTCCAGTGTTCAGCTGTCACAAGATGGTTTGCCTCAGTGATTTATTCTATGTCTTGTCTTCCAATTCAACTGCTTGAATGTCTGAAACTCCTCCAAACTTGTGTACATATTGCCGAGAGTGGAAAATGATGGGCTGATGTATCCGAAGCATCCCGAGCTGATGAGAGAGCCGATGTTGGGATCCAAACCCTTCCCCTGTGAGGCCGGTTCCTCGACACAGAGGTTAAAAGGAAGTAGGAGTGACGCTGGCGTCTGAAGAGGCTCAGTTTACTCTGATGAGCGAAAAATCTGCGTGACATTGAGAACTGAAGGAATGCGTGGCTGCTGAGAAAACCCGGAATTGAGAACAAGACGGTACTCTGGATCTCTCCATTGCAACATCAATCCGGTCGGAGGAGCGGCTTCAACGGTGGCTTTCTACATTCATGCGTTTGTTGTCTACAGTGCCGTCCATCTGTTTATGAGATCTCCAGAGAGAGCCCAGTTGATTAATGAAGTTCATATTTCCGCAAGCTTCCCAAGCGAGGTCGAGTTGCTTGCCATTTCGTGCTCCTGAGTGGACTGAAATCACCGAAGCTCCTTTCCACTTAGTCCTCGAGTGTCTACTACTTGCTACGCATTACATATATCTCTAACCATACATGCGAATGTACGAGTCTTTGATACTGCCACTGCCATGCATTGCCACGCATTACGCGGGAATCGAGCCTTACACCGACTGCTGGGCAATACAAATGACTTCGAGGCGGCGTGCCCTCCCCACTCCTGGGACAGAAAACGGTTTCCAAAAATACAGGAGGTGAAGTCTATTCAAGGTGAGCAGATAAGAAGACGTCATTGCGTAAATCAGGCGGTTTTCATTTGAAGGCATCAATTACGAAGTCCTGATGCACTTCCAAAAATTGCAAATTCAGAAAATTTTTAAAAATATATTGTTCTTATTTTGAAAAATAAATCATTTAAAAATTTTAATGTCAAGTGTCACGTCATGTGCCACATTAAATATTGATTTTCAAATTCTCAAAATATTAAAGTTCAAAATATTCATTTTTTATTACCTAACATTTGCACTATCAGCCAAAATCAAATGGTCTTTTGGAGGACCAAATTTTCTTACATTGGCTTATTGTTCCAACAAAACTAGGAATCAAAATTGGAGTCTTGATCTTGGTTGGTAAGAAGGGAGATGTTAGAAAGTTCTTGTCATTTGGATTGTAAAATTTGTTACTCTAATCCTTTGTCAATTTCAGAAATTGATGAAGTCATGGATGCTAAAACTTATATCATTTATCTTTTCAAAATTCTAAAAGTGATAACATTCAACTAATATTAATATTAGATGGAGGTTGCAAACAATGCATCTTGAAAAGTGTTATAGTCATAGAATTCCATCAATTTCATGAAATTAGGTGAATTTGAATTGCTACAATTGTGAGTGCTCCCAATTTTATAATATTCATGTTCCCTCTCAATCCTACGGTGTTGATGGCAACATGCAAAAATATAAGGGGTGCGTAATTGTGCTATAGCAAGAGTTACTACTATGAAGCTTGTCACAAGGGCTCAATGGAACATCTCTACACCATAGAGCAAGCCTCATCAAGCGGGTCTTCCTTTTTGGGATGGCATCTTGGCCTCAAATTGCCTTGGGAATTTTGATTTAGAACTATTAAAATAACTAACCCATCACTTTTCTCATCTCAACTACAACTTGAGTACTTCATATTATCAAGAAGCCGGTGCATTTCATAACAAGAATGTACACCAATGATACATGAAAGCCAAATCCAAATGTAGGTGGTAATAGGCTTATTCACCTTCAAGCGTGGAAGTACCCTTTCACCATGCTTCTATTTTTACAATTGGAAAAAAGTAGTTTAAATAAAGAGAAACTTTTCATGTTGCAAGTCATGAGGTTTAATTAACTAAACCAATATTTGATTTAAATGGCATATGGAATAACACCACTTCAATAAAATTTTCTATACTTGAATTAATCAAAAATAAATAGGAGTTCATAGATATTTGGAAGCAAAAAGAATGTTACTTTGAGAATATTTTGGATGGAAGATAAAAAATAAAGGAATATTGATATTGGAAATCTACTTTTGAAGAGCATTTTCCATTTGGAAGGAGATTGCAAGTACTATAAGAAAATTTAGTTTTTGTTGATTTGGGCAATAATTTTCTGATTATTCTCCAAATCAATAAAATGGTGAATCAAATCAACACAACAAATCAACAAAACCCCTAAATTTTCTAGTAGAGAAGAAACAATTGTTTTATAGTTTGTATGATATTATGCATAGTGAATTGTTCTTTGGCTATAGCTTTTTTGATACAACTCCAAATGACTTAAAATTTATTGATGAGGTACTCATGACTATTATACACTTTGCCTACTTTATGGAAATTTTCCAAAAAAAATCCTATCCAAAAATATTCTCCAATTTTATATCACAATTGACAATTTTGGGAGGCTTAGAACTATTTTAGTACCCAAAGAACCAAAATTAGAGCTAAAATTTTGAGAAGGCAGTCTTTTAATATACCTATAGCCATGGTTTGAAGGAATTTTAAAAATAGTTGTTCTTATATGGTGTAGAAGTCCACAAAGTGAATTTCTTTTAGCTTGCATTTTGAAACATGTAAAGTATTATTTTGGTGGTTCTTTTGGTGAATGATTGACCATTTCCATAGAATTGTCACAAATGGATAATACTTATTTCATTTTAAATTTTATTTTCTATTTTTTCCTAATTAAAATATCAAAATCATGATTTGTTTTCTTGAGATTTAGCATTTTTTTATTTCTACCACATAGAAAATTTTTCTATGCTCATTTCCTTAGGTGCTTACTTTCTTATTAGAGGTGCATACACAAGGGGGCATACCTCATGCATACATTGGACATATTTTAAAATTTAAGGTATTTTAAAGATTTTAAACTGTTCCATAAAAAAACATGAATATTGTGAAATACGACAAAATCAACAAGTGTTTTTTGCAATCACCTTGGATGACTTCAAGGAGCATAGTAGGATAGAAAAAGGACAATTTTTTGTCCATTTAAGGTAATGTATTTTCCTTTTGTAGGAGTATGAAATCATAAAAGTGCCACAAAATAATGAGATATAAGTATTAGGGGTAGTTACACCTTCTTTACACCCAAGTTGAAGAATGGAGAACATGGATGTGGCGCATTGGGGTTCGGTTGATGTTGTCCTTTTGCAGTAAAATATACTTAAGTACATATATCTTCTGCACTCCCACTCTTCACCTCCAGAGGTGAAGATTGGGAGTGCGGAAGATATATGTACTTAAGTTTATTCTTTTATGCTCTTCTTTTTCCTTTTTCAACTGGTACTTTCCCCTTCATCACTGCATTTATTCATTCTCCACCCTAAACATATCTTTTAGGGGTGTCATACCTTCTTCACCCTCCGCGGCTTCCCATTGGCTCCTCCAACCCTCACCAACTTCTCATTCTCCATTCTTCAAGTGCCAAGTGAAGAAGGTGTGACTACCCCTATTATTTATTGTTCTTGGAATAACTCCATACACTTGTGGATGAACAATTGAGTTTCCACACCCCTACTTTGCAGGATTCATCCGTGACCATGGATGAAAATAGCTTCGTCACTCCAAAGATGATCGCTTTCAGCATTTTCACCCCAAATGAACAAAACTAACAGCCGTGACTGGCATCATTGGAATCCTTACGTCAAGATTGTCGTTACCATCTAGATCCCAAACAGTGCAGCAATTAAACATCACATGCAAGCATCAAGGGAGCATCAATTGATAGAATCAGGCTGTCCCTGTCACTGCTTAGTCTTCTTGCATTGCAAGTTCTCCCCTGCTTGCAACTACTCCCGCACCTCCCGAGTCCACAATCGCCATGGCCTCCGCTTCTAATGCAATTCAAGCTCTTGATCCCAAAGCAAGTTCTGAGAATTCATTTCTGCCTGGCTTTGTGAAGGTGATGGACTAGTTCTTGCCGGCGATTTATCAGGACTCAATTGTTTTTTCAGGTCCCTCCCGGACGTTGCTTCTGCTCTGGATTTCATGGTGGGAGAGATGAAGTCTTGATACGAAAGTGATTTTGCATCGGCAAATGAATGAGATTTTTTTCTTAAACTCTAAGGAAACTTATTCATAGTTTTATTGTACACCGCTCATTGGAAAACCATCGCCAATTCCACCGGGGGGTTGTTTTCCTTAAGTAGTACAGGCTACAATTAGATCTGTAGTTGCTATTGTGAGTTCAACGTGGTGGTCTTTTCTAATACTAGTATCTGGTATAGGTATTACAGGAAAAGCTTTGGCAATTTAACGTGTTTGTGTTTTCTTCAAGTAGTATCCGGTACAGAATACATGATCTTTCATTGCAAAAGCATCGTGATTTCAATGTGCTTATGTTTTTCAATTTAATAGTAGCACCTGGAGTTGCTAGGTATTACTGGAAAAGTTTTGGCAATTCATTATCGTTGTGTTTTCCTAAAGTAGGATCTGGTAGAAGCTACAAGATCATTCAATGCAAAGCATCGTCGATTCAACTTGATTGTGTTACTTTTGTGAAAGTAGTATCTGGTATAGGTTTCAATGGAAAACTATCGCCAATTCCAGGTGATTGTTTTTTTTCGAATCGTAGTATCTGGTATACATTTGGTACTAGACTAAGTGGAAAAGCTTTTTGCAGTGATTAATTGTGTCGAGCATCTGGTGCAGGAGGAGTCGAGGCAATGGAAGATTTCCAAAACAAGTTTTTCCCGACATGGCACTAAAAGCGCACAGCTTCGCCATGGAGACCGACTACTGCAAGTATAACAATCACTGACTCTAGACTGCTACGGCGGTGCTTTACCTTGTTGGTGTCGACCTTTGTGGCGTCTTAGGTGAAGGACAAGTACGGGGAAGCTCACCATCTTGCTCGCTGGAAAGGTTTCGGTTGTGGGGGTGGTCATACTGCAGGGCGAAGAATCTGGTAATGCTCGTCATTGGGCGGGCTGGGCTGGAGAATTGGCTTCGCTAATCAGGTTAGTTGGACGAGTGCTCTATTCTAATCTAACGAAATTGCCCATCTTGCCAACATGTCCAACCAGTCTGGGTCCAACCAATGACTGGGACCCTCTGTCTGTTTTCGGCTACGCAATCAGTGTTTAAGCAGAGTTTTAGCAGGGTTTATGCAGGGTTTAAGAAGAATTTAATGAATCATATGGTTCAATGGGAAATTTCATTAAAATGGCAATATTCCGCATGTCATTTACGCGAGTAAGAGCACATATAACAACACTTCTTGGCATGTCAACCTCATACATGTGCCAATTTTGTCCCCAACAAGTCCAAATTGCAACACAGCTCCCATGTTTCTTCACCCTCGTGCCATTTTTCTATGAATTTCTGCTATTTTGCAGTCCTCCTTTGTGCCATTTTCACGGAATAATCACCATTTTAATGAAATTCTCCAATTCACTATAAATACAAGTCGAGGATATACAAGTCTTGTGATCATGCATGTGCAGGTGGTGCCCTTGTATTCGTCCGAAATGGCCTCTGCGAGTGGCTTGTTGCCTCGGTAGTGATCCACTGCAGACAAGAAGAGCACTTCTTCCTTAGGCAGTAATCCGCCCCAGAGTTCAGACTCTAAGAGCACTTGGTACCTCTGTAATTAGTTTCAGACTATACGAGCAGAAACTTGATCGATCCCTCCTCATCCATTTCATTTCACTCATTGTTGCTCTCTGTCGCAAGTCTCTCTGCTAAGAGACCACCCCTCACCCCTCCTCAGCTCTGTCTCCCAGCCGTGTCGGTCCTTCAGTTGATCTTCGGCCGATTGGACTCCGAAAGCCCACACCACAGAAGCTTGTGACCTCGCGGTGCGTACTCTTCCTTCTTGGTACAGTGATCGATCTAGAAGACAGTCGGGAAGGGAGTACAAACTAGAACATGACTGTTGTCCATGAGTGATAGGTATTACTCCGGGTCATGCATGTGCTGATCATCCATGGTCATATATATTCATTAAAATAGGGTCTGGGTTTAAAGGGGCCAAAACTGAATGAAATTATAATATATATGATGACAAGGTAGGGGCTTGAAGTACAGACGTCGATGCTTTTCAGTAATTCACTCAGCTAGTGACGGTCCTGCAAAACTGGACTACAGCTGTGGTTCAATTCCAAGGCAGTTTTCTCAGTTCGGACGGGCAAATAATGTAACCATTGGGCACACACTTTCAGCACAGTTACACTTATAGTACTTAACTTATTGGAGTTCATTGTATAAAACTTGTGATTGTGAACACCAGTGTGTCAATGGTACATGTATCCAGGTTACGTCCGGAAGCCTCACAAATGGAAGCTGAGCAGCAAGAGCCCATGACAGTGTGGTGTGGCGGCATAGACGCAGACCAAGATGCTTCCATTCGCCTCGTCCCCAACGGAATCAACCAGCAGCAAGTGACCAACCTTCGCAGCCGAGAGCCGTTGGCAGTCTTCAAGGTGCATTCCACTCGGTTGAAGAAACACAGCAAGTACTTCCAAGCGTGCTTAAGCCAAAGATGGACACATCCAGATGTACCACCTTCCACGGAATGCAATCTGGAGCTCAGCCACGGAGTGCAAGTGGAATCTTACACAGATTGTTTTTCCCGCATGTACACGCCTCTCCGCAAAAACTTCAAGGACGTCAAATCCAGTCTGGAGCTTCTGCGAGTCGCGTCTCAGATCGAGTATTCTGAGTTGGTGAAGTCCATTTGTCGGTATTTGTCAACCATACTTTGGACTGAGGAGGATGAGCTCAGGATTCGACAACTCTCATCATCCCCAGATTTTCCCCGTAGCCAGGCCGAGGATCTGGTGGCTCGGTTGCAGATCGGTGAACATGGCAACAAGAACAATCGTAAGAAGTTGCTATGCCACCAGATTACTCACACCATACGCGTTGCTTTGCGCCAAGGCAGAAGTGTAGATAGAGAGAGCTTCCTCAGTGCTCGATCTTTGTTTGAGGACTTGTTCAGTAGCATTCGACAAAACGAAATCGATTCTGCTTTTGACGACGTCGTGGTCAAGATTGTGAGCAAGGAGGTGAAGGAAATGATGGAGAGTTTCCATGAAGACTGTCTTAAGCACGGTAGATTTCGTAAACTCTCATCGGGAAAGAAGTGGGCGGACATTGACATTGAGAGAGTTTCTGGCTTTAAACAAAAACTCAAGGCACTCTGTTGGGCACTGGAGCTCTTACTGAAGATACAAGTGGCTGAAGAAGTGGTCGGGTGTTTGCTGCATTCGGAGGGGTTTTTTCGAATAATTCTTGCAGCCAAAGCTATGGACTCTAGAGAACCAGTTTCAGGAAACGTTGCACTACGATTTTGTAAGCTTGTGATATTCATTTTTCAAGAGGTGGTGGCCGGAAGTCTGCTGTTGGGAATTCCAGATCGAATTTTACTGTTCGAGGATTGGCAGTGGATTGACTCCATTCATGATGTGAATAAGCAGAATGACATCCTTGTTACTTGGGGGTTCCGACAAGCTTTAGAAGATTTGTTTCTGACTTTGCCACTGGAGAAACAAATGGAGGCCTTAGAAAGGAGCAGCTTTATCTATCACGAATTTGTGTGCAGAAGCTCGCTTATAACTCTGATGAAAAGGAACTGGCCAGTTGAAGAGGATGAAGCTGACATGGAAGCAGATGTGCAGGCTGAAGTGCAATGAAGCTGAAGTGGATGTGGACGGGGTAATCAGGGTGTGTTCAATTCTATGGAGATATGTGCCCAAGGATGTTCTTTAATGAATTTGATGCATGAGTTCATGTAATTTGGTTTAAGTTTTATTCAGGTTGAGCGATGGGTCAGCGGCTAAGTGGGCTGCAGAGATTATGATCCAATCACCAAGCAGAGTTTACGATTCAATCACCAAGCTTTAAGGATAGAATTTTGCAACTATAAAGTGAAGAATTAGGATTTTAATGCTATTATTTTCTTCAAAAAATAATCATTTCATATATATAATTACATCGTGGGATTCCTTGTTAAATTAAAGGGGTACAACCCCTCCAAGAGTTTTCTACATTAAAACAAAATACACCCCTCGAGATTGAACTATAATGCATTATAAGTGATTGTAATGAGGGCCATGTATTACGAGAGTTACAGTGCACCCAGGATTGCAATAGCCCTTCTTGAATTGTAGATGTATAGAAGTCCTGGCTACTTAAATTTTTTAGGCTTAGATGTCAGAAATTTGGTGCTCTGCATCCCGCTAAATAAACAGATTTGTCTGCAATAAATAAAATTGTAATTGTAATTTTGAAGGATGCATCAATCAAGGGACGGGCAGTTGAATACTCTTGAAGCTATCACCGGACTCGATGCCCAGCTCATGATTCTTCAATTGACAATCTGCGTGCAAAACATAAAAAATTCAAAAGAATGAACAGAGGGAGCCGATAGGTGCACATGACCATTCGATTTGCATAGTCTTCCCCATCACCCCATATCATTCACAGCAGATGATCAATTTCGTTAAATTGGCATCAAAAATTGTAAGTGACATATATGTACTGTACATCAAGGTTTGAAATCTTGTGAAGGTATGGATTTTTTTTAGAACGGGTGTTCTGAAAGTGCCAAATTGAGTATCGCAACATCGTCCATTTAAAGAAATTGTCGTTGTAACTGAAAGAGGATCACCTCAAAGCGCTAGCATCAGAACAGAATCGGAAATCAAATTTATTGAACCAATAACGAATCGAATACTTTTCAGGAGTACATTCTAGTACGGCTGGTCGCCTGTGACTGAGCAAATCAATTGCAATACATTCCGCAGCCATTGCTTGTAATGCCGAGTTCATGTTCGATCCAATGAACTTGTCGACTGACCTCAAAGCCTGCAAGGTAAATTGCAACCAAATGCTGGCCAGAAGATCTTTTCTTGTCCATGAGTGTAGTGTTTTGATAATTGAAGATTTCAGGTCAACATTGCCTCACAGTAGAATCGGATGAATCTCAATTATTTTCCACTAGGAAGTTCACAAGGGGACTGGAACATTTTTGCGAACAGCAGAGGAATTGGCATGAGAACTCAAGTTCATGTGATTCAATTAAGTGGAAGACGATTGACGAGGGCAGATCAGAACTAGAATAGAGCGGGACCTAGAGACGTTTGAACGATTGATCTTTCCTGACCACGCCTGTTGATTTGGTGTTTGAACCTTTGCTTGTGAACCTTGAGGAGTTGTGCACCACCACCAAAAAATCACTGAACGAGCCTCGCAAGGACTTTCGCTTGGTCTACTGCCGACTACCGAGGATTCAGTAGCTCCAAATTTCCACAACCGAGGCTTGAAGGCAGTTACCAGCAGTTGGTCATGAGTTCATGCGGTCCGTTTGGCTCTACAAAGGACCGTGACCGTGGTGTGTGAGATTCATTTTCCTCTTCGTCTGCTGGGCTTTCAGGCTGTCAGAATTTTCACCCCTTGACTGTGCTCATCATTGTTACAGCTAGAGAGAGAGTTTTGTTTAGAGCTTGAGATCCCAACGGGAGTGAATATATTGAAGGAAGGATTGTGCACCTTGCTAGCAGGTACTTAATTACTGGTTCGCATTGTGTGCACTCTTAACCTAGCTAAGGGTTGCAGCCATCATATGATCCTGGAGTTCGGGAGTTTGGATTGTGATCAGTTGTCGGAGGTGCAGGTCCTGGCGTGCAATCTGTGCGCACTGGACCCCGATCAATCCCGTGGTGACGGCCTGCGGCCACTGTTTCTGCTGGCCTTGCCTGTACAAATTCCTGCAAGGCCTCGCTAAGCCATGCCCCGTGTGCTCCACCATGTTGAGCAACGACGCGAACGTGGCTCCGACATTTGACACCCATGGAGCGTTCACTTGGTGCTTCACTTGCCAACAGTGGAAGAGCTGAGTGCAACCCAGCTGGGATGATGACATGCTGGATTGGTCCGACACTGCGGCATATGCCCCAGCAGCTCCGAGTTCGGGAGAGATCTAGACATGGTGGTTGTTGTGTTGGATCAGGAAACCAAAAGCAATGGCAATGGAATTTGTGTTTGATTTCAAGGATTAAAGAGGCGTAGAATGATCTTCATAATTTACGAATTACTTCAACATCGATTCACACTGACCTAAGCCGCTTTACTACTGCCTCGGCAAATGAAATAGCTAGAACTCATTAGAGAAAATCTGCTAAGAACTGTCGGAAGGGACTCAAGATTGCATTTTTTTGGCATGAGGTAAAAAAATTTCCTTATAGTTGTGAAACACAAGTGTCATTCCTGTGATGTATAGTCATATGTCAAAGCTTTGGTACTTACACACTTGTGTTCAATTGGAGAAAAAAATAAAAAGTGAGATATACTTTTAATATTCATACAAGGTGAATTTTTTTTTTGTTAAATATTCCATTTTTTTGCTAGCTCAATAGGACTTTAGTAATAGATTGGTTTGTCACACCCCAACGGCCCTCTGAAGAATCCAAAATTTCTCTAATGCATATTTTGTTAAAATGACAATATTCTATAAACTTGGCACTCTTAGGTTTAGATCATGTGTTTTGGAATGTAAACTGATCCTAAACTTCAAACCATATGGTCTGAAATCTATATAAGTCCTAGAAAATGAATGAAAAAATGATAGAAGAATATCACCATTTTAATAAAATATCCATTCTAGGTAGTGAGTTGCAATTTGGGGATCATTAGAATGAAAATAGTCTTCAAATCAATTGCCATAGTAGCATGCCATTGAAATAATGGGATTCAACATGGATTGAGTCATCATGAAGTAGTTTATATAAAATTCTATTTCAATTTGTTTTTATTTAGAAAATTATATAAATAGTCCAAACTAAGGATTTTGCAAAGCTTACATATTCTTCAATAGATGAATATGTTTTTCAGCATCAATTTTGTTATAGTTACCCTAAGGTCTTGGTATGTTTATTTTTAAATTATATAGTGGCAAATTTTATAAGGCCATGTGTAAAAATGACAAATTATGTGCTAAGTGTTCCTCTTTCCTTCAATCCAAGGATGGCTATGCACATCACCTTCTTCATCTAATTATAGGACAAATCCAAAATAACCACCAATAGAATTTTTGGAGAATTTTGTGGTTAATATTTAGTGCTATTTGTTGTATTTGCACATCTACCTAGATGAGTAACAACAATCCAATGAGAGTCAAGATTTTCTCTAATGCGCTTCAATCCCATCTTAGAACTATTGATAATTTTGTTTTTTCTTCCATTGTGAACCTCCTTATACATAATAATTTTTTAAAGAATTAAAATCAAGTGTGTTTTTAAAAAAAAATCCTAGACTGCCAACTCAATTCCTGAATACAATCTTTTTTTTAATTCAAAGTTTGTAGTGCAAAAAAATTCTACAAATGGTGTTCAAAGTCACATAAAACTATAGGCTTCTGTTAAAGAAAAAGATATCCCAACTATAAATGTTAATATCTTTCAATCTGTATTGTCAAGCTTCATGAAATACTAAAATTCTTACTATATGATCTTAGACAAGTGAAGTACAAGATCTTATGATTAGATTCTAAATTCTTTTGTTCTAATTTATTAAGAGAAAATGCAAAAATGACAGTTTTGAGTGGTTTTGATGGGAAAATGGCCTTTGTTGTTGAAGCCATTGAAAATGTAAAAATAGAAGAGCTTAGATAACCAATACTCTTACAAATATAACCTTTATTAGAAAAAAAATGGAATTTCTAGAGTCAGGGCAGTTTGACTCTAGCCAACAATGCATTAGGTTGAACATATAAGACTTGTAAGTAGTTGTATCTTTGTTTAATGAATTTTGTTAGTAGAATTTAAAAGCACAAAATAAAAATTTCAATTTGATGTGGCACATCTGCACATCATGTGCCATGACAAATTTTGTTTTACATATTTTTTTATTTTCTTATATTTGTTGTACTAGCCAAAGTCAAATAGCCCTCAAAAGGCTCCATTTTTTTCTCCCAACAAGACTTGTAAACCAAGTTGGAATTTTGAACTTGGCTGGTAAGAAAGGACATGTAAAAGTTCTTGGCATTGGGAAGTGAAATTTGTTATTCTAATCATTAATTTCATTAAATTGGTGCAATCATCGGTGCCAAAAACTACATCATTCATCTCCTCAAAACACTAGTATTAAAAATAACAACTACTATTAATATTAGATTGAGATTGCAAACAATGTGATTGAAAAAACATCATAGTCATAGAGTGCCACCAATCACATGAAAATCAATGAATAGGATTGATACATTTGTGAGTGTTGCTAATTTAACAAAATTAATGTTTCCACTTTAATTCAATCCTATAGTGTTGATGGCATTAAACAAAATGTATTGATAAAGAAAAAAAATGAAGGCACAGTGAGAGTAATTCATGTTCTGTCTATCCCCATACAAGGGTGGAATTGCATGATTGTATTGTAGCAAACTACCAGGCACTATGAAGCTTGCCATGAGGGTTCAATGGAACATTGATCTCTATGTTTGTCTCTATGCCACAAGGCAAGCCTTATTAAGTGGGCCTTTCCTTTTGGGATGGCATCTTTGTTTCAAATTGCTTAGAGAATTTCACTGTTTAATTATTAAAGTAAACTAATCCATAACCTTCCTCATCTCAATTCTAACTTCATGTTATCAAAAGGTACATTTCATAATGAAAATGTACATCATTGACACGTGAGTGAAATCAAAATTTAGGTGGTAATAGGCTAATTTATCTTGAAGCCCAGAAGCCCTCTTTCACTACAATTTATCAAAAAAAAATAGGATTCTATTTTTAAAATTTATTTGAAAGTAAAAGGATGTCATTTGTAGAATTATTTGATGGTGGGTAAGAAAAAAAGAATACTAATCTTGGAAAGCTACAAAGGATACTTTTCATCCATTTGGATGACTTCAAGGAGTCTTGTAGGATGAAAAAGGGCAATTTTTTTGTTTATTTCCTTAGATAAAATCGCTAAAGTAGTACAAAATAATAAGATAAGTATCACTGATCCTGAGATAACTGCATACACTTCTGGATGGACAATTGAATTTTCATCCCTATTTTGCCGATGTTACATCCGTGACTATGGATAGAAATAGTTTCTTCGGTTAAAAATAGCTTCGTCACTCGCAAAGATGATCGCTTTCAGCACGTTCACCCAGAGTTAAACGAAACAAACAACCGTGAACTTCATTGGAATCCTTTACGTCAAGGTTGTCGTTACCATCTAGATCCCTTGAGGAATTCCAAACTTTGCAGTACACATCACATGCAAGCATCAGCGAAGAATCAAGTAGTTCCTGTCATTCCGCTGCATTGCAAGTTCTCCCCACCTCCCGAGTCTACAATCGCCATGGCCTCCGCTCCTAATGCAATTCAAGCTCTGGATCCCAAAACTAGGTCTCAGAATTCTTTTCTGTCGCGCTTTGTGAAGGTGATGGACCAGTTGTTGCCGGCGATTCATCAGGACTCACTTGACTTTTCACGTCCCGGGCATTGCTACTGCTTTGGACTTCACGGTGGGAGAGATGAAGTCTTGAAACGAAAGTGATTTTGTAGCGCAGCTGTATTACGAAGGCATTGATTCCAATTCATTTCTAGGAGTAGAATTAAATTAGCAGTGATGGCGCCTACTCCTCCAAGGCAGTTGGTTCCTGCGGCAGTTGAAAAGCAGAAGGATTACCCAGGGTCCACAACGCTGTATGTGATTCTCGCATGTATTCTGGCGGCATCAGGGGGTTTGTTGTTCGGCTACGACATCGGCATATCTGGTAAGCTTCAATCTGTTGTTGAGAATCTCTGAAAAGGATATAATCTGAGATAGGCTAGTACAGCGTTTCTTTTCTGCAAAATTAAGCGTCTCCAAATGAAAGAGACTTTTTTTAGGAATTCAAAGGTAACTCAATCATAGTTTTATAGTACAATGATCATTGCAAAACCATCGCCAATTCAACGTGGTTGTGTTCTAAAGTAGTACAGGCTACAAGATCATTTGCTACAATAGCATCGTCAGGTCAACGTGATGGTGTTTTCTAATAGTAGTATAAGGCATAGGTTTTGCTGGAAAACCATCGCCAATTCTACGTGTTTGTTTTTCTTCTAGTATCTGGTATAGGCATATTTCTAATCGTAGTAATCTGGTATAGGCATATTTCTAATCGTAGTATCTGGTATAGGTATTATTGGAAAAGATCTGGCAGTGACTAATTGTGTCGATCTTCTGGTGCAGGAGGAGTGGAAGCAATGCAAGATTTCCAAAGCAAGTTTTTCCCTGACATCGCACGAAAAGCGCATAGCTTCACCAAGGAGACCGACTATTGCAAGTATAACAATCACTGGCTGCAGACTGCGACGGCGGTGCTCTACCTTGCTGCGCTGGTGTCGACCTTTGTGGCGTCTTGGGTGACGGACAAGTACGGCCGGAAGCTCACCATGTTGCTAGCTGGAATTGTTTCGGTTGTGGGGGCTGGTCATACCGCAGGGGCGAAAAATCTGGCGATGCTCGTCATTGGGCGGGCCTTGATGGGCTGGGGAATTGGCTTCGCAAATCAGGTTTGTTGGATGAGTGCTCTTTTCTAAACTCTTTTTTGCAATTGACGTGATTTCTTCGACTGGGCTGTCAGGGTTTTAATTAGCAGAGTTTATGCAGGGTTTATGCAGGGTTTAACGAAGGTTTAAGCAGGGTTTAAGCAAGGGTTTGTGCAGGGTTTGACGAAGGTTTAAGCAGGGCTTAAGCAGGGTTTATGCAGGGTTTAACGACTTAGGTTAAGCAGGGTTTAAGTTGGCTTAATGAATCATATGGTTGACAATAAACATACATAATTACCTGCTGTTCGAGGATATACTGTACAGTACATGTCTTGTGATCATGCATGTGCAGGTGGTGCCTTTGTATTCGTCCGAAATGGCCCCTGCGAGATGGCGAGGAGGCCTTAACATCCTGTTCCAGCAGGGCATCACAATCGGCATCTTCCTAGCCAACATGGTCAATTACATCACCAACCGATTCATGCACCACTATGGCTGGCGCGTCTCCTTCGCAGGGGCTGCTCTTCCTGCCCTGCTGCTGGCCACGGGCGGATGGATGCTTCCCGACACGCCGCTCAGCTTGATCCGAAGGGGACGGCGCAGTGAAGCACTCACGGTGCTCCAGAGGTATTTTTGATGACTTTCGTCAATTGAATTGGCAGACTTTTGTCGTTAAAGCTAACTTTTGTTCAAGTTAAGGGTGCAAAAGTTAAACCAACTGAGACCTACAGGTAAGTTCTAGTTATCAAAGAAAAATTTGCTTGCACATCTTAGGATGTTTGGTTCAAGTTCAAAGCAATTGTCACTCTCTCTCATCAGGTACGATTCACAGGAGGGATAGAATCCGTAAATAATTCCTCTGCTCGTTTTGAATCATACAACGAACAAATCTGAATGTTGTTGAGTCATGGAGAAAACCTGACATTCTGTATGTCCCATAACTTAATTTGTTCGCTGCCCCATACTAAGCAGGTTTCGTATTCTATAATCTTCTCCAGCTTGTAGCTTCCATTACAAAACAACTGAATGTAGCCGAAAAGGAGAGTGTTTTTAGAGTCATAACCCCAAGATTTCAATTTCGTAAAATTGGCATATTCCTCAAATTGACATATTCGTGAAATTTGACAATTTCAGACCGGAAGCGTGGCTTGAAACGCAATTCTATACCTGTCCTAATTTCTAAAGCTTTGTGTAGATTCGGGTCACAATATTTGGTACCGGAATCGCACCAATTTAACGAAATTGAGGATGGCATCCTCCTCACACTTCCTCACACTTTCATACAGTTCTGGACTCCAAGAATCGTTGGCAAAATGCTAACACTGCCAATTTAATGAATTGAGAAATGTGCATGCAGGATCCGCGGCACAAAAGAAGTGTACGAGGAGTTCGAGGACACCCAGGAGGCCATCCACCAGGCGGAATCCGTGTCCCACCCGTTCCAGACCATTCTCGAGCGACACAACCGCCCTCAGCTGGTGATCTCTGTGGCGATCATGTTTTTCCAGCAGTTCACGGGGATCAACGCCGTCATGTTCTACGCTCCCGTGCTGTTCCACACCCTGGGCTACGGCGAGCAGGCAGCGCTCTACTCCGCGGTCATCACTGGGGCAGTGAACCTGGTGGCTACTGTGGTGTCCATGGTGGCTGTTGATAAATTGGGAAGACGGTTTTTTCTCCTGGCTGGAGGGTTGCAAATGTTCTTGTGTCAGGTTTGAACCAATCTCTCCATTATAAAGGCTCTTTGCTTTGCTTTGCTTGCATTGTCCTCTACATAACTGTTAGATCATACGAATCGTGAGGTTTTGTATTGATAACCAGACAAGCTGCGTGGCAACGAATTAGTTAACTGGACATAATTTTAACCCTCTCCTACTTCCAAAGTAGATTAAGCCAATCCAATCTGGTACCAGCTGACATAGATGAATGTTTCATGTATTCAGATGGGCATGGGCATCTTCCTAAGCGCAGCAGTGACAGGAGACCGCGACCAGACTTCGCCCGTGCAGTCGCATCCACTGGCCATGGTGGTGGTGATTATCATCTGTCTGTTTGTGGCAGCGTTCGCATGGTCATGGGGTCCCCTGGCATGGCTGATTCCCAGCGAAATCCTGACCTTGGACACCAGGTCGGCAGGCCAAAGCATAGCCGTGTCCGTGAACATGTTCTTCACGTTCCTCGTCGCCCAGTTTTTCTTGTCCAGCTTGTGTGCGATGAAGTGGGGCATTTTTCTCTTCTTTGGAGGCTGGGTGGCCATCATGCAAGTCTTTGTGCTGCTTTTCATACCGGAAACCAAAGGCATGCACATCACATTCATGGACCTTGTTTGGAAGCAGCATTGGTACTGGAAGAGGTTCATGCGCCCTCGGAAATCCAAACCTCATACCGTGAATTCAGTTTGATCTGGGTTGTTTGCAATTAGGCAGTCATGATAGATTTCTTAGCATTTCCTTGAAATTCATCCCTATTCTCTTCGAGCAAAAAATAAAAAAGGTGACGAGCTCTAAAGCAGCTTAGACTTTTTTGTCTCCATGAATTGGGATCTTGTCTGTTCTTTGAAAGTGCAAATTGGAGGAATCTGAGGAGGTCCGTTGCCATCGGGAAAGGGGGAGTGCACGACCCTGTTATTAGCATTCCATCAAAGGTGATGGTGTACAATTGATGCAAAACAAAAAGACTGAAAGATGTTGGTCATGACCTTCATTTCTTGTTTTGTAAAAACGAATCAAGACTCTTGATTCAGTAGAAATTTAATAAATGCTGTAGGAATCACTTAGGTGGTGTAGTTGCATTCACATGGTTATTAACACATATGAACTGTAGTTAATAAGAAGCAGTTTTAGACATGACCAGTAATGCATGCTTCATACTTGTGATTAACTATCGATTTGAGAACATTTTTGAAAAACGAATTTGCAGACTTCTCCCTGGTCGTGATGTTTCGTTGACTTCAGATTTTATTTACTACACATTTACTCCGGCCATTGTCCATTAACTGCACTAATTTATAAGAGATCAAAAGAAAACCACAACATGAAAACGAAAATCGGACTTCAAAAGTATCAATAACACATGTTTAGACTGTTAAAACTCTCTCAAATATGAGGAAAAGAGCCCACAAAATTCATTCCATTCTAACAATGAGAACCACTCAAAACAGTTGCAACGAGTTCCCTTTTAAAAAAACAGAGTGAATGACATCTACGCAACCGTGCACTTCTCACTGATCAGTTCAACTGGACAACCCTAAAACTTCCACTCTTCTCTGCAATGCACTTTACATTCCTCCTTTGGCTTCTAAAAAGAAACACACAAAAATATCCTCAAATTTCAAAATTCTTTTGGAGACGGATCGATGTGAGTAAAACTTGCAAAATGTTGGTGGCATGGCAAGAGTAATCCCCATTCTGTTCACCCCCAGCCGAGGGTGGGGTAGCATGACTGTGCTGTAGCAAGCTACCGCTGCGAAACCTGCCACGAGGGCTCACCAACATCAACTTTCTACACCACAGGGCAGGTTTCGTCAAGCGGGTCTTCCCTTTCGGGACGGCATCTCTGCCTAGAATTGCTCGGGGAATTTCACTCAGAGTCTACCGAGGCAGGTACGAAGTTGTGGTACGAAGTAACACAAGTTATCCCTTCACGGGACCACTGAAGCTCCCCTTCACCACGCCGATGCAAGCCAGCTTGCGGAGAGGTTTACAAGCAGAGCGTCTTCAAATAGGACAATCGATATGGTTTAACTGGACTCACTCAAATGACAATAAGATACAATCCGTATGCCTGTTCGTTTGTCCGGCCTTGGGCTTGGCTGTTTTGTACTCTTCGCTTTGCAATGGATTTCCAATTGTTTAAAGAAATAAAAAATAAAAAATATAACTATGAATATAACTATCAAGATGGAAAAATACTACGAATTTTACATTGTGAGCCTGCGCAGAATTTTCCACAAATCAGGTGCACGGAATCAATCGCTGTTCTTACTCGCTGGCTGCCACAGATCTCCCATTTGGGCTCGATGGAAAACCACATACGCATTTAAAACAGCAAGCACTGCCGGGAATTAGCAGTTTACAAGGAGGTAATTAAGATGCACATCATGACCCGCTTGATGTCTATAAGACGTATCTTACTACTGTGACCTGGGTCGACCAGACTGAATGAATGCCTCAGACTATACAAAGCAATACTCCGTTATGTTCTAAGCAAAAACAATCACCGAAGTACATTGGTGACAGAATCAAATAAACCCATCTGCATACACGTTGTATGCGATTCAGCAGAGGCAACACAATTAGGCAAAACCTCTACAAAAATTCGAACACTTCAGATGTGAGTAAAACCTGCAAAATGTTGGTGAATTGAGTAATCTTTATGAGGTCCACAGTCCAAGCTTTCGCAGGTTAATTCAATTCTCGGAACCATTCATTGATGACCATTACCAGCTTGCCTTCAAATTCTTTCATTACCTTCACACCACATGACGGTACTAAATATTAAGCGCTTCCAAACACTAATTTCACTCTTCAGGGAATGCACTCTTCAAATCTCTATAGAAATTAGAGACAATTCAGATGTAAGCAAAATCTGTAAATCGTTAGTTTATTGAGTGATCTCTACGAGGTCTACAGTCCAAGTTTTCACAGGTAAATTCTATCCTCTGAACCAAGCATGATGACCAATTATTCGCTTGCCTTCAGATTTTCCATTCCCTTTACATGCACTTGACGGTGCTACACATTGAGCTTTCCCAAACCCTAACTTCACTCATCAAAGAAGCAAACTGCTTCAGCAGCTGAAATTTGGGGAGATTTTTTTCTTATAAAGAAGCAACGTCTCCCCTACCTCAATTCTGTAAAGATCTGAAATCCACGGTCCCTAAACCCTAAAATCTCAACAATTTCGGCATCCCCCGCCCCTCTTCACATTGGCAACTTCATTTTCTCCCGCAGCTTCTCCAATTCCAAGTAGGCCGTGCCATAGGGCAAAAACTCCTGCGAGTGTTCTTGCGCGAGCTCCCGCAATCCACTTGCCAGGTTCGGAATGGCGAGAATCTCATCGTGCGTGAGCATCCTAACGAACCTCGCCGGGTTCCCAGCCCAAAGCTCCCCTGCGGGAACACGCCGTCCGGGTGGTAACACCGACCCCGACCCGAGCATGGAGTTCATCTCCACAAGGGAGCCTTCCAACAACACACACCTCTGTCCGACGACGGCTTCGTCCTCCACCGTGCACGACCGCAAGGTACTGTAAGATCCAATGGTGGAGTACTTACCGATGAGAGTCTCGGCGGACAAGCCTGTGGGCGCCGTGCTCGCGGCGTGCAGCACGCATTTATCCCCGATGCTGGACGAGAACCCGACCACGATACGGTTCAAATCGCCGCGGAGGACGGAACCGTACCAGACTGTGGCGCGGTCCTGGATGTCCACGGCGCCAGCGAGAACCACATTCGGAGCAACGAATGCGTCCACGGCCACTGTCGGAACGCGGTGACCTACAGGCACGATCTGGCGTTGGCCGCGGTAATCCCATTCTACGTGCGCCACCGCGGCATAGCTGCGTACGAATCCTTGCTGTGGGAGCGCTTGGTTAGCGATCGATTGGTGGCGCTGCAGCAGAGTTCGCGCAAAGGAGCGGAGCGCCATCGCCACGGCCCTTGCTGCAATGCTTGAGCGAAATCGCCCGTTGCCCTAAGGGAATGCCAGGTTCTCCTTTCGCTCGAACTCCAAAGCTTCATCACACAGTGCATTGCGTTGTGCTCCACACCCGTCAAGGTCTATACCCGGGAAGCTCAGTATACCCGGATACCACATATACCCGGGAAACACGTATGCCTGGAGAGCACCTATACTTACATACCTGGGGCGGTAAAGTTTCAGATGCTAAGTAGCAGTGATAGGTCCTTGGAGTTACACTCTACCCCATTAACACACACCCCTATGACCATGGTAGCTAGTCAAAAATTATCAGATTTTACAATGAGTAGGTGTATTTTTTATTTCAACAAAGTTCTCAAAAGTAGTTCATTGAACACTTTTAGTCCAAGAAATTAATTTGACTATTTGGAATACAATTATATTACAGGTTCAAATGAAAGACAAGTATTCTCCTCACGGAAGGCTTTCCAACAATACCAAGCACACGACCAAGGGACATACGGTTCGAGAGATCTCAACATGACAAACAAAACAAACAAACAAAACAAACCACCTATCTTAATATATAGACTAGTGTACCTTGTGCTGTTGCCAAAGTCAAAACAAATGTAAAACTAATTTCTAATTTTTAAGAACCAAAAACAACTCAAAAATGCCTAATTTTTTAACCGTAAGTTGTAATGCTACAAAACAAAGCTCGTACATCCCTCCTTGTCGAGAGCTTTCTGATGGTACCAAGATTGTGACCAAAATAGAGGGAAAGCTAATTTTCTAATTTTTTAGAACCAAAAACAACTAAAAAATGCATAATTTTCTTACCATGAGTCAGAATGCCACAAAACAAAGCTTGTGCACCCCTCCTTGCCAAGAGCTTTTTAACGGTGCCAAGATTGTGACCAAAATATAAGTGAAAGTAATTTTCTAATTTTTAGATTAAAAAAATACTTCAAATTTCAATAACTTTCACACGGTACATCCAAACACCACGAAACCAAGTTGGTGCACTCCTCTTGGATGAGGGCTTTCCGATGGTACCAAGCACACGATTAGGGGATGCATGGTCTAGCTAGGAGATCCCAATGTAACAAACAAACGAAACAAACAAACAAACAAACAAAATAAAACAAACATCTTGTCTTAATGTATAGACTAGTGTAGTTTGTGTTGTTGCCACAATCAAAACAAAAGTAAAAGTAATTTTTTAATTTTTTAGAACAAAAAATAACTCAAAAATGCATAACTTTTTTACCATACATCCAAACACTACAAAACTAAATTGGTGCACCCTCCTCGTTGAGGGCTTTCCGACAGTACTAAGATTGTATTCAAAAATTTAAGAAAAGTACCATGTGCGGTTGCCACAATCAAAACAAAAGTAAAAGTAATTTTCTAAATTTTTAGAACCAAAAATAACTCAAAAATACATAATTTTCTTACCATACATCCAAATGCCACAAAACTAAGTTGGTGCACCCTATAATCTAGGTTTTCACGTAATTCTCTAAAATTCAAGATAACACAAGTATAGGGATTCTTATAGGAATAGGTATAATCAGTCTATTGTATATGTAACTAATGCCACTTTCAAATAAAATAATACTTACAACTTGAAAATTTCCTGGTTTCAATTATATTTTCACAAACATTCTTATTCCCAGGGTTTGAATTTGATTCTCAGTCTTTTATCAATATACGCAAACACAATGTATGTAGTTGCAGTCCTATATAATGGTCTAATAGGAAGTCAAATAGTCTGGTCAACACTTCAGATTTGGTCAAATCATCTGATGCAATGCATGATCTAGGACTTTTAATGAATTCCAAGATAATACTTTGAAAATAATACATGTAATTCCTTAATTATGCCCTTTTTATGCGTATTGGTCAAATAGTCCAGTAGGTGCTCGCCATGAACAATCCTAATGCCTAAGTCTGTCTTTGGTCAAATTGTTCAGTAAATGCATAGTATGCAAGTTTAGATTTTATACCTAAAATTCGTCTTTCTCCTTTTGCTTTTCTCTTGTATTTTAAGGTCAAATGGTCAAATAGTCCAATTTCACAAACACTGTTAATTCAAACACAAAACATTGGAACAATTCATAATTTGTCCAAACTTGTAAACCCTAAGACAAAACACTAAAATTTCATATAATTTAATCAAAATTACCTATGACCACATTGGACCAGCCCTAAAACCATGCAAAACTGACCCATAACCATGAACATGAACTTAAAATGCAAAAAACAGACCCTAAAAACGCTGAAATTTGTGATTTAATGGCCAAATTGGCCTATAACTGCGGACTACAGCCCCTATAACCGCACGATGGTACCCTATTACCGTGCGCCGCCCCCATGGCCATGTGCACATCCTATGAATCCCTAGTTATACTGCGGCAAGCTCCGCAGACTGCTACGCCTGCCAATTTGCCAAATTTTGGTTTGTTTGCATCAAATTTCTTGAAATTTGTTTTGAGTTTTGATTCAATCGATCGATTTGATCTTCACAAGCACCATTTCAGTTACAAATTTTGAGGAGAACTTCAAAGTTTTGGTGATCAATGAAGCAACCAGGTGCCAAAACTCCTCCAAAATTCCCGATTTGGATTCTGAATTTGAGCAATCTTCCAATGTTTGCTATGACTAAATGACCACACAATGGAGAATTTACCAACAATTGAAATTTGATAAAGGATTTTCTTGCTTCAGAGTTGGTGGCTTGTCAGAGAAGCAGCACCTCCTTTAGCAATCAAGATTTTTGATCAATTTCTTCGAATTCGCTGAAATTTGATCGTGATTTTCGTTCAGTCCATCAATTTGATCTTCACGATCCCCACCTTGATCAAATTCGGACACCTGCCCAAAATTTGACATTGGTTTATCTCCAACACTAATTCCCCAATCTCGGCTTCATCTTCTGCTCGCATCCTTCTACTCATTGCAAAGCTTCACGGCCGGGAGTACCAAATTTCTCCCAAGGATGTTCTAATCAACCCTTGCTTCGAAATTGCAGTACTCAATCAATTCAAATTCATTCTTTTACCAATCTGGCAAGTTCTCTCACACAAACATGAACCAGAATCACTTCGTCGATCTCCACCTCAGAACAAGTTCCCAAATAATCTTTTGCAATTCAACACAAGCACCGTAGTAAGTTCCAACTCCGTGTCTGCATCAAATTTTTTTCTAAATTTCCTGATCAAAATCTCAGTGTTATGAATTCTTCTTCTCTCCCATCTTGCAACCTTGTCCCGGATGAGCAGAAATTGTTCTCCTTCTAGTATCCGATCTTGTCGATTCACAATTTTGGGTTTCCAAAATTTTCACACACTCAATAAGCTTCCGATCTCCAAAATTTCTCAAATTGATCACAATTTCTAATAGCACTTACTTTTCACAAATGTCTCAAACTACAAATCACTGCCAGTAATTTCAATCTTGCACCAAAGCCCAAAAATATAGACCAAGAACTTGAAAATGCTAGAATGCTTGTAGACAGTAATAATTTATCACAAGTTTCACAATAATAATTCACAAAACAATGATAAATTCACAATACAACCATATATAAACACAATGCAATAATAATATTTATATATAATAAAAATTTGGGTCTTACAATGCCATTAATTTTGTTTTTTTAATCCTATTTGTAATCTAAGAAAACAAGTAGTTACAACCCTCGTGAAAAGGTGTGACCTCGGTCACACCCCATTCATCCTTTAAATTTTTAAAAAATTTTAAAATTTAAAATTTAAAATTTTTTTTAAAGATTTTTCATCCATCCTACCTAAATATCCCTATTCACATTATTAATTAAATTTTACCTTTAAAAGTTACTTTATTTCTATTTTTTTTAATAAGGGGCCCCTAATAGGTCCCTTTTTCCTAATTCTACCATTTTTGTGAAAATTTATGTCTACACCCCCTCCTCGTTGAGGGCTTTCCGACGGTACTAAGATTGTATTAAAAAATACAAGAAAAGTACCATGTGCCATTACCACAATTAAAACAAAAATAAAATTAATTTTTTAATTATTTAATTCATAAAAATACTTCAAAATTCAATAACTTTCACACCGTGAGTCGGAATGCCATGAAACCAAGCCGGTGCACCCCTCTTTGCCAAGGGCTTTCTAACAACACCAAGATTGTGTCCAAAAATAAGAGAAAGTGCCCTGTGCCGTTGCCACAATCAAAACACAAGTAAAACTATTTTTCTAATTTTTTAGAACCAAAAAACAACTCAAAAATGCATAACTTTTTCACTATGAATTGGAATGCTACAAAACAAAGCCCGTACATCCTGTAGCGGTTCTATTTAGCAGTAAAATTTTTGTTTTTGGTGTGTGTGTGTTTTTGTTTTTTTTGTTGGTTAATTTTGATGTTTGTGATACAATTTGGTAGTTTTGGGAATTAGTTGTCCATTTGGAAGTTCACTTTGGAATTCTATTTTTGAAATTAGGATGATGCGTATTACCAATTGGGCTGGATTTTGTCGTTTAAGAATGTATGGTAATAGATCTTAAGTCCAATTTGGTTTTATAATGTTTGGTTAGAAGATAAGGATATCAGTTCAATCGGGCTGGAGCCAAGTTGGTTGTTGTAGTTAGATGCTGGGGTTCCTATTTGGCAGTTATGCGGTGTTTTAGGTCTCAGTCCAAGTTGGTTAGGGAACTGTCAAGTTCCAAGTTTAAGAGAGATGTTTGCAATTTGGGAAGGACCCACTGTTTGAGAGAGTCCAGTGCAAGTCCCAATCCAAGTTGACTGCGTATTTGATGTTTTTGTTTGGTTTTGTGTGTGTGTTTCTAAGTTGGTTGCTTAGTGAGAGTATGTTCTAATTGGTGCTATGAATGTCAGCATGTGTGCTTGGAATGGTTAAATTCCAAGTTGGAGAAGTGTGCAGATGAGATGAAGTTTGAAGTTGAAGCAATTTGGTGATGTGGAATTAAGTGAAGAAGTATGAGGAGATGATGCTAATGAGGAGGTTAATGATATGTGCATATAAGCAATTTGGAACATGTTTTCCAAGTTGGATGATGTAGCGGTAGTTGTTGATTAGCAAGTGAAAATATTGGCAAGTGTTCTGTCAAATGTGGGAAACAATTAAAAAAATCTGTAAACGGTGATTTAATCGCCAATTTGGACTAATAAAAGAATTTTTTTTTCTTCGAATTGGTGTCCTATGTGGTGTATGACTGTTTGTTTTTGAGAGTCAACAATTGAGGAATTATGGAGTTGAGTCCGAATTGGTTGAAGAGGATGCAGTGATTATTTTAATGTGGCAATGGAAGTGCATGTGGTGAATTTAATTGGAAATTTAAGAAAGAGTGTTAACAAATTGGTTGCATGTGAGTATGTCTAAATGAGAGATGTTTTGATGTATGTGAGTTAAGTTAAGCCTGCATTCAAATTGGTAATTCTGCATGTCAAAGAGTGAATGGCAGTATGTCCAAGTGGGGTATGTATGAGGTCTTTATTTCACAACAGTCCAATTTGGAGTTTATATAAAGTTTGAATGTTGTTTTATTGGAATTTCCTATTGAGTTTGTTTATGAATGTATGCCTGTGGTCAAGTCAATGTGAGTTGCATGAGAAACTTTCAGAGTGGTAATGGAAATTATTTTATGAGAAAATCAAATGAGGAATGGAAGATTAAAAGTATAAATTGTAGTTCTAAGTTGGTCCTTGATTCTCTGTGAGGAGCCAATCAATCAGGATTTTGGAATGATATGTTGAGCAATGTTGTGTGTGAGGGAGCAATTTGATATTTAGTTATAGCAATTGGGTGAAAAGAGTACAAATATCAATTTGGTGAAGTTGTGCTGGATACCAAGTGGAAGACAAGATGGTGGCTGCTCAACAACCTGTGCAATTGGGAAGATGAAGAGCCTTGGCTGAGCTTGATTAAAAGTGGTTAAGTTGGAGGTCAAGAATGAAGGGAGGCTGTACCAGTGCTTTCCGATTGGGAGTAAAGAACAAAGGAACCTGCTTAGCTGTGAAGTGAAGATCAAGGAACTATTTGGGGTGATACTGAACCTTGTTGGTTTAAGAGTGAAATGAAATTAAGTAATTGAGTATGCAAACTATGAGGGATTAACTTAATTCTAGTTGGAAGTTTATCATTCTTTGGGTGTTTAATTTCCCTAATTAGTTGTCTTGTTGTCGTTGTAGAAGTAATCCTATTAGAAAGACCTCCCTAGGAACGAACTTTACTATTGATTTAGAAATTCTCAATTAGGATCTAAATCTTATCTACACATCCCTCCTCACCAAAAGCTTTCTGACGGTACCAAGATTGTGACTAAAATATAAGCAAAAGTAATTTTCTAATTTTTTAGAACAAAAAATAACTCAAAAATACATAACTTTCACACCGTATGTCTGAATGCCACAAAGCCAAGCCAGTGCATCCCTCCTTGCCAAGGGCTTTCCAACAGTACCAAGCACGCGAGTAGGGGACACACGGTCTAGGAGATCTCAACGTGACAAACAAACAAAACATACAAACAAACAAAACAAAACAAATATCTTGTCTTAATGTATAGACTAGAGTGCCTTGTGGTGTTGCCACAATCAAAACAAAAACAAAACTAATTTTTTAATTTTTTTAGAACCAAAAACAACTCAAAATGCAAAACTTTCTCATTGTGAGTCAGAATGCCACGAAACCAAGCTTGTGTACCCTTCTTCGTCGAGAGCTTTCCAACAATACCAAAATTGTGACCAAAATATAAGAAAAAATAATTTTCTAATTTATTAGTTCATAAAAACACTTCAAAATTTCATAACTTTCTCACCATGAGTCGGAACGCCACGAAACCAAGCCGATGCACCCCTCTTTGCCAAGGGCTTTCCAACAGCACAAAGCATATGACCGGGGGATGCACGGTATCAGGGTGAGAGGGGTTCGCTACGGGAATACACGGGGAATCTGACTGCAACTGAGAGTAACGAGATTAGAAGGAGAAAAGAAATAAGGTTCCTTAAACCCAATCTTATTCTCAAAACATAGATTGGCTTAAACGAGCAACCCTGTTTGCACTTAAAACCCAAGGCATCTAGTAGTATCTAACACCGATTAATCTTACAAGCCTCATTGATATTTACTGCTAGCCCAAAGTCTGAAATATAAACACTTCCAAGTAGTTTTGATGACTACTTGGGTACCTGCAACTATCTACAGAATAAGGGCAATTTGGACCTACACCTGTATCATCACCAAACCTTATGATTTGCTAGTCATTACTCCAGCTTCACTATAAGGAAAAATTAGCATTGTTCGCTTAGTGCACACTCAATTGTCTCGCCGGCCATTAATCCAACCTCACCCCACGATATAATTAAAAATTGAAAGCGCCTAACCACGAATACAAAATGAAAGAAAGTCCACCACAAGGAAAAGTATCAAGACAAAAACCAAGAAATCCACACTAGATCTTCTTCCTCAAACAACACTTAAATAAGAAAATGAAAGCAAATAAAATGTACCAAATGCATCCACCTGCAAACCCCACTCAAACTCTCCAAATAGAAAGGCACTAAACCTTCTTTCACTCAAATTCTCATAATTTTCTCTAGATACTTCAAATGCTTCAAGAAATAAGTCTTTAGAAAGCTAGAAAAGACTACTCTAATATTTCCAAATCTCAAAAAGAAAGATAAAAATTACAAGTCACGGTAGTTGCTTGAATCTCTGTCCCTCTTTAATTAGGTGGCAACAGACATTTTTCCAGTCATTCGCTTACAACTTTTCACTCACAATTTCAAATCAAGCAAGAATGGTCTTTTTAAAAGCACAAGAACTTCAGAAACAAACCCTTCAAATTTCATTGTAAAACTCAAAATACATCAAAAGTTATGACTCCTCGAAGTCATGGATCTCTTATCTCCTCTTCCCACACACAAATCCGACTAGACAAAGGAAAAATGAGACCTACCTACCAAATAAATCCAAGAGTAGAATGGAGGCAACTCATGTACAATCATCATGGGTCTCCAAACCCTCATTAGTCATAGGAAAGACCTTTTAAAAGGTTTATCTCACCTCCAAAGGCTCAAAATTACCTCCAAAGGCACAAATTACTACCAAAGTTAAATTTCAGTACGTAAATCTCGTTTAAACTTCTATCCTTCAATTCTAAACATATGAATGAAATATAAAATATAAAATAATTACTATATTAGAATAAAAGCCAAAGAAAGATAAAAATTGAAATCGAAAAAGAATACTACTACATTTGCAAGAACTTCAGAATGCGTCGGAGGATAACAGCTACATAGTTTATACATTTAGCTTTTGTTAAAGGATTCACTGGCCCTTTCAATCAACATTGATGGCTAGGACTTCCTCAATCGGCTTAACCATATAATAGTACTGCTCTTCATTAAAGCCTTCAAAACTGTTTTCAAAAATCACATCTTGAGTATTCCTTCCTCTCGTGAACAAATTTATCGCAGTATCATTGACATCGGTTGAGCTGATTGATCTGGAAGTTGAGACAAAGAAAACTTTAAATCGGCTTCTGGTTGAAAATTGAGATCTTGCAACTCAATAAAAACCCTCGAAAATCAAAGTCCACAATGAATCACAAACTTTATAGATTCAAGAAGACTAACTCGAATTGATGAAGTTAATTCAAGGTTGAATTTTTTATATCATTCACTGTTAGTTACAAGCGTCACCTTAAAGCTATTAGAAGCGTCATCAATAAGTTTTTTCTCTTCGAATCATAAAATCTCATCATAATAATGTATCAGTGTAAATTTATTTTATATACAAATTCACAACATGACAACAATCCAAGAGATCTCAAACAAAATAAACATTTTATCTTAATAGAAGAGACTAGTATACCATGTACCATTGTCATAGTCAAAACAAAAGTAAAAGTGATTTTCTAATTATTAAACTAAAAACAACTGAAAAATGCATAACTTTCTCACCATGAGTTGGAATGCCATGAAACCAAGCTCGTGCATCCCTCCTCGTCGAGGGCTTTTCGACGATACCAAGCATGCGACTAGGGGACGCACGGTCCAGAAGATCTCCACGTAACAAACAAAACAAACAAACTTGTTTTGGAACATCTCTTGTAGAGTACTTATCTAACTTTTTCAGTCCCATCACAATGTAGTTTTTCTAAAAATTACTAGTCATAGAAAGCTGCCTTTTAGAGAAAAATCAGTCCAACTTCTAAGGCTTAATATTTCATAGAGGTAAACTTGATGCATAAGTTTTGCAAGGAACTATGCATATGAGTATACCATATTACAAAAATCTGATTTCTGTCATTAATACTCCCACATCAACTACAAGCAGTAACATAATTAATTTGAGAAGATAGGAATAATCCATGTTAAACCATAATGCTCCAAGTAAATTTCGAGAAGAAGTGGTCCTCACTTGTACTTGTCCCAAAGACAAATCACACAAAAATGAAGTCAGTGAGGTTGTACCAGGTGTCTGCAGACCACTTCACTTGCTATTATTTTCACTTGAAAAGAACTTGGAATAAAGCATGTAACTCAAAGTTTGAATAATTACAACATGAATTTGTTCAAAGCACAAACATAATCATAAACATAAATATAAATATACACAAAGCCTGGACCTAATTGTTAGCTGAAGACTATGAAGAAGCCATTTGAACAGAATCCCTTGTTTTGCAGTTCAAAAATAGACAAGTCAAGAGTAAACCAGCAGTCGTTCAGCAATTCTTTGCTATGAAGGTAGTTCCTTTTTGGAGATTATGCTTATAAATAACTCAAGTCCTATTTAGATGACAACCCACTGATGTGATTGATCATCCCATTTTGAATTGGAACTATGGTCATTTGTACCAGTGCATTACTCCGTTAACAAGAACAATACAATAAATGCAATGTTTAGATTGGAGGCTAATTACATCACCATCAGTTTGATGGTGGTTATTGGTACCCTTCTTCAGTGACATAGGCTGCTTAATAGCTTGGTTAGTTATAATTCTTTTCAAGCCAAGATCTTTTTTTGGCGTCTTAATAAAAACTGATCGTTAATTTGCCAATATTTTATTAAGTCTGTAGTTTGCAAAAATATTTAGCTACTTTAGAGATCAGCATAAATATTTTGATGGGTATAAATCCCATGTATCCAAGGTTTAGGATTTGATTTCATAAGTGAAATTTCAAATCATAATTTTAGTCAACGTCATATCCTAAGATATGTGCACATTACTAATAATTTTGAAAAGAGTAAGGAACAAAAGAAGAATGGAATACGAAATATCACATCCTAATGGAATGTTTATCAAGTCTTCTAAGTCATGGTCATTCCTATGTATGTTTTAGTCTACATTTATCCTTTTTTGTTTTAAAATTTAGCAACTCTAACTTTTGAAAGTTTTTAGAGTTTCTTTTATCTCACAACACATGTGCTTTGCCATGTGCTGTCACCAGATGATGAACCTTTATCTAGGTAATAGGCTAGAATCTAAAATCTGGAAAAACAAAACAAACAAAACTAACAAAACAAACAACTTGTCTTAATAGAAGAGATTATAGGGTGTTAGTTAATTGCGCTTGGTAGTCATAATTTGTAATTTCCATGTAGAAGAAGCTGGATTTATTTCGTCTGAATTACGAAACGCGGTTTGGGAGCGAACCAGAAAGACGGTTAATTCGGATCTGGCGACCTCTGCTCTAGCTCCAGTCCAGATCGAGGAGCGGAAGGCCGGCGAGTAGAGACTTCCACAGTTACTCTCTACACTTCATACCATTAGTTGTGTGTGTTGAAGCATTGTTGTGAGTATGGACTATATATGGACTATAGTGCCATCCATCTGTCCATGAAATATATCCCCAGAGCCAATGACAACTAATTAATATTAGCATAAATCCTTCACTTGTATGCCCAATTCATATGTGTTAGTTAAAATCAAATAGAACGCATATTTTGTTAAAATGGCAATATTCCACAAACTTGGCACTTTCAGGTTTAGAACATGTGGTCTGGAATGTAAACCGGTCCTAGACTTTAGACCATGTGGTCTGAAATCTGTACCAGTTCCAGAAAATGAATGGATAAATGGTGGAAGAATATCGCCATTTTAACGAAATATCCTTTACAGCTTGAACCCAGCTTGTTAAGCATGAAATTGGCATAATACGTCGACTTTGCTGGAGCACTTCACTCCAGATATATTAAGCACCGATGATTGACTGTTGTATGTACGTATACATGCAAGTTGCATCATTCTCAAACAAATGGATCCTTTTGTCAGCCTTGTATTAAAGAAACTCATGAGATATATTTGCAAATTGGTTGGTGTCTATCACAGGGAGAACGGGAGGGCGATACCTATAGATGGCCAAGTTGGATTATAAAGTGAAGAATTTTTTTTTGCATTTACTGGTGTATTTTGGGCTTTTTTGTGTGATTTCAAGTCGGTTTTTAGTCCTATTTGGGTCATTTTGTCCAACTGGTTATGTTAATTTGAGCTTGTTTTGTGCTTACCGAGTTGATTTGTTTTAAGTTTAAGCCAGGTTGAGTTCCTTGTGTCAATCTGAGTTGGCTTTCCTTGTGAGGTAAATTTTTCCTTTGGGAATATTAAGTTGGTTGTGGTACTGATTGAATTTGTTTTGGGTTATGAATTCCGAGTTGGATGGGTTTGGTGCAATCCAGTTGAATTAGTTGAAAGGTTATTCCAAATTGGATCAATCTGTTGTCTGGTTGTAGTTTCCAATTTGGATGTCTAATCAAGGGTCCAAGTAAGCAATGTGGCACTTAATTTGTCCTAGTTGGAATTTGAGTTGATTTGGGAAGTTCAGCCGAGTTGGTTGAAGTAGTTGGTCTTCGACTCTCTCGGCTCCTATTTGGTCTGATTTTTCTTTCATTTTCTTTTACCCATTGTCGAGCAAATTTCCAATGCGTGTCCCGGCCAGTTGTGTTGTGTATTTCGTTTTCTTGTGTGTGTTCTTGTGTCGAGTGTGATTCCCAGTTGGGAGTTGTGTCTGTCAATGTTGATTCAAGGTTGGATCGGTCTGAGTGTGTCTATGTCCTAGTTGGAAGTATGTGCTGAAATTGAAGATTGTCATTAGATAGTGGAGAAAGAAAGGAATTGGATTTGAGATTAGCAAGTTAGAATTACAAGATTCAAATGATGAAGATAGTTGTATGCTATGAGAAGTAGAACAATGATTGAATTGTAAACGGTGATTTCATCACCAATTTGGAGTTATAAAAAAAATAAAAAAATAAAAAAATAAAAAAATCAATTTGATGTATGTGAATTTATTTTGTGATGTCGTTGTAGTCTCAATGATTACTAAATTTCTAAATTGGATCTTGGTTTTCTATTTGAAAATTGAATTTCCTATTTTAAAAATTAGTCCTATTAGTAAATTAATCCTACTTAACCATCTCTCTCGGAACGAACTTATTA
Organism: Climacium dendroides; assembly: GCA_950106755.1. Taxonomy (NCBI): domain Eukaryota; kingdom Viridiplantae; phylum Streptophyta; class Bryopsida; order Hypnales; family Climaciaceae; genus Climacium; species Climacium dendroides. Next base: position 6,441,282 of record OX467084.1, on the reverse strand, counting down.
TACTAATAGGGTAATTTCCAATTCGGTAATTATCCTTCTTCAACAATATATGGAAGCGTCGACTATTATTATTTCTAACTACAAAAAATTTAAAAGAAGTTGTTGAAGGCACAAAATTAAGACCTTCAACACCTACACCTACTTCTAGTGAACCAGTTTATACTCCCACCTCTGGTGCAAGGAGCAAAGCAGAATGGGACGCACTTAATAATAGTGCCCTATCTATAATTATAGCATGCTTAGACAACAATCAACAATTACACATTTCAAGTACTACTTTAGCCTCTGAAGCTTGAAACGAGTTGTCCAGATTATATGAATCGGATGACCATGTTATACAAATGTTTTTGAAAGACAGATTAGCTACTATTAAATTTAAAGAAGGAGAAAGCCTTACTCAACATATACAAACCTTTCGAACTATTATAGCTCAACTAGCTTCATCAGGCATAGTTACAAATGATATGGATGCTAAACTAGCTCTAATGAGAAGTATGCCATCCAGCTATAGAACTTTTCTTACAGCCTTAAGAGGTGATCATATACTTACCTTTCAACAACTTATTACATATCTTATTCAGGAGGAGACCATGATGAAGCTTACTGACAAATATGAATCTACAACACTATTAAATGTACAATTCAAGAAAAATACTAACAAAAATTATAAACATGATACACATGGAAATTCATTCAACCGTTTTAGTACAAATACATCAAGTTATCCCAACCGAGGTAACTCAATGATCACTAGTCAATCTCCTCAATATAATTCCCGCCCAAATTACAATGTATCAAAAATTCAATGCTCTTATTGTAAAATAATGGGTCACCATATTCAAGATTGTCAAAAACATGTGGCTGCAAAAAAACGCGCTAAATTACCCAATGACAAACCAGTTAGGCGACTTTTAGTAATGAGTGCCTACTTCAAACAAACTAAATATGATAACAATTGGTATATAGATACTGGTGCAACACACCATATGGCTCACGATAAAAATTTATTTTTTAAATATAAAGAATTTGACCCTCCTGAACTAGTCTACTTTGGTGATGACACTTCTTAAGAAATTATTGGTGAAGGTGATGTTTATATTACATTACCTCAAGGTGAATTAATCACCATATGTAATGTACTACATATCCCAAATTTAAAGAAAAATTTATTTTCTGTCAAACACCTTGATGACAACAATGGAGATATTCACATCCCAAAAGGTGTATGTACTCTTAAAGACTCCACTGGTCTACTTATTGCAGTATGTCATCAACAAAACGATCTCTATAAACTTGGAGAATCATATTATTCTCAACCCAACATAGTAGCTAATCCAACCACAACAAGTTTAGAAGGTACGTTTTGGCATCGCCGCTTTGGTCATATTGGCATACATAGCCTACAACAACTTAAAACCTATAATATGGTCATAGGACTCAATAAATTTAATATCTTTAAAGACCTTAATCATTATATACATTACATATATGAAAAAACACAAAAAATTCCCTTTTCCAAAGACAAGTCTTACACTGTTACACGAGCTGTTGAGGTTTTAGAACTAATAGATTCCGATATTTGTGGTCCCCTTAAACCACTCACTCACTCTGGATTTGCATATTTTATGACCTTAATTGATGACTATTCTTGATATTGTACCATCTATTTATTAAGAAAGAAATCTGATGTTTTTAATACATTTAAACAATGGAAAACATATATTGAAAACCAATTCAAAGAAAAAATCAAAATTCTACGATCAGATAATGGAGGAGAATATACCTCTCACATTTTTAATTCATTTTGTATTGAACATGGCATACATAGACAATTTACAGCTCCCTACTCCCCACAACAAAATGGTGTAGCAGGACAAAAAAATCTTACCCTTATGAATGCCGTTTGTTCAATGTTATATGATTCCCATTTATCCAAAGCATATTGGGGAGAAGCTTTATTAATAGCCAACTACCTCCAAAATCGACTTCCTACTTCAGCAATAGCTCAACATCTTACCCCTTTTGAACTATGGTATGGCTACAAACCTAACATAGCTCATTTGCGAGTTTTTGGTTGCAAGGCTTTTGCCCATATAAATAAAGACCTACGCTCTAAATTAGACCCTACAATTCAAGAATGTTGATTTCTTGAATATTGTGATAGCTCCAAAGCCTATAAATTAGAAAGCATCAAAGATTGTCACATTATTATAGCCCGTGATGTTAAATTTACTGAACATCCCTCAACCCCTCCAAGAAATACACCAATCTTTAATGATGAACCTTTCACTGATGCAGAATTACAATCTGACTTTACCTTTTTTCAACCCATTTTAACCCATCCCCATATCAATTTTCCAAATAATGATGTACCTCAAATCCATTCACCATTTGTTCAACCCCTCAACCCTTCCTTACTTCAACAACCAATACTCCCAACCCCTATCTCTCCTACTCTACCTAGTATTCTTTCTTTACAAGAAACTCCACAACTACCCTCTTCTGATGAAGACATTTCTCCACCTAATCCTAGGTATATGTCACCTACACTAGATTCTGCATTAAGACAAAGAAAGAAAAAACAAGCTATGGTTGCACAAGCTTCAATTATATTAGAACCCAAGACCTACTTTGAAGCTCTCAATTCCAAAGATGCTCCTCATTGGCAAAAGGCTATGGAGGCAGAATTGTCTTCAATGCATAAAAATAATACTTGGACAATAGTGACCTTCCTATTAGGCCGCACTCCTATAGGCTGCAAATGGGTATATAAGATTAAATTAAACCTTAATGGTACTGTACAACGTTATAAAGCTCGTTTAGTAGCTAAAGGCTATCACCAATCATATGGCATTGATTATAATGAAACTTATTCCCCTGTTGTTAAATTACAATCCCTAAGAATTTTATTTGCCCTTGCGGCCCAGTATGATTTGGAATTACATCAACTAGATGTCAAAATAGCATTTTTAAATGGGTACTTAGATGAAGAATTATATATAGAAATACCCCAAGGTTTATCAGCCCACCCACACCAAGTTTGTAAGCTTAATCGTTCAATTTATGGTCTCAAACAATTAAATTGTATGTGGTACATACGTATTGATAATTATCTTATTAAAATTGGTTTTGTAAGATCTATAGCTGATCCCAATGTTTATATTTATTCAACCAACAATGAATTTCTTCTTTTAGCTATTTATGTAGATGATACTATTATAGCAACAAACAGTATCCAATTACTTCATCATATTAAAACAAGTCTTAATAATGAATTTGAAATGTCTGATCTTGGTGAAATCCATCATTACTTAGGATTGAAAATTATTAGAAATAGACCAGAAGGTTATATAAGAATTACTTAAGAACGTTATTTACAACAAAAACTCCAAGAATTTCAATTTCACACATGTAGTCCCTTCACATAAACTTAGTATTAAAGACTCTCCTACCACTGATGATGAAAAACAATCTATGGTTGATATACCATACAAAGAAGCTATCGGCTCATTTACTTGGGCCATGATTAATACTCGCCCTGATTTGGCATATTCAGTGGGCATAGTTTCTCAATATATGGCTAATCCAAGACAATTATATTGACAAGCTATGAAAAGACTCTTTAGATATATTCAAGGAACATCACACTACTATATCCAATATACAAAAATCACTAATCCAAAATCCCTTCTAGGTTATAGTAATGCTGATTGGGGGGGCCATCCTGACACTAGAAGATCTACCTTAGGCTTCATATTTATTCTTAGTGGTGGTGCAATAAACTGGTCAAGTTCTAAACAAAAATCGGTAGCATTATCTAGTACAAAAGCAGAATATATGGCACTTACAAAATGTACAACAAAAGTTATTTGGCTTCGTCGACTCTTAAATGATTTATAATTTTCAATCACCTCTCCAACAACAATATTTTGTGACAACCAAAGTGCTATAGCTATGTTAGACACGAATAAATTTCATAACCGTACAAAACGTATTGATATTCAATACCATTTTGTACAAGAACAATTATCTTCACAATACATTAAAGTACAACATTGTTCAACACAAGAGATAGTGGCAGATATAATGACCAAACCATTAAGACGAGATAAACACTTATATTTGTTACAACAACTAGGAATGTTTGGAGAAGATAGTATCTCATCCTAAGTGGGAGCAAATTTATATTATTAGAATCTAAATCCTAAGTGGGAGTGTTAATTAGAACTAGTACTTAGATATAGTCCTTAGATTATAATAGAGTGAAGTTGATCACCGTTTCCTACAACCAGGACATTTTCCAAACTTGAGCACTTGACTAATTTGTTTGCCAATATTCTCAAAGTAGTAGTTGTTGGCTTGATAGTTATGCCCTGCAGACAAGAAGAGCATTTCTCCTTCGGCACTAATCCGTCCCAGAGTTCAGACTCTAAGAGCTCACTTGTTGCCTCGGTAGTTAGCTTTAGACTACACAGGAAACTCATATTTTGTTCCCGATGTTAAAATTCCCAGTGAGTCCCACTTTTCCCTATGTGTCGTACACTGAGAACACCGGGAAAACCCCGGGGAAAGTGGGACTCACCAGGAATTTTATTACCGGGAACTGAATAAGAGACCCCTGTGCTATAAGAGACCCCTGTGCTATAAGAGCAGAAGCTTGATCGATCTCTGCCTCATCCATTTCATTTCACTCACTGTCGGTTGTTCTTTCACTGTAGGAGATGGGCTAGGAGACCACCCCAGCTCTCTCCCTCGGTACTGAGTGGCGTCGATCCTTCAGGTCATCTTTGGCCAATTGGACTCCGAAAGCTCAGCACCACAGAAGCTTGTTACCTCGTGGTACGTACATTTCCTTGTTTTTGTACTCATTCTAGAAGACAGTCGGGAAGGGAGTCCAAACTAGAACATGCTTTGTACGTGTGATAGGTATTATTCCGGGCCATGTACTGATTGATGATATGTTCATCCATGGTCATATATATTTGGTAAAATGGGGAGTAATTTTCAAAAGGCTAAACTGTGTCTTTGATTGTGTCAGTCAGTGTTGCATAGATTTGAGTCAGCTGCAAAAATTATCCCTACAAATTTAGAGAGAGCTTCCTCAATGCTCGATCTTTGTTTGAGGACTTGCTCAGTAGCATTCGACAAAGCAAAATCGATTCTGCTTTTGACAACGTCCTGGTCACGATTGTGAGCAAGGAGGTGAAGGAAATGCTAGAGTTTCCGTGAAAATTGTCGTGCTAGCTTTCACGACCTTTACGGAGAAACTATGGTGAGCTTTCAGGTTGAGAGAATTTCTAGCTTCAATCGAAAACTCAAGGGACTCCGTTGGGCACTGGAGCTCTTATTGAAGACACAAGTGGCTAAAGAAGTGATCGAGTACTTGCTGCATTTGGAGTTTGCTTTTCCAATATTATTGCAACACAGGTTCTGGACTCTACACAACCAGATTCAAGAAACGTTGCACTACGATTTTGTAAGTTCGTGATATTCATTTTTCAAGAGGTGGTCACCGGACATCTACTGTTGGGAATTCCAGATCGAGTTTTACTGACCGAGAGTTGGGCAGTGGATCGAAGGCATTCATGATCCGGACACGCAGAAAGACATCCTTGTTTCGTGGGGACAGGCTCTAGAAGGTGTGCTTCTTACTTTGCCATTTGAGCAGCAGTTGGAGGCCTTACAACGGAAAAGTTTTTTCTCCCATTCATCAGCAAGAGCTCGCTCGCAACTCTGATGAAAAGAGAATGTAGTGTTGCAAGCTGACGTCGAAGTGGAGGGGGGTATCCGATTCTATGGAAACATGAGAGCAGGAGAGTCGAAGAGCGAGTTTTTCAATGAATTTTCAGTGGGTGCTTGACTTCATACTGCAATTAGACTACAGCTTCAGTTATATCGAGGCAAAGCGGCCCCGGAGGATAGATCTGAATTAGTAGCTGCATTAAGTGCACGATCGAGAAGTAGCAGCCTCAACTTGCCTTTGGCCTCTCCTATATATCAAGCCAAGCTTGTCCTGCACTTTCAACTAATCTACAGGAGGCTTCAACTTGTATTTTTAGTCCTCGAATTTCACTGGTTGCATTCTCAGCATGTCTAACATCCTCCAATTAATTGCTTTCACAATTCAATGCGTTGTCGATAACATGTACAAGTGCACCGATCGGCAGCTATGGAACTCTGCTCTTTCAATTCGTATTACACATTTGCATTACATTATTTCCCAGGGGGGAAATCTCGTAAATTCATTAGTCACACGATTTGCGAGTCAAGCAACAATTTGAGCTCGCCTTTGATCGAGCATCCTTCAATTGCCAGCTTAGATCATCCGCATTAATTGTTCCATTGAACCCAATCTAAGTCTTTCTTCAATTCCCTGCCTTGACCTCTACATCTAATTGAATCGATCAGAAGCTGCGTTGGCTTCATCTCTCGCCTCTTCCAGCCGCTCTGCCAAATCTCAGTACTACTATGCCTTCGATCTGCGAAATAACGGCTTCAGTTACGTTGCGGCTTACCGCTAGACAATTCGCATCTTCAAATGGGCATTTCAGATTCTTCAATTGCTGAGCAAGTTTCTGTGCAAGCTTAATTAATTGCTAGAAGCATAAGCTTGACCTCTGATTGCAAAGAAATTTGGTTTGCAAATCTATTATCCAACAGAAACGCAGAATTCTTACTGACATGCATGACGAACCATCGAAAACACAACAGTTATGCCGGCTGGTTATAATAAATTCTTGCGATGTCTTTGCCACATATTGTAATGCAGTGTAATTTCACACTTGAATGGGTGCAAATACGGTCAAGGGGACAATGAATGGAAGATTTAACATTACGCTGAAGATTTATCTAAACGTCTAAACAAAATTAAGATTTTGCATATTAAATGTGAAATTCAAAAATTTGAATCTACATAAACGTTCCCAAAAATGTTTATTTATACAACCCCGTACACAACCAAGAAATTTTTAATTATTTTAAGTGTTCAAAAAGTTTTTTTTTATCACAGTCACAATCTAAATGAAAAAAGAGTTTGCATAGATTCATGAATTTTATTCATGATAGGCATATGAACATTATATTTGTAGTTATCAATATTATATTTATATTTTTCCATGAAGTGTTGAAGTTCATTATGAACCAAAAATATAGTAAGGAAAATTCAATCTCAAAATATCTAACGTTGTAAAGTGACAAAGTGTACATCCAAAACAAAATATAGACACAATTTTAGGATTTTGGTGTAAAGAATTTCTTCATGATGTCCTTTGATTGTCCTATTGGTTTGAGTACTAGTAAGAATGATGAAAACTAATGGAGGATTTCATTAAAATGGTGATGTTCCATGTGCCATTTTCATAGTGTGCCATTCCCACAATTCAGACTGGGTGGTTTGAAATCTATTAGTGTACTACTGTATTAGATTTCAAACCGCCTAGTCTAAACTATGGGATGTCAAAGTCACAGAATATTTGCCATTTTAATGAAATTCCCCATACTAGTAAATATCATTAAAAACATCATTTTTCTATTATTTCATAGTCTTTGATTAAAAATACATGTGATTTCAACATAGTGTAGCAACTTTGTATTCATTTTACTACAAATTCATCCCATTTGTTTTATAGTTATAATGATATTTATAAATTAAAAAATTAATTATTTTTAAATAATATGATTAGTTAATATTTTAAGAAATATATTCAAATAATGAAAATAAAAAATGTTGTGATCTTTTTTATCATTCAAACCTTAATTTGTAAGTATTAAAAAAAGGAATAAGTCTATCTACAATGTTTCAATATTTTTGACAAATTTAAGGTCATGCCTAAGTTCTTTAGTTTGTCATTGCCACTCCATTGTATATATTCATGATAGTCGATTTAACATATAGAAAATATAATATTCTTTATGTTTGAAATAAGGCTTATTTTGAAATCACTTACAAAGGATTTAAAACCAATGGTTGCCCCCTTCAAAGATTACATCTTTAAAGTTTCTAATTTTTTTAATTCACAAAAATATATAAAATATTTATTATAGATAATTATTTAAATCACATTTAATATTATATAAATATGAATAATTATTAAACTATTAAAAAAATAAAAATCTAATAATAAACTATAAATTTGTTTTTCTTCATGCTTTACACTTGCTATTGACAAGCGAATGAAGCAATTAAAAATTTTGGAAGTTGGAATGTTCTAAATTTCAAATTGTTCTTATGTAAAATAGTTTACTGGACTAAGTGCATAATATGACTTCAATTGAAAAAAACAATGTGGCCATACAGATAATCTATTGTAAGTGGATAATTTCTCTTGAATGTTAATTATATATTATTTTGTACACATTAAGGTAAGACAGTCCATTGCGGTCAAATGACCCATTGTGGTCGCCTAAGAAATGACCCATTGTGGTTTTTTTCCAGGATGTGGGATGTGGGCCACAATGCATGTCTTACATGACAGCAATGGAGTGAACACTGACCTCATTAGGAACTTCTGAGTTTTCAGTGTGAAGTCCATTGTAAAAAGTGACTTTTTTGCCTTCTGTAATAGAAAATATTTTGACTGCATTAGGCAGTGAGATGAGCATTACAGATTCAGATTTTAGTGGTCTTAAGGTAGTCTACAGACTCCTTTGGGCTCAATGCTTCAAAATTTTCTAGCGAATTCATACTTTGTCAAAAAAAAATAATTTCAATTGCACTTGTTATTTCTCACACTTGTACTAATGTAAGAAGAAAATTGAAAAATTTTCAGCAACAAGATGATGCCAAACTCCTCATTCTGACCACTATGGGTTGGTTTACCTTATGTGCCTTCAGTGTGATCTATCAAAATCACAATTCGATGTCAATATTGCATTTTTATTGGACCACATCACGGTATTTTGAACTTTCTAAATATCTTAGTTTTCTTGACTATTCATCTTTACTTTGACATGGCATACATTTTTTTGTTTAACCCTATAAGGACGGGTCCATAACCATTGATTTCAAACATCAACGATCATCACTTTGTTTTCTGCCATTTTGCAACTAGATATAAATGAAAAAATTTTAATTTATTTTTCAAAGACAAAGTCATATGTCTACTAAAAGTTATAAAGTTTTTTGGAAAAAGTTGAAATTACTATGACTTTTTTAAGAAAGAAGTAAAGAAAATTAGTATTAATTATAAAATATATGCAAAAAATATGAAATTTTCACCACAAATGTATATCATAGTGTAGAATATCTTAGTATAAACCAAAATGATCATGTCACTCTAAAATTAAAAATTCTCCAAACCATAGTTATAGGCCCAAAATTCATATTGTTACAAAATATTGAAATTTATGAATTTTTCAAAATTTCTAATTGGAGTAGAAACTACACTTGATTATCTTCATTTCATTAGTGGATTTAAATTTGAAAATCATCATTTTTATGGCTTAAATTCACATAAAGAGAAAATAGTAAGAAATGGACAAAATATTCTATAAGGATGATCCATGGATTGAACATCTTCTTTTTTAGAAAAGTCAATATGATCATAATGAGGGACTTTGCAATACTATTCATTGATATTGTACTCAAGTACCCTTCAAATAAATAAATAGGATGAAAACTTTTTTTCCATCTTATATTGCTAAGTGAAGTCATCCGTCGAACACTTAATGTTTGTAATAGCACTACAAGGTAAAACAATTCATTTTCCATTGAAAGATATGCATTGCATTAGGCATTCAATTCATCTAGCATTCTATAAATAGAATGTATAATTCAACCATTAATAAATGATAGATAAAAATTCTACAAATGGAAGATGAGGAACTATTGATAGGAATATACATAGTCCTATTTGTGAAAATGGCATGTTTCTAAGACTAAAGTTATGAGAGACAAGTGCAAAAAATTGACTTTATAAAGGATTAACAAAATCAACAAGAGACAAAGTTTCCCTTAATAAAAGGTCAAACTCTAGAAAATTGTACATGTTGTAACTTGGTTATAGGAGGTGCAAAAATGGTCCAAAGATGTAGAGTGTTTTACCAAAGACTTTGTTAATTCTATGACATGAAGCCTAAAAAAATGCAAAAATGATCTAAATTGGGAGTGCCATGTGTGAATATCATGTATCATTGAATGATTTGAATTTGAATTAGCACTTGATTAGAAGTGCTATTTGTGTTATTGAAGTCCTTTATTCAATTCAATTTTCAATATTTTGAAAAAAAATCAAAAACATTACAACCATTGAGATTGGCTTTTCTTGATTCTATAAATAAATGGTTAACAATTTGGTATTTTTAATCATACTCTACTTCTTTCTACTTACTACTTTTTTCCTATATATTGTATAATTCCAAATTATCTAAATTTTTTGAAGCATGTAGCCAACTTGCCTTGAAGAATGAATCCAAAGAAGTGCTACCATTTCAGACATTTTTCATTCAAATGTGACCTTGTGAAGTATAGCTACCCAATTTCTGTAGGGCCAAAAAAAGGATTTTTGTCACTCCAAACACAGTGGAAATTTCTAAAAAAATTTCTACATTATTTCAAACTAGCTTACTACAAGATCCATTAGATGAGATTTGAGGCCTCTAGAAGGCCGTGAGTTATCATGTGCTAGGAACTCGCCAAATTGTACTGCAACAACGACAGTGCAGCTGGCTTACGTGGCCGAGACCCGGCCACGTAATTTTTTGAAGATTTTTTTTTTCAATTTCAATTTTTTTTTGCATTCTAAGAAATAATTTTTAAAAAAAATTCCTTGACAATCGTTTCCTCGTTGCTTGGAGAATAGCAAGGAAATAAGCCCATCTAATGTATCCATTTTTTTTGTTAAGTTTGGTACTTGTACTAGAAATGGTAGTTTTAGAGTGTTTTTGGTGAAAACATAGTTAAAAACCTTTGGAGGTTAGATTATTCTTCTAAGCTACATTTTACTATACATCTTCACAATTTTGGAAATTTGGACTACCTTTTGGTTCTTAACCCATGAGTGCCCATACTGTATTTGCCAAAATTTAGACCTTTCTCAATTCATTCTAATCAAACTATCATGTAAAATGAGATCCACATAAATTGACTGTACCAATTGATAGTAGAGATAGGGCCGGAGCTATAGGGAAAAGGACACGTCCCTTTACCATACCGTTAAAAAGATTATAATGGTCAAACAAGGAGATTTTGAGTTTTGAGAGGCCATATTTGAGGCACTAGGGCGCTCAAGGGTTAAGAGGTTAGAGCTACAATATCTTGAGGAGCAATCACTCAATTCCAAGCATGTTCTTGAAAAAAAGGCCTAATTAATTTATACACTACCTATGTCCCAAAATAATTTAGGGGTTCTTAGAAATGGCTAGATTAGTGCAAGAATAGCTCCTATTTTCAAAAGATTGTGTAGTTATTGTAGCTTCTAATAAACCCCACTAGGTGTGAAAGAACAAAAATCAACAATGAAGCGGTGTATGTTGAAAACAAGTAGCAAAATCAACAATTTTTTTTCCTTTTGAGAATTGCTCGAGTGGTATTAATTTTGATCATTCTCCAAATAATATTGGTGTAGTAATGTTCATTGATGTCCTCTTATATTCAATTCCAACAATGTCTTGATATTCAAGCCGCTGTGAATTATCAACAAAAGATTTGTTAGTAGAGCTTTTGTATAATTGTGGGTTGAATTCTTTGCCTTTGGTTGTTTAGAGGTTGCATTTTGATCCCCATTGCAAGAATTGAATTGCTTTAACCCCAAAGTGACATTCGATATCCAGGGTTCAAAAACATCATTGCTTTTGAAGCTCTATAGGTCTAGATATCTTTAAGTTATATAAATCTCAACCGTACAATCTTGTAGTGTATATGTTTTACATGATATGTACAAAATTTGAAGTCATTTGGCCATATAGATTGCAAGATCATAATGTTTTAGTGTCAAAAATAGATGCTGAAATTTTCCCAAAAACACATTTGGAGGTGAAATTTGTTTTCTAAACTTACTCAAATGAAAAAACTTTACACTACAAAATGATTCAAAACTAGTATACAAACACATTGGTGAATTTTTTTTTCATTCAATCAACTCATTGTGTCTAAAAAACAGCTTTGAAATTTCAAAAAACAGCAAGAAAAATTGCAAAAAACACATCTAAGGTTGAACCTCCTCTTCCTAGAATGCTTCTCATTCACTCATTACTTTTTGAATTGACATGAGATTTTTACCTCACAAACTTAACTAGTATGCACAACTTTTCCAAATTTTTTTATTGAAAATGGACTTTGTATAAAGAAGAAATAGGCTGCCGAAGTTCACTCTACTCCCAAAATGCCAGGATGTTGAACTTCGAATTGCTCCCAAACATTCACAACAACTTAGATTGACATAAAAATTTTACCACAATAATTAGACTTCAAAGGGAACAAAACCCAACAAATTTTATTAAAAATGAATGTTTTACAAAAGAGATCCAAGCTCCTGAAGTTGCAGCCCTAAATGCAGTTTGGTGAACTCAAATTGAAGCTATGAACTTCAATTGGCCCCCCAAAACTCAGTACATCTTGGATTGATCTGAAATATTTTCCACACAAACTAGAGGGGAGAATACAACTTATTCAACAAGTTTTATTGAATTTGGACCTTGGATGCAAAAGTTACAACACTTTGAATTGGACTTCAAATTGTATGAGGACACTTTCTGTCCTCTTTGTCATTTGGGGGTTAAAGTCTATGGATTATGGTATTTGCAGATTCTTTTGCTTTAGGGTGTTCGAACTAGCTCCAGTCATTGTCCATTAAGTTGTAGAGAATAGATCTTAAATTTAATTTGGGACGAGTATATTTAGAAATCCTGGATTTATTTTGGGATGGAGGGAGTAACATCTAGATGCATGTTGCAAGATATTCAAAGTGGATATAGGAATTATAATACACTTTAAAAAGCCACCAATTCAAATTTGTCATCTTATAACTTTTGCATTTTATATTCAAATATCATTCTTGGATTCAATACCACTTTATTTGCAATTTATCTTCATATGATAAAAAAATGAGAGCTCCTGATTATATATCAATAATTGTCAAATAAATTTGTTCAAATTAAGGGGATCCTACTTAAAGCAAGCTTCCATGATATGTTGAAATTAGAAGAGAATTTTCAAGTTTTCTAGAATTGAAACCTTAGCTAAGTTTCATAATACTTTCGCTTCTATGTCAATAGGGAGAAAATTTACATTGTAGGAGTAGTTTTGCCTTGTTGGCAAACTAAAAGCAATAAAAACTTAAAGCCTAATGTTAAAAAAATGTTTTAGAGGATGTCAAAAACTTACTTCTTTGCTTTTCACAAGCTCCCTACAATTTTTATCAACTAACAATTTTAATTTTCTTCTTGCAACTACACTAAATAGTATATTTAGTGTTGGATTACATTTAGTGTAATTACCACCCTACTCCACACAACACTAAATCTCAACTTTGGAGGAATTAGTGTAGTGCTAAACTTGACTACGCGGCCTCCATCTTCTGTCATCTCCTTCCCTGGCCTTCTTTACTTTTGGTGGCGGCAGCTCCTTCTTTAATGTGTTCTAACAATAAATGTAAACTTTTTCAGATTTCAGATTTACCATAGAGTACATTTAGTGTTAGAAATTAGATTTAATGTTACTTACTTTAGTAGGATTAATGATATTTAGTGACATGGTTTGTAAATAGTAAATATACTATTTAGTGTACTTTACATTTCCATATTAACAGGGTTTTTTTGGAGGTATTTAATTCAAATGCAATAGGATTTATTTTGAAGGAATATTAGGCAATATATTTTTCAAATGAAACCATTGATCTGTCACATATTTTAAGGACAATATTACTCCTATTAGATGAATGTATACTAATTTGGATTAATAATTTAAATTTCATCTACAATTTTGCACATTTCATCCTTTTATATAGATGTAATCAAGTGCATTACTCCAACAAAAATTGCTTCTTGCATTACCTCCAACAAATGGAAAAAAATTCCTTTGCCATGTAGGAATCCAATTTTTTTTTTCATCTTTTTTTAATGCACTCTTTGGCCATTTCCGGGTACATAGAAATCCGCCCAAAGATTTCCTATTGATGTCCACCACTTCTCTTTACTGTGCTGTACGTATGTTGAGACCCGCGACATACCCGTACACTCCGGTTCCAACGGGAAACTCGAAAGAATGTTGCCCGAGAATCGGTCGTCGTCACCACCTCAGAGCTCCCCGCCTCGCCGGCGCTTCTGGGAATCCCAAGCGAAAACCTCAAACTCTGCGCCATCCCCGCGACTCTTTCCCTGCAACTGTGCTATCAGTGATCAGTCAACCCGCTGCTTAACCATTCAAACATGCCAAATTTGCCGCAAATTGCCCGCAAATTTCCTCAAACAAGGTTCCCTGACGTGAGCGCACGCACAATCCCGGGCACCAAATGCTCACATGGCGCTAGTTTCCGGCAACTGTGGCAGTAGATGACGCTCGCAGCGCGCCGCCTACTTTTAACGGAGCTTGGGACCCTTGTCTTCCCGCGTGCCTACCCGCCCACTCAATTTCCTCATACTCCCCTGTAGCTTAGCTTAGCTTAGCTTTTAGCCCACCTCTCATCATTTGCCGCAATCAGATTGTTCGTGGGGATGCGGATGAGGATGACGTGCATCTAGCTTAGCTTGCTTTGGGGTGGTGGTCATCTTGTCATACTCTCTCTTTAGCATTTTGGTCATTTTTCCCCTTTTGGATTTTGTGTTTCGGAAAGGGAAGGGGAGGGAGAGTTGCGGTTGGGTTTTGGTTGGGAGTGCGATTTGGGGTTGGGAGGATGGAAGATAGGATTGGGGAAGACGAATATGAGGAGCTTGGGGAGGAGCAGAAAGTTGCCATTGGGAGATGGTTCTTGATGAATGCGCCGCCTGGGCAAGTCCTGCAAGTTGCCAAAGGTATGAACAATCTTTTTGTCTTGGCCCTTTTTTTGAGCAGGAGCTTGGATGTGGTCTCGATTTCATTTAGTCTCCGACGGGATCGCCGTGGAATTGAAGTGCTTGAGGATGCTTTCCGGTTTCTTTACTGGCAATTGGGGAGGTTCGGAGAGAAAGGGTTCATGTCTGTGTTTAGCTTATCTAAGCAAAAGTCACTTTGGAAGGGAGAGAAGAGCAATTGGTGGTCTCTGCGGTGTGCCCTAAACTTATGACGATAAGGGCTCGGTTGTTTTCTTTGGGTTGGAATGGGGTTGAGCTTGATAGTTTGAGATGTGTGTCTGCAATCTCGTTGTCTCTGACTGGAGCTAGACTTAGGTCGACACCACTTGCTCTTTACCGTTTGGGATACACGGAGTTTCTTCAACTTCGGTTTAGAGAATGTCGAAAACTCGCAAGCCGGGAAGTATGTCATTACGCATATTAGAGTGAAGCTCTCAGTCCTTATCGGAGTTCTCAATTGCAACTATGCAATTTAGTGGAATTCGTTTTTTTAATGTAGACCTGTTACACTCTACGCTTTCTAATGACACCCTCTGCAATTGCATATTCATTGTATATCCTCAGAATTTGTTACGTTGTCTACTCTTCTAATTGGATAACTTCAACATATCAAGTTGTGAACATGCATGAGAGTGGTAATAGAGACCCATTTGTTTCCGGAGACATCGACATTAGAGAGGGTTGATTCTCTGAGAAAAGTCTTCATTTTGTAACGTCGTGTCCTCTGTGGATAATGTGCACTGTGCATGGTGGGCGCTTCATTTCCATCAGCTGCTGATTCTGCGTGAGAATTGGTGCAGATGTTCGAGAAGTGTTGATGGATGAAGCTCTTTACAACAAAGCGGCCTCGGAAGCGTTTCCAGACTACAATGTGAAAAACATGATATCTCTTGAGATGCCGGACGGCAGTGGCCAGGTACGGATTTCGCAATCTTCATTTTGTGTCGTGACCCTTGGACCCAAAATTCTCTGGCGGTGACTTTTCAAAAATGTAGAGCCATCTCATGAGCAACAGCTCCTTCTGCAGCACTGTCTCACATAGTGTTTGCGTAGTGTTTTTAAACGGCCGAGATTTTAGGGCAAGGAACACTTTCCCCTGGTTTTGAGGCGTTCCGTTATTAGAATGGAATTTGTTAATTTGGTGTAAGTCTTGTTCCCATTTTCTTAAGGATTCCATTGCCGCTTGAGAATCTGTTCTTTGGATGCCTTATAAGGTATGAATTGTTGAAGTCGTAGAGTATGCAAAAGGGGTTCCCTATGTTGTACGGGGGGGAAATGTTGTAAAGCTCTGAGAATGGTTGTGCTGATTGGCAGGGCATGTGGTGACAGGTGCTCTTGACAAAATTCGGGGAACTCGATAGGTCGCACTACCTGGTCCCTCGCACGGCTAGTGTCGCAGTTGTGGATCACGTGAAGCAGGTATTGAAAAGGGTTTTTACCCGTAACTATTTTGTTCATTCTGTTTTGAATTGTTGTAGCATTATTCAATTTTTAGGAACTGCTCTGTAACGATGAAGTGCATCAACGTTGAAAGATAAATGATTTTGTGCTTCTTGACGAGCAGATATGTACAGAGGTGTGTCCGGCAGATGATGATGTGCTCCCTTCTGCATACGTTGAATCATTCCGGTAAAGATACTGTTCTGAAATTTTGTTTTTATCATTTCATTTGCTCCGAGGTCACAGTCCTGCAGTTGTGGCTTTAACAAGCTTTAAGTTAGATTAGGTATGAAGTACTTTTCCTTCGCAAGTTTGTATGCCTAAAGGTTGTAAGTCTAGTATGACACTGTCCTGCGAAAGCCAAGACTTTCAAACTCTTGAAGGTCCATGATGAGACATTTCTTTCTTAAAAGCAACCCACGTATAGTTGCTTCGACCTTATAGGGTCAAGCTTTGCTCCGTACCCTTTACAGTTTTGCCCTTGCATCTCCTTGTTTAATCTTTAATACTTCTAACGGTGGGTTGATTGAACAGGTTCTCTGTAGATACAGCGCTTATGAAGTACGTGGACGATGCTTTTCAAGGAGGTGAATGTTCAGTGTACTGCACCAAAGGAAAAGATATTGAAAAGCCTGGAAGTGAAGTAGAGCTCACAGTTGTCATTACCAACTCAAATTTCAGCCCGAAAAACTTCCGGTAAGTTTCTCAAATATGTACTTGTTGGAACACTCTAGGAAGGAACAAATGCTTGGGATTGCTCGCAGTCAATTGCAAAGTGCGTGGCAGCCCTTTCTTTTATTGTTCTGCTTGTCTGTCATGTATTTATGCTCCCCTACAGTCAGTTTTGTTATCATACAGGTAAAGAGTCTTTTTTATGTATTATGATTCAGCTAGAAGTACTCTCTTTCCATGTATTGATCAAGAATCTATGTACATCAAAATAAGGGTGTTAGATTTTCACAGTCTAATTCCTGCAACCTGTGGACTAAAGAATTTTGCGTGTAGAGTGGATCAAGCGATCTGACTTTTGTTTTTTCACCCGAGTTTGCAGGGGAGGATGTTGGCAATCTATATGGACAGTCTTAATTAATGAGGATTCGCTCTCTGCGTCACTAAATGGGACAATAAGTGTGAGTTATCCATCTACCCAACGAACCTTGGGAACTTCTACCTAACCTCGTTAGGTTCCTCTTTTAAGAGATCATGTCAATGTCGTCTTTCACTTTGTAGGCCGTGTGTGTCTTTTAGCACCATGGAGTCTGTTAGTCTGAAGTTGTGATTGACTCTTCTCAATCACCCTGTTTTGGATATTAGGTGAATGCTCATTATTTTGAGGAAGGGAATGTGCAATTGCAAAGTAGCTGTAAAGTTGACGACACTGTCGTGATACAGGTATTACTTATCTCTGCTTACTATGTTGAACGTTAGCCCATCCTGATGCAGGAGTCTTGGCTTTTTCTGAATGAACTAGTGCTGTTCGTTTCTTTACATGTGAAGAATGCAACGCCGCTATTTTGTAGATGTATGCAAATTACTGTGCAATTGTTTGAACCTTTCTGGAACATAAGCAATCTCAAACAGGTTAATGTGTGGTCCGCTTTTATTGCAGGAAGGAAAGGATGCTGGTACTGCAATTGTCTATGTTATTGAGCAG
This sequence comes from Climacium dendroides, assembly GCA_950106755.1. Classification (NCBI taxonomy): domain Eukaryota; kingdom Viridiplantae; phylum Streptophyta; class Bryopsida; order Hypnales; family Climaciaceae; genus Climacium; species Climacium dendroides. The sequence continues at coordinate 6,423,203 of OX467084.1, read as the reverse complement.
CTTGAATCGGTGTTCTTGTTGAACCTGGAGGTAGGTTGTAATGAGCTTGTTTCACCTACAGTAGGTGTTCTGGTTGTTTCTGGTTGGAAGTCTATCGCTGCTGATGTTGATTGAACTCCCTCTCTGATAGCATCTCTTTTTGTGGCTCATTTTTACAGGAACAATATTCAAATCTCTCTGACAGAACATTCAAGGTATGTAATAAGTCGCCTTCACCGTTACACTTCTGCTTTAAGATTTCACATTACGTGGAAAGCAGGGTTTCCACATCGCTAGTTCTGTTTGATCTATGGCAGTTTATGAGGATTTCGCTCTCAAAATTGCATCTAAGACCCCAAAGTTCATTGATGTCCTCATTTTAGTGGGTTCTTTTCAGTCGTCGCTTGATTGTAGACTTTAGGACCTTCAACACTAGCAGCTTTAGTGAGAAGAGGTCTCTTGCAGAGTTTACAACTGGTGCTGACAAAAAATTTGGGATTGTACTTCAGGAGTTACGGAGGAAATTACCCATTACGCGCACACTTTTTGCTTGGGACAAGGCATTGCAATTGAGCTTAACCCGGGAAATCACCAGGGAATTCTCAAATATGAGATAGCCATTGTACAGAGTCCACCTGGCAGTCTTCTCTGGAACACGTCAGGACCTGTGAGCAAATTTACATGAACGAACCTTTTACTGCTATCTGATCACTTAGCGGTAGTAATGTTTGGCCATTAAATATCCTCCAGTTTCCTTCACCATCAGATGCCGTGATGCTAGTTCTAGAGGTGAAGGACTTTACTGATGATAGACGGCCTCCATACTAGTTTTTTCTTGTGAATTTGGCTTTTGTACATTTCGTTTTGCATGAAATATCAAAGCTCCAGTTCTCCAAACGGTCCGACCTACCTTTTATGACGCGAACGGTTTTGGTTACACTTATCCTCAGCACTTGGAAATTCATAGTTTATTCATACCTTTCCGAAAAATGCATTTTGAGAGAACCTGGAATCCCCTTCGATTCCCAACAAAACCCAGCATCAACGTACCAACAAAGCAATACGTTTATGCAAAGTACTACAGCTAAACCTGCCCCTTTTGAGTTCAATGTGCACAAGTCCTGAGTACCAGTGAGAGCACTGGAGCTTGGTGCCAAAGGTATGTATGGTTTGACCGTTGGTGTTCATTGTTTTGCAATCTTCCGAAGCACATTAAGTTTTTTTTAACCTTAACTCCTCAAGGTCCAGGGCCTTTTGGGGTTTAAAAACATCATTGCTTTTGAAGTGTTATAGTCCAAAATGTCACTAAGGTATAGAAATCTCAACCTTACAATCTTGTAGTTTACATGTTTTGAATGATGTGAATCAAATTTGGAGTCATTTAGCCACATAGATTGCAAGATTATAATGTTTAGTGTAGAAAAAGGGTGCTGAAACTTTCCTAGCAACACATTTGGAGGTGAAATTTGAATTCTAAACCTACTCAAATGAAAAAACTTTAAACTATAAAGTGTTTCAAAACCAACATACAAACACAGTAATGAAAGAAAGTATCATTAAATTGACTCTGATTGTGTTTGCAAAATGGCTTTGAAATGTCAAAAAATAGCAAGAAAAGTTGCAAAAAACACATTTAGGATTGAACTTCCTCTTATTAAAATGCCTCTCACTCACTCAACTTCTTGGATTGATATGAAATTTTAAAGACACAAACTAGACTAGTATACGAAATTTATCCCACATTTTTTTATTGGAAATAGACATTGTATGAAGAAACAAGTTGCCGAAGTTCACTATAATTCAAAAATGTCAGGATTTTGAACTTCGAATTGGTCTCATTCAAAACAACTTGGATTGATTTGAAAATTTTACTACAATAACTATACTGCAAGGGGAATATAATCCATCAAATTTTATTGAAAACGAACATTGGATGAAAGCACCTGAAGTTCCAACCATCAAATGCAATTTGGTGAACTCAAATTGAAACTTTGAACTTCAATTGTCTTACAAAAAAATCAATACATTTTGGATTGATCCAAAAAATTTACTACACAAACTAGAAGAGAGCGCAAATTTTCCAAAAAGTTTTATTGAATTTGAACATTGGATGCAAAAGTTATAGCATTTTGATTTTGATTTGAAACCATGTGAGGATACTTTTGGTCCCCTTGGGCATGAAGGGGATGAAGGGACCAAGACCTTTTCTTTGACAAAAAACAAGCAAAATTGTCATTTCTATTGCAAAGAGCAAAACAACAATTTAGTGGGGGGGTGCATATTTAATAGTAAGAGATTGTACTAAAGTTGTATAAAAACATATGGAAAATTTTTCAAAATCATTGACTATATAAATTGCAAGATATTTGCATTTAAAAACAAAAAAATAATTTTTTCTTACACCTTGTCTAACTAGATAATAAGGTTTTGAATCTACTTAACTTAAATTTTTTACAATTCAAATTTTGAGTTTAAAATTTTTTGTATTGAAGAATTTAATTGTAGGTCTATGAAAAAAATTTAAAAACAACTCAATTTTTATTCTTTAAGAAATTATTCAATAGAAGTGGCATACAAGAGTGTAGGGAAGACTAAATTGTTTAGATAGGCATACCCTTCTACATCACATACTCCCCCTTTGGAAACAACTAAACTAGTGGTGTTCAAAGTTGGTCCAATGACCTAATTTCCACAAATTCTTTTCTTTAAGCCAATACCAATTTCTAAAAGTATTTGTTGGGAGATGAAAAGTTTATTGAGGCAACCAATGAGAGTTGAAGCATTTCTAATTTCAAGGATGTCCAATTGAGGGTAGTTTAGTGTCAATAGTAGATGTTCCTATAACCTCCACTTTAAAAATTTATAGTTTATGTAGTGGCACTCTTTGAAAATTCTCAAACCAAATGCATTCACTCCTACTTTTATTTGGCTAACATCATGGTGTGATTTTTTTTTCGTAATTTGTGTTCAAAGATTTTGGATCTCAAAAAAGTGTTTGTTTTACATGAGGACACCTTAATGGTTCTAAAGTCGAATTGAAACACTCTAATCAAGACTCTAATCTTGACACTCAATTGTTCTAGCAAGAAAATTAAACCATGTGGAAATTTAAATTTTAAAAAATTTAACTAAAAAAAATTCAATAGATTATTATTTTGCAAAAGATGATCTAATTGCCCACAAAATAAGATATCCCTATCCAATCTTTTTGTTGAGACTAAAATATTTTCTTTAAAAAATATATTAAAAAATTATTTTGAATTTGTGTTTTTTTTTTGTTGCCCAAGGAGGAGCATTTTGAACTTACTATGGTATAACTTTTGATCTCAAACATCAATTAGAATAATCCCGGAAAGCTAATATGTTTTTCCATCTTCAAGAATAGTTTCAAAAAACTATGCCCAAATTTAAGATGATAGGAATCCGCCCAACGCCCAAACTTTCATTTGTCCCCTAAAGGGACAAATAGTCTTTTGGAGGTGAAATAATAGTTGATGATGAAGAGTTTAGAATGTAAAAAGTGATGTAGCAACAGCTTGATCTTCTTCACACAAGTCGTACAATGAAGGTTTATAGCATCATTTAACCCTAAAAGACCATATCCATTGCAAAATGGTCAAACATCAAGTCTAAGCTAAATTTAGTCTTTCAAATTGTATTCATATGTTAAATCTACATTTGTAGCAAGTGATATTATGAATTGTTCATCATTGTAAAAAAATTCAATTTGTTTCATGAAAAATTGTCATTGTTATAATTTTTGTAGGAAATAGTAAAAATAATTTAGATGATATCGCAAAAAGAATAGAATTAAATTGAATACTTTTTAAAAGGCATAAGTAGCAATAGAGATCGGTGCGAAGATTTACCAATTAATTATTTTATATTTTACAATATATACTAGAATGATTTAAATTTTTCATTGTAAATGAGAGTTCGAATGAAAAACATAATGTTGTAATTTAAGTTAAAAAACATGTAAAATTCTAAAAAAAAGATTATACGATGAAGTATACACAATATTGTGTAAATTGGATTTTAATACATGGAGGTTGCAATTGCAATATTTCTTCTAGTTTTTGAAAATTTTCATAATTTTAAAATGTAATAGAAACAAAACTTGTCAAGCTTCATTTTCCTGGCTTAAACAAAATATCCAAAATGCTTATTTTGAATGTTAAAATCAAGGGTGACCAAGATTTATTTATTTTTTGGACACACAAACTTTAAGGGATTAAGTAAAGTAGAGGTTCCATTGATTGTATAATAAGTCATGTGAGCTTGGCTTTTTTATTAACCTTTAAACGTTGAGGCAGACATTTGGCATCCAATGAATGACAAAGAATTTTTTAATGTAGGATAGGAGTGCAACTATTCATCCTTGGATTTTTGTGTAAAAAAGAGAGATCTTCTTTAGTATTTTGATTTCTAGTGAGTGCTTTTGGATTTTTTAGACCAATGATTCCCACAGTATCAAAATGGATGATTTCCATAGTCACTAATTCGTCATTTAAGGGTTAAGTGTGAAATCACTTTAATAATCTATTGGCTCTTCATTTTTTACAATCGATTCTTAGTTTAATACAAAATACCAGTCTTCTCGGTTTACGAGAAACTACTATAGTCACAACCATGTGTGCTTCATTATCTTTCATTTTCTCTTTGAGCAAAATTTAACTTTCAAAAGATGTCACCTCCGTGATAGACACTCATTCAAACATGATTCAATTTTTAAACCAATAGGTGCATTCTCTATTTCTACTTGTCAAAAAAAAAGCCATCCATCAAACACTTTGTCTTCTAACCATCATTTTGGGGTGGAAGATGGTGCACGTTCTTAGATTGTTGAAGAAAAAGGTCCAAATGTCACTTGGATAGTGAATGGAATGTTCCCTTGGCAGGGATGGTGAATGGAAACTTTACATTAAGTCCAAAGAAAAAAAGAAAAAAAAAATTAAGCTTGTAATTCACAAGTCCGTGAGAGTGAAGCAATTTCCAAGGGAAGTGAGCGTGACCCAGTTACAGAAATACCGGTGTAGAGTTCCTGTACGCGTTGCTTAGCAATCCGAATAAATTAGTGCTTGTGAGTTTGCTTGCTTTGAATTGAAGGTAAGTTACCCCAGTTTTCTTCTATGCTCTCAATTGACGCGGAATATGACCTGCAAATGCTGCACTTTCAGCGGAAAGAATTGAAACTTGGAGCCTACAAAGGGGCGTGTCGTTGTGTAGGCGAACAAAATTCCATGCTGATGGACTTAAGAGGCCAACGCTTGAAAACAAACCGTTGAATAAAAATCAATTAACAAATGAAGGAGAAAGCTAACAGTTTTACTGTATATTAGCATCTGCATAAAAGCTACACTTGTCACATGAGTTCTGTATCCGGTGCTAGCGGTGGCCAGGGTCGGCATTCCCTGATGAATAATTTATTTAATTAGGAGGCAAATGTGATTTGACACATGCTTTAAACTATATATATATATATTTATATATTTATTTTAAGTAAACACGCTTTTTACTTGTCTATGAGTCTCTTGTGAACCCAAAATCTCATGCTGATTTCTTCCTTGGGACCGGAAGGTAAAGGTTAAAACTATGCCACCTAAAGCAACTAGTACTAGGATGGGTTGTAGTTTTGGTCAAGTCCTAGTATACAACCCTTGAACTAGATTTGGAGGAATTGAGTGATTCTATTGGTTCAAACTTGGAGAGTTCAGATTGGCCGCTGAAGTATAAAATAGGCCTAATTGTTGTTGTCTAACCATAGATGTTCAAGTTTATGTACCTCTACCAATGTTTGCAGAAATATTTCCGTTGAGTTGGTTGTGCGTCAGTGTCAAATTCGTTAAATTGTGACATTGACTCAAATTGCTCGGAATAGAGCCCCTTGAGTGCATTGATGTCCAAGAGCAGGTTTCGGAGATGATATAATTCACCCAAGATTGCATGAATGCTTCAATCCATTCAATTGATTGTTTCTTAAATTTTTAAAACATTCAGATTTTGACATCGACTCCAACCGTTAGAACGTCGTTTGAATCTCGTTAGATCTCTCAAACTTGGTAGAGGGATCAGAGAGTCTGTAATACGACCAAGGAGCTCAAAGGTCCGAAGGTACATTCCCATCCAGTGAATTGAAGTCCAAATCCAGAGCGATGAGGTTTTCAAACACTTACCGAACTCTGCGAGAATTGTCCCCACCAATTATTCCCACTTTAAGTTCAGATAAATTAAATGAACTACCTTAAGTCACAAATCTTGGGAGTGGTGGTTTCATTCAGTCCGAAATAAGGTAAATCACAATCCATATCACTCCACACACACCCCATTCATGTGCTGCAAGAAAGACGAGTTTTATTTTCCAGAGTCCAATTTGTGGGATCGGTCTGAATGGCGTAGATCGATCTCAGAACCAGTGATTCATATATTAAGCGTAGATCGATCTCAGAGCCTGTTTCCATGTAAGTCCGTCCCTGCATTTTGCAAAGACAGGGTCGTGCACATGTTCACTTTTTATTTCCAAAAAAATGCGGGATTCTCTACAGTGTGGCAAGTTCTTCCAACTTCACAGGTTCTTTTCTTTAAGAAGCTTCTTCCTTGAAAAGTTCCTGAAATTTAGAGATTCTTTGAGACAAATTTTGTGTTTACTTTTTGTCTTGTTGGGTGAGCCGTGAGCACCCACCCACCAACTATTCCCATGATCGTTTGGACGGGTCTTGAATGGAAGATACAGGGAAAAATACGAGACGGAGCTCACCATATAGTGACAAATATGGGACAGGGCTCACACGTAGTGACGCCCTACGTCATGTTCAACCTCGAACTCCTTTTGGCCTAGCGGTGTATGTTCCGGTGCCAAAATACCACCTGCGTTGGAGCAATCATGCCTACAATCATGAAGAACAGCTGCTGCGCTGATTGCATCATTGAGTGCCCACTAGTAGCTATATCAGCATATGACTCTGTTCATACGGAAAAAGCAGGCTGAAGGAAAGAGAATGCAATTTTGGCTCGAACTTTCTGCGGAGTAGTAAATAAATGATTCTGCGCTGTGAAATGCAGAGCCAAGTGACAAACATTTTGCATATACGTGGAAATTCCCTTGAGATTATTACAAGTCTAATATTTTAACTCAATCATATGAAATTCTAGGATGTCATGCATGAAAACTACACAGAATTCTAAATCTACAGGTGAACATTTCATCGACAGAGACACTCAAACTGAATAGACGAGTACAAAACGTGAATCAAAATGCCCACACAGGAGCTTTGTTATGATCGGCAACATTGACGAGAAACAGAGTAAATTCTGAGAGGTTTATCATCGCTGATACTAAAAGAATAGGTTTCTAAAATACATTGTGGGAATGCAGTAGATACGAAGAGAGGGTACCAGGCAATGGCTCTGGCCTCTCTCGCATCTACCATCTCCCATCAAGGGACGCAGTATGATACTTCTAAGACGAGGACCCATATAAGGTTTTTACTGTAAAGATGCGAAGAGACGTGCGGCTCCCATACTTTCTAATTGAAAGTCATCTTCTCAACGAAACCACTCTATAAATTGGAGACTAGTTTGTCTAAACTCTTGCTTTGCAGTTTCAATGGATGAGCACTATCATCCCTTACTCGTACCACTCTCGGCGAACCAAGCTTCCTGTGTCGGAAGCCGAGCACGTCCAAAATCTGGTTGTCAGCAAATGTGAAGGCTCTCTCCATCTGCTTGAAGCATACACCCGCAGGATAGTCACCGCCATTTTTCGAGCAAGGCTTGCAACCAACGAAGTGCGTGATGAATGGCCATCTGTCATCTCCAAATCCTGGATGGCTTCTGGCCATGTTCTCCTCGTACTTCCCGACCAAATCAACCCAGTAGCCGTGGAGATAGTAGGCATTCTCGAGAAACACCTTGGTCGACCATTCCTGTCTTTGCGTGATGAGCAGGTAGACGAGAGCAGATTGATCGTCAGCCTCAAAATTGCTTCTTCCAGTCAAGCTCTTGGACAGCATTTCTCCTGAAGATGAATCACAAACTCATTTTAGGATGATGCAGCTACCACGCAAAAAAAAAGAGCACAGATATGCAACCACAACTCAAATCTACAGCACATAACTTAGAGAAGACAAACACAGCATCACTAAGATAACCTAACAGTTAAGAAAAAGGAGTAGGATGGCTTTAGCACCTGCTTTGTTCCGGATGACACCTTTGGGTCCCATGGGCGCCCATGCGTCGAAAAGATCGAGAGACCATTGGCAGTTGCGAATGAAAAAACTCCCAGTGTTCAAACCGGTCCACAGCTTCTTCTCATACACTCTCTCGTCAAAACCGTGCATCACAAGATTGTACTTCTCGTACTTCTCAAGAGGTACCTCGAAAGACATGTCTGTGAACAATGCGTCGCTGTCCATCCACCATATCCACTCCACATCCGGATTCGTCAACATAAGCTTGCGAAGAAGGGGTAGCTTCGCCCAAAACCCTGCCATCTCTTGGTCCAAATGCGCCATGTTGTAAAAGATTTCGATGTTGTGCAACCGTGCGTAATCAAGCTTGTTCTTGATAGACTTCAACAAAAAGTTATCACCTTCGGAGTTCTCGCAGCTTGATGGCTGAGATCCAGTGACGAGCAGCACTCGAGGCTTTCCTTTTAAGTTGGAAGTAGTCCGACCTTTCTCAGACAGCCATTGCTCTCTCTGGCTATTCCAGTCACTGATTTTCGGCCCAAGACTATACGGTTTCTCCGGATCACTCAGAACCTCCTCAGGTTCATCATCATTGCCGGGATTTGAACCATCGACTGAATTCTTGTCCTCAATTTGGCTCAGGACACGAGTAGCTCGGTACTCCCGCACAGCAGACCTAATGTGCACTCGTAATTCTTCAAAATCTTGAGCGGGAGTACCGAAAGAACCAGCTCCAATTGTTCCGCGCAGCACTAGAATGGTCATCAAACCACACAAAACTGTAATTTTCATGTGGTTAATGCTTCTTTGTAATCGCCGTCCTTTCGGTGTAGAGAGTGATCTTTGAAGCATGACTTTCGGCGCAGACAAAGATTTCTGAAGCATCTCTTTAGTCTTCATGATAAAAAAAGAAAGCGTACTAAACGCTTCGAGGGAAAAAAATTCTGCTCACCCTTCTGTACAAGGTACAGACTGATGTTTGTGGCGGAAATCGATGTAGCAACAACTACCGAAAGAACTATGCTCTTGGTCTGAAACACTTCCAAACGTATCGCAAATTCACATAATTTCCAACGATGAACAAACCGATTGGAATACTTCCCTCCAATTTGTGGCTTCTATTTCCAAAAAATACAGCCAGGATAAGACATATAGTCTGAAGGAAAAATTCAGAAGGACCCGAACCAGTGCATTTAACTCAAGGAGCGCGTTCAATTGAAGTACATATCACAGCGATGGGACCAAAGCAAGGATGGAAGAGATTTTGGTACCCAAATTGAACCAAGAACGATACTTCCAGCAACTACAACGCGCCTTAGGTCGTCAAACAGAACTGAATAATCCAAGCACGAATGCAAGAAGAGTCAGAGCCTCAGGTTACATGCACCACCCTGCACTGGTTTCAAGAAGAGGAAGCTGGACATGCAACCAACACCACCATAACGCTTGCTTTCATCACCATTTACACCACCTCAAATCTATCAACAGCTTGCTCACCAGTGACCACTTTCCAATGCAGATACAGAGTATGCTAAACTCGTGTCTCCAAATCCCTCTTTCCACACTAATCCTAAGCACAAATTGAAAGCAGCGAAAAGGCGCAACCACCACGAACCAAATCTATTCGTCTCAACGACACCCGCCTAGTGTAGCTCGGACATCCTAGAATAGGAAAGAGGCAACCGAGGGGCACTCCAACCCGACGAATGCCAACGCCCCTGGATTGATAGATCGTCAGCGAGAAACACTCTCGTGGGTCTCGTCTCTTGATGAAGCGCATGCACATGTGTGCCGTGGGGCGCGACCGACAGAGGACAGCAGCTCACTTAACTCAGCTCTCCAAGAAAAGAGAGCTCTGACAGCCAGCTCACAACGAGACAGAAGCAGCAGCCAGGTGATCATGCAGCAACTGACGATTGAGACGAAGCTTGCTACGGTGGAAAAAGATTTTAACGAAGCTGGCTGGCCTGGACGAAGGCAGACTGACGATCGACTGAGCATGCAAAGCTAAGGTTTATTACCACGGTCGCAACAGACTATAAAAACGCGTTATATGCGGCCTACTGTCAGTAGTGGCACTGTACCACCATCGCTAGCCGATCTCCCTCATCAATGCAACACAACGGATGCTTCACTACAGTGGAGCTCACAGCATGCAGTCGACAAACAGGACGGAGACGACGACGACCCATGCCCGCGTAAAACGGTGAAAGCGACGTGACTGCCTTCGACCGCGGGGGAGACTTGGACTTCGAGCCCGCGCATTTTTTCTTGAGTCCATGGGGATAGGATTGAAGCCTACGACCGTGATCAGTGGCCAATCGGAGCAGTGTTTTTTGTAAAGGCAATTCCACCCCTGAAATGCCCGAAGCACCAAATTTTGGTGTCAACGACACTTTGAAGTTAAATAAAACCTAACCAAGTTGCCATTTTTAAGTAGTTTATATTTTTTAAATTCTTTTTTAAAGTCTGGTTTTAGCATTATAAATCCGATTTAGAAAATGATTGATTATGATTTTTCTATTCAAAATTTTGTGCAAGGGGGTCTATTGCAATCTTGATTTTCCATATTGTTAAGGGATCTTGGAAATGAGACTCAAATACATTAGCTATTGGAGAAAAATTACATTAGAAATTCATTTTAAAAATTCTAAAGAAGATTTTGAGAAGCCATAAATTGATTGGGGTTATTCATGGTAGGTCCTCTATTCTTGTATTTTTTTGGTGACCAACTTTTCAAATTTGACATGTGCTAAGCCTATAGAAAATATAGAAAAAAAGAGGGTGAATATGTTTTAAAACTTCACATTGTAATTGGACTTGCACACCTTTGCTACAATGTTTCTAAAACCTCATTTCATTTGTCAAAAAGATCTAGCACATACAAAAATTGCATACTCAAAATTTACCTCCTTTGATTCAAGCCCCCTAAAATGAAAGAGCCATGTATTTGATAACCGATGAGCTACACTAGCGGCGAATAGGTTATCTAATACATAACGGGTTGTACATTTTTCAATCATAACCTTTGATCTTCATGATCCAAGGATATAGGAAGTGAGTTGAAAGAAGGTTACGAGTTGCAACTTGTAATGGCAATGGTGACGGTTTGTCAATGGATAGTGCCACATTAGCATTGAAAAGTCAGCAACCGGTTATGAAACCCATAACCTTCTTGGAAGAAAGGCCACATAAAAATATTCCCTCCAAGGACTTCTTCCTCTGGTTCTGTGTACTTTTTCCCCATATCAATAGAAATTGTCCATGTGTTAAAAATAAAAATAAAAAAGGTCACGTTAACCATTGGTCCGAAAACAAAAGAAAAACAAAACCCCACTGAATTGGACCCACAACCGTTGCGCGAAGAACCAGCGACCCCGCCTGAACAGCCTCGTGCTGGACGGCGACGTGGCCCCCTGACCGGCCCGAGCGCACGGGAATAGGACGCGTGTCTATGACCGTGGCGCCAGTCGACCGAAGCGGAGTACGCTTGATCATTCCTGGAAGCTGAGGGGAGCATGGGCTGGGCTGGCATCCAACTGGGGGTGAGCTGGGTTTATTAAATTCGAAAGAAATAGAAATACACTAAAATAACTAGAAAATTCCCCTTATTTTAAGCCCATTAGAAAATTCCCATTATTTTTAAGCCCACTGATTCACTTACCTTTAGTGGGGTCCACCATTTATTTCGGAGCCTCCTTTTTTTCATGCCAACGGTCGTTGTTGTCTTCAGGTGCATGTCTGTTGTTCAGTCAGCAGGGAGACTAACTGAGACCAAAGTTGTTAAATCAGTGTTTTTTACATCCCCGGGCCCCGGCCGGGTGGGTCATGGGGATGCCACGTCACCCACTGATTGACCATAGGCCCCCGAACTGAATCATTTACTGGCCTGTCCCCAAATAATTTATGCCCTTTTGCCCCTTTTTCCTTTCCTAAGGCACCACTCAGTTCTATTCATGGTGACCCACAGACAGACAGACAGACAGGCGTAGGCCAATTTATTATCCTATTCTATGATTTTAGGGTTCACCCCCACTTTGGGGGGAACGAGAAGGATCCTGCACCTGCACCTGCTCTCTACGGCGGCCCCCCTTTTCTTTTCTTTTCTTTTTTCGAATCAATTTCCGTCCCTTCAGTTTGTTTCTTCTTACTCCAATGGACGGAGTGGGGGAGGGACGGACGGACGGACGCTGTTGATTGATTCCAATAATATTAGCAGCAAGGACAGCTTGTCACTTATTGCAAATAGCAAACGAATGGTTTCTTTGTTTCTTTCATGTGTGCCCCCACGGCTTTTTTTTAATAATAGGAGGGAGAGGACGAAGGAGCAGCGTTTATTTTATGCAAGAATTTTTGCCACTTGGCTACAACCAAATGATCTCCGCTATTTTTTTTAATGGAAATTTTAATTTCTTGGGGGGAGGGGGAGAATAGCCAAATTACTGCTGCATTTAAAGACTAATAGCCCAAATTTTACCTAGGTATCACCTAGTTTTCACATAGGTATCACCAAGTATCACCCAAGTATTGCATGAGGATTGAAGAACCAATTGGCTCCTTCTCGAAAATGAAAAAAAAAACTGCTAAGGAGGTGGTTGTACTCTCGTTGCGCACTGCCCAGTGGCAGGCCCACAGAACGACAGGACTCACAGGATTCTCTTACTTTTCTAAGCTTGGGCTTCACTAGAGTTTTGTTTATTTATTTATTTGTCGAAGGGGATTATTTTACTTGGTTGTATGAGTGGCTGGTGGGAGTGATCCCAGAACTAGTTCCATGGAATTCAGTGCAACATGCTACCTACAGTAGTTTATGGAATTCAGTGCAATATGCTACCTAGTTTACGGAATTGGGTGCAATATGCTACCTTCAAGATAAGTAGGCATCATCTTTGGCTTCCTTGAGAGTGGAGAGTATTAAAAAAAAATAGGAAAAAAAAGGATTTTGCAAGTTGTAAAGGATTATTGGGAGTACTACAAGTAGAACTTCTCTTGCTGCGTATCCTTTTTGTGCATAACTTGTCGTAATGGAGTTTGTAGGTGGGCCAATTTGAAAGACATTCTCTGAAAACTGTAGAGTTGGTAGTTGATTTATATTAGGTGACCATTTATTACACCTCTTTGACATGCATAAACCTCACTTAGTGCATAGTCACAACACCATGCATTGAGAGGGGTTCTACCCTATATAACACAAAATTAACTAAATAGATGCAAATTCCAATGTTGCAAATTGGCTGTCAAATTTTATTGTTTGTTGTAGTTTTAGCTAAAAAAAAATTCTCTAATGTACATTTAGCTACTAAAAATTTTAAGTAGCAATGGAACAAATTTTATCTAGTTCTACAAATGCTAGTTAGTAGTTCACACATTGCTCATTGCATAGATTGACAAACTAAAGAGGGTCTAGTTGCACGTTAGCCACTAATGTTCAATTGCTACAGATAAAAAAACATTTGCAATGCATACTTGACATACAAGCCCTGGAACTGCAAATGATGGGCCATTCCATAAGGCCCACACATTGCAAGATTTTTCTTTAGACTAATTGACCCAATGCAAAGGCAACAATCCAAATGTCAAATGGACTTTTTTGTATTATACAAAATAAAATCTATATTACAAAAAAGACTTTTTATGGAAACAATAGAAGGTTGATTAGCACATTGACAATAGTGACTATTCCTACAATAGACCAAATTCACGGACTCTTTACATTTTGCAAATTAGGTGGTCTCGAATAGTTGTATACCAAGGTTGTCGAATTGGAGGCCCTAATAATGGTTGGATTGGAGTGCAAATTTAATTAGAAATAAGTTTGCATGCGACACATGTAAATACTGTCTTTTTCAACTGCAGATGCTCTAAGTTATTAATTTACCGTGCGTTGGTCCACTTGTTGGTTGGTTCGACCAAACGTCTGAGTGTTGGTTCAGTTCTTGGGTTGCCACAAAGTGATATGGTAATTTCAGTTCATTACTAAGAGCATCACCACCAGTAGCTTCCAATGGCCTCGGCAACAACACTTTCTATTTGTCGTGCATTTTTAGCGGAGAATGGCTCCACACCAGCATCCCGTCACACTACTAATTCTATTGTCTCTCCCGTCACTCTTACATTTGCTCGGCAAAAGAGGGTCTTTGTAGAGGGCAATTTTATAGTCACGCTAATTTGGTCAACGTAGACTATGGCCTCTGTAGATGCTAATGTGGAGGTAATGGAGGGTAGTGGGGATGTACAAAGAAAGGGAATAACTTTTGTGAGGCTGAGGAGAAACAACTATGCTTTTCTTTTTTGCATATTTCATGAGATCCAAAGCAAGGGACCGGACAGAAGAATGAGAATTTTTGGAGACACATTACGGAGATAAGAAATCATATCTCAAGTGAACCCATGCCTAACCTTCAAAGTGTGTAGGGACGCTTTGGAAGCAATTCTTCAACAATGCACACTCCACAAATGTTTGAAGGATGGACAAAATCCACAAATAAAAATGATAAAAGAATTTCTACTTAAGAATATAAGATTATATAAGAATTTACATCTAAATAAAATTAAAGAATCTATAAATATTAAGAAGTACATGTACATGTAATAGATATCTACAAAGTAAGTGATAAAGCTTCTACTTTTAATCCTTTAGTAGTGTGTGTATGTAATAGATGTCTATAAAGTAAAAAATAAAACTTCTATTTTTAATTCTTTAGTAGATGTTTACAAAGTACAAGATAAAGCTTCTACTTTTAACCCTTTAGTACCATGTTCATGTATTAGATATCTACAATGTAAAAGATAAAGCTTCTACTTTTAACTCTTTAGTACCATGTTCATGTAATAGACATCTACAATTTAGGAGATCAAATTTTACTTTTAGTCATTTAATACTATGTTCATGTGGGACAAAAGTCAATTCAAAATGTTGCTTCAAAACAAGTATAATAAGAGTACTACAGTGACATTCCCCATGATGTGGCATTTAAATAATGATAGTCGATCCAATTTTAGTGAGTTGTTGGTGGGGAGCATTGGATGGTCACGGTACCACTACATCTCACGAGGCGGCAAGTGCCTTGCCACTTGTTGGTACCGTGGTCCAATTTTGCAGCACTGGTGGCGATGCTCTAAACTTACAATAAGCTTACAAGACCAATAAAATGAACAATGCTCAATGAACTACATTCTACCGAGACTACTAAGGTAGAACCACCTATAACCGACCAAATAAGCAACTGTGGACATGTGTGGAGTACAGTAAGGCAAAAGAAATATTTCCACAAGTGCAGAGATAGAAATGAGGGTTTGCCAAAATTTGGTAATTTTATGGCTTGAAGTGAAGTTATTATGAATTTTGGAAGGCAAAAGTTGGTCTAAATCCATGTTCAATGTGTAGATTATTCCCAAGCCACTCATTTAACCCTGAAGTACTTGCGCTTCAACGTTCATTTTTTGGACAATGAACAAATCCAGATTTTTGTTTTTGTCTTGTTCGTGCTTGGATGAAAGTCATCCTAATTTTGGATGATACTTTATCAAGTTCTTGTCTTATCTAATGGTTGGATTTGGTGTTACTAGAGTACATACTTTTCTAAAATTGCAAATGTGGAAGTGTATCAAGTGGTCAAATTGCATTGACTCTAGTTCAAAACTAGATTTGCAAAATGAGGTCATAGATGTAAAGAACACAAAAATTTCAAAAAATCATTATGTGAAGAGAACCTCATTTCAAATCCATTCCGAGAAGTCTCACTCAAAAAATGATAATATTTTGCTTGTAATTGAATTTAGAAGGAATTTTGAAAATTTCCTTTCCAAATTTACAGAAAATTATTGGTAATAGCATTGGTGAATCTAACCATATGGATGTAATGTAAAACTCAAAATCTACAACTTTTCTTTGTATATCAGTTCCAAAATATTCTTCCAAATTGTACTTTATAATGTTTTTTTCCAAATCATCAATTTTGGAGAAGACTCCAAACATTTACGGGTTGAGAGATTATTTATTTATTTTGGCACTCCAAACCAAGCAAATGTGTCATGAAGAGAATGGATGGAAATTGAGAGCTCATGTTTGGAAATTTATCTTGAATTTTAGCCTTTCTATTGATTGCTGATCGGATTGTGGTTGGTAATGGGTAGTTCTACCTTAAGGTGGATACATGGGAAATTTTGTTAAAATGGCAACATTCTATGAGCCATTTTCAGACCGCCCACTCTGAATTGTAAAAGTGACATCGATAGTTTTCAAGAATCTCAGACTTTTATAGATTTAAGAAATCTTTGACTTCCATAGATTTCAGACCGCACGATCTAAATTTTAAAAGTGACATTTAACATAAGTATAGATTTCAAACATCTAAAATGGTATAAATTTAAGACATCTATGACGTTTATATACTTCAAACCGCCTGCTTTGAACTATAAAAACTACCAAAGTAGAGGAATTTTGCCATTTTAACGAAATTGACCATGTACCTCCAAAATTAGTACCCTTGGCCTATTATGCCGACCTCATTACTATTATTGGATTTTTGGATATTGTATTTTGTTTCTATCATTGCATTGATCCAATTTTCATATTTGCTTGTTGCCAGGTGAAAGGAGGTAATTCCAAGACACCAAAGAATTTGACATTTGGAACCCGTATGCAAATGTTACAAAAGATCAAAGTTTTTTTTTTAGTATAATAGAATCACTCATTCCCAACTAGGGACCCATATCCAATCTATAGGGTGCAACCATTTCCAACCAAAGCTTGGAATGTATTTTTTACTCTTTTTCAAGGTTGGGATTAATAAAGTATTGACACATGTCTCAAAGTAGTGAGCAAGAAGTAGGAAGTAGCGATCACGAAAGTAGTTCATGAATGATAGGAATTAGATGATTATACATTGGGTATGGGTTTAAACCAACTTGGGGCTTCCAAAATTCATAGTAACTTTAATTCAAGGCATAAAATTACCAAAAAAAATTTGCAATCCTTGTGATTTTTATCTTTCAACATAGAAAAAAATTTACATTGCCTTGTACTACTCCAAAACATGTGTAGAATTGCTTAAGTGATCAACTTTGTGTGGTTCTATGATAAATGTTTTTAAATCATTTCTTCCACATAGGTAGTTACATATTGATTTTGAAGATGTATTGTATAATGAGTGGTGATGGCAGGTTATGTGCTAGTGACACATTTGAGGTGTACACCTTAGTGTATATTCTTGAACCAATTGGAAGATCATCCATTTGGAAGACAATCCATTTGGAAGAAATCTTGTGCAAGTTGACATGGAGCATTTAATTAGACTAATTGAGTGGATACTATAGTTGTAGGATAAGTTCAAAATAAATCATTTAAAAAAAGATGCCATAATTTTGAAGAATTGTTTGTTTAAGAAATAAAAAATTGCAAAAATATGATGAAAAAAATGCAAAAATCCATTCTTGGCATTCAACCAAACTTATTGGTGAGAAAAAATAATTACTGTGTAGAGATGTGTCGACCCTTGCCTTCCCTTACATTAATAAAAGAGATTGACATAAAGGTGTGAAGGCATTTTTACTACTTGCACAAGTCTAATGGAAGGTAAAGCTAACTAAATTTAGATTTGATGGGCCTATCCTTCAAAGAGTAGGATATAGGTTTTGTAGAATGTTTGAAGGGGTTTGGAGTACTTTTTGTTCAATTTGCCCTTGTTTCAAGCCATTTTAATATTGAGTTGCAAATGCTCTCTCACTAACTATTAGGTTGCCATCAAGTTTGAAGTAGAATACACTAACCTTCAATTGCGTTGTAAAAAAAGGCTAATATATAGAGTTTTTTTAACATATACACAACTTGATGTATAAAAGTTATCCAATCAAATTTGTATGATAACAATGTATACAAAAAAGTTGTAGTAATGTAATATACTTTAAAAAAGTATTAAGTGTAAAATTTCAGCGTCTGGCGGGCATTAGGTGTAGATTGTTTATTCCAACATTACAACCATTAGGATTGGCATTTTTAATTAAATAACAATGGTTGGAATTAAATCCTAATGGTTGTAATTAAATAACAATTTTTAATGAAACTAATGGAGATTTTTACGTAAGTAGACAACGCCCTTCATGTAATAAAAATATAAGATTAAACTTGAATATAATGTTAGAGGTTAAATTAAATTTAAAAATTATCTTTGACTACATGGCAATGAAACTAGTCCTTTTGGGTTTAATGTCGCTTTTACTTTTTGCACATAAAATATTGTCACAATGTAACATTATTTCAAGCCATTATAGTCATTGTTTGAGTCTTGGGGCTTGCAAATTATGTAATAAAGCACATTCTAACCTTTTATTTTAACCAACAAAACTCCAAGTATAATGGCTATAATATAGAGTTATCTTAATATTAATATAGAATTTATATGTATAGATCACATTTGAAATTACATTAAAAAAATCTTGGGACATTTAAATCATAGCATCTTCCAAACATAGTAAAGAATGTATTTAATACTATTTATTATCAATAAATATTCAAATAAAAAATGAGCTTTTAGCCTTAAAAAGCATTTCAAAGTTTGTGAAAAAGTCTAAGTATATCTCTTAATTCTTTATTGTTTTCATGTAATAAATAGTTTAAATTCTTCATTATGATACATTCTAATAAGGGAAATTTCCAGCCTTTAATAAAACCTACAAATCTTCATCAAATAAAACTATTTATCTATGAATCCTAAATACTATTCTCAAGAGCTTTCTAGAAAGTCCATACTTTTCTAAGTTCCCATTGTTAAAAATGGCCAATACAAAATTTAGATTGGTGTTACATACTATTGAAAAATTATAAAATTTTGTTGTCTATAACCTTTTTATACTTGCTAACTTTGTACTACCAAAGACTAATGCAACTTCATGTAAAATTTTAAAAAATGAAATGGATAGAGTTTTTAATTTGGGATGTTTGAGCCCAACAATCTTCTTGTTATAATATAAAGATTGTCATAATATTAGACTCTAAAAAGTTAAGATTGACAAATACTTATTTCTTTATTAAAATCCAACTTGTTCATTTATTGTAATTCAATTCATTTTGAGGTATATTTTTACTTTTGTTCTTACCTTTTGACTTTTTGACTTAAATTTTTTTGAAATTTTTCATTGTATCATGTAATTTTACTACATAAGTATCTTGAGTTTAGTTTTATTCTTGCCTCTCTAAAGCTTAGTTACTACTCTTCAAGAGTGGTTCATGCAAGTTTCTACATGAAGTGGAAGAAGTATGTTGAGGATACAAATCTTCTATACTCTTCAATAATACAATTAGCATGGTCTTGTAGTGCTTCATGATTGTTGTACAAGGTTCTATTAAGGATGAAAGAAAATAAAAACTTGCAAAAATGAAGATCTTGGGTGTCTAAATTTTTCTAAGGCCATAATTTATTTTTGTCTAAAAGCTCTAAATATACATTCCTCTTGCTATTAGGGACTCTATTGTATCATAATCTTTTCTACAATAGATTACATACCAAATTTGCATAAAAATAAAATTCTATACAAAACTATTCCTTCACCTCTTTTCTCTATGGAATAGATTAATGAAACTTTAGTTTGTCAATATGGCAAGCACTTTGCCAATCCCAATTGAACAACTTGAACCTTCACCCACTTAGCCAAACCAACGTTGCCACCATATAAAAAGCTTATCATAATATGTGAACTCACTAGTAGATATATGGTCTCCATAGGCTAAGAGCCTGTTTTAATTGGTAACTAAAACTATAGGTCCATCCATGTCAACTACAAGTAGAGAGGAAAAAAAACTCTAGAATCTTGTCAAAATGTACAATTTTGAAAGCAAGCTCCAATATGAGGTCTAGAAGGTTCATGAATGTTTTCAACTCTCGTAGAGTTGGAAGCTAGGGGTCCAAGCCTAGATCCCTCCAACCTCCCAATGGAAACAAGCTTTAAGACCTACAATTGGTCTAATTAATCATAAAATATTTTTATTTGTAAGATATACAAACTATAGTAGAAATACCTATTTTAGACAACCTCCTTGTCATGGTTTTTTAGGTTGACCTATTGTAAAAAATAGTTAGATGTAGTATCCATTGAAAAAGATTCTTTGTTTGTACTTTCTTGTCCACTCATCTCTTTTCCCTCCTTGCATATAGAGAAGTGCCAATGCTAATTAGAATAGGTGAGTTTGTGAAATTAGAATGGGTCCAACTAGAAAATCCACGTGTATATTGAATAAAATATTCATCCTTGAAGAATTTATTTTATTTTGTTTTATTTTAATTTATTTTCATTCCTCATTCTTGAATTTGTACATATTAAGCTTCATTTCTCAACAAATTTCCCATTTTGCATAGGCTTTAAACAACGCGGAGAATGTTTTCCAACCGATGTTTTCCATTTTGCAGAGGCCTTAAACGACACCGAGGATGTTTTCCAACCGATGAATGACAAAGAGTCACTCTACATTGGGAAAAAGCCCCCCATTGCAACAATATTGTTGCAATACTGTTTCAAAGGGGGGTACTTTCTCCATGCATGCAAGAGAGAAGTGCAACTATTCATCCTCCAAATTTTTTGGAAAAAGGGAACGTCTACTGTAGTAGCTCGTCTCCCAATGCATGCTTTTTCATTTTTTAAGCCAACAAGCTTGTTGTTTGAGGGTTAAGTTATCAGGAATAGGTACTTCCACCACAACCCACAGTGGAGAACTGTACTGATTTGCAAGCCTAATGCACTACTGACACAGGACAGCTGTGTCTACAGTCAGTACGAATGCCCCTAGTGCACCTACCCTACACTTGGGGCATGACTGACTTGGAAGTGTAAGTTAGTACTCAAGAATATTAGGCTGTCATAAGGTAATGTGTGGCACTGTGCATTCCAGAAACAGCAGAGCCTGCAACTTTGGCTTAAAGGCTTTTGACCGGCTCTCGTAGCTTAATAAATGATTCCAGGCTGAGCCAGTCCGAGTCAAGTTACAAGTACGTTATTCCGTTTTTAGTTTTATTTCACCTGCAAGCAAGGGACGAGAGCTTGAAAGAACAAACTCGGACAAGCGTTTGCAGACATTCACAACATAAAAAATTACGTTGCGCAACAATTGTACCGGATCATCACCTTACAGCATCCACCACATTGCAGCAAGATCACAGCGCAAGAATAACGTGCTCTAACGCATTAAGGTACGGCAAGAACGTGGAACTGGTGCCTGCAATACTGTAGACTCCCTAAGAATTCTCCACCCGCATTTCGTAGCACAGCCTGCAACAAAAGTTCTACATCTAATGAGAATCTGCGCATGCATGGTTCCTATTATTAAACTGTCTTAGAATTTGTTGGGGCTCGTTAACAGATGAAAGAAGTTTCTAGATTGTCTTAGCATGAGCTTTCTAGACATTGTACGCGTTGGGCTGGATGAAAATTTTCCACCTTGCTAGATAAATGTAAGAACCTGCCCCCCAAGTAACCCTTACCGTAGCAAGGTGTACGTGCTCTTATACACGGCTCCCGGCTCCATGGGTGTTCAAGTTCTCCGAGTTTTCAGAGTGGACAAATATACTTGTATGTGCACTGAATGAACAGCACAGAATGGACAACAGCAAACGGTTTAATTTCTGAATCGAGACGAAGTCTGGGCATTCAGAGTGTCAGAAACCTGTGAAATCGGATACACAAGCCTGCTATGAAAGATATGTAAGATAGTGAAGCCTTTCTCGTCGGAGACCTTTCGGTGTGGGTAGGCCATAACTGGAGTAAACGTTACTGACAAGTACATGTTTAGAATCTAGTGAACATGACAATGTACGACAACTGAAGAGTCAAAGCTTACTCGTGGTTTTACTCATCTTGAAAATTCAGAACTTATTCACACATCTAAACAATAATAATCTTTAGTGTTTGGAAAAAGAGCACAAGAAACGCATCAAAAGATTTCATTCTAACACGCGAACCACTGAAAGCCACGGGAATGAATTCCCTACCTTAAGTGCTTCCACAGACTGAGATTCGACAGAGCTCCGGTGCACTGTTAAAAGATAGGTCCCAGCAGAGGCCCTCGATCAATTCACTCGCCCACGAATCCACTCCTGCACATAAATTCTTGAAAGGAGCAGTAGAGATGGGTAACATAGCTCAGAACGGTAAGCTTGTTTAAGAACGGTGTTCATTACGCTCAATAATCACGACTCTAAACATGAGAACAGGAAGTCACTAATATTCAGTCACTTGCAGCGAAAACACACTGTTTTGAGAGAGTCAGTCGAAAAGGAACCGCCTTGAGATCCTGCACGTTGCGAAGCCTGTGTGGCACTATTAGTATCTGAATCTTCAAAATGAAAAGAGGAGCCGATTCGTCCTTCTACCATTTAGACCCAGGCTGGTCCGAGGCAAATTCTGCTGCAAGTCAGCCCAAGGAACTCCTCTACTTGGGTCAAGTCGTCAATAGGTTCGGTGGATTCAGTCACTCGAGATCCATGCGTAGATAACCCCATAAATCTGAAGCCTTCTAAGAAGCTATATCGCCGCCAACTAATAAAGCTCACTCTCGCAATTAGACATGAGACCATTACTGAAATTGCATTACTGTAATCTCATCTATTTCGGAAGATATGAGCTGTTCAATCGATTGTCAACTGTTTCCACTGAAATAATGTTTGGTGACATGAATTGAACGAAGCGCCCTTCCGACTCTGAAATGTTAACTGCCATGTTCAGTGGTCACTAAGTGCATTGTGTCGTTTAGCTTCAGTCTCTACTTCAAGCGTGAAATCAACCAAAGGGGGGCATATCTGAAGTGAATGGCGCTAAAAATCTCTGCTTGAAAGGCCGAGTATGCTGGTGAAACTTAATAAATTTTGGAGATTATCCAGGATTACTGCGGGTGTGTCACTGTGACTAGCCTCACGCAAATCCTTTTGGGTGAAGACCCCTGTACACACGCCAATTGCCAAAGCTCCTCCAAATTCCGCAGCTCGAATGTCATTTGGCTGTAGATAATTACAAAATCATCAATGTCAGTCAAAGACCAACATCACTGAAAATAAGAGGTGAAGGCAACATCACTATACTGAGCAAGTCAATGCAAGAGGAATTTCTTTGATGGAGCACCACGCCAAAATTTAAACTCAAGCTGAACAATGAGCAAAGAAACACAGCCGCAATATTAGATCATAAAGTATTATTTCCTGCACTGTCATAACATATTTGAGGTACGCCTCTACCATTGTCAAGTATAAACCACATGGAATAGCAGATTTGGGAACATCCATATTAACGACGCAGCATCAGTCAGAAGAACCAAGTCAATGGCAAGAACATGTGAGCACGCGAGGTTGGATTACCGTGTCTCCAACATGAGCACGCAATCGAAATCCTCCAGGGAACAATTGCTCGGCACGGGCTGCAGCAATCCTCACCAGTTCTCCTCTTTCAATATGATCACTTCCAAACCTACAAAAATTGAACTTGGCTCGAGTCACAGGAGAGAAGATTAATCGAATCCTCGACTCTATGCAAGTTAAACATATATTGTGTACATGTAAAAACATTCAAAATCTCCGGCTTCAACATTTCCATTTTCCTCCAAACTGAACCAATTGTCTCCTTTGTTACAGCCAGCCTTCTTCCTGGGTTACCCAGAACTCTAAATGGTGCAAGGATATTTTGCAGGTCACAAAATATGCACATCAGATCAGACTAAAAAATGAAGCCAGAAGAATTGATTACCCTCCAAAATTGGGAAGTGAAAAGTACTGACGAATGCCAAGACCTTCCATTTTGAGCCAGGCAATATCCTCCAAGTTGCCCGTCACCTGCAATGCAAAAGCTCGACCACAGTGAATGACTGGAAAATTTGACAACCACCAACGTGAGAATGTCGCTTCTCACCACCGGAAGTGTATGATTTCACCTATCGTGTAGGACAAAGGAAATGAATGAAAGAACGTAGAGAGTTGTACCAATCCAATCACCACGTCGGGTTGCCTCGAAAGAAATTCCAGCAGATTTCGCACACCTGGGAGGACCTCCAGGCCCTCGCCTACCTCACTTGCATGCTGTATCGCATAGTCAACCATCTTGGCCTTCAGCTCTTCCAGCTTTGGAGCGGCTGTCTGCCACGGTCATAAAACCACGCTAAGCTAGTCAGAAAATGAGGAATCGTTTTTTCTTGTTGCACAATAGGTTACTATATACACAGCAATATTCAACATTACCAAGCACATTCAGAAGCGGCAAAATCAAATGGGAGTTACACCACACCAGATGGTGCACTCCCAAGGTACATTCTCTCCATAGAACATACACTGGGGCAGTACTCTACCGCAAACGAACCTCGGATTTTTTCAATTTCAGAACTCAATGACACGGACCAGCTATGAAGAAATTGGCGAGAACTTTACAGTCATGTTTGAACCTTCGTTATCAGCATAGGAAAATACCTCTTGTGGAATGCCATAGTGTTCGAGCGTGTTGAGGATGACCATCGGGTCCGTACTCCCATGATGCTGCACCCCAAAGAAAATAAAATTGAAACTCAACACAATTCAGCATAGGCACGACACATACAATCTATCCAAAATGTTAAACAAAAACCCTAGTCCCTTGACCGCCGTCGCCAGAGATAGTCGAAAAGTCAGCTCCCACTCGTGTCGAAAATTAAAGAAAAACATAGAACAACAACACTTCTTTCCCAGCAACCACAAAATTCCTTCAAAACTCCAAAAGCAAAAAATGCGCAACGCAGCTAAAACCGCACCAAAGCCACCAATTCAACAGAATTAGGGTATGGAACATGGCCAGTCTGTGTCAGTACGTTCTCCAAGGTCAAACGAGCTTCTTGATCAAACCAGCAAAAGAAAGTCCAGTAAAACCTAGAAATCATGTCTTCCATTTCCCTACCTCAATCACAACCAAACTATAAGGTCCGATGCACCCTCCACTTCAACCTATTCCTTGATTTGTCTCCCGACGGATCAAAATTCACAAATGCGGGTGCCAAATGAGCGGGAGCTGGTACCTTGATAGCGTCGATGGTGCCTTCCACCCCGAACACTTGCAGAAACGCATGGGAAAACGCCTTTTTGTGCAGCAGATTGGCCTGCAAGCCTGAGCTTTGCATCAGAGTGCCGTCCACATCGAAGGTTATTAGCACGTTCTCCGACATCCCCGAAAGTCTGCACGACGCCGCAAGGGTGGATGCTTCGTCAAATCGAGCAGCGATCTCGTGAAACAACTCGCAAACGTAAATTGTGTGTGCGTTTGTGTGTTGGGTGGCTGCAGCCTTGCTTCCTCGGAGGCAACGAGCAAGTTCAAACTTGTGTACTGCCAAACTTGCGCGTGTATGCACGGGCCTTTGATACCCGGAGAGACAGGGTATTCAATCCGGGTATGGGGGTTCGAGGGATATGCCCCGGATCATCTAACTAAAATTGGTAACTAAAATTGGTAAATACTGTTCACTGATAATTAGTGTGTAGTGAACTGGATCATAGACTTAACTTATTATATTACCATTCCAACTTCTATATTTTGTTCCCATCTAACACTAAATGCACTCTCGTAGAAATGTTGAAATGACCCAATTTTATTGTAGAGCTAAAATAGTGTTAGAATGGGTAAATAATGTTCTAACACTAACCTTGCAAATCACAATTAGTGTAGCCAACACTATTTACCAATTTTAATGTAGTGCGTGAAATGTTTGCACTTGGTGTTAAAGGTGTTGTTACTAAGGGTCTTAGGAATGAATATGGATCTATTTTTGAATCAAATTCACATTCCAAACAATGCCTCTAATTTAGTGGAGTTCAACTATTTCTAAAATAGTTTACAAAATGTATTTTAGACTACATATAAATTAGTATAGGATGGAATATTATTTTTTGGCCAAAATTTTTTTTAAAAAACAAAGTGGGTTCCTAAATCTTTTTTGGATTAATATATATTGAATTTTTTTTAAAGAAGATTATGTAATATGTAATATGTCTATAGAAAAAAGAAGGAATATTTTATTGAAATAAACTTTAAATAATTTAGAATTATTATTATTTGGAATGATTTCCTTCCGATTGATTTATTATTGGCATCTTTAGTATGAGCATTTAGAATTGAATCTTTAAAATATTGGTGAAGACAATAGAAGACCTTTGAATGATTTCTATCCTCCCTCAAGGAACAAAGAATTTTATTTTTTTCATCAAGTTGCTTTGATGGAGTTGCTTGAATTCAATTAGAGAAAATGGTATTGAAAACTCCCTCAATATGGCATTGTCAACTTCTCCATAGAAAAAAACTATAAATCCTAAAATTCTATGGTGTTTTGAAATTCAAATAATTTGAAAATGTTCTTACTTGACATTGTCAAGTCTCTGTAGAAAAAATCTATAAACCCTAAATTTCTATGATATTTTGAAGCTCAAATGACTTGAAAATGACCCTTCTTCATAAATGACTTGTAAAAAACAAGCGACAATTTGTTTTAGTTATTTGACCATTAGATCTTCTTTGTTGGTTGGTTTTATATGATTGTATTTACAAAATATTAGACTCTAATGTTTTATAATTAATCCCTAAAGTCCCAAAGTCCTTGCAAAGGATTCTTGGGATTTTGGATGGGCTTGTATAATTTCAATTTTTGACATGATTTTTGAACTTTTTTTTAAGAGAGGAAATCATATTAATTTTTGGGGAGTATATATATATACATATATTCAATGTGTGCCTAAGAACAAAAATTATGCCACTCTAAGTCCAAAAAGCAACACAAGGGGCAGTCCAAGAAAAAATCACAAAAAATTGAATTTTTTTAATTTTTAATTTTTTCCTCAAATTATATTTTTGTCTACATTTGAAGCTTTGATTCATTCTATTTGGAATAGCGATGAGAAAGTTATGGACAATCTTGCTTTTGGGGCAATCTAAGTATATTTTTGAAAAATAACTTATAGAATTCATTTTTTGAATGAAATTATTGAAAATTTTGAAATTTTTTTAGACATGGTTGGTTTGCTTGCTAGAACAATTGCACTATTGAAATTATTGTATTTCAATTCCATTTTAAAGCTATTAATGCATTTTCAAGCTTTTAAAGCTATATCAAAATTTTTGCACCAATAGAAATGACAATCTTGAGTAATTTGATGGAAAAAAAAGCCCTGGGACTTTAGGACAACTTCTTGTATTTTAGAGAACATTTATATATTTTGAAAGACCTTCTACACCTTCAAGTTCTTCAAAATCAACATAATTTTCATACTGTTGGACACTTTAGATTCAATAAGAAGTTGGAATTTCTATCTCGGGATTTTTGGTGGCCTCAAATGTGGAAGAACGTCAAAGACTTTGTACTTTTATGTGACATGTGTTTGAGATCACAAATCTAGAACATTGGCCGCATGGATGTTTCAAGCCATTATCCATTCCAAAGTGTCCATGGTCTTCAATTTCTATGGATTTCATGATAGATTTACCTCCATCAACATCTTTTGATTCCATATGTGTAATTGTGGATTGATTAATAAAAATGATGCATTTTTCTCTATGGAAAAAAATAATCACCAATAAAAAATGAACAAAACTCTTTTTCAACACTGTCTATCAATATCATGGTTTACCTAATGATATCATATCTAACTGAAGACCACAATTTGTCTCCAAATTTTGGAAGTCTCTCTTTGAAACTTTGAAGGTGAATCTCCAAATTTTGAAAGTCTCTCTTTGAAACTTTGAAGGTGAATATCAAGCTTTCTTCTGCCTTTCACTCTTGGATTGATGGACAAATGGAACGGGTAAATCAAGTATTGGAACAATACATATGTTGCACCATTAACTATCAACAAGATGATTGGACTTCATCCATTCCCTCCCAAACAAGGTGGGAGGAAATGGCGTGGTCAAGTCCAATTCTCCAACTGCTTCTATCTCCCACTCATCCCTATCCTCAAAGACACGCCAAACCAAGTCAACCTCATGCATTAATGATTTGGCAAAATCAAGAGCCAACTAACATGTGAAGTGATTGAATAAAAATGGATTGTTGTAACCTACAAACCAACAAACTAGACAAGCAGAAGTCAAAGCATGGCGGAGATGCTCCCCTAGTGCTTGGAGAGAGAGTTTTGGAGTGACCTGTCTCCTCTTGTCCCTAGCTGGGTCTATGGTAGACTATTTTTTCTTGAATGGCCATGTCTAAGCTCAAGCCAGGAAGCTTTTCCATGATCAGTGGTGATGCTCTCAATAGACTTAGGAATTGCCCTTGCCAAATAAGTTAAGGTTGAGGCACCAGTAGCCGATTATTTAAACAAATTTAGAGAAGATGGTGAGTAGTATGAGGTGGTGGAATTTTTTTTCCATATAAGAAGATAAGAAATATAGGGATTGCGATTTTTTTATAATTTTATTCCCGAAATTGAAATTACAGTAAATTTTGGGAGCCAAAAAGTCCTCTTCACTAGAAGCCAATATCTAGAGTATTCCAATTCTAATCATAGCCAAAATACTTTTTTGCTTCCTACTTTCTTGCTTTGAGACATATATCATGACCTTATTAAACCCTACCTTGATAAGGACCAAAAAAATACATTCCAAGCTTTGGTTGGAAATTTATTCTAACCTTGATTGGAAATAGTGCACCCCTATATATTGAGTATTGAGTGTGGTTGACAATTGATGCTTCAGTCTCTAATTTTCACTCCTTTTTGTAATAAGAACTTCAAATTTCTATCATTCAAAATGCATTCAAAAGTACTTTAAATAGGTACCAAAAAACTCAAATTTAGACATTGGACAAAGAAAATAAACCAGTCTAAAAGTTAGCTAAAAGACAAAAATTATAGTAGTCATGGCAAATCATGATTACCATTGTACATTTTACTTCAAATTGGGTTCAAATTGAAGTGAAATTGTATTTAATTTGGTAATTGTGAATTGCGAAGACTATTGTAATTTCAGTCTTTTAACTAGTTTTTGAAGTGGATTATTTTTTTTATCCAAATATTAAATTTGAGTTTTTCTTGTATCCTATACATAATATTTTGTATCCTATACATAATATTTTGAATGTGCTTCCAATAATAGAAAAATTAAATTAAATTATACAATAGTAAAAATTTAGAATTGTATTAAGGACACCTTTAGAATGTGATTGCGAGAGTGAGACTACAACGGAGTACAATATTCTTACAACTTCTTACTGTAGTAAATTCTATACATTGTGAAATTCAATTGGTATTATTTATTATGCATAATTAACATTGTATTCTTATACAATTCTTACGCAATGTCAATTAGGCATACCGAATTTTAGTCTCAAAAAATCAAAATTTTATAAGAGTGATGTATTTTATGAGTTTATGTTATGATTGATTGAAAATCATGGTTGATGAACTTTCAAGATTTATTTATTAAAACATGCAGGAATTATGTGTATGCACATTTTTTCTTACGAAATACATCCAATTTAAAAAAAAAATTATAATATGCAAAAAACAATGTTAGAAGATGTTACATTATGTTAAGTTATGTTGTTTGTTTTGTTTGATATGTTGAGATCTAAAAAACCATGAGGCTTATGATTGTTTTTGTTACCGTTGGAAAGCTCTTTGTAAGAAATGGTGCACGGACTTTGTTTCATAGCGTTTGGACAAACACTATGAATTTATTGAATTTCAAAGTCTTTATGAATTAAAAAATTGATTGGAATTATCTTTTATTTTGGAAAAATCATAACTTTCATGTCGCATGTCCAAACACCATAAACCAAAGCTCTTGCACTCTTCCATGCACGAGGCTTTCTATTTATACCCAAAACACAACCTTTCATACCTCAACCGGTACTCTTTTGTGCATAAAAGATATTGAATTTTACAAATTTTACAAATTAAAAAATTATTTTTACATTCATTTTTACATTCATATCCAAGTCATGTAGAATAACTAATAAGCACTTGATAGTCCTCCCGACTCTAAAAATGCAAATATAAAATATTTTTGAAAATCAATCCTTTCAAAATTAGTTTTAGAAAATAATTATAACATTGACATATATTAAAAAGCAAATTAAAAAGTCATATCCATCTTTTCTATGAGTTTCAACTGCATTAGATGAAAACATCCCAAATTGGGCTGAAAACACTTTGATATGCAAAATGTCACCTCATGTCTAACACAAAAGAAGAAGATAACTACACTTAATCATATCTAAATAAATGTTTCTATCACTAAATTCCATAGTTGAAAGTTAACCCCCAAAGGACTAGATCCATTGTGAAATAGTCAAACATCATCTTTGAGTTTAATTTTCCTTTTAAATTATATTCAAATATCAAACTTATATTTTTATTACGCGACAATGTGAATTATCAATCATTATAAAAAATTTCACTTTGTTTCATAAAAATATGTCAAAGTTATGATTTTTATGAATAGAAGTGAAAATCAATTTATAAATATAGCAAAAATAGTTCAATTAATTTGAAATTATTTCAAGAGGTACAAGTAGTAATGAAGATTAGTGCAAAAATTCCTCAATTAGTTGTTTTATTTTTTACACCCAAAATCCTAGCAATGACCTTCAAGTCAACTTTCACTTTCAAGCTAAATTTATCCTATTATATAATTGATATATAAAATATTATTATTTTTCATGTATAATAAAAAGTATTTTTTATTGACACTGATTTTTTTTAATAAATTTTGGTGGAAAAATAAAACAATTGTAATTTTTCAAAGTAAAAGGTGGAAATAAAATTATATCATTTATTATATAGTAGAACAAACTTAGATTTTTACCATAAATGAATGGAAAACATATTTACCATATAGAATGGAAAACTTTTTAAAAAAAAAATTAAAAGAAAAAAAAACATTTTAAAAGAAAAAAATGAAAATGAAAAACACACAATATGGTGAAATATGGATTTTGACACTTAGAGCTTGTAGCTACAATAATTCTTTCAATTTTTTAGTTTTTTCAAAAGATTAAAATGATATAGAATTAAACTTGTTAAAACTTGTTAGTTTAAAACACATACAAAGAATGGATATTCTGAAAGTTACAATCAAGGTTGACCAAAGTACATTCACTTTTTGGATGTACGGACTTTTGAGGGTTAACTTTTAAACATGGACAACTATAGTAGTAATTTGACTTTTGATGAGTGCTTTTGTAATTTTTTAAGCCAATGATTCACACAATAAACAAGGGGACAATTTTTACGATCATCAATCTGTCCTTTAAAGGTTAAGAATATTCTAAATTCTACTCTTATGCATTTTTTGGACACCAAATGAATAAATTATGAATTTTCAAAGTGCTGAAAATAGGTCTATCCAATAGCAACCCCAGGCACTCATGAACACATATAGTGAGTTTTAGGCAAGAATTTGTGGGGCTCACAATTAGATGCAGTTATCTTATATGTGTTCCTTGCAATTACCCTAATTTCATAGCATAGGTCCACTCACACTTTATGGGCTCTGCTAAAGGTGTCTCTATTGCATTATATCAAGGAAATATAATGCACACAAATCTTTGAGAATTTAGGAATCGGCCTAGAATTGTCCAAACAAGCCTTTAGAAAAGAAAAGGTACAGTGCAATAAAGAGGCAGTAAAATATTCTACTCGGGTATTTTACTGCCGTCAAATCCAGATAGCTCAGCCAAACTTGCGAAATCCTGTTCTCCAGAGAATTTCTGCAAGTGCATGGAGCAGGGACAACCAAGGATCAAAATGAAACACAATCAACTCAGTAAGGCCGAGAGCTGCAACGTGAAATTTAAGAAGCAAAAGAGAATGAACAAGGAATCTATAAAGAAGTTCGTCACTTGCCAAATCTAAAACAGAGTTGCACACGAATTACACACATGAATTAAACACAGGTCTTATAAACAGGACTTATTCACGGGAATTATACGAAGGATTTTTAAACAGGAATCGTTAACTTATGAAAGACTGATCCACCACTGAAATTGCATAACCTATGTTTGAGGTTGAGAGCACGATACAACTTCATACCTGGCCATTAATAATCCACGTTGGAAAGCCTTGGATGTCAACAGCATCGCATTCCTTGGCAATTTGCACTCCGCTTCTGTAGCCCTCGGGATAGCATTCAACATAATCGAAGTACTTCATAGCTTCCTTACCAAACATCTGCAGCCCAGGTCAAAACACGCACTCTGGAAGCTTTAGCACTCCATGCTCTGGATAAAAAGCAGGTTGTAACACATTGAGATGCATGGATTTGGCATTCAACTCGACAATATTAACAATAGGCCTTTCAAAGGAATGCGAAGTGCCGCATTTTCAAACTTGAAACAACTGTCATGCATTTTGCCTTACCTGCTTTTGCTCGAAACAGTGGGAGCACCAAAATGCACCGTACATTTTTGCGCCTATTGCTTTCAACTGCTTGGCCAAGGCTACCTCCTGTGGGCTTGAGATATGTGTGACTTCTGGAGATAAAGGTGGTAGATCTATTTCACCAGACCTGAATTCCAGCGCGGAGATAGCTGTTAATCAGCATATGCTATCGTCTTGGTTTTGCTGGAAAATGCTATAACATGGTAAGACATCAAATTTCAAGATAACTAGATTTTCCAAGAAAGCTTTTCCAAATAATATTTAATAATAATATAAAAAAGAATAACCAAGAATTCGTTAGTTGGGAGTGAATCTTGTCTGCTGAAAAGCGAAAATCAAAACTTAAGCTTAGAAAACCAGCATGCCTGATAGCCGCAGAGTCAATGTTGTTAAAGGCCACTGAGAGCACTAAGGCGATGGAGACCCCAGCACCAAATTGGATCCCAGCTACATTGCGAATGTCTTTAGGAGAGAAGCCCTGCATGTGTTAAATCATTTCAGCCCCGCCGTATGTGACTACAACTCTGCATTTCACATGACTAGAAATACGAAGTTGCAAGGTCCTCGATGCATTGCCCACATTGTGATCGTTGCTCACTTCTATAGGATATCATTCACAATGCATCGAGTATAGTCCTATAAGACTACAGTCCTAGGACTTAACTGACGCAGCGATCAATGACTATTTGTCTCAGTTTCCTAAAGATAGTGCAACTACATTGTGCAATAACAGATCGAGGAGAATGATGACAACAGAAACGGATGGAGTGAACTTACCACAAGTGTGCACAAAAGAAGACTGGTTGAGAGAAGTGCCGAACCAACACAATATGTACAAGATGCACCACCTAACTTGACATTCAAAATGTATATGAAGTAGGCGCTTGCAACCCCCATTGCTGTGGTGCTTGCCAACAACAACCATTTCAAAAGACCTTCCTCCTCAATAGCACGTTCCTCAGGGTTTGTTGACACACGGCCAGCTAAGAGTGTCACTGTACCATATGCAAGCATTCCTACCAGCGACAAAGGAACTCCTGAATTGTCACAAGCACATGTAAGATTAGAAATACACAAACCATCCACGCTGTTGGAAGTGAATTCAGTGAAATGCTGAACTTCCCACGTATAAATTACCGTTTACAACAAAGTAACCCATTTCACATACCAAAGATTGTCCCGTATTCGCTGTTGAGAACATCGTCGCATCCGGTGCTACCAAGAGGACACGAAACTGGTCCGCCATACAACTTCATCCATGTCAGATACGCAGTCTCAACGAATCCAGCCGCTGCCAGGCCTGTTATCAACCCATACCGCAATTTTGATGGCTCCTCTGCAGAAAATGTTTCTACCCTTTTCACTTCCCCTTCGACAATTCCTACATCTTTACTGGAGGAGACCTCTGGAGAGCTTTGATTATCGTCGTTTGAAGGGGAAGGAGATTCGGCTCGTGTACAAAGCGAAGGGAGCAGGTGAGTTTGCTGACGGCGATAGCAACCTCTGTCGCATCTTTTCTAAGTCGCACACAAGCACATAAGTATACTTTTTTTCAATTTAACCCTTAAAGGACATTTCATGTCCAGGCTTGGTCAAACTTCATTAGATTTCTATATTATATCATAGATTTTAAATTTTTGATATTTTTCAAATGTAGTAACATATGTCTAAAGCTTAATCTCTGTTTTTTTCATAATTAAAAACGTCAAATTGAATTTTATATGATTTTTAAAAGAAATTTCCATATAAAAATCATAGTAATTACAAAATTGCTTGAAATAGTATGAAATTTTTAAGAGAAACAGAAATAATAGTGAAAAACATCATGGTGTAATTGATGTACTTCTTGAAATTACACCAAGAGAAATTCAATAGAAAAAGTTCAAAAGTGGTGTATTTTGAGCTTTCAAGAAGCTATCTTAAAAGTGTCACAAAAATTACAATTTTAACAATTGAAATAAATTCAGATGGAGTAAAAAGTAAATTATTGGAGCTACATTTTCTTAGTTAAGCTTAAAAACATTTAAAACCATGAAAATTCAAGTTTTGACTTTCAAAATACCTGAGGGGCTTGCATTGTCCTTTAAGGGTTAAACTTTGTGAGGCACAGAAGACGACAAAATTGAAAGCACTCACAAATTGAATATGCACATTAAGTAACATACGTTCTTCTACAACATACTGCATCCTCTGGCTCAGTCAGCAGGAAAAGCATAGGACGTTTGGCAGTGCGTACCGTAATAAGTGGGAGATGTCTTGAGATGTGAAAGGGATTTAGATTGCAAATGTTTTTGAACTTGTGCATTCGACTTGAAGCATTCCAAGCACAAGGAACCGGAGCTGAAGAGAGTACACAACAATTTACGATCTCCATGAATAAGGTCTTCCAACAATCTGCATAAATGCAATCGAAGTGATTACTTTCAAAAGCTCAGAAATCGAAGCTTCGCTTCAAAAAACTCCACATATGACGAACAGCATATTAGAAGCGTAAATAGATTATGCAGATTTTGAGTAGCTTCCACAACTACCAACTCAGAAATTTTAAACCCTAAAAACCCAGAGAACCTCTGGTGATACTAGCTGCCTCTCCACTAACTTGGCACGAACGAAGCTTGGAGAATTTGAGCAGAACCAGCACATGTGGATGGCAATTACATTCTCAGTGAAATTTCACATCATCATCTCTAAACAACCAGTCATTCATTTCTGGGCTAACTATCGACAGATTTCGAAAAAAATTGGTCTACCGAATGCGAATTTTAAAGAAGCAAATACGATTACTCAGCCAGATTTCAACGAAAATGTCCTTAGATAGCCAGAAATCATATTAGTAGCTACCAAAATAATAAAACCCAAGCAAAATTTCCCGAAATAGTAGCCTGACCCAAATTTTGGAGTCAAAACGGAAAATGGAAATAGCAAAGCTGCCCTAAAAAGATGCGAAGTGCATTTCTAACTGCAGTTCTCGGCATGGACGATCCGCACCTTCATACCCTAAACGCCGATGAATTCAATCCACGAAACTCTCGACAATTTGGAGTTCAGAGTCTACATGAACTTGGAATACTTCAACATTCAAAAACCTCCATGGCATTCCTTCAGTCTAACATCCATCACCAACCACAACAACCCAAAACGGCAACTCAGCCAATAAGTTCCAGCCACACGCATCCACAAACGGGATTACACGAAGAAAGAGCTCCTGAAATTTAAGCTTCAATCGAGTCGCTCTTCAATTCGAATTGCAAAATGCACCGGGATATCACAAAGCATGCTTCCGGGGTGAAATTCGACGCTCAAGATTGTTTGAAAGTATTGAAAAGATCAGCAATGCTTGATCCTGAACTACATTTCCAAGTGAAAACTACGAAATCTCCATTCAATTCAACAAATTCGCGAACCTGGGAATTTACAGTAGATTGGGTATGGCAGACTCCTCCAGCCCAGCGTTCCCAGAATACCTTTACTGGAATTCGCAGGAAAGCTATTACCGTGCCTTGACAGGTGCCTTATTCCAATTTGCAGAGATAAAAAATGTCAAATAAATTCGTGGAAAAAAGGTGGATTTTTTTCTATTCTTTTGGGTGTGGTAAAAGGCAACTTGCGACAAGTATTGAAATGTTGTGCAACACATACAAATGTCCATTGCTAATTTTCATTAAGTGGAGCGATTAGAAATGCTAAGTGATGGAAAAATTGGTCAAAATATTGTGATTTGGGGGGTAACAATGGATTCTTATGTTTTGGATTGTCATTTGTTTCAAAGTTTCAAAGTTTAAGTTTCGATATGTGTTTCACCACAATGTCGTACATGAACTCCAACACCATCTAAAGATGGCTTAAGCATAAACTGACCTCAAATTGACCTCTGACTTAAACTGAGAGCAAGCCAGAGTGAAAACACTCAAATATGAACTAAGCAAGCCCTAGAAATTGAAAACAAGTTGTAAAAAGGCATAACGAAAGCATAACTCAAACATAAACTGAAAACAAGTCACAAACACTCAAAACAAGTAACACACATAGATGGAAGGCATTCACATTGAACCCCATTTGTATTGAGAAAAACTGCCCAATTGCAATATTAGTGGTCTATACACCACAAAACATACAAACCAAGTTAAAAGTAGAAGTTAAACAAAACAAGAACATGAAATCGTTGATGGCTTGCTACTTAATGATGCCTACCATTCCACACTATAAATCTTCAACATCAAAGAAAATCAATTGTCTTGAAGTCCAAAGCCAACAAAATCTAATGAAAATTAAGAATTTTGAAGGAAGAGGATACTAAAAACATGCCAATCATACATCTTCATGGTGGCCTCCTTTCACTACGTTTTTCCAAGACTCTATGGCAGCCTTATATGAAAAAATTTCCAACAAATAATACTTCTAGACAAACATATGCACCATCAGTGGCAAGTACTTGCCGAGCCTATTACGTAAGATTCCAAAAATTTCAACAGAGGAAAACAAGATTCATCTTCCACTAACCCAAGCACCAAACAATAGCCAATTTAAGCTACTTTAAAGTACTTGAAAATGAGTTTTTTAAGTGTTGTGATTGAAAAAGTCCATGCAAAAGCTGAATGACTAGATTTACGTGGACAATTGATGCACAAGCAACTTCACAATTAGCTCTCATAGTCATCTTAAACAAACCTTGTTGATTGTCTAAGTTTGAACCAAATAGCATCTTGAAGGTGGTGTATAATATTCCTTCGTCCTACAAAGCCAATCATGGATTCAATAGCCTTGGATGAGAATAAAACTTCTTCAACATAGACAAGTGGTGACCAAAGCTCTCTTCTACCCTTGGTTGCTTCCAATACTATAAGTATATGATGACAAAAGCATCCAACAACTCTTGCTACGAAAAGTGCTTGTTCAATTTATCTGAAAGTGATTGAGTAATCTTTGCCAGACCACAAAAGAGATTGCAGTCAAAAAATTGAGTGGTTGTCCAAAGCCAAAAAGATTGAAAACAAGCCAAAATACACAAGTATAATGGAAAACAAAGGATGATGGAAACAATGGATAGGAAACAATTTACAAAGAAGTACCCTACAACAGACTAAAACCTACTCAATAGACTAGGAACAATGAAACTCAAATTAAAAATGCACTAAAATGGCATGTTTTTTTAACTCAAATATTTTTAAAGAACACATTTAGATGACCATTGCATCAATATTCAACTCAAAATGAACTTTCAATAGAGAGTTATTTTTAGGAATTTTTTGTTCAATTTTTAGACAATTTTTTCTTATATAATATAGGGGTGTGAAAGTTATTTTTTTCAGTTCTACAATATATCTTTTTACTTCAAAAATCTGTAACTAATTATTATTAACAAATAAAAATGTTTGCACGTGGATTTTAATGGACACTCTAAGTGAACCCCCCCCCCCCGACATATTCAGTAAACTAAGATGACAAACCAC
Organism: Climacium dendroides; assembly: GCA_950106755.1. Lineage (NCBI taxonomy): Eukaryota > Viridiplantae > Streptophyta > Bryopsida > Hypnales > Climaciaceae > Climacium > Climacium dendroides. Next base: position 6,385,226 of record OX467084.1, on the reverse strand, counting down.
CAAAAAAACACTAAAAGAGTAAAGCAAATAAATATAGAATTCAAGAACAATTCAACTAAACAAAAGGAATAGAATGTAAAAGCAATTAAAAGGAAAAATTATTGAACCAAAAAAAATGGAAAGTGAAGTGGCCCAACCTGCGAACTACTGCTGAATGTTTCCTTGTATTTGTAAAAAAACTCCTTGGTCACAAACAGCTAATCACCTGTGACTTTGCAAGTTGCACCGTGCAAAGACTTTAGTAATCCCAAAGTTAACCCTTGAGTGCCCAGTGCCTCAAATATGGCCTCTCAAAACTCAAAGATCTCCTTGTTTGACCATTATAATCTTTTTAACGGTACAATAAAAGGATGTATCCTTTTCCCTATAACTCCGGCCCTATCTCTACTATCAAACGGTACAGTCAATTTATGTGGATCTCATTTCTCATCTTATATGATAGTTTGATTGGAATGAATTGAGAAGGGTCTAAATTTTGACAAATACAGTCTAGGCGTTCTGAAATTTCAGTAAAAGAAAAGATATGATCTCTTGGTAACATTAGAACTCAAGCATCATGAATGTTGTACTTCCATCCACAGACATCTTGGCCAAATCAGCCTGATAAACTTTGACAGACTGCATAAAGTCACAAATGAAGATGTCAAGAGCTTGTGACAATTTAATGAGGCAGTGAATGACATTCAACATCAAAATCAAGCATGCAAGGGATAGCAGAACTTTAATATGAGAGGTAATTGAAGTTGCTAGCCATAGCAGAGCTCCTTTTCTAGCCAGCAATGGCCATATCCACATCCATTTTGACGAGCAAGGTTCTGTATTTGGACATGATGAGTTGAACTAGATTATGCATTGAGATCTACCAAGTCTCCACATTCCTAACCATTTTATTGCCTTTAGTTTCCATTAGTTCTACAAGCTTCTGCAGCTTAGAGTGTCTCTTATGATTGTGACAAAAATATGAATACAATGATTAGCAAAGGGCCTTCAAGCGGAACACCATAAGATAGATCAACAAAGTTTCTACCACCAAGTTGATTCAATGCAAGGCATAGTTGGCTCAAATAGAATGCTACCTACCTCTCACAAAGCTAGGTGGACACCCCAATTTTAGGTCCTTGGAATGTGTTCATGCCGTTTGTTCCAAAGATAACTAACTTACCGGCAATTTATTCCCACATGAGTCTTCCCTCGTATACAAGCGCATGCATGATCATACTAGTAAGATGATTTACATTACCATAGTCAACCATGCATGAGAGATGAAGCAAGTGTAGGATCCCCACATAGATCCACTGCATAGACATGCATCGTGACCCATGACAAGTTTTCCACCACCACTACTTCATCTACATTGATAGATGCAAACCTAGCATTTTAGATTGTTTAAAAAAATTTAAATTTAAACAACTTTAGAGCAAACTTTCATGCCATGTTAGAATCAGGAAAGAATTTTTCAACCTTTTGATAAATTGAAAACAAGAAGGACTATTTTTTAAATTCTAACCTAAAGTGGGAGAACATGCCACTAGTAGATAACAAGGCCCAAATCAAGATGTTCGAATCAACACAACTATGCTAGAAATGTCCAAATTAAGATGTCCAAATCAACTAAATATTGTTAATTCGGGTCCTTTTTCTAGTAGTTATGCTTTGAACTTTCATGGCCCATGGCATCTAAAACGACGACAATCATGAGGTGTAGTCAATAAATGGCAATATTGGGAGGAAGACTACAAATTCAAATGTCTTATTTGTTCCTGTCCAATGGTCTTGACATGTGTTTATTAAAGGATTTGTTCTTTGATGTCTAAATCCTTTTCTTAAATATTTGGATATTTGAATTTTTGAATTATTTTGATTAATTGATCTTTGTGAAAATAAAGGCCTTATATCTCAATTTCATCAAACTGGTCATGATAAGGAAGTTGATTTTTGAAGAATCAAGTAGTATTTAAGATGGAAGAGTAGTATAGTAGTTTGGACAAATAGTTATCACAAAGATCTCGGTCATCATGTAGAATATGGATGTTGGAGCATTAGGATTTAGGATTCATTAAACGTTCATGAATTGTGCTACAAGATTTTCATTTCTAATTTGGTCATGGACAATTATAAATCAAAATCTTGTCTCCAAAATCTTGGCCCTTGTAGAGGATTTTGAAGCCATTGCTTCTATTTTTAAAATCAAAAGTTCACACTTAGACATAATAATGTTTAGCAATGAAGTTTGGGTTTCAATTGAAAACTTGTAAGCAAAGACATTTAAATTCGAAAGAATCTACAATAAGATTGTAACAATTTGGTCTTCCTCATTTTACGTACCTTCATGGTTGAGTCAATTTTTCAAAGCTAAGTTCTCCTACATATTTGATATATTGGTTGAATTTTCATTTGAGAGTAAATCCAACCAACCTCTTCATAACATCCTTGACGATGAAGGCCAAAGTGTCCCTCCTACAATGGTATTGTAGATGCAACATTCTATACCACATATACAAATTCATATCATTGTTAACAAACTTTGAAGTGTATAGTCATAGTGCAACAAACATTTTCTATTGACAAAATATTTTCTTGATGCAAAAATCAAAGGGAAGTTTGAAGTCAATAAGTAGTTTCAATGGGCAATGGTACAATATGGATACCACTTCCTAAACTCTTCAAACTTTAGAAAAATGTAATTCCAGAAATAAAAATAATATTTAAAAATTAAAATAAAAAATTACATAGTGTTATAGAAGGCATATTGGTACACCACAATTATGTACTATATAGGTCAAACTCAACAAATGAATTTTCTCCTAATTTAACATATTCACTGGAGTAGTAAAATGACTACATGTTTAAGGTTTTCTATTAAAATATCGAGGCATCCACCTTATTAAGTTTATATTTAAAAATATCATATGGTATTAAGAGAAAGATGGTATGAAATCAAAGTCCTTTTACATTGTGTAAAATATTGTGATTTTGAAAGTTTTCATAAATAAGAAAATACAGTAATACATAAATTAAGAATTAAAATTAAACATAAATATGATTCAAACATTTTTAAAAATAATTATCATGTTTATGAATAATTTCTTTGTAAATAAAAAGAAATATTAAAATTATTCAATTTTCCTTGCTCAATAGTATTTTAGATGGAATATTAGAATTTTTTTATAGTTTTATCATCATATTTATATAATTAAAAAATGTGTGATTTCTAATACTCATTGAATGAGTCAAAAAATGGACAATGTTTTAGGAGACACTCTTTTCTAGAACCCATATCATGCCATTGATAGTCTTTAATAATTTTCATTATGAAAAACATGTTGTAATGTTGTATAGGGACTTAGCCTCTAAACTAAAGACCATTAATAATATGTTGTTTTCAATATCATTTTGCTACATGTATATGTTGTAGCACTTTAACATGGTGATATGTAGACCCAAAGAGAATACTTAACCTCACATATATTGATCATGATTTAAAAAGTCTTTAAATGTTGGAAGGATTTATATGTTTATAAGGTACAATGCTAAGTTGTACCTTTAATTTAAAGGTGTTTAAGTGAATTAGCTCTACACAAGCTTCACATTGAACACAACTTTATAGATTATAATCTTCTTTAATTTCTACCAATTGTAAAACCTTAACCCATTTCTATTGATTTGTGTCATCAATATTATTGTGCCCAATTTTGCATTTCTGCAAGTGTGAGTTTCATATTTGTGTGAAATGCACAAATATGTTAATGAAGAAGACTTCTTCTGTGTCTTTAATTCCTTGTGCTTTTTTTAAATCAAAATTGAACAATTTTTGGACTTTAAAGCTTTTATTCATCCTTAAAAGACAAACAAACATGAAACTTGGTTTGATAGTAAAATTTAATTTTTAATTTTAATACAAAATTTTAGGTTGAAATTAGCAATATCATATACTAATACAATATTCACATTTAACAATTTTTTTTCGTAATCTATATTTTAAAAATATCATCATAAATGAATTATTTCACTAATAAAATTGATTTAAAAGACATCACATTAAAGAATTTACTTACTATATATTTGAAAATATTTAAAGTAAAGGGTACAAAAATGGTCAAATTATGCAATGGAATTATAATGAAAGGTCCAAAAATAAGGTAGTGTTTATTATCTATTGAAATATCTACAAATAAACTCTTGTTTTTATAAAATGTTAACTCTAGAAAAAACTCTTTGTAATCATGAATAAAGTAGAGTTCTAGAGGTTAATAAAATGGATAAGATTATGAAATGAACAAGGCTCTAAAATGGTTCAAACATTTTACCTTCTTCTATTTTTTGTATGATGCATACAATGTAATTATAAAGTGTCTTAATTCCTAAGTCCCATTGTCCTCTCAAGAAAGAAAATGAATTTTGGGTAGATTCCTATGGTCTCAATTTTTTCATGATTTTTTGAAACTTACTTTGAAGATAGGAAAATATATTAGCTTTGAGGGAATATATTTTTTATTTCGCAAAATTAAGAAAACAAGCCCAAAACAAAAGGTCTTGGACAACACCCTAAAATTCACAAACAGTCAAAATAACATTTCAAAGTTTTGTTTCATATAGAATGTATTTTTGTTTGCATGGAAAAATTTGATTCATGATTCTATTTGGACTAGTAATGAGAAAATTTTGGATAGTTTTGTTTTTTGGGCAGTCAAAGATTCTTTATGATAAAATAATGTATAGGATTCATTTTTTAGAAAAATATTTACAATTTTTTAAAGAAAATAATTTGATAGGATTGGTTCAATTGTTCAGCTAATCTCACTGTTGGAATTATGGTGTTTCAATTGCATCTTAAATTTATTAATAATTTAAATTTTCCTTCCACCTTGTACCTACTTTGACTTAACAATTTTCTAGAGAAAAAAAAATCAAACGAGTGTTTTCTTTAAGAAAATTCTCCTAGACTTTCAACTAAATTCTTCAACATAGGAAAATTAAAATTCAATATTGATAGTGCAAAAATTTTGAATTAGGAAGATTCAAAGCTTGAAAATATAGTTAGGCAATGTGCAAAAAACAAAATATTTTTTCACTTCAAATCCAAATTGTCTTGCAATTCACTTGGTCAAATTTTTGAAATCTCTTCTATACATTCTTGTACCAATGGCTAGTGCAAGATCCTACAGTTGAATATGCAAAAAATACAATTTCTAAAGATTTTGTACTTTACATTAATAAAAATGGCAGCTAGAGAGCAATTTGATGATGTAGAGCCTGTGAAACATTAAATATGAAGTGTGTTTTCATGTAGTGTAACAATTCATTTATCCAAAATGATGAATCCAAAGATCACCTTTTGTGAAATAAATTTCTACAATGATGTTAAATGTATATTTGAAAAGGGATCTAAGAATAGATTTCATATTCTTGTCTACTAAGTCCCTTTTGGAGAGTAATAAGATATATTCATTTCTAAAGCTCCATCTTAGAGCAAGTAGTAGTTTAGTTTTACATTCTATCTCATGAAACCTTCTATTCAATACATTTTTAAGAATGAAAAAAAAATCAAATTTTACAATTTTAAATAAAAGATATACATCCTAAACCACCTAAAGGAGGTATGAGTCTACCCAAGAAGAATTGAAAAAGTGTTTTACAATGGCTTAGAATTGCATTTGCAAAAAACCCATCATTTTATATGTCGATGGAATGGGAACAAGAAATCTATTCCTAGATACACCTTCAAATATAAATTGAACATCATTAAATAACTATATTTCTTGAAAGCTTGTCTCTAGATTCATCATTTTGGATAAACAAATTTTCAAAAGCCCTCAAAACCATCAAAACTTTAAAATGTGAAAAATAAACAAATTTTCCTACTAAATAGTACTTGATATTTCAAAAATCCTAAGAAAAAAAATTATAGTTAGAAGGCCAAATCCAACTTCATTGAAAATGTCATTGGTATTAGTTCATTACTTTCAAAATCATGATGCTAAAATGCAATAAGCATTACAAATGTTCTATGCTTTGGTCCTGATGCATCATTCATTCCAATTCAACAAATTCATATATTATGGCATTCTTGAGAACACACACTTTTGTGAAATATTTTTTGGCCAAAATCCTAATCATCAATTATCAATGGTTGAATCAACCAATCTATGGATGAACCCAATGGATTTGGAACTAGAATTTAAATCACACAAATCATTGGTCCACAACTAGAAACAATCCAATCAAATGACACAAATGGAACTAAAAACAATGTTAAATGTACAACACATCCATTTTCTTCAATGAAAATGTAAAAAATTCATGATTCTCGTTCTATAAACACTAGGATGCATTTTGAATAAAAATCGTTTGTATGTCAATGAATGTAGATGAAAGTTGGATGACAATCACATTGTTTGTAACTCTATGAAAATAGTATAAACTACATTAAATTGTCCAATGTTGCCAAAAATATAGTAAACATTTGTATTAATGTGCCTCAAGGATTTGCATAATTATCCACCTTAGTAAGTTCCTAATGAATTAGCATTGATCTTGACCGGCGTGGCAATGCAATGATGTACTAATTGAATGAACTTGAGTGTGAAGTAAGTGCATTAATTGTCCCTTTCGTTACTATTGGATGGATGTATCCTTCATTGGAGTTGTCTAGAACATACATGGTCTCGGTTGGAGCATTGGAGCCATGCCACCCAATCAAGCCACGTGGAATGGTGAATCCAAATCCAAGCCTAAGCCTCGGTAGTTGGAAAATGGAATGCAAAGTATAAATACATGGGCATTTGTTGGAAGCCTCTCATTTGTAAGTCTCTCATCTAGCCTACTATTTAGGCACTATTGTTGTAGTGGAAGGTGTATGTGTCTCATTTCAAACCGTGTCTTTGTTCCTTCCAAGATTAGGAAAGCATACAATACAAAGTCCCTTCAAGGCTCAAACCTATGACATTAGCTTAGATAGATTTCAAGTTGTGAATGGTTTTGAAGGAATCGTGTTGTGTCAAGTAGTGGAGGTTTTAAAAGTGTCTTAGCCTTCGAAGCATGGAGTGTCCATTATTTGTACATTCATTACTAGGTCTGTGAGAACGTTTGTAGATCTACATACTTGGATCATTATAGTGTCAATCCACATCTTGAGATTAGCAAAGATACCATGGAACCATCCATGAAGGATAGAGACACTAATTTTGTCTACGGTGCGTGGGGGCCGTATACCAATTCCATAGATAGTATAGTGGAATTCCTTACAAGTCACAATATAGGAGAAGGCTACAAGTCTATTTGCGATGATGGTAATGAGGGTCGTTGGATCATTATCCAATCCACAAATACGGCTTACATTGCCCAAGGACCATTTGGATTTGATGTAGATGAAATGGTCACAAATGAGAACAATTGCACCATTGGTATTACACGTGGACAAGATAAGTGGTTTGTTGAAATAAGAGGACTTCCAGGAACGTGTTGTTTTGATACTTGGAATGCAGGGGAGTTTTGGGTGATTAGTAAGGTGCATGATGTAAATGAAGGTCAAAGCTTTAGTGCACCGCCAACCATCCTTTCTAGTTGTGATATTGCGGCGGTGGAAGTTGGTGTTGATCCAACTTTGGATTTTTCTATTCCAGAGGTAAATGGGCAAGTTTCTCAAGACCTCATTGGGGAGGATGCGGGCACTATATTGCTTGAGATTGATACGCTATGTGAAGGAGGGACCAACGAAAAGATGATAGAGCTCAAAGCGGACAATTTGATCGACTTGGTTGGTGATGGCACAAATCTTGGAGCTATTCATGGTAATGAAGGACTTGCTCCATGGATACTAACCCCTTGTCTTGAAATTGAATTTGTTGATCCTATTCATGGTGAACTTGAAGAAGATGGAGTGCATTTACATGGCGGAGAATCCCAACCTTTAGAACCTCTTTCCCATGATTTGGACACCGCTCCAATGAATGGCATATTCAGAATGATTGAAGACTTAGTGGAGAGCAACCATGCATCTAAGCCAGGGTCTCATGGTAGGATGGACCTTCATATTCATGATGGTATCGATTGTGGAGCAACGATTGTGCCAACTAATCACGAGGCTATGGGTACGAGGATGGAAGTTGTAGGCAATAGTAGTGGCAACGGAGAACTAGCTTCCATGATGCAAGTCCATGGTCATGAAACTTTGGATGACAACTTTTTGTAATTTGAACTACATAGAAAGCACGGGCATATTGGAGCATCCCATTGTGAGTTAGAGGAACAACCAATGGCACAAGAAACAATGGTCTCTACTCCCAAGCTTGTAGACAACAACCACCCTACTCGGAAAAGACCGTGGACAGACGAACCTCCTTGTTTTAGTTTGGTCGAGGGTAATAATGACATGATGGAGACAACACCCATCTTGGAAGCTATCCTAGGTGATGGTGCAAATGGTGAAGCATGGACTATGCCGAAAAAATCACGAGTGGCTACACCTCTATCACCTCAGTCCGTATTACGCTTGAATGCATTGAGAGAGCCAACGAAAACTGATTTTGTAGAGATCACGGAATCATCTAGTAATGACAATGAAGACATGGCTCCCTCCATGCTTGGTGGCTTGATGGAGACTCTAGAAGGCAACGCTCCACATCCTCTACTTGATCAAGGAACCTTTTTGTCTACCGAATCCCAATGGGTGAGTCCTTTAGGGAATGAGGAAGACATCTCCAAGGATGGAGAAATTATGGAGGGTCCAATGGTAGAAGGGGCAGTTGCAACCACCATCACAAGTTCTCAAAGGTGCAAGCGTAGTAAAAAACAACCAAAGCAATCCCGCTTCAAGCAACATGGTGTAAAACGGTACGTATTTGGAATTCTTGACCCTTAGAACTCTTACAATTGCTACCATTCTCCACCCATTGGCATCCATTTGCTACATAACAATAACACTCATTCGGCACTAGCTAGAGTGTCACTGCAACTTTGAGTTTAAGTTGAGTCAACCAAACCACTTCATTGAAATAATACTTAAGAGCATGTAGATGCCCTATTGCTAGTACTCCCAATATCTCACCTGATTGTGAGCTTCCTAAGACTCTAAATGCGTTGGAATGAGAATTTTGGCAGTCATTTGTTATTGATTAGTGCAACCTTACCGTTATCAATAAGGGCTATAGGATTTGCTTCTAAATAACATTGCAATATTCATTTTAGCAAGTATATTCACAAGGCTCAGTCAATATTGATGGTGGTGAATATGTGGAACAGGCGACAAGGAGGGAGGGAAAGTTATGTAGCCTACTTTAGGCCCAAAGATCTTCCGGAATCCAACAAAACATTTTTGACTATTGGTAATCATTTTGCATGCCATGCATCATTCTTTTTCAACATGAAAATGACATTTGATTTCTCGTGCGGATCATTTAGGTATGCTTCATTTCTTGTCCTTGACCAAATGGATTAACAAACTATCATTGCAAAACTTGGATACACAGGAGAGTTTTCAAATGAAAGGGATGCATGGGATGCCTTCAATCTATTTGCATTTGTCCATGAAGGCGAGGAGTCGTGCATTAATATGGTAAGACCATGTTGCTTGCTTTGCATATGAAGGCCTTGATTTTGAATCCCTTGAATTAGGGTGGACTTAGTTTGGGATGTCGTGTGCTTATTGTGAGCCATTTGTTGGATTGGTTTCTTGTGTGGTCCATTGATTTGTATTACTTTAGAGCCCTTTTGAATTTCTTTATAATGAAATATTTATAACAACATCACAATTTTAACACATATAAAATATGTAACACTTAGCTTGCTCTAAATACACATGTTATAATGTAGAATTTCTTTATGTATTTTCTAGGCATTCCTATGAAAATCACTATAGTTTAGAGAACAAGAACTTGGATGACTATCATTTATGGGTACTCCAAAACTTGCAAAGGGAACAATATAACAAGTTTGTCCAATTGATTGTCCATGGTGGTGGTATTATTTCCCTAGAGACCATCTAAAAAGTTGGTTCATTATTGTCATTGGCCATTGTAGGAAGATAGGGACTCTATTGAAATGGATGCAGCCGTTTGGGGAGAACTTCCTCGAGTGGATTTGGTGGCCCATTTGAGGCTCAAGTAAGCCCCTTTTGATTTCTACAACTACCTACTTGATTTTTATGTTTTTGTTAGGAAGCATCCAAATGTGATAATGAAATTAAAGAACTATGGGTCTATAATTGCATATTCTTTGTACCTAAGCAAGTCCTATTATTTATAATTGTTTGGTTCCATCAAACTATAGACAAGGAAAACCAAGTTGACAAGTCTCTTTTGAAAAATTGGGGTTCATTGGATTTGGCAATTTAGAGTGATAGTCATATGTGCTTGTAGATAGAAATCAAGCTTGGATGAAATGACATCAATGGATGCCACCTTGCTAAATGAATTGTACTTGGTATGTTGGAATAGGGGAAGGGGTTACTTTCGAAGCGATGTTTTGCCTTCCGATTCTTTCATTCCAAGATACAGGAACATCAAATTTAGAATGTAAGGACATGACCTCTTTCATTCTAGCACATGGAATATGGCCTTGGACTTGATAGAATGATATATAAACATCTCTTTTTGTTGAATTTGTTGTGCAATCTAGTGTAACCACCTTCTAAAGTTCAAATGAGGAACTCAATTCAAAGTGTTGTGTGCTTGTAGAAATGCTCGAGGGATTGACAAAGGAAAAATCCGGTGGTTTTGCAACATTTCCCTTGCCAAAGGAGTGACGGATCCCAACGACATGAAAGACACATCCACATATGGTACCCACTCTTTGGAACTCGATGTGCATTGCATGGAGCCAATGCATTTGTGATGTTGGATATGTTGAACCATTAAGTTTGTTGTGGTGGAGTGGATACATTAAGTTGAAACAATTGGTCTCATGTAAATGACTTGCTCCTTTGGATAGATGAAAGTTTGTTCACATGATTGGCTCTAGAAGAGAGTATGAGAATTATGTATTGGTTGTTTCCTTGAACTTACTACCATGAATTGCATTGTGTGTGTATTAGATACAGCGGAGGAGGCCGCAAAAGAGGCGGATAGGTTGTCAATGCTAAATGAGGGACATATGGCTTGGACCAACTATACTATCATGGATTATATGACGGAGGCCGAGAAGGATCAATGGAACCCAACATGGATCCCGTTGCAAGATAATCCCAAGAAATATCTTTCCACTGCAAAGTACCAATCCTTGGACTAGAAGCCTATTTCTTCATGTGCAAGAGGAATAGTCATTGCTTAAAGATGGAAAACTTTAGATGTTGTGTTAAGTGGCAATGATGTTTTGTACCCACATATTTTATGGCACATCTTGTTTTGAGACATTGAAAAGATAAAAAAAAAAAGACTACCAATTTTTCTCACTTGTAATAATAGTTTGTAGTCCAATTTGATGAAGGGTAGAGGATTGAGTCCTCACCAACTTTGTAATTTGTATTTTTTCATTGATGGCAAGTATCATGTGATGGATTACACTTTGTGTTCTTGTTTTTTTTGAGACATGTGTGAGTTGTATGCATTGCACATGAGTATGGTGTCCTACGATTTCTCTTGAAAAGATTTATTTTGTCTTTTTAATGAGGTTATTGTTTTTAATAATTTGAGTTATTTAAAATGATAACGCGCAATGAGATTTCCATTTCACGACTAATAAAGTCCACTTAAAAAAATTCATGATTGACAATAATAAGTAAACTATTTGCTATTAGTGTTGAATTGTGGAGTATGGTGCATTTACCTTGTACAAGTACATACTTTGACATAGAGTTCATAGGCGGTGCTTCTAGCCTTGAAGTATCATCTTTTAAGAAATGAAGGTAATTGGACACATTCTTTATGGACCACAACCCAATTGGGACCTCTTGTCCTAGGATCCAATTTTTCTTTCTTACATTTTAATGGAGTAGGAATTGCATACAATGTAGAATTGGAGTTCAAATGGTTGAAATTGATTATGAAAGTCACCATTAATTTCATGAATTCAATGAGCATCACCATGCTGCTTCAACACATGGCAAAAGGTTCATTCATTGTTTTGTAATTTGATAGGACTCTTTTAGATTGCCAATGGAACCAATAGCCCTCTACCAAATGATTTCCTTGGTAATAGAAAGTTCAAAATGCCATCCATTCAAGTGTTCAACAACCCAAGGATTTGAAGCATACATTTGATTTTACTAGTTAAGGTGGAAAAAGCCACTACAAAAAAACACAAAATCCTACCATCCAAAGATATATGCCAAAACTGCTAAGGTAGACATGCTTGTCACCGTGATTAACAATAAAAATATCTTAGGGCCAAGTCTAGAAAGGTCACATATTTTTTCCAAAGGTGTGCAATTGTCTTACAAATCAAACCCAAGTGGATTTATCATTTTTTTAATAAAATTATAATTTTTGTAAATTTCTCAAGTGGTTTACTATGAAATTATGAAACTACTCATATAGAAAGGAGTCATGGACATCCTATAACGCCCTTCTATGTATCCAGTCATACATAGAAATGATGCCATACTCACCCCTTGTTGGCATTCCTATAGTGATTGTATTTGAAAATGAACGGATTTGGATGAGTTTTTGATTTAATTGAGGCCAAAAGTAGGATGACGGAATTTGGTGGTTGAGCAGAAATGGGATGGCTTACCTTAAAAAAACCTTCCATCGAGCATAAGCATCTTCATATTAATCTAGAATGCAACCTACTCCTTGCAAGATCTAAAAATGGCATGGGAAAGAAAGTCAAGTTCACGCCAAAGAAATGAAAGAATATATGGGAATTCTCCGGGGAGCCAACATGGCAAAACTTGATTCCTTAGCAAGCCCAAGTAAGGTAGTCTATTCTAAAAGCAAAGTGCCTTGTGCTCTACCAAGTGACCACTAACACAGAATGATGCACAATTTGCTTTCTTCGATGTTAGTACCGATAGTGTCTATTTCAAGAGGTGCTTGCTTTTAGTGAGAGTTGCATTGCCTTCAACTTCCAAAATTTGTGACTAACTTTCCAAAAGGTTCCAAACCTATGAAATCACTTGGCAAAGATGCCAGTTCCATTTATCCTTCTTACTAAAGTGAATGGATCACATCTCCTTGATGCAGGCTTGCCCAGATGAAGATGAAAGTTCCCAATGAAAGTTCCCAATGAATGTTCCCAGTGAATGTTCCCAATGAATGTTCCCAATGAAGGCGGATTGGAGCAGTTGGTCCCATCCACTGCCAGGGAGGATTGACCCCCTTATTGCCCCATTCAAGGGTAAATGTAAAAATTGTCACCTATTTTGTGCCACATCAATTTTGTATTTCTTCGCATGTCTCATTTAATTTAGGGCCTTTGATTGCAAATATGAATTCAAAATTTCCAAATTTTGTGATGGACAACAAATAAAAAATTTCAGTGTTTTTTCCAAGGTTAAAACATGGGGCAATAAGGGGGTCAATCCTCCTTGGTCTCCATCTACAGGCTTGCAATTGAAATAACTTAACTTGGATTAATTAGAGCAAAGAGTGAGTACAAATGCAAACAAAGTCACATAATGTAATAAGGGGCTTAACCCCTAAATGCCCAAGGTATCAAATTTTGGTGTCGACAATACTTTGAAGTTAAATAAAATCCAACTAGTTTGCTATTTTTAATAGTTTATATTTTTTGACAAATTATTTTTGAAGTCTAGTTTTAGAATCAAAAATCCAATTTTGAAAATGAATGATCATGAATTTTCTATTCAAGAGTTTGTGCAAGGGTATCCATTGCAATCTTGACTTTCCGTAGTATGGAGGGCTCTTGGAAATGAGCCACAAATACACTAGACCTTGGAAAAAAAATCACATTAGAAATTCATTTATATAAAATTGTAGAGTAGATTTTGAGAAGCCATAAATTGATTGGGGTTATGCATGTTAAGCCCTTCAACTTCATACTTTTTGGGTGACCAATTTTTTAGATTTGACATGCAAAAAGAGAGTTGAATTTTTTTTCATAGTTTTAACACCATGAACAAACATTATAATTATTCAATTCATAGGTGATATTGTTGGATTTTATTTTCCTATGTAATCTCTAACATGTCTAATCTTAATTTGTATGGTTATAACTCAAAAAGATTGATACAACTTATCAAAATGTTGACTTTTTGGTTGAATTAGATCAAATTCATAGGATCTCAAAACAAGCCTTGGGCATTTAGGAGTTAATTACCCCCACCCCCCCAAGCACCACTTGTCTCTCTAAACCCACCATCATCAATCACTCTAGGAACATCTTCCAAACCAACATCTACCTTACTGTGTTAAAGAAATAGTTACCAAAAAAATTGACTCTCTATAATTTTTGCATGTGGTATCCAAATGTCATGTTCATTCATTTGGTGCATTAAAACCTCCTTTCATTGACCAACAAGAAAATATACAAATTGGATCAATTTAATAATAATAATTGTTTGCAACACCAAAAAGTGGCACTTTACGAGGGTGCCTACCTTATGTGTATACAATGTGCTATGCAATTCGAATTGAAACTAGCTAGTCAAGGCTAATAGTCGTGAGGCTAATCCCAAATGCTCCAAATGGGTTTGGTTGGCACTTCTACCAACTTCGTTGGAGGTGGTGGGGATGGCAGTGTTATAGGCTCCCAATCCTTCCATGGCTTGGCCTTTAGTAATGGCGCCTTATCCCTGGCCTTAGGAATGTAGAAGAATTTCTTGGCGCTGGATGGCTTTGTAGGAACCTCATCCTTCAAAGTGTGATTCTTCATCTTGGAAAGCTTTGACTTGATACCAACATGATCTTTCTTTTGCTTCTTTGTGGTGAATGCACGACTCTCTTTTTTCAACTCAACACTCTTTGTTTAAAAAGGTTGAGTTCGAGATCAACACCCACTAGGGGCCATAGGATCCATTCATGATCCAAAGAGAAGCAAGAAGAAAAACCAAGCCAAGGAGGAGCAATGAAAGGCAAATTGGAAAAATTAAACTTGTGAGTAGGGAAGCCAAAGGGAGGTGTATTTATAGGAAGATTGGACCTAGTAGTTCAACCCATTGGTCTTGGTAGTCCAACTAACTTCTTCTTAACTTTTCAAACAATAGGAACAATAGCTATGATCATTAATATAGCAATTTATTTGGAACTTGATACTTTTCAAACGCTTTAGATTTATTACTCCAACAATTCAATCCATGTGTAATTTCATGATTGAGTTGCTTGTACACTATTGATTTGTGATTTTTAACAATTAATTTATTTTGATTTACCTTTGTTAACCTTTAAATAAGGTAGAAATGCTGAGATTACAACTATATTCATTATGTTTAATTTCCATGATTTCTATGATTTAAAAAAAAAAACTCAATATTGCATAAGAATTTTTAAATTTTTTTGTTTTATTGGTATTTTATTTTTTCTAATAGTTTCAATATATTTCATTTTTCTTTAAATATTAAAAATTCCTTGATTTCTTGATTTCTATCACTTGTATATTTTTGGAAGTTTTCAAAGAAGGTTTAAATTATTAACAAAATTTGATTCATTTGAAGAAATTCTTTAACTTCTAGCATTTTAGTATGTCTCCATTTGACCATCTTCCCAATGTCTCTTTGCAAAATGATCAAAAGTTTTTCAGGGATCTATTTTCATTTGAGTGACTAAAATTTTCTTTTGAAATTCAATATTTTTTACTATAGAAATCAAAAGGGCATGGAATTTGGCTACGTGCAAGCTCCATTCCTAAGACTTTTCAAGGGTATCATAAAGCACACTCTCCCTTGCTTAGAGGTCATGGAAATCTCAACCACTGTAAAAATTAAGGATTAAAATAAATTTAGAACAAACTTTTATGCCATTTAAGAATTGGAAAAGAGGTTTTCAATTTTTTGGAGTTAGAAATTTCATCACCAAATTCCATGATCTTTCTACTTCTAAGTGAATACTCGGGGGGTGTAGTCATCAGGCGGATTAGCAAACTATGAGCGAAAAAATGATAGGGTATTTTTTATTCATTTGGGCTAAAAATTATAAAAGAGTTTAGAGTACTATAGGGTATAGAATATGGCATTGGATGTCTTTAAAGTACTATAGGGTATGGAATAATAGGCCCCATTAGAAAATGCAGTAGTACTAAAATAGCCCCCTTTATATTAAATTCTTTGGCCAAATGTCTGAAATTGCTTATTGTACTATAGGAAATATACATCTTAGTTCATGTAAGACTCTCGGATTCCTACAGTGACTTAACTACTCTTACAACTAAGTGTTATACATTGTACATGGATACATAATTTTGGGTCTGACTACTGTAAGTTAATACGGAGTATGATTTAATATTACAGAATACAAGATTGTGCAGATCTCGTTTAGGGTACTCAGTGATGGTTTACTGCGCTTAGGGGTCAGTTCAATCTGGCTCAGTGATGGGGTTTTCGGCTTAGGGGTCAGGGCAATCTGGCTCAACTCGGCTTAGGGGTCAGTTCACTTGAAGCCGACCGTTGCGTCTGAGTTTGCAAGGAAGAGGTTTAGGGTTTGTTCAATTGGTCGGGACTGGGTGCAATCTCCCGACGTGTGCAAGAATCCGGCCGTGGCGTGTGCAAGGACCTGAGTTTGCTGTCGACGAGGTGGAGGGTTTGTGCAAGGACCTCAGTTTGCTGGATACGGGGTTTACGGTTTGTGCGCCCGTTCAGTTTCGGGTGTCCCACAGCAGCCCTCGTTACAGTTTGGGGCGGATCTATGTTGTGCGTGTAGGGTTTACGGTTTGTGCAATCAATTTCGTTGTTTGGCTACGGGTTTGTGCAATCAATTTTGTTGTTTGGCTACGGTTTGTGCAATCAATTTTGTTGTTTGGCTACGGTTGGTTCGTTGGGAGCATTCCCAAGCAACCCTCGTTACGTTTTGTTGCAAATCCGTCACGGTTTGGTGCAGATCTGTGTTTTGGTTTTAGGCTTTACGACTTCAGGGTTTGGGGAATTGTTTTTTCTGTGTCTTTTTCTTGCGTGACAGCGTCACATGGTGCCTGGGGTCGCTGCGATCATCTTGGCACTTGCTGCTTTGAGGTATTGCTAGTCTCTGAATTGGGCAACGTAGGGTTTTGTATTGCGGTTGTCTTGTGGTCTTCAGGCTCTTGTTAATTTGTGGTTTACCTTTCAGGGTTTAGGGTGCGTTGCTCTTGCGTTCTGGATCCAGATGTGCTGCGTGGTGTAATGACAGATTCAATTTGTTGAATGCAGGGTTTAGGGGCGTGGATGATGGCGCTCAATTACAAGATCAGATTGTACTCTGTGGAGGATGATGTGGAGCGGCCGGAGCTACTCAGTCCGTTTTTTTGCAACTCCAGCGATACTTATGCGGATTTGCGCATGCGCTTGGAGAACGAGGAATGCGTGGAGTGGCCTTTCCTTTTTGGGACTTAGATGATGCATGCCGAATACCAAAGCGGTTCGAGGCCATGAACCCGGTTAAAGAAGGTCCATGGCGGCTGCGGCACCTGGGCCTCTTGTTCGTCAGCCTGTTCGCCGAGAAGAACTACGTCCAAGCTGGAGCGGTACTTGGAAATATTTCGCCGGACTTTGAAGAGTATCAGGTATGTACACATTATTTTGTTTACAACCTGTCGCCATGCTGGAACTTGGAATGCATTTCGTTTTAGCATAGTTGGTGTACATTTCCATTGATGCAAGTGTGTTTGTTGCAATGCAGGTGCAGGGGATTTTGAGCACCGGTTACAGTAGTGTAGGTTAGCCTTAGTTTTGTTCATGGACCCATAATGTGCAAATTCTGGTCCTATTCACTGTGTTTGTAAACACAATGAGAACATTGTTTTTCTTAACTTCTATTATGTTCATAGATACATAATATGCTAACTTTGGTCCCATTCACTGTGTTTGTAAACACAATGAGCATTATTTTTCTTACTCCATCATTGTGTACGAAAACTATGTTTGATGTGTGTCCTAATACAGCTCCCATATAAGACTGAATCTTGTGAGATATCAAGTAAAGGGTGACACCAAAGTTTTTTTGGAGTAAAAGCTTTCTTCTGTCAAATTTCGTTGTAACTTAAATTGTCGTTGGCCTGAAATTTTCTCAACATTTTTTGGGTCCATGCTGCATTATATATGTCGAGAACATTCCCTAAACCAAACCACCCCATTCAATTTTGGGCCAAAATTATAGTAGAATAATTTTTCAATCTAATTTACCATATCATTTATTCATAGAAAATTGGAATTGTAAGTAATGCAAGCCCCTTCTCTATTAACCCAAATTAGAAAATTACATAATTGTAGCATGTGAAAAAAAAAAAAAAAAAAGTAATAGCCCCCTATAAAATAGTGGTTGGTCGCTCATATATCCTTATTTTTTTAAGGCACAGCACCCCCCGAGAGTGAATAAGAATAAACCTCATAATAGGAGTACTTTTGCTTTGTCATCAAACTAAATACAACCTTTTGTTCAATTTATTGTTAATTGTAGTTTTTAAAATATTGACAAGTTTCTTGATGTGCTTTCCTTTCTTATTTGAGACTCTTTACCCTAAACTTTAGTTGACAATTAGAAGCTCAAAGCTCACAAAAGCACAAAATCATAAAAATGCAAAAGAAGTATAATGCCAAGAAAAGCAATGGAATTGCTACCTTTATAATATCACCATATTGATCCTCTTTAATATCACCTTAATTGCAACGACTATATTATTTCTATAATATCACCCTTTGTAAAAAGTGATACATAGGTGATTGTGAATTGCTACTCTATTTCAGTAATATCACATTGTGTGAAAATATGATTTGTATGTATGCATGATTGAAAATATTTTTATAAAATAATTAAAATAATTATTTTTAAGACTTATCAAAATCATTATCATGCATTCTATTCAAATATATCAAATTTTTACTAATATGTGATACAATGAATGCGTAGCATAGCAAGCATGAGCCCCTAGTATTAATGGTAGCATTTGTGATATTACAAAGGGACTTATGATTTTAGTAGTATGACAATAATTCTTATTCTCTTTATTAGAATCTCTTAGAATTTTTTAAATTTGGAATCTTTAGAGAGCCATTTGACTTTGGCTTACTGATGCAAATACAATAAATACAAAAATAAAAATATAATTATATATATAATATTTAAAAATTGCAATCTTCCATGTCATCTAGGGTGACATGGTAGATTATAAATATTTTAAATTTTGTATGTATGTAGCATGGTTGTCATACTGGACAAGTTACTATTCATTTCTTGTCCCGTAGGACAAGTTACTATTCATCAAATGTACCTCTCAAGTACATTTGATGAATAGTCACTCGTCCTACAGGACAAAAAATGAATAGTAACTTGTCTAGTATGACAACCATGGTATGTAGGAGGGGTGGAGGGGACGTGCATGCATGTACGTGTGCATGTACGCTATATTTGTTCCAATGGCCAATGTCAAATTGCCCTTGTGGCACACCATTTATTTTTAATACTTGCAATATTGCAAACATCTACAAAGAATTCTGGAGGTATTCATTAGAGGAGTTTTTGGGGTTTGGAGGGCTGTTTCAGGCTCATTCCCTTTATTGTTCCTCCAGAAGTTAAAAAACAGCTCACTATTAAAATTTTAAATTTTAAAAAATGAAAATTCTTAAAATGAAAAAAATTTGATTTTTTTTGTGTTGAAAAAAAGCATTTTTATATGACGTGGCAATCTCTTGGCCATGTCATACTACTGTTGCAGCACTGTTCCTAGGTTCCCAGGAGCCCGAAAACTCATACCCTACCACAAACCCTAAATCTCCCCTAATGTTTGCCTATTCTAAAGTAGTTGGCCAATTTTTGTAGGTAGAAATCCACTCCCACTATATAGAAAGATATGATCTTTTTTTGATTTGACTTTTACATTTCAAGTCTTTAAAATTCGTATTATTTAACTTCTATAAGATCAAGGGTTATTTTGTACAAAAATTGTCAAGGATTGTCAAAGGGGGGTATGAAAAAAATATGAAAACAAGGTTTGTTTTTTAAATTCAACCATAAAAGTTCTATTGAACTTCTTTAAGAATGTCTAGATTAAAATTTTACATTCTTTAGCAAAGAAAATTGACAGCCATTATAATGTTTGGAGTTAGAAAAAACTTTTTTACCCAACACAATAGGGTCAACAAATTGTAAACATTTGTAGACTGAAATATTTGAACTAAACATATTTTTGTATTATACTTAAATCTTGTATCTTGTTAGTGATATATTTGTTAGATTTAATAGTAGAAGATAATTTTTTAACAAGTTGGTTGATGCTACCCATTGTACCCAAAAACACTTTGAATTAGATAGCATACCTATTGATTCAAAGACAATCTGATTAGAAAAAACTATATTGTTTGAGAGGATGTCCAAACTTATGTCACAAACTCAAAAGATCCTTTCAAAATTGCCTTCATTGGAATCTCTATAAAGTTCCATTTGGACCTTAGGAATTAAAATTTTATTTTACATATTTGTTTTATCAATTTATAATTAAAAATTGATATTATCACATATAAATTCCTTAAATTAAAAATAAATAATTTATAATATGATTTTTATTTAATAATATGATTATTTTTTACAACAACAAGGATTTTGTTCACAATTAAGTGAAGTTGTCATTTATTGTATAGATCCAAAAAACAAACAACAAATGTTCCAATTACTGTACAACAAAGGTTCCAATTACTGAACAATAGCGGCATAATTCAACTACCAATTCAATTGTCATGAAAACAAAATTCTGTATCACCACCTAGTGAATGCACGTTGTCTATTGAAAGCTTGCAAGGAATTTTGAAAGTTTCGTTGCTTTTAAATTGTAATAAAATTTGTAGAAAAAGATATTTTTGCATTGTATTTCTCAAAGGTGAATCTGAACATGACATTTAGTAATCATGCTCGTAATCATGCCAAATTTCAAAACATGAAAGTCTCTTTATTTATGTGGAGAGGGATTTAAATTTTGTTTGTGTGGTAGCTTGCAAGTTTACCCAAAGCTAGTCAACAATTTTCTTATACTAACAATCAACAATGATTATGATAATTTAGAGCGTACTTGTAAATATTATAAATTTTCACACCCAATTGAGATTTTAGTGTGGTGTTTATTATTTTTTTGGGAAAAGGACGGTGACCATTAAAAACCAAAAACCAAAAGGAGAACAATCAATCCAACTCATGTTCAATATGTGGTATTTTAAAAATAATGTGTAAATTACAATTTTTTCTCCATTGAAATTACAATTGACTATTCCTATACACCCCAAAGATGCAACACATTTTTTAAAACATTTGAAATCGCTTAGGCCAAGCATTTCTAAAAATTTCTCAACCTTTACTAAAAAAAAAACATTTTCTTGGAGCTCTCATATAAAAGATGTAACTGAAAAGAGATTCTAATTTTTAAATCTCGGTGAGAATTGGTTGTAAGGTAGTATACTCTAAAACTACCTGTCTCCTTCAAGTCACCCCTATTATTATCTACAGAATGGAGATGAGGTTATCCTTAAATGAACCACTTGAGCCATTGAATGAATTAAGAAAAAATTATTTTTCTATTGCAAGAGCCAATTATCGTTCTTGATTTCTCCACGTCACTTTACAAGTTGCAAGTGGATGCAATTTGGGAGACCTATAGTCACAAATAGGTGCTTGAAATCTTTGAAAATTTATTCAGTAATTCAAGAAAAATACAAAACCACTTGTGTTAGGTTCCACATCTATTTTTCTTTCTCTAAAAAATGATCCAAAAATATTCTTGTTCCCGAAAACCTCTGAAAAAGGCGGTCCGACCCTTCAATGGACGCTTGCTTTTAGAGCATACTACCTTAGCCCCTCAACACCCCTGTAGCACAAAAAACACCCTTTCCCGATTTTTAATCTATAGTTGTGGTTGTGGATTTTGCAAGATGGAGAAGAACTGAGAATGAAAGTTGTCTGATTTCAAATCTGGAACCCAACTGAGAATGAAAGTTGTCTGATTTCAAATCTGGAACCCAATGACGTGCTCAGTGGAACGTAAAGGTGAGCTTTGAATTGCAGGATGGAGGCCAGATTAAGGTAGGTACACCTAAAACCGCCACTTTTTGCTACTAAGCCTATTTTCTATTAATAGACTAGTCAAATTTTCATATGCTCTTGTTGGCAAGTGGAAGGAGGTTCCAATGCACCAGAGAACATGGCATTTGGATATTGTATGCAAAAGTTATTAAGGAACAAAGTTTGGTTCTGAAAGCGTTTCTTCCACATAGGTACAGAACTTGATTTTGGAGATGTACATACAGTATAGATGGCGGTTTAAGGTCAGTGGCACATTTGGGTGTACCTACCTTAGTGCCAAGCCTATTTTAGGTCAACATGGCAGTTTGCCAGGAATTCCAGTGGTCAACGGGTTGTAGTTGGTGGAACGTATGCACTTTTGATCGGGTGCACTTCGCACTCATGACTTTTCATGACTAGTTTGATGAAATTAACCCCCGATCGTCCAGCTCAAATTCACTGGAATCCAAATCCTTTGGAACTTATTCCTCTTAAACTACCATTCAAAATGAGATCCACAAAATATTGACCGTAACCGATTGGTAGTGGAGAGAGGTCCAAAGGTGCATGGAAATGAACCAATGATTTGACCGTACCGTTTGAAAAATAATAACAACTCAAACAAGGACAAACTTCCAAGTCAAAGAGGCCACATTTTGGCCTGTGGGGC
The DNA here is from genome assembly GCA_950106755.1 of Climacium dendroides. Lineage (NCBI taxonomy): Eukaryota > Viridiplantae > Streptophyta > Bryopsida > Hypnales > Climaciaceae > Climacium > Climacium dendroides. The sequence continues at coordinate 6,362,495 of OX467084.1, read as the reverse complement.
GCTCAAGGGTTAAGGTAAGACCTTTATTTGCAAAAGATATAAGAAAAAAAAAAAAAAAAAGTTAATAAAAAAGAAAAAGAAAAACCTCTACCAAACGCATGAAGGACCGTGGGACAGGCAGCAGTTAAGACGGTTGGCCTCGCAGTCTCGCACGTTGCCCATCACCACCACGAAGCCGAAGGAACCCGAACTCCCAATTGCTGCCATTTCTTGACCATACCTCATCACCGTCCTCGTTTTCGACAGCCATGGGTCGCCGTAAGTGCAAAGAAAGTTCTCCTGCCTCGGCTTGTAATCCGAAAAAAATTCTTCCTGTTTCCAATTGTATGCGAATATTTGTCAAAATGGCAGGTTCCGGTGGACCAACATTACAGTGACATTCAACTGCACAGAACCCTACTTGTGCCAGTTGCGCCATTTCCGAAATTTCGCCAATTCCTCAAATGTCGGAAATTTCGGAAATACAGCAGTTGACGATGCGTATGCCCATCAATTCCCACACAGGCCGCCCGAAGTTGAGAGCATAGTTCCTCACTGTTTCCTATTGTATCCATATATTCGACGGAATGGCATGTTTCAGAGTGCCGTGACCCTCAACTGCACAGAACCCTAATTGCGCCAATTTGTGAAGTTTCGCCATTTCTGAAATTTCTGAAACTTCAGAAACTTCTGAAATGCAGTAGCTTACGATACTTATGTATGTCCATAGCCCAGGGAGCCCGAAATTGAGAGTACAGTTCCTCATCACTGTTTCCTATGGTATGCAAATATTCGGACAAATCTGAGCGCCAACATTTCTGTGACATTCATCCCAATTTATGAAATTTATGAAAGCTCGAAGCTGACTATGCGTGTGTACCTGTCAATTCCCACCCAAATCGCCTGAAATCGACAGCACAGTTTGCAATCTGATTGGATTCATGGTTTTGCAGGTCCGGCTCGTTGCTACCGCCAGATCAAGAACAAACCCTACCCGAAGTCGCGTTTCTGCCGCGGCGTCCCCGACCCGAAGCTCCGCATCTACGACGTGGGCATGAAGAAGAAAGGCGTGGACGAGTTCCCTTCCTGCGTGCACCTGGTGAGCTGGGAGAAGGAGAACGTGTCCAGTGAGGCTCTCGAAGCCGCTCGGATCGCGTGCAACAAGTACATGACGAAGTTCGCGGGGAAGGACTCGTTCCACCTGCGCGTGCGGGTGCACCCGTACCATGTGCTACGCATCAACAAGATGCTGTCGTGCGCAGGGGCCGATCGCCTGCAGACGGGCATGCGGGGCGCATTTGGAAAGCCCCTGGGTGTGTGTGCGAGGGTGAATATTGGCCAAGTGCTGCTGTCTGTGAGGTGTAAGGATGCCAACAACGTGCACGCGCAAGAAGCGCTCCGTCGTGCGAAGTTCAAGTTTCCGGGGCGACAGAAGATCATTGTGAGCCGGAAGTGGTACGCCATACCCTAATTCTTTCCTTCACATTTCTCGTCTCCGAGAACCCTTGCACGCATCTCTGAATGCAAATGCCTCCCACTTTAAAATTGCTTCAGAAATGCGTGCTTAACGGTAAAAATTACGTTTCAACAAACTGTATTTGTAGCCAACGTGATCTCTCTGCAACTCAGCTCTACAGAGCTCTCATAACCTCAATGTGAGCCGAAAGCCCGATACGCCATACCCGATTTTGTTTCGTCAAATCCATCGCCTCCTTGAACCCTTGCACTCATCTTTGAATGCAAATGCCTCCACTTTAAAATTGCTTAAGAAATGCATACAAAAATTTGGTCTCAACGTACTGTATTTGTAGCCAACGTGACCTCTGCACCTCAACTCTATAGAGCTCCAATAATCTCACTGCAGGCAAGTTTAGTCGATGTGGTAAGTTGTGATTGGCAAAGAAGAAGAGTAAAGACTAAACTGATAATGGGCAGAGTATGAAAATGGGTTGTGACTATGAGCACAACAGCATTGAGTACGCATATAGGTGTAGAGAGTTGCAATTTTATTATATTTTATTTGAGTATTTTGAAACCTCAAACAACTTGAACTTGTCCATATTGAGATTATGACAAAGTAGGCTAGGTTATGCAAAATTTAGTAGGCAGTACTTCTCTAGCCTTGATAATAAGTACTTCATAAGCTAACATGCCTTGTCGTTGTTTAGTCCAAAAATAAGTAATGCAATTCCCACATTTGTTCAAAATGTTTGAAGCAACACAAGTAGTACCTTATTTGAGCACTTGTTTTGTTTCCTTCTTGCATAAAGCAAAGAAGACACACTACTATTGTTGTGACTTGTGATGTTAGAACTTGTGTTTAGGGGATTTACAAAATTTGCAAGGTCAGATTACCTAAAGTGGAAAGAAGAGAACCGAATCGTTAATGACGGGGTCAATGCTAAGGTACTATGTTGTTTATAAATAAACAAATACAATGTAAGTATATATACTACAACCATGCTTGTATTGATTGAAACATAAAACTTGTGAGACTCAACCTTTTTCACTACAAACCTCAAATTGAAAGAATATCTATCACAAGGTTCCAATTATTTTGTGAAAATTTATTTTTATTGGTTGGTGGAATATGGATACTTAAAAAAAGTCTTACATAAATCTTATCAAAGAGGCTTTACAACTTAAGGTTGAGCTCAAATAGATTTTAGATTCTTTTTTTCAATTGATATTAAGGGTGGGTGTTTAGGCTAGCTCTTAAAGAATGTTCTTAACTACATTTATTTATGGAGAATTATAACAATGCTACTAACTATTGAAGAATTGCAAATAATTGTATAGGTTCTTGGTTGTCATGGACCTTTGAAAAAAAGGGCTCCAGGAAGAGCCTTTGCAAACTCACCTATCCCTGCTTCATTTTCTCAAAATCCAAGGTTGCACAAGGTTGAAGTTCAAAATACATGATATGGAAAAGACAACAATGAAAAGAAGCAAAAGGTTGTGCTAAAGTGGACAACAAATACTACCTAAGCTTTGTACATAAATACATAACCCTACAAAGTAGATTAGCACATCTAAACAAGATAACATGAGGATAACCAATTAAATAGACAATGCTTTAAAAAAAAATCTATATGGTAACATCTACACAAACTCCTTTTAATAGAGGGTAAACATATCGATACTAAAAGTCTTGCAACTTCAAGTCTTTGAGTTTCAAAAGAAGTAAAGAACACACCCAATGACATACACTTACCTTTTAGGTTTGTCAGTAAGAGTTGGGAAACCTAACCTTAATTAAATTCCTTGAGGTAGAGGTTAACTTTTTATTAGGTTACTTAATGCCAATGCATGATTTTAAGACAAATGTGACAATCTCCATGGTTAAGATGAGGATTGAATCCTTAATCACTCATTAAAGAATCTAATTTTACAAAATGTGTAACTAAGATGTGTAACTAATGAGATTCAAATGCACAAACTATCCTCAAGGTCAAATGCCAATGCTAAATTTTGAAGTCTAAACCTTTTGACTTAAGCCACTAGTATCAATGGCTGAAGGATGTAGCATCAGGAACTTCCGCTCTAGAATGTCCCTAGAAGAGACATCTTGAACAGGAGACATATGCTGCAGGGGTTCCCGATTCTTAATTCTTACCAAATACATCCTTCACCGCTTGCACGGCTCAGCATGTCCACTTTCCACAACCAGGCTCTAAATTTGACTTGCCAATAACGCCAACGTTTCAAAGCAGGCAATTGGAATAAAACTCGCACAAAAACTCGCACAAACGTATGGCAATGGCGCAGACAGGCAACCTCTTCAATTGGGCAGACAGACAATGCACCTCTTCAAACTTGGGTAGCAAAATTTAATGCGAATTTTGCAACTAAAAATAACACTCCAAGTACTATCGGCAGAGCTTGAGACTCTTAAAAAAAGAGGCGATCTCACTCTTACGGTAGGGTCTGGTAGCAAGACACGTAGGAAAATTCTCTGGTTGCTCTACCCATAGCTTGTGCGCCACTCCACCAGCCTCCAGCTTCTGAGCCAGATTACGCAACTGTGTTTCGCCCTTCACTTCCAGCGTCACCTGCAAACAAGACGCAACCCTAATCACTGTCCAGATGCCGATCCCAAAGACGGCGGTTAATTTTTTTAGCTAAATATCGTCAGATTTCAACAATTTCTTCGGTCTACCTAAAACCCCCATGGGAATTCAAGAAGGAAAATCTGTTTTCTAGTCAAAATTCAATGAAAACTTGTTGGATAATGCCAGAAATCGTGTTGCGGATACCAAATCACCAAGAACAAAACGCAATTTGGCACCCTCAACCAAATTCTCGGAGCCACCCCAGCGGAAAATGAGAATACAGAGCCCAAAGAGAAAAGCAGAGTGCAAACCCTAATCCATAAATGCGATTACCGTGTGCATATTATCAAGATTTTCGATCCCGCAATACTCCGCCGTGCTAGGGTTATCCTTGTGAAGGACGATGGCCGCGACGGCGGCATGGCACCCCTGCGAAATCACACTCCCAAGTGGCCACTTGAGCGTCTCCACCAAATCCTTCCGAAGCACAATGTACTGCACAATGGGATCGGCTTTCGTCACTTCAGCTGCCACCGCTGCTGTTTCCATGGAGCTTCTCGCAGTTACTGAAAATCGGGACGAGAATGAAGGAACCCCAGTCTCATCAACTGTGCTGAAACGTGAACTTCTGCTCCTAGAGTGGAGACCTGACCCGTCGGCGTGCTTGGAAGCTCGAATCTGAAACCCTAGGATTTGAATGACACGCAGATCATTTGAGTAGCAGCGCAGCAAAGTGGCAATGCGAGGGGAAGTAGGCAACAATGAGAGACGCAGACAGAGGTGGGCAGTCGAAGAAAGACGAGAATTCTGAAGCATATGGGAGGTGATCATGGTATCCTGAGCCTGCACTAAAAAAAACTAAACAAAATTCTCTAAGGAAATTCTTGAGCTCATCACCGACTCAAAGCTTTGTACGAATCCTTCACAACTTTGAAGAAATATCAGAAGATTGCAAAATTGAAACAGAGAATCAAGTGAGACCGTTCCTCCGAATCCCTGAAGCCCGGATTACGACGACAACCTGGAAGGGGTTTTGTAGACCTGGTATCAATATCTTGAATTTTTCCGTGGACGGGTTCAGGTTATCAAGCTCTTACTGTCGACTACCCTACGCTAGGGTCAGATTAGTTAAAAAATAATTCAAAATATAATTATATATGGCATGTAATGAAATTTTCAGAAATTATAACGTAGCATAATTGAAATGTGTAGAAAATATTAATGAAAATAATTTGAATCCTAAAAAAATGATGAACGATGAAAAATAAAAAATGCTTGATTAATTTACCTTATATACCCTTCCTAGCTAATTTGGGACCTCTGATTGCAAAAATATGAATTCAAAATTTGCAAATTTTATCATGCATGGAAAATTTTAAAAAATTCAGTGCTTTCCCTTGAGGGGGTCAATTCACCCCAACCCAAGTGAGCCTTTGATTCCCGTATTATAAAGTAAAAGTCACATTTCAACAAAAAAAAACACTCGAATAAGCTTAGCAATCCCAGACTCTAGCCTTGCATGCCAAGACACAGCCCTTGAGCCTCCGACTCCTGACCTTGCTCAAGTTTTGATAAAGCTGGAGGCCCTTGTGCTAAAGTTCGGCAAAATATTCCAAGTCTTGTTAAATGAAACTCTAAAAATTCTAAATCCGGTTCACGAAAGGGAATTCAATGCAAAAAAAATGATTTCGTATAGGGTCTAACAAATCTAACTCCACCATACAGTACACCTATTTTCAATTGGCATTCAACTTTCATCCATATCATTTACTTTCACCCAACCCTCATTTCATCCAAAGGTTCTCACTATTTGGATCACTTTCTTTGAAAACTATCCAAATGTGTGCAAAAAGAGGCTTGCTCAATTCAAACTCTTGCACTAATTGAATTAATTTATCTATATTTTATTATTATTATTGTGGGCTAATGAATTTTTAATAAATTTATTTTATTTTCGGTTATAAGTTTGAATTTAAAATACTATTTTAACTTATTTAACACATAATGGATTACTTTAATTTCATATAACTAACTTCATAATTTCATTTTGGAAATCCAAATCAATCAAATGTCGATTGGTTTGAATGTCCATTACTATAATAAATATGACCTTAGAAATGGATCTTCAATGAGATAAGACATATTATTTATAAATAGTGAGCTTTATCATTAATATTTAATATTATAGTATGTAGATATTAATTTTTTTAATACCACTTTTTAAAATATTTTTTAAGATAATAATAGATTTTTATCCTTACAATTTAGAAAGACATTGATTCTTGGCTAATAAATCAAAATGTAGAACTTGAAGAAAACCAAATATGAATGAGCTATTGCAAAAAATACTTGTACTATTTTGTGTCACACGTTACGAGGCAATTGGGTTTTAAATATATAATTTTTTGAGTTGTATTTGGAATGCTATAATAATATAATCAATGTTGCACAAAGAGAAATCAACAAGCTTCTACTAGGTTTTGGAGGGGCATTTTTCATAAATAGAATAATTGTCAAATAATACTTTACACTCAGCAACTATGTAACTGTATGGAAGGTGTGACACATTTGGAAATCAGAAAGAGGGTAGTTAGTACTTTTAAATACCTTTTTTAAATATATATAACCTAAATTTCTATAGGCCTTATCTCATAATCCCCTCATTCTTTCATATAAAAGGGTTTCAAAAATAGCATTGCAAATGCCTTAAACTCTTACTTCAAGAGGCTTCTAATCCAAGAGTTCAAGTGGTTTATTAATGATTGAAAATTCAACTTTTTTTGTCACATGCCTTCCTAGAAAAATTCACAACAATGGCTAAATTTTTTTGTAAACAACAGCCCCACTTCTTGCAATTTTTTAATAAATTATGGTACAACATTTTTGTGGAAATTCCACCAAATAATACTAAAGTGCAATTCTAAATATTGTGAAGTACTCATCAATATTCACCCAAGATGGAAAAGAAGAAGGACAAAAAATTAATTTTTTTTATTTGCATAAACAAATGGAGAAAAGACACATGCCTAAACCATTGATAATCAAAGAACAAATGAATAGGTTAGATTTTCCAACACCACCAAGAAATAATGCTCAAATGTAGTCATAGTACAAATAGTACCAATTTTTGAAATTAAAAATGCAACAAATAGTATAAGTTTTTTTTTGCAGTGACCCAAATATTATATTGTTAATTATATCTGTAATTTCTAAACACTGAAAAATAAAACATATGTAGTAAACAATCCATCCAACAAAGATTCTACACTTTTTAATTGTAAGGGAGCTTTTGTGAGAAAAAGTAATAAAGTACTAAATTTGTTTCAAGGTGCAAACAATCTAAGAAACTACTACATCTTTTTACCTCTAAAGATCTTTTATATGCATTTAAATTCAAAACATTTGAAAATATGAGTAAACAATTATGGCCTAATATGCTATTTTTTTTGTAAATCACTTTTTTTTTTAAATTAATTGGTTTTCTAGATTTATATATATGTAGAAAGCTTCGAATCATTCCATTGTGATCAATGAATCAAAAGTTATGAGGAGTTTTAGTTTGTAGGAAATTATAGATTCTCTACTATTAAAAAAAATTTGAAGTCATTTATTTTATTCAATTTTCAATATTTTTGAAATAAAATAAAATTGTAGGATGTAGATTTTTATTACAACATTACAACCATTGGAATTGGCATTTTTCAATTCCATAACTAAATTTTTAACAATTTTGTATTTTGAATCATTTTTTACTTTTTTTCTCACTATTTTTTTCTTATATGTTGTACAATTCCAAATGATCCAAAATTTGCCAAGCGTGTAGCCAACGTGCCTTAATAAATGAATTCAAAGAAGCACAACTATTTTAAAAAAAAATTCATACCAATGCGTGAGCTTGTAAAGTGTAGCTGCCCATTTTTTATAAAGCCAGAAAAAGGATTTCTATCAATTTAAAAGCTCATATCTTGCAATCCATGCGTTGGAAGTTTATAAAAAAAATTTACATGTTCTTAAGTCAATATAATACAAGATCCTATAGTTAAATGTGTCCAAACATGTGTTTTTTTCCAAAATTTGGTACTTGTACTAGAAATGGCAGTTTTGGATTGTTTTTTGTGAAAACATAGTCAAAGAACTTAAAAAGTTAAACTAATATGTCATCAAATGATTCATCATAAACTTTTTTAAAGCAGTTATCAATTCTAAAATGTATATGACAAAGTTATTAGATGTCATGCCTAACATTAATACTAAAAAACTTATTGAGGTTCTTTCTTGTATGGATCCCATTTCAACATGCATTATATCCCTTTTCTGTAATACATTTGATTTAATTCATAAGCCAAACAACTTGGGAAGAATGATGTTTCTTTTGTACTCTCTGCATTTGTGGGAGCAAAAGTACCCCAAACATTGATTTAAAATGTTATGAAACAATCCAAATTACTTATTATGCAACATGAAAATCAATCCAAATTACCAATGCTATGAACACCAATTCAAATACCCTACACAAGGTATAACATGTTTATGATCCAAAGGCCCATTTGTGCAACATAGGGCAACATATTTTCATGAATGAGGGAATACGAAGTAGTTTAGCAACTTCATTATTGTGTAATGAATAATGCATTGACATCTACAAAAGTTGCTAAGACCAATTTCTAATTTCATGCTTCACAAAAATGGGTTCGCCTATACATTAAGAACAAATGAGACTATAATCTACACTTTCTTAATTTCTATTGATTTCAAACTTGATGCAAAATCAGTAAAAAAATAGTACAATCTCTATTATTTCTATTCCTTGATCAGTGAAAACGTTGAACACTATTGAAAATAAGGGTGTACACCTTAACATTATTGAATAAGAAACCTTGGGTATCCTTGTGACAATGTAACTAAAGCATGACCGAAAGGTCTTACTATGGTAGTCTTGTAATTGAAGTTCTATGTTTCAAAAAGAATCTTCAATTTAACCCTAGAAGGGTGTGAAAGCCCTTTGTAGTCATGTAGTATATTACAAATACAATGGTATTTGACCAAAAAAACATTGACCAAATATTATTCAATAAAAAATAAATGAATGATCATGGCAATATATAAACAACAATGTATCACAATTCATATAATAAACCACAATTGAATAGTTGTAAAGAGGGACCCCAAGGGTCAACCCTTGAAGAATGCACCCCCCATGACTAATGTAGTCATTCACCCAAACTACTCTGATTCTTGGACCAATAGGTGCATTCTTTGTTTCTACATTGAACAAAAAAGTCATCCATCAACCACTTTTTAGCTCTAGTGTCCTTGAAGAGTTAAGAAATTTACAATACCCAAGGTTGACATAGCCAAGATGAAGTGGGATTGCCATGCCCGAGAGGGGAAAGGGTTCAAGAAAGGAAAGCAAGATCCTCTGATCTTCAATTCAACAATTTAACCCTTAAATGACGCCGAGGATGTTCTCCGACCCATTAATGACACAAAATCTCTCCATGCAGGACAAAAGTGCAACCATTCATCCTCCCAATTTTGTGCGGAAAGGGAACATCTTCTACAATAGCTTGTCTCCCAATGAGTGCTTTTTTCATTTTTTTTGAAGCCAACTATTCACACGGTACCCAAACAGATGATTTCTACGGTGACCGGCTTGTCCTTTAAGGGTTAAGCTTATGTCCGGGCTGGAAGGAAGGAACTGGTTCTAAGCTTACCAGTGCATGGCAGCCACCTCCGCCTGCTCCAAATAATTTTGTCATGTGAGGGACGGATCCTGGCTGGACGAGGTGGCCATAAACACACAACACTTTGCATATTCCACCCCCCTTTTTTTTCACTCACAACCTTTGGTCATTGTCTCGTCCAACCACTCTTGGTTCTCAGGCATCCCCAAACCATTGTCAGGGTTCCAATCATGTCCTCGAAGCACAATCAACAATTAACAATCACGCGGGCAAAAGATCGGTCCCCGTCGGTCTCGATCGCATGCACTTACGCCCGGTTTATACTAGTCCTGGGGATGGATGGAAAAGCTGGCTACCCGGCCGGCCAGCCTCATTTGTATGAGTTTGGACCCTCAATCTGGCCCCAATGTCGGTCGGCTTGATTTGTATGAGTTTGGGCCCTCAATTCAGCCCCAATGCCCGCCGGTCTGATTTGTATGAGTTTGGGCCCTCAATCTGACCCCAATGCCGGCCGGCTTGATTTGTATGAGTTTGGGCCTTCAATCTGACCCCAATGTTGGTCAGCTTGATTTGTGTGAATTTGGGCCCTCAATTCGGCCCCATTGCCTGCCGGTCTGATTTGTATGAGTTTGGGCCCTCAATCTGACCCCAATGTCAGTCAGATTGATTTGTATGAGTTTGGACCCTCAATCTGGCCCCAATGCTGGCCTGCTTGATTTGTATGAGTTTGGGCCCTCAATCCGTCCCCAATTCAACACACTGCCCCCCAATTGTGGACTTCTTCTAGGAAGGAGCATGGAAGGGGCACTTGCCTTTCTTTTGACTTTGACAGACATGAATGTACGAATAATCACGATAGATTTCATTCCCCCCCACCCACAAAGAGTGGCTCTTTCTTAGAATGAATATTGATTCTAAGTGAGTCTTGGAATTGGATGAGTCTTACAAACTGCCTGATCATTCCATGCAGGTTTGGGTGGCGAGTGGTCCAAAAAATTTGGAATTTGGAAAGTAGTGTTGCTGCCGTGGGTGTGCCTGTGACTTTGACATGAACTAACAAACACATGGAATCAGAATGCAAGAAATTTGCAGCAAGGATATGATGAAGATGAGCAAACAGGCAAATTATTTACGTATTTAAAGTGAATCACACAGCTTGCATTTCCACACCAGATAGATGAGCCAAGACTCTTGGCATTGCTTAGTTCCAAGTGGGTATTCTCTCTCCTTGCTGTACAGTACAATATAGAGGGGGAACAAAAGATGTGATGGCAATTTGTACCATTCAGTTTTCTGTGCATCAGGAAGTTGACTTTTCTTTACATACGTAAGGAGTGGGTTTTGTTTTTTGTTTTTGTTTTGTTTTGTTTTTGGACCAACGGTTATGTGGCCTTTCTTTCAAGAAGGTTCTCTAAGATAGAAACACCCAAAATCGTTACTTTAAGCAATTTAGCATAGTTGGAGGCATATTTTTCTAAAAAAATAATATTTTTGTAGTAAATGCAAGTGAAAATTATGAATATTAAAAAAAAAATAGTTTTTTTGGACATTGTATGTAATTTCTATGATTTTTCAAAGTGTTGGTTGCCTAAGCCACTGAAACTGAACCCTGTAAAAATCAGCTATCAACAAATCTCAGTCAAATATGTGTCCTTGGAATGTGTTGGCCAATCAATGTTAAGCATGTGGAGGACACATTCACCAAAGGCTAGGGACATAATTGGGTGAGTCTAGGAACGAAAAATAGGAATAAGTGCGGTTTTGGGTGTTTCTACTTTATTTCTTGACTCCTTCCATTTGGGGGGCATGAATTGAATGAGCCAATTTTGAGTATGCAATTTTGATTACGTAATTTTTGTATGCATTGACTTTGCAGGACAAATGAAATGAGGTTTTAGAAACATTGTGGCATCCGTGTGTAAGGCCATGATTATAGTCTAGCATTTTTTTGCACATTTTCCTTCTATTTTTCATTAAAAGAGATTTGAAGCTTCTAAAGGGCTATAAGTTCTTGGGCTATTGGAAATCTAGGAACTACGCTATAGCAATAAATTGACAAAGGCATGAGATTGTCACGTCAAAAAATATTATTTTATTATTATTTTAAAAATAAATAAATTTTAAAATTTTAAAATATTCTGATTGTGGTACTATTCATTACAACCAAGGAAATAGGACTGAAACAATTGTTCCAACCCCCAAAACTCCTCTAATGTTTGTAGGCTTGAAGCTACCTATTTTTTTGAGAAAATTGGGCATTTAATTGCCACCAAAAAATCACTATAAATAAGGTAAACCTGCCTATGACATGCATCTAGGAAATGACCCATTAGAGACAATCTGTGCCATCCTTTGTATAGAGCAATGTCCAAGGAGAAAGACATTTTGGGAAGAAAAAAAAATGCCAACAAGGAAGGCAGAGGTTGACGAGAAGGTGCTTTTTTCCCAAAATGCACAACGACAAGAGGCATTGGTCAACGTAAACTACTACCAAGAAACTGCAATTGGATGAAGAACGGGCCCAAAATGAAAGTTGTGGATGAAGAATCTATAATCCACAATTACATATGGAAACCTACATAATCATAGGATTGTCCCAAATAATCTATCTACAAAATGAGCCGGAGGCTTGTTGGCAGTGGTTTACATCTAATAAATGAGATTATTAGAACTATATTACATTAATTAGCAGCCAAATCAATGCCTTGGGTGATGGTAATGGAATTAATAGTGATTACTTTAGAAACTTTTACCTTTTCAATATAACTTCATCAAAATAAGTTTCTTTTTTTATTCCTTCATGATGTGGCCATATTGGGAAATATTATAACTGCTTCATGTGGTAAGATGGCCACCATGCATATATTTTTTTTTTGGGGTTGGGGGTAGTTTAGAGACTCTTTTGGGCTATTCAAACAACGCACTTCAAAAATTCATAAGAATTCATATTTTTTCAAAAAAATAAAATTTCACATGCTCTATTCATTTTTCACATTTCTCTTTGTATGGAAAAAAAATAACTAAATCTTTCTACCAATTGTAACAAGACAAAACACTCATTCTACTTGTCATAGGCAAGTTTACCTTAAGTTGAACACAGCAAGTTGGCTTGTTTTGTTTTGTTTTGCACAATCAACATTCAATTCTTACACAATCCCAATTAAGCATACCAAATTCCAATTTAAGAGAATCAAAACTCCATTTTCATTGAATTTTTTAAATTTAATTTTCATAATTTTATATGATAATTGATTGAAAAACATTGAAAATGAATTTTATTTTTAAAATTTGATTGCGAAGATAGGCAAGAATCAAACATCCATACACACATCTTTCCTACAACAAACATCTCCAAAAACATTTCTATTGAGAGATTTTCAATGTTGGCTGGGGTGACAATGCCCTAATTTTCTGGCCTCCAAAACAATGCAAGACCATGGCACATGAGCATGCCGTGAATTCATAGAAAAGGTGAGCCAAAACAACACCTTGTGCCGGCCATGGAACCAACAACAAGGTAATTGGTTGAGTGAGGCCAACTAACAATTGTCCCCAAATGTGCATGGGTACGCAATCCTAATCATTCTAGCTTTACTTTTTCACTTTCTGAGAGTACAATTTGGCAATAAATTAGAATTAAAGTTTGTGCAAAGCCCAGTCAGCACTCGGCCCAATTAATTCTGTCCGTTTTCAGAGGGCCGGCCCTTCCTCAAGTTTGAGGACAAAAGTTTCAAGACCTTTTTGTTTTTCCACTTTTTTATAACCTACATGCCCATCAGGTGGACTGCATTCCCAATTTCATTCAAATTTAGAAGCACCTTCAAGCATTGCCAATGGTCTGGTCAAACCTTCCCTACAAAACACAGGGTTACTGTTTTGAAGAATGATAGGGTTCCTCTATCCATGGAAATTGTCCATGTGTTTAAAAAAAAAAGAAAAAAAAAAGAAAAAACACCCCACCCCCACCTCCAAAAAACACAAAGAAAACCCAATAGGGTTAATCGTAGAGCACTTGCAATGAGGGACAAAGAAGCTGGAATTTGAGAGAAACACACGACGAAACTCTTTGAAGCACCAAAACTGGAGTTTCATGGAGTTTGGTATTGTGTTTCTTTTAGTATACTATTTTTAGTTAAACCTTCTTTTGACACCCTTTTTTCAAATTGGGATTTTCTTTATGATTAACTCTAATAGAGTTAATCATAAAATTGAACCCCACTTTGTATGAGGGGTGTTAAAGGAAGGATTAACTAAAAAATAGTATACTAAAAGAAACACAATACCAAACTCCATCACACCCTAATTTGGATGCTTCAAGGAGTTTTGTTGTGTATTTTTCTCAAACTCCAACTCCTAGTCCCTCATTGTATACACTTACAATTAACTTGTTTGGATGCTTCAAAGAGTTTTGTGGCTTTTTTTTTTCAAATTCCAGTTTTAAGTCCTTTATTGCACATACTTATGATCTATATATATATATATATATATATATATATATATATATATATATATATATATATATATTTATTTGTTTCACCTACGCAACAATCTACTTAGACTTTCAACAAATCACAAGCCTATGATCATGTAACCAGTTTCACTATTAAGTGCTTTGAATGCTTTATTTTGCCACTAAATTTGAGCTCAACTTATTTTGTTTTATTTTTCAAAGATGAACTCACTTACAATCTTTTAGAAGTTTAAAAAAGTTCATAAATTTTTGTGAAATTTTGAAACTACAATGAATTTTTGAAAGAAAAGTGAAGAATATTCATATCCAATATAGAATATGCATTAACAATAGAAAAAATATTCTATGAGTTTAAATTACAGAGTAATTTATTATTGTATAAACCAATTTTTTGTTTCATTCTATTATTATCACTCTAACCATGCTTTAAAATTTTGAACTTTGGTCAAAGTTCAAATTGCAATAAATTTAATAATTTAAGGAATTTTTCAACAATTAAATTGGAGTAGCTGCTTGACTTGATAAACCTCATTATATTTTTTGGGATATTTAAAAAAGATTCAATTGCATGGCATAAACTCAAATAAAAAAAATTGTAAATTATTTACATATTCTAAAAGCACATCTTTGTGATTTGTTATTTATTAGCATTTTTTCCTATAGAAATACAACCTTTATTCTCTTGAAGAAATTACCATCACTATTCCCTACAAACACATTTGTACATTTAAGAAACTCTCTAAGAGACTAATTGATTGAAAGTAGTGTTTTTTCATCCAATATCATCATTATAAATCATCCAAGTGTTACCTTGTGGCTTCATAGGCAATTAAGGATTAAGGTATGAGCACTCATTATAAACCTTGTTCATATACATACACCCAAACTATGAGCTTGAATGGTGAAAGAAAACATCATAAATTATAACTAACGGAAGCTATTGTAGGAAGTCAATGAAGAAATGAAAAGTATGTAACTAGATCAACTATATAGATGTTCATTGGTTACTTAACTTTATGTTGTTCAAAATAAAAGAGCTAGGCAAATTGGAGTGTAATTGGTCAAATTAAACCACACTCACAAGCTTGAAATAGATTAATTAGAGCAAAGAGCACAAATGCACATAGAGCCACATAATATAAGGTGCTTATCTTCCAAAAGCATCACCTATCTAAAACCGCCATCGTCACTCCAGAAACATCTCCAAAGCCAATATGTATCTCTATTGAAGAAATTTCTACCAAAAAACAACTTGACTCTCCTTAATTTTTGCATATGGTATCCAAATGTTGCATTCATTGGTGCATTGGAACCTCTTTTCATTGGCCAACAAGAAAATATACAAATTGAACCAATTTAATAATAACAATTGTTTGCAACACCAAAAAGTGGCGCTTCACATGGGGGCTACTTTATATGCATATAATGTGCTAAACAATTCAAACTGAAACTAGCTAGTCAAGGCTAATAGTGAGGCTAATCCCAAATGCTCCAGATGGGTTTGGTTGGCACTTCTACCGATTTGGTTGGAGGTGGTGGAGATGGCGGCGTTGTAGGCTCCCAATCCTCCCATGGCTTGGCCTTTAGTAATGGCGCCTTGCCCCTAGCCTTGGGGATGTAGAAGAATTTCTTAGCACCGGGTGGCTTTGTAGGAACCTCATCTTTGGCAGTGTCATTCTTCGTCTTGGAAAGCTTTGACTTAATACCAACCTGATCCTTCTTTTGCCTCTTCATAGTGGATGTAGGACTCACTTTCTTCAACTCAACACTCTTCTTTTTAGAAGGAAGGGTTCAAGATCGACACCCACTAGGGTCCAAATGCAAAGACTTAGGAACTACGGGAGTCATTAGTGATCCAAAGAGAAGCAAGAAATTAAACCAAGCCAAAGAGTAATGAAAAGCAACTTAGAAAAAATAAATTTGTGAGAGAAGAAGCCAAAGGGAGGTGTATTTATAGGAAGATTAGTCTCGGTGGTCCAATACCATTGGTCTCCGTGGTCCAACACCATTGGTCTCGGTAGTCCAACCCATTAGTCTTGGTAGTCCAATCTATTAGTCTCGGTAGTCCAATACATTAGTCTCGGTAGTCCAACCAACTTTTTTTTAACTTTTGAAATAATAGCTTTAATCATAATTATGATAAATTATTTGAAACTTAATACTTCTCTAATGCTTTAATTGTTTTTATACCAACATTCTAATTCGTATTCAATTTCATGATTGGCTTGAATATACATTGATTTGTATTTTTTAGTGATAAATGTATTTTGAACTTTTTTTATTGACCTTTCAATATGTTAGAGTTTAGGAAACCACAACCATGATTACTGTCTATGCACATGTCTATGATTTCTATAAGTTCTATGATTCTTTCAAAAATTTGAAGTATTACAAATTAATTATCTTTTATATTTTTAATAATTTTATTTATATTTGTAAGCTATCTAATATTTTCACTATTTTGAAATGTTCTTTAAATTTCACATTTCTTTAATTTCTTAATTTCTATCATTTCTTTGATTTTTGTAAGTTTTTAAAGAAGGTTTAAGTTGTTGATGTTTTCCACAAAGATAACTTAAGGTTGAAGAAAATTTTTAGTAAGTCTAGTAGCCCAAAACGGATCCATTTGGCCCATCTATCCAAAACCTCTTTACAAGATGATCAAAAGGTTTTCAAGGATCTATTTGTATTTTGGGTGACAGAAAAGTTTTTTTGAAATTCAATATTTTTTGATATAGAAATCGGAATGGCATGAAACTTGGCTATGGGCAAGCTCCATCTCCAAGACTTTTCTAGGATATGAAGCACACTTTTGATTTTATGGTAGTTGAGATTTCAAATACTTTGTCTTAGAGGTTGTAGAGATCTCAACCACCATAAAATAAAAAATAAAAACAACTTTAGAGCAAACTTTTATGCAATGTTAGAAGTAGAAAAGAATTTCTAAATTTTTAAAAATTAGAAATGCTTTCACTAAATTCTATGATGCTTCTACTTCTATGTGAATATGAAGAAATCTCATTTTAGAAGTACCTTTGCCTTGTTGTCATACTAAAAACAATCAAAATGTTCAAGTTTAGGATTAATAGTAGTTTTCCAAAAATTAACAAGTTTTGTGACTTTCTTCCCTTATTTTTGTAACCAAATCAACTATTTAGGTGACATATTGATAGTGTGTACTTTTCAACATTTGACATGCTTAATGTATAGGTGGTCCTACTACTAGTTAATGATACTTGCCCTAATGTTTAATGAACGCGGCCCCTCTTGACCAAGGTAGTCACAAAAATTGTTGCAATTATTGAACTAATAGGTGCATTCTTTGTTTCTAAAGTGAACAATGGAGTCATTCATCAACCTTTTTTAGCCTTTACATCCTTCAAACATAAAATAAACTTTGGTAGTGAGTAACTCTCTATTATAAGCTAAAATTCTCATTTAAAAAAAAAAATACACCCACTATAATCATCACTACTTACAATTGAATATAGTAATTATTATTAAATATAATTTATATTATATCTTATTGGCAATTGAAAGGAAATTTTAATGTATTTTAGAAATATTATTTGTGACTTAAATACTTTACCATGCATTATTGTGATTTAAGAATCCAAAATATGATTTAAAAATCTGAAATTTCTCCACAAGTGTCCATAATAGTGAAGAATATTATGTTGTGAACCAAATTTCTATATCATTCTATAATTAAAAATTTGATAGACTATATAAATTGGTCTAAGTTCAAATTCTTATAACTTCAATTTCAATATTTTCAAATTTTCAAATTAGAATATTCAATCAAATCCATTTTATTACTTGAACTCATATTTTAAAATGATTTTTAAGGCTAAAATTTAGATTCAAAAAAGGAGCTTGAAGTTGCTAGATGATCTGTGGATAAAATCTTCTTTTGTACAAAAGTTGATGATACCAAATAAAGGATTTTCCAACACCACCCATTGTTCATACATTTATCTCTTCTAAATAAAATCTTGACTTTTAACATCCTATACAACTCCTTGAAGTCATCTAATAGATATAAAACATCTTTTGTGGCTTTGTAGGGTTAATATTCCTTTTAATTTTGATCTCCCATAAAAATTCAAATTATCATTCATTTTACTCTAGAACATCATTAAAAGAATCTTCCATATACTTTAGAGAACCTTAATTTAACTAAATCATATTGATTGCATGGTAAGAAGATGTTCTTTATGATCCATCTTATTTCATTATAAAAATAGAAGCATAGTACATGAAAGGGTGCTTTGGGGCTTAAAAGAAAACAATCTATTACTATTCAAATTCCAATACTAACCTTGTACATGTGCGGTATACATTCTCATTATGAAATATTCCCCTTGATAACACTGGGTAAGAATTGAAATGTGAAAGGTGATGTACTAATTCATTAGAAGAAATTTGAGGGCTTGGGAGGGCCGTTTCAGGTGTGTTCCTTAGGTTGGGAACATGTCAAAATATTTAAATAATAAAATAAAAATTAATTTATTATTATTTTAAATAAAAATGATTAATTAATTATCTAATGTGGCATGGTTGTGGCTACATCAAACTACGGATTTGAAAGAATTCCCAGAGTTCCCTGTAGTTTGGGAACTCATGGAAACTTGCAATCTTCCCAAGCCCTCAAACCTCTTCTAATGTACTTTAATAATAGTTCTAAAATGAAATTCCTTAAGGATACCATTCTAAAAAGAAAGCCCTCCTAATGAAGCTTGACCTATGGCATAGAGATTTGTCATTGAGACCTCATAGCAAGCTTCACAATGATGGTTTGCTACATCACAATCATTCAATTTCACCTTCATAAGGAGGTGAATAGAATAGGGATCTATTACACACAATGTAAGTTTTGTTTGATTATCAAATTATGGTGCTATTATATTTTGTGTCTCAACTAAGTGAGTACAACAATTAAATATTTCAATCTTATTTAAGGTATGCATGTCCAATATGAATTGTCAAACCAGTTATATCCCTATCTACAATTGTTCAACATTTAGGGGCATAAATGTTGGCCACTTGTAGATACATAAGCAATTGGATTGAAGTTCCACTATAGATATGCTAGCGGACCAAGTGCACTACCTCTATTATTATATTCCAATTTTTTTTTTAAAAAAGATATATTATTTTTTGAAAAAGAATATTATTTTTATTTGGCTACCTATTTTTACTACCATGCCTTTTCTATACTACATGCTACCTATGTAGTAGACCCATCCCTTGTCCCTTAGCTACCTATAGCATTAATCAATGGAAATTGGCTTCTTTATCTTATCCTTCTATTGCTAATTTGAGATTAAATCCTATAATCTATAGCTTTTGAACCATGTGCCCAATCACCAAAAATATCAGATGTACACAAAGGTCATGGAAGAACACATACTTTTTAGAAAATCACAAAAAAATTGAATTGATAGTTACCTACCTAAACTCCTCCAAAGCCTTTAAAGGAGACTATTGGTCTTTTAGAAGTCAAGGTAACTAAACCTAAAACTAACCCTTATAGATTTTTACTTAAAATATACTACTATTTATGGTTTATTCTTACGGTGTTCCAAAAATGCATTCTAAAAGAATTTAGAATCCCCTTTCTTCATTGCCAACAAGATTCCACAAAAGAATCTCAATATAATAATAAAATCCATATTGAATTGTTTATTCTACTATTTTAGGTATGTGTGGTTACTTAGTTGCCAATGGGGATTTGTGTTGCTCAAGAAAATGGGTGCCAAAGTTTTTACATGGGTATAAGGTGGGTACACCCCAAATTGCACCTTGCCTAAAGCCGCCATCATTACTCCATGAACATCTCCAAAATCAATATGTACGTATGATGAAGAAACAATTTTAGAACATCTACCCAAAAACTTTGACCCTTCATAACTTTTGCATATGGTTTCCAAATATCATGTTTTTTGGTGAGTTGGAACCTCTTTTCACTTGCCAATAGGAAAATAGGAAAATATGACTAGTGTAATTGTAGTAATGTAACTAGACATAGTTGCAAAAAGTAGTTGTTTGGAGGATACCCACCTTAATGCCTTGGGGTAGATTATTTTGAAACCTATGAAAACGTGTGAATCCCATATTTGAGACATGATGTAACTTACCTTGTGTGGACCCATAATCACCAAGTGAAATTAATGTTCAATTTATGTTTCAAGTGACATTCTAAGTGCACATATTAACTACACCTAAAATTGCATGAATAAGCTCTATGGCATGACATTATACTCTAAAAAATGAACAACATTTTTTGCAAATTAGTGAAGGACTATGAATCAAAATGCAAGTGGTTCCATAATTTTTAGACACATTGTGAATTAGTTACAAATTTTCAAAGATGCAAGGTGTAGGACGCTAAAAGTGTTATGTAGGTGATGTCAAAATGCATTTGATGCATATGAAGAATGGCACTAGAGAAAAAGTTAAAGCAACAAAAAGTGTACCCAAAATTGCCCACTTCTAAGGTTGTCACCTCCACAATACTATAGCCGTACACTATTCAAAATTCACCTTACATTTGTCCTTGTTATGAGCTTCATTTTTAGTATCTTTCTTGTATAATTTTCCTTCAAAAATAGGGGTTGATTTTGAAGAGTAGTCCATTTTAGGCGCAATTATCTTATCTTTTGTGCATTGTAGGAATCACTTCAAACTTGTTGTACAATGTGCAATTATTTCATACTATTAACAAATATTCTGATGAAAAACTTTCATCTATGGAGAGCTATATAAACTAAGGTGGTCCCTTCAAATGCACCATTGACCTAGAACAACCATCATAATTCTAGATACATCTCCAAAATCAATATCTACCTATGTGGAAGAAAAGATTGAATCTCTACCAATTTTTTTGATCTTTCATAACTTTTCTATACAACATTCAAATGTTGTGTTCTTTGGTGCATTACAACCTCATTTCACTTGCGAACAAGAAAATTTGAAAATTGACCATTTTAATAATAGTAATAAGGCATAGTAGCAAAAAATGGCGGATTTGGGAGATGTCCACCTTATGAACTATATATAAAAGGCTTGCTTTTCTCAGATTGTCTATATCAGTGTTGACTTTTGAAGGTATAGAGATAACATATCTGAAATTCACAATCACAAAGGTAGAAGGTTCATAAATCATCCCATAAAAGCCTATATACCCTATTAATGCTAGTAATAGATATTCAAGAAACTTGTCACTCATTTTTAGAGAAGGGACACATTTATAACCCAACCAATTTATAGACTTCCCACCTAACTTCATTTAACCCCTAAAGCCCTAAACTGCATTTTTTTTGGCAACATAGCGATTTTGGGTAGCTCACTACGAGTGGTAATTTTATTTTATTTCTTTGAAATTTTCACAAAACATGTGTCCAAGAAGTAGCTATAAGGCCCAATAATTTTCATAACTTTTGACTACATGGTTTTAAAGTTATTGTATGATATGTAGTTTTCATTGCTCAATGGGTAGTTTGGGTAGCAAAAAGAACTTCTTTTAAAAATCACATTTTTAAGAAAGTAAACTTTAAAATCAATTTTCTAGATTTATATGTATGTGGAAAGATTTGAATCATTCCATTTTGATTAATGAGATGAAAGTTACAAGGAGTTTTAGTTTGTGGATAGTTGTAGAATTTCTACTCTAAGCTAAACTTTGAAATCCTTTATTTCACTCAATTTCAATAGTTTTGGGAAAAATTTTAAAAAACTTTAGGTGTAGATTGTTCATTACAACATTACAACCATTGGGATTGGCATTTTTCAATTCCATGAATAAATTGTTTACAATTTAGTACTTTGAATCATTCTCTACTTCTTTTTACTTACTTTTTTTTTTCTATATGTTGTACAATTCCAAATGATCTGAAAATTTTCAAGCATGTAGACAACTTGCCATGAAAAATGAATGCAAGAATTAAAACCATTTTGGACATTTTTTCATAATGATTTGACCTTGTGAAGTGCAGCTGCCCAGTTTTTCACATGGCCCCCAAAAGGATTTTTGCCACTTTAAATGCTAATATCTTTCAATCTACATGGTAGAAATTTCTAAAAAAATTTCCACGTCTTCTTAAACTAGTGTACTACAAGATCCTATGGTTACATATGTCCAAAAATGTTTTTTTTTTCCCTAAAATTTGATACTTGCAAGTTTTCGAGTGTTTTTGGTGAAAACACAGTCAAAAACCTTTGGGGGTTCAGCTACCTTTCATACATGATTTCCCATGTAACTGCAACACTTATCAAGATTCACAAGGGATGTGGCATGGTGCAACGTTTAGTGCAGTTTTTTCAGTTGAACAGGAATCCACTCAAAAACCAGTACAACATGTTTTTGAAGGAATATTAAACAGTACGTTCTCCCTAGCTACTGTATCTTTCTGAAAGAAAATGCCAAATTGCTAAAGAAAGCATGGGATGCTATTGCTCTTTAACGGATGAATGTACACACTTTGAATGAATAAATGAATCTTCACCGACCCATGTTTTTTCGTTTTTCATCCATGTCAATGGATGCAAATAGTTTCATCACGCAAGCAAAGAGCACTCGCTTTCTGCCCAACCTAACTTAAGCTTAGTGTGGTGCGTTTGCAAAATAATCTTCCTCACACGCTGTACTATCAAGTACTCATAAGAATTCACAGTACTCACAAGTACTTGCAAACTTTGTGCATACAAAAACAAGATGAAACACTTTTGCAAACTTTGTGTATACAAAAAAACAAGATGAAACACTTTTGCAAACTTTGTGTATACAAAAACAAGGCAAAACACTTTTTTGGCCCGCCCATCATTGGGGTGGCCTGAGGCTCCGTAACATAACTTAATTTCCTGCCTTGGAATGAAACCTTGTTCAATGTGTGCCCGACTGAAGGAAACTCAAGAACAAGACAAACAAGCCGAGTCAAACTGAACCCCATCTGTGTCGACTGTATCTTTTTTGCAATGTTCAAAATCCTGTTTCATTTTGTTTCAAAAACAAAAACAGAAAAACATCTGTGAGTAGAAGTAGATAAGGTTAGAAGATCACAGGCGACTGCCTAAGTGATAAGTGCATAATGCTCTGGTACCAACTGAGAAATAATGGACGCTGACCTGAGACAGAGTTTGAGAAGCCAATACGACACTGGTAAGTAGCTAAGGTAGGTCCGTGCCCCACTCATTTCAAGCATCTTCAGTTGTACTTGCGCTCCCCTCCGCCCGAAAATTGGATTTAAGCTTGGATGATCGATGACTTCTGAGTTCCGCTACCGCATACATATCATGAGCCAGTTGGTTGGCGTATGCTCTGTCAATGAATGCGGGCAGGGGAGTTCTCACAATTCTGGCGATCATTCAGATACACTTAGAAATATCTTCGCTGACTCCTGAGTCCTGCGATTTCAATTACCACAACCGCACTCACATTATGCGCTGCTTATGCAACATTCCTATTAATCAAATTAGTCTGAACGATTTTTAAGAGATTCATCTCTGACTTGGTGACAAATAAACTGAGAGGCGGGATTCCAACTGAATGCTTCGAAGAATGGCATTAATTTGCGTTGCAAAAGCAACAGTTTTCAGGGGTCATGGTTTTCGTGATGGACGATCAGAAAAGCCGACACAAGTTTTGACGTTGGCGGGCTATCACTTACATTCTCACAAAGTGATTCGTACTACTCATTATAATGCAAGGTTGGGGGTGTCACATTTGGGTCAGTTTTATTGCAAAGACGTGTAGCTTATATTAGAGACTCATGTCTGACACTCCGAGTCTGATTGAGCTGCTGTGACATTATTTGAAGAAGAAGAAGAAAGTCTCTTTTTTAAGAAAAGAGATAGCAATTGACTCGAATGTCATTGAAGGGTTGATTACCGAGTAAGCTTGGTTTGATAGATCAGCCCGGATTCCAAGTGTACTGACAGTAGTTGGCCAGTCTACGTTTTCTCTGTTCTGTAACGGTAGCTAGCGTTTTGTGGTATCCATGCCCATGTCGAATACTGTACTAGCAAAGAGACGAGGCGGATCCAGAAACTTTTCTGATAATTTCACCGAGCATTAATTTTTTGTCTCCAAAACTTTGTTGCAAAAATGTACCCAGTTTAGTTCACACAATTTCATACTCTGAGTTACTCCCAATATGGTCAAAATCGCGAAGTTGGGTGTATTGCAAAGTGCTAAAAAAACGTGCACCAGTGAAGATTGTAGAAAATTTAGTCATTTTAACAGAGTATTACATTTAACAGGTTTGAAATGTTTCAATACATCATACTGCTATTTAGCTAGAAGGATACAACAAACAAATCCCAACCCTAGAAGAATGGCGTCGCTTCTCACTCAACACTATTTTCAGACCTTTCGGGGAGGTGCCAAAGGGCACTGAGCACGTGCCAAAGGTAGTAATTGAGCTTGATCACAGAATCCGAAATTCCCCACACACTTTTCACTAGCGAGAATTACGCAGCACCTGCTCCCTTTGCAAGCTTTGAGAAACTGGTTCTGAAACTTCAAACTAAGTTGCCGAGGCAGAGTTGGAAGTCACCTGCCGCTTATACCTCGCTCTGTACTGTACATGCCGTATCATCAAAATTAGTTACTTACTAGTCTTTATGACTCTAGCTCAAACACACCCTTCGCTCACTGCCAAATAATATCCTGTTTGAATACAGTGATCTGAGGTAGAAAAGCATCTAGTTTTTGAAACTAGTTTTTTTCCATGACCTGAATCATTTTTTGCAGATTGGGACACAAGTTTAACGCATTCGAGGTCGTCCGCAATCTGCACCCTTCAATAAACGAGACACCCAAGAACCGCGCGTGTACCCTCGGATTGGTCAACAATCATATGCTCGCACACAATGCAATGCCCACCTTACCAACTGCTGTTGAGCGAAAACAAAACCAGTTGTCCCATGATCATTGACTCCGCCTCCCCTGCAGTTGACCCAAGAAAAGAAAAAGGAGGGAATTCGATCAGGACTGGGCCATGCCAGCTTTGGCATGGTGGGTTCCCCCGAAATTTCAAAAGGTTTGGAGCTCTTTTGCACTCGCCACTCGGATGAGAGCAATGGAGTGATGCTAGCTTGCCCGTGGGCCAGTCAGCCAGGAATTATTTGGCAAAAGAATTCGGGTCATGGGAAAGTGGGGAGTGATCACGACTTTTGCAGCCGGCGGACGAGCCTGGCAATAATCAGAAGGGAACCAACTGAACGAGGCTATATGGGGGAAGAGACAAAGAGTGTGCCAAAGCTAGGCTCATCTGGAAGCACGACACGTTGCCATCGCAACAGCAGGGATCGAAGAAAGTGCCGGCGGGGTTCATGGTCAGTGCAAGCCACTGATGATTCATTCCGGATAGGACATCGAAAAAACTGAAAAAACTAACTGACCGACAATTTGCTTGATAATTGATTTCATGGTTACAGTGCATCCACCTTGTGTTTCCACATTTTTTTACTTTCTAGAATGATGAATTCAGAGTGTTACCTAAGAAAACCCTTCTCACTAGATTAATTGTCAAACTTCCACTTCAACTCAAAGATTGGAAGTTTTCACAGTCACACAATCAATCATGCGCATTGACATGGGTCAGTGGTGAGTGATGTTCACTTAATTACGTGCGAGGATTATTTCTCAAACAACGTACCTGATGCGGTTGATAGCTACTGAATGATGTACTGTATGTTTACTTTCCTGACCTGAATTAGTGTGAGGATTATTTCTCAAACAAGCTGATGCGGAAGAGTGACAGTAAGCCAATGATGCAATGGAAACACATGGATCCATCTCTGTGAAGTGGGAAAGGAATGAAAACCAAAAAAAAGTGGCGGAAAATGCACTGCATGAATCGAATCTCGAAGGCCAACAACCTCGTAGCCCGCACCCTTTCTAAAGGCAAAGGTTCATGATTCCCAATTCCCAGGGAAAGCTCTCGAATCGACTTGGTACGTGTATATAATTCGCCCAACTACTGGTGAAAATTACAGCATTCCGTCTGACCACCTTGAAGTCTCAAGGGGCCACGGACTGCTCGTCCTGATTCATCCAACCAGGGCTGTGAGCTTGGAGTGCATGTGCAGCAGCTGGATTTGGGAGGAATTCTCGATCGAGAAGTGAAGTAACGATGGAAGTCCTCATCCGCTGCCAAGCTCTGGCGTTGTCAGTGCTTTTGCTGCTGTCAGTGGCGCTTGCTGCACGAGATTCTACTGTCAACGACAAGGCAAGTCGTCCTCTGTCTCTGCAACTCGCACATGGATTGCATCCCAGAAATCGTGCTGCATGTTAGTGGTGTCAGACTGAGCGACGATGTACAGTATTTCTGCGACGAGCTTCTGTTGGGTCGATGTTTCTGAAGCCGATAGTGTACAACTATGAACGCAAGAATTGATCTCGTCGCAAAGTACTCGGCACGCCTAGAATTGAATCGCGTTTCTGGAAGCGCTTGAGGGTAATAATCGCTCAGGGCTTCCATGCACGTTATCAATTGAGCTCACATGCGTGACTGCAAGTAGCGAATGAATGTGAGGATAATATTTGGTTTTGGAGGTGTAGCAGGCGTTCAGAGTCTCTGCATTTGAGCGGCCATGCATTCATGACTGCCGGCGGCGAATGTATGTGAGGTGTGAGGTTAACGTTTGGTTTTGGAGGTGGGGTTGCAGGTGTTGCAAGTCTCCGCAATTGAGCTCACATTCGTTCATGACTGCAGGTAGCGAATATATGTGAGGTTAACGTTTGATTTTGGAGCTGTTGGGGTTAACATTTGGTTTTGGACGTGTCACAGGTGTTGCGCTTGGAGCTGATTCACCGAGACCACCCCTCCTCCCCTCTTCGCTCCGACACCCCCAAATCCACGAGCGAGATTTTCATCGCGGCTATCCAGCGCGGCCACCAGCGCCGCACCCGTCTCTCCCAACACCTTCTCGCTGGCGGCCAGCTCTTCACCACCCCAGTCGCCTCCGGCAACGGTGAGTATCTCCTGGACATCTCCTTCGGCACCCCTCCCCAAAAATCCACCGCGATCGTCGACACGGGCAGCGACTTGAACTGGGTGCAGTGCCTCCCCTGCGAAGCTTGCTACGCTTCCAAAAGCGGCAAATTCGACCCCTCCAAGTCGGGCACCTACAAAACCTTGGGTTGCGCCACCAACTTCTGCAATGACTTGCCATACAAATCGTGCACCACCAGTTGCCAGTACGACTACCTCTATGGCGACGGATCCTCCACGAGCGGCGCTTTGTCCAGTGAAACTATCACGATCGGCACGGGGACGGTACCGAATGTGGCGTTCGGGTGCGGGCATAGCAATTTGGGGAGCTTTGCCGGGGCGGGTGGTTTGGTGGGGCTGGGGCAAGGACCGTTGTCGCTAATCTCCCAGCTGGGGACTGTGACGGCGAAGAAATTCTCGTATTGCTTGGTGCCGTTGGGAAGCGCAAGGACGAGTCCGTTGTATATTGGAGACTCGGCGGTGGCGGGAGGGGTGGTGTACACGCCCATGCTCACGAATCGAGCGAACCCGACATTCTATTACGCGGGGGTCACTGGGATTACTGTTGCGGGGAAGGCGGTGAATTATCCGGCGGGGACGTTTAATATTGATGCGGCGGGGCAAGGGGGCTTCATTCTGGACTCGGGCACCACGCTGACGTACCTCGAAGCGGCCGCGTTCGCGCCCGTCCTGGAGGTATGACATTCCGCTCTTTCAATTCGTTGCGACATTCCTTTGTTAATGTTGCTACCTTCACTCCTCCTCAATTGTTGAGAAATTCAATTCTTCTTCAATTTTGTGAATCCCTTCGTTGCTTTTGCGAATTCCCCCTTACTGTTGACACCAGCGCCTACAAATGCACGGCAAATGTGAACTTTCATTGATCTTTTGGTGATGTTGGTGTGTCCCGAGCAGGCGTTCAAAGCCGCGGTTCCCTACCCTGCAGCGGATGGGTCCTTCTACGGGCTGGAGTTTTGTTTCACCACCGCGGGCGTCGCGAATCCGACATACCCCAACATGGTGTTTCACTTCGGCGGTGGGGCGGATTTCACGCTCTCGCCCGCCAACATCTTCGTGGCGCTCGACCTGGACGGCACCACCTGCTTGGCTTTGGCGTCCAGCAACGGGTTCAGTATCTTCGGCAACATCCAGCAGCAAAGCCACTTGGTGGTGCACGACATCGTCAACAAACGCATCGGCTTCCGTGCTGCAAATTGCGAGACCATTTAGGGAAGGATCGAAAATCCTCGCTCACTCGCCAGCCATAGCTCGCCATGGCTATGACCATGGCCGACCTCTCCCCTGTTGTCTGCAAGCTGGAAATTTCATCAACAACGAAGCTTGGAAACTCCCCTTCCAAGTGGTTAGCTACCTTCCCTTGGGTCACTAACCATGCACAGTCTAGTAACACAGGTCTGTACCGTATTGTTGTATAAGTTGTAAGTTAGACCTTGTGCTTAGAGATAAGGAACCCCGAGTCTGATGAGTTGTGTCCACCAAGGCAATTGTCATTCTTTCATGGGCTGGTGACGTTAGAAGAAAGTCGGCTGTATCAGTAAAAACACTGTAAGTTAATTGTGCTAGCAATTGTGCGTAGAGATAATGTCCAATCGAAGTTTCCCAAGGCAATTGTGTCATTCTTTCATTGGCTGGTTAATTCATTAGGAGAAGGTAGTGGTGTAACATTGTAAAATTTAGCAATTGGACTTCGAGATCCGTCATGATGTCCAATCTCGAGGCAATTGTGTCATTCTTCCATTGGTGGGGGAGAGGGAGGCTGCCGTCAGTCAGTCAGTCGCGTTGAAGTGGCCAAGCACATGCTAACCACGTACGTTGAAGTGGTGCAGTTAACCTAATTAGCAGAACCACCCTCAACAAACTGGCCGGGCTCCTCCTTCTTCTTTAGCCTTTGAGCAATAAAAAAAGTAGAGATGTAGGTGTTACCTTTCAATGAAAGTGTAGAGATTCTATGCCACTCAGCTCTGTATATTTATGTACACATAATTCCATCCAATCCATCCATCCATTAAGCTACGCTTTTTGTTCTGTTTTGTTTGTTTGTTATGGTGGATCTTCTCAAGTTCCTAAATTGTGTGCTTGGTAAGAAAGCTCTATACAAGGAGGGGTGCATGGGCTTTGTTTCATGACATTCTGACTCATGGTGTGATAATTATGGATTTTTGAATTATTTTTTAACTAAAAAATATTTTTACTTTCATTCTGACTATGGCAATAGCACTAGTGCAAGTGAAAGAAAATGAGAAGACATCTGTGTAACTCCCAAGCAAGTCATTTGGTTTCTACAATATGTTGAATGTGAGTTCTATTCTGAGATGCCAAAATTGACTTTGGTTGAAGTTGTTCAGTAATTTTGAATTCATGTATAATAGAACATCTCTAAAGTAATAAGCTCTTTAAGGTAATATTGGTCCAGGCCTAGGTTGCATACAAACATCATTAACTCCTAACACTTAAGGGAACCAATAGTGTCTTTACATAGTTTAAGTCTAATTCAAAGTGATGTAACTTTTGCATTTAGTGTTCAAATTCAATAAAACTTTTTGGGAACTTTGTACTCTCTCTTCTAGTTTGTGTAATAAAATTCTAGATCAATCCAAGATGTACTGATTTTTCGTGAGCCAATCAAAGTTCAAAGGTTCAATTTGAGTTCACCAAATTGAATCTAATGTCTACAACTTTGGAGGTTTGTATCTCCTTCATCCAATGTTAATTTTCAATAAAATTTGTTGTGTTGTGTTTCCCTTAAAGTCTTGTTAGTGTGGTAAAAATTTCAAGTCATTTTACAAGTTGTTTTGAAAGTTTAGGAGCAATTCAAAGTTTAAAATCCCAACATATTTGGATTATTGTGAACTTTGGTGGCTTGTTTCTTCTTCATATAGTGTCTATTTTCAATAATATTTCTATAGAAAGTTGTGCATACTAGTCTATTTTGTGTGGCTAAAATTCCATATCAATCTAAGAAGTTATGAGTGATTGAGAAGCATTCTAATAGAAGGAGGTTCAACCTCAAATGTATGTGTTTTTTGCTATTTTTTGACATTTGAAAGCCATTTTGTAGAGAAAATGAGTCAATTGAATGATGTTCTTTTTGACCAATGTGTTTGTATACTCGTTTGAATCACTTTATAGTTTTAAGATTTTTCATTGAGTGGGTTTAGAAATTGAATTTCACTTCTAAATGTGTTGCTGGGAAATTTTCAACATCCTTTTTCAACACTAAAACATTATAATCTTGCAACCTATGTGGTCAAATGACTCCAAATTTGATTCACGCCATCTACAACATGCATACTACAAAATTGTATGGTTGAGATTTCTGTACTTTAGTGACATTTAGATCTATAGCACTTCAAAAGCAATGATATATATATATATATATATACACATACATACACATACATACATACTTGTTTGGCTTCCATAATCAAACCAAAAATTAGGCAATTCAATAGTAGAAAAAATGTTCAATTACTTATTCTGACACATTTAGGTGTAGTTACCTTGTATCAATAACGACAATTTTAGTGCATTCTTGAAGATAATTTGTGTTTGAGAGCATACATATCTTGTTTTCCATGAACATTGAATTCTTTTACAAATCCTTTCATTTGAGAATACAAAGTCAAAAGTAATTTTCCAAACTTACTTGTACATTGCAATAGAACCACATATATCCCATTTGTTGTTGTTTGTAGGGGCATGACTCAATTGTAAAAGGTGTGTTCATAAGTTAGACCCACCCATAACATAGATAATTTAGCCCCTACCGAATAGAGCCTATGACTGTATACTCAAACTTGGAAGTCCTTCATTCTGAATATTTCATTACTTCTCTATTTATAAGTGATTTTCTTTTACAAAGATGAAATCACATGTCTAATATTTTTCCTAAAATTTCAAATTATTTTTTCAAATTACCTTTGAAATTTTAAGAAAAAATGAAGAAAATTCATATCAAGTACAAATTATGTTCAAAAAATCTAAAATTTTCAAAATAAAAGTACATTATAGTGTAAAGAAAGTTTCTATATCATTATATGTTTAGAAATGTGGTTATAGATTCTCAACTTCAAACTTCACTAAAATGTTTATTTACAAAAAAATTCAAAATTTTGAAGTGGAGTAGAAATACACTTCAAAAGATTTAGTTTTTTAGTTTTTCAAAAGTAAAAGAAATCATTTTGAATGTCAAAATCAAGAATTAAAGGAAAAAAATATGAAGTATTGAAATACACTAGATAGAGTATTATTTTTCTATAAATGACTCCATATACAAAAAAAAACTAAAATGTCTTGAATTCAATTCAATGATGTGGACAAAGCATCAATAAAGTTGCACACAAAGAATTGGATGAAAATCATTCATTTTCTAACCCCTAAAGTCCCAAGGCCTTTCTTTCTAAAAAACCACTCAAAATTGCCATTTCTATTGCAAGATGCAAAACTTTTAAAATTTTCTTTTTTTTGCATATCTAATCATAACTCGTAAGATCTTACACTAGAATAGTATAAGAATGTGCAGTAGAAATTTCAAAAACTTTAACCACATAGATTGTAAGATATTTGTGTTTAAAGTGAAAAAAACAAGTTTTTTTGCACATTCCTTGACAACATTTTTGGGCTTTGAATCTTCTTACTTAAATTTTTTTGCACTACTAAGTTTGAAATTAAAAAATTTTATGTTGAAGATTTGAGTTCAGAATTAGAGAATTTTTTTTTTTAAAAACACGCTTGATTTTCATTCCGTAAAAAATTGTTGAGTAAAAGTAGGTTCAAGATTGAATGAAACACTAAATCATTAATAGCTCTAAGATGGAATTGAAACATCATAATCCCAATAGTGAGATTGTTCTTGAAAACAAATTTAACCCTATTTAACAAAAAAAATTGAAAAATTATAAAAATTGCATTCAAAAATGAATCCTAAAAGTTATTTTTTCAAGAAGTTGCTTAGATTGCCCAAAAAACAAGATTGTTCATCACTCATCCAAATGGAATGAATAAAAGCTTCACGTGTAGACAAAAATAAGATCTATAAGAAAAAAAATTAAATTTTTAAAAAAAGTTTTTGTGGATTTCTTTTTTTGCCCAACGAACTGAAAATTATGTTTAAAATGACATAACTTTTGTTCCTAGGCACCGATTGAAATAAAAATTATATTCCTAGAAAGCTAATGTCATTTCCTATCTTCAAAGAAAGTTTCAAAAAATCTTGTCAAAAATTGAGGTCAAACGAGCCTACCTAAAATTCCAAGTGTCCCCCAAGGGGACACTTGGGACTTTAAAGGTTAATATGCACAAAGTCTAGTTGACCATTCAAAGGACAAAAAATGTTATCGGTGTCTTTCGAGGGTTAACCTTTTAGGTTTGATGAATGACTTCACTTTCAACTTTACAAAACTAGAATGCACCACCTATTGGTCAAATAAATAGAGTAATTTTGTGACTACCTTTATCATGGAGGGCTACATCTTTCAAGGACAAAGGTTTATGCTTCATCAAACTTGATCATAACACTCAACATACCTATTTTTGTTTGTTGATTGAACCAAGAAAATGAAGCCTAATAAGTTGTGTTTCAACTTTGTATTTTAATTTAGAAGAAATCAAATTTTCATGAATTATTGTAATTGCATGTTTCGTTTCTTAGAATTCAATCAATACAATATTTTGAGATTTTTGTTTGGATTTTCTTCTTTAAAAGTGATATTTAAATTTAAACTTATATATATTATTTTTCATTATGACCTTCATTTTTGGTCAAATTTCCACATTATTCTATTATTAATTATGATTGATACAATTTTATTTACATGCTTTACTCTTAAATTTTACAATAATTATATTTTTTCACCAACTTTTTGAAAAAGTCAACATGTATACGGAAAGAATTTTTTACATATAATAAATATCAAAATTTTATCAATCAATTATATAAATAATATTTAACTTGATAATAGAAAGTTGACTTAAAGGTCATTGAGAAATTTTCACATTAAATAACATAGTTGTATGGCAAATTTGGAAAAAAAAATTCTAGAAGTAAATACAAAATTTTAGGAAAATTATTTTTTAGATAAAAAGTTTTTATTATGAATTTTTTTAACTATGAAATTATGAAAATATTTTCTTTAATTTAATTATTTACATTTTGATATTTTTTAAACTCAAAAGGTTTTGGTGAAAATTTTGACATATTAAAATACCTTTTTTTCAAAAAACTTTGAACTACGAAAAGTTGTATAGTCAAATTAACTTTCATTTTCAAATTTCTTTTTGAGATTTTGAGCCTCCAATTAAAAGTTATAGGCAAAGTTCAAAGAAGGGTTGAATAGAAGATTTTTGGGGGCATTTCCAAACATCCTAAATTGACAAAAGTTTTATTCATAAAGTTTGATTAGAGTCCCAAAATCTTAAACAAATTTTTGAAAATGAAAGTTAGCTTGATTTCACAACTTTTTTTGGTTCAAAGTTTTTCAAAAAAAAGTATTTTACTGTGCCAAAATGGCCTCCAAAGTCTACTGAGTTTATAAAGCATAAAAAAAAATTAGAGGAAGTAGTTAAATAAAATTTTACTCTATACATGTACATGTAATGATGATGTGGTGTAATGGTAAGATCCTTAGACCTCAAGGTGGACCTAGGTAACCCTACCCACATGGCGAGCCGCAGTAGAAAAAAATTTGATTTTTCAAGTTGCCCCAAAATCCATCCAGTTGCAAAATTTGATTTTCCGGCTAAAAAAAAACTTTGACAAAAAAAAATTTTAATTTAGAATTTTTTTTTTTTTCAGTTTTGACCAAAGCAACACAACAAATCAATAGATTTGAGTGTAATTTTAACTAGTACAACATGATAAAAAGAATGGATGCAAATAACAATTTTTAGTTGTTATGGTTGCAAATTTTTCTACTAGTGTTTTTATAATTTTCCAGATTTTTATTTCTTGAAACATAATTACTATGAATTTTTGAGTGGAAGATTCCATTCCTCCCACTCTAGTCACATAGACCTTCCTATTTCTGACCAAAGACTGCTTGTAAAATCCACCAAGGATTGGTTGTAATATTGAAAAGCTTGTAGCACAATCACAATGTACCACAATTGCATTGAGAGTTGTGCTGTAATTAATCATTGTTCATCTCCTCTTGCACAGAAAGAAAATGGCCTACATTGCCAGAATGCATGGGTGATCAAAAATGGGATTCTTCCCTTAGAGTGTGGTTTTAAATGCCCTAGGGAGCTCTCCCTTGAAAATTCACAGAAAGTAGTTGCATTATTCAAAAAAATTTATTGCCTAGCAAAGCTTCCTTGATTTTGACATAGAAATCTAGCTATTAAGGTAGCTTTACTAGCAATAAAACAACTTTACTAAAATTGCTAAATCTGAAAAATATTTTTTCTAGCAAAAGGTGCCTCCAACTATGCTAAATTGCTTAAATGCACATGAATGGGTGCTTCCACCTTATATTTGTTTACAGTGCAAATGGAACTACACTAATTTATTCTATTAGTGTGTGTTACAAATTGAACTTACATACAATTACAACTTTTTACAAGAGAGGAATATTTTTATCCATTATTTGAATATTGTACAATTCATATTGAAGACTCTTCTCAAATATCATTGGTAAAAATTCTCTTCCTCTGTAAAAAGTTATAACCACATGTATATAACACATTTTGTAACACACTAGTAAGACAAACCATTGTCATCTGGTAGGGTTTAACCCCTAAAGAACAATTGTTCATAGAACGACAATTGAAAATCTGGGTAGGTTCCTATAAAGTCAATTTTGGTCAAATTTTCACGAAATTTTGACACAAGGTGTGAACATGTAACCCCTTACTAGGAATTAAATTTTCTTTTCCAATTAGGTGCCCAAATCAAAAGTTATGTTGCCCTAAACTTTTTTGGCAGCTTAGGTAGCTTCAGGCAACTTTTGCAAAACTCCTCCTTTACTTTTGAAATTTGGCAAACATATAAGTTACATGATATAAGAACCAAATGTCAAAAAAATAACCATACATAGTATAAAAATCTCACTTTAGGAGGACTTAAAGGCTATTGGCTCTATCAAGTAAGGTCGAAAGAAAATATTTTCTTCTAACTTCAAACGTTATAATCTTTCAATTCATTCAATCAAAGTTTTTGAAATTTTTTCCACACATTCCCATAGTAGTCTAGTACAAATTTGTATGGTTTAACTTTGAAAAAAAACTTTTTTTTTCATTTTTTCACTGCCTACAAAAAAGGCAGTTTTTCACAATTTTTGCTTGAAATATGCCTCCAACATTTAGGGGTTAATAATAAGAACCATGTCTAATATATGTTTGAACAATTCTTCGATGTAGTTTCCTCATCAGCTACTGACATTGAACCTAATATGAAAGATTCATGTTCAAAAATCTAACATCATCAAAGCATCATGGCAAACAACCAAATAAATTAAATAACGAATTTGAATGAATGATTAAAAAATAGAACTTATAGTACTTTCTCTGAAATAATGTTAAAATTTTATAAAAATGAAACAATAAGAAATCCAAATTTGGACTTTGGACAACCAAAATAGACTCCATTAAAATCAAGTTAAAAGACTAAAATTATAAATGGTCTAAAAAACAATGCTTAAAGAAAGATAAACCATGAAAATAGTAAAGAAAATCTTGCAAGGTGTTACATAGAAAGAGTTTTTTAGTCAAGAATTGAGGAAAATGGAGTATATGATTGGAGCAAATTTTGTTCTTCTTCAAATTGGGTTAAGACTACGGCCAAAATTTGTCAGGTGGAGAACTTCAAACGTGGAGGAAAAATTGACATGGCTACCTTTGTGGCAGCAATTTTTAAAAGGGGAGTTTGCCAAAGGTCAAATTTCTTGGCTAGCTTCAATTCCTTGGATAAGAAACTTAGCCTCTCGAGAACTCCAGCTTTGTTAAAATATTATTTTCCATAATAAATCTGATTGGATGAACTCCCCCTCATGTGTCACTTTCTTTTCTATACTTAACACTCATGACTGCTGTAGAGCTGCTACTTTATAGAACCCACAATATATTATTATTGTATATGTAAATGAATATAAAACTCTTAATTCAACATAATGATTTGAATTAGAACCTCAAATTGACACAAAATCCAATTATTATTTTTTTGTTTTCAATGGAAAGGACAAGCTATTTAAACACATATGGGATGGTAGGAGATAAAATTTCACCTCCTACTCATTCAAATTTACATGTGGGATATGTAAATTTGTATGAGTAGAAGCTCAATTGCTCATAATTAAGTCACAAGCAAGGATTGTGTTTGAAGTAGAATTTCAAACCTCATTTAGGCGTAGTAGAATAATTTCATTACTAAAAATCCGTTTGAAATTTTGAGTGCCCAATCAAAAGTTATGAACAAATTTTAGAGAAGGGTTGGAAGAGACATTTTTTTGACATTTTCAAACATCCACTTTGAAATTTATCCATAACTTTTGATTGGAGGATTGAAATCTCAAATGGATTTTTAATAATGAAATTTAATTTGATTTCCCAACTTTTTTAGTTCAGAATTTTTTGAAATTTTTTTACTATGCCTAAATGAGGTCCAAAATTGTACTTCAAATATATTTCCTTCATTTTGACAATGAATGGTCAATCTCTCATCTTCAAATTATCCCATACTCTTTAAGGATTCATAATGGACAATGGATTTCAATATAAAAATGATGTCTCTATCCTACATTCCTACAAATGTCAATGAAGCATTTCCTTCATTACACCATCAAAATTTGTTTGATGAACTCCAATTGCATTGGTGAATTTTAATTGAACCTCGTGTACTTAAATGATTCTTTCAAATTTAGTACATTATGGACTAGTGTGAAAATATTACCACACAAACTTGAAAAGTAGGCACATTTTTTTCCAATAAGTTTTCTTGAATTTGAGGACTAGATGCAAAAATTATAGCTCCTCAAAGTTCATTGTAGTCTTAAAACATACAAAATATATGTCCATGGGGATTGTTGGCTGGTGAACTTCAATTTGTAAAGTTGTCCAAAAGACTTCTCCTATTAGTATTTATACTACAACTAGTCAAGACTTCTTAAGGCACTATTTTATTGTCTTTCCATCTTCTCCAACATCCCACCAGTTGCTTCAAATAACCATGTCTTGGCCGAAACTTCTTGACCAACTGTAGTCTAAAGTGGCCCTAAGATAGGACAAAGGGAAATTAAAAAACACACCTATATAGACTTGACCCCTATCAATTCCAATTGATGATCTCCCCCAACTTTAAAGCAATCATAGATGATTGAGTCCAAATAATGTAGGAGGTCAATAAATGAACCATCTAAGGGCTAGAATTGAATTTTGGGGAGGTAAAAAATCTTTAAATATTTTTTAGTAAACTTTTCTTGAAAGACAAGTGGAATTGACCTCCGCTTCTCCCCAACGAATTCAAGTCGTTTCATATTTTTTGAAGCTTTGTGGAATAAGTTATCAAATTTTGAAGTTGAAATGACATGGGGCTCTAAAATGGCTCACTTCTTAAAATGTACATAGTTTGTACATTGCTGAAGGCTATGAAAAAGCAACATGTACAAATAGTATACATTTAAGGAGGTGAACCATTTTAGAGCTTGATCATTTTTAGAACCAATGTGCAATCTGTACATAGACCATTGTACGTTGGCAAAGACCACATGTTTTCTTGAAGTCCAGATGAGACATAGAGGACTCTCCGAAGGATTTTTTTTCTTTCTTGAAATACATGGACAATTTCCATTGGCTCCTTAGAGTTTTCAATAATTTGAGATTAGAAAACCACCATAAGTTATGCTAAATTTGTAATGGTAGTCTACACTTACATTGTTATACAGTGTAAGTGTACAACCCTTTCTTTTGAATGCATAGGTATAGTAAGGCAGAAGTTACAAGTGAACCCAATTTAAACCCAAATTAAATCTAATTTAAATATATTTTTTAATTTCCACCCCCACTCCTTTAAACCCAAACTCAACCTTGACCCCAATCCTAACCCTAACCACTACTCATGTTTGTATTTTAGATTGATATGGGATATTGTCATATTGTCATATTTGTATTACATATTCATATATGTCTTCCACATTTGTATTCATATTCGTATCTCAGATCAACGGCTTGGGGATTGGTTTCAATTTTTTTTCTGTACATAGATCAATGGTCTACAATTTTCAAGAATTGAAAGTGGGGGGATTAATCAAAAATATGATGTTTGCATTTTTTTACTAGATAATCATATATATAGGGTACTTGTTTCAATTATTCATTAGGGCTATATTTCCAAGATGAAATTTTCTATAGTAGTAAGTCAATGAAGATCAGGCACTATGGGGGCAAATCTCACCATTTCAAAATAAATTTCTACTTTTCACCAAGCAAAAGTAATCTTTTATTGTCCCCCAAATCCATTTCTACCTAAAATGTGGATGAAGCCATCAATATTGGATGAAAAAGTGCATGAATATAATTGAAATTGTTTTTTTGGTTCAAATGATGAAGAAATGAAGAAATATAATACTTCATCAAATTTTAAGTGATTTCCACCTCAATACTTTCTCATTGCACCAACAATTGTACAAACACTATATATTTCAAGAAGTTGAAGCTTTGAGTGACCATTGCATTTCAACTTCAAAAATTCATAAATAATTCCAAGAAGCTTCAAAACATATGAAACAACTTAGATTAGGTGCAATTCCATTTGTCTTTCAAGGAAAGTTTACTAAAAAATATTTCAAGAGGTTTGGAACAATAAATGGAGCAACAAAGATTTTTTTAATTATAAAAGAATTATAAAAAAAAAATGAAAAGACTCTACATTTAAAAAAGAACTTTCATGCATAAAGGTAAGGTCTTCTTTATTGGCACACATAACAAAGCATGAAAAGGTCTAACAATTAAAACTTTTCTCATTATAAGCCAACTTGCAAGCTCTCCATCTTTTGCCAAATTGTCGGGCCAAGTATGGAAGATGATAGGGTGGAGAAACCAATACTAGTTGCATTGGGGCATGTTTTTTCAATGGCCCCATCATCTTCTTGTTGGCATGTTGGGTCCCAAATGCATTGTAGCAACTCTTACTAAGGTAGGAGGTTCTGAAGATGCACATGCTCTAAAATCGCCCACCTCCTCAAATGTATACTATTTGCACATGTTTTTTTTTGTAGCCTTCAACAATATACAAACCGTGTACACTTTAGGAGGTGGGCAATTTTAGAGCCCCATGCCATTTCAACTTCAAAATTTCATAACTAATTCCACAAAGCTCCAAAAAAGATGAAACGACTTGGGTTAGATGCCAATTTCCACTTGTCTTTCAATGAACTTTTACTGGAAACATATTCCACCCCGAAATTCAGTTTCGGCTCTTAGGTGGGCGATTTATGAACCTCCTACCTTACATGCAAAATGTGCACTCCCTGTTGTGTGGTATGTCGTAATATCGTAAACGGAGGCGCTCGTGTTTTGTCATGCTGGAAAGATATTATGCCTCCCTAGATTCTTGGGAAGGGCTTATTAATTAATTTCAGGATTGGGATTGACTCAGGAGCCCAATAAAATAATTTTGTTCACTGCAGGGGGTCCCGTTTTCAAGGGTGCAAACAAAACAGTCCCCTGCCTCATTGGTAAACCATGTTATGGGGACCCATTAAGACCTTGAGTATCCAGCAAGGAAGAATCCTTACCCACCCAATTTATCTGGCTACTGTACAGTACAGTAATTTAAAAAAAAATAAAAATCAGATACTGTACTGAAAATGTGGAGTACAGAGCAGGCATCCGTCATTGGAATAGTGAGTGGGCTTGTTCCCTCTTTTGCCACAAAAACTTAGAGCTTTTTATTTTACTTTTTTACTTAAATTCTTTTTCATTTAAGGTAAAGCAGCCCATTGTGGTCAGAATTTGGGGTCTGCCCTCATGCCACTGCTGAAATTTTTCAAATTTTCTCCCACGTAAAAGCAAGTGTGAGAAATAGTGAGAGCAATTGGACTTCTATTTTTCAGACAATGTATGAATTTGTTATGAATTTTTGAACTGATCTATCCAAAAGAGTCAGTAGGCTACCTGATAACCAACAAAAACTATATCTAATAAGTTCATCTTAATCACCTAAAGCAGTCATAATAATTTCTAATGTGGAAGGCCCTGAAAAAGTCACATTCTACCATGATTTACACTAAAAAGTTGGATGCTCCTAATGAGGTCACTAATCACTTCATAAGTGTCAGGTTGGGCATTGATTATGGCTTGAAAAAATGTCATGGGGTCGTTAGGTGTCCACTATGGGTCATCTGACCGCAATGGAATGTTTTACCTTACTAGATGTACTAGATGTACTAGAGGTACTATAGAAAGAGTGATCATCAATGAAGTGGAATGATGAAGCAATTGACATTCACAGAAATGGATGAAACTTACAATATATGGATGAACACATATATTTATTCATCCAAAATAGAGCAATACAACCTCAAGATTTGGTCCACTGAAAAAGGAAGAATATCTCCCAAAAATTCTTTATAAAAAAATTTGGATTGCTTTTGGCAAAAATTTGCTCAGAAAAGAATCCGTGGCTGAGAGTAAAACAACTGAGGAAATAGTTGATGGTTGACAGTTTCATTTACTGCAGGTAGCTCAGCTCAAACTTTCTGGAACTCTCCATTTGATAGAGTGCACTATGCATGAGTATGGGAGCCAATCCATTCTTGGTTGTCACGCCATTTTGGTAGGCATAGGGTGGTGTGTTTTCTGTGTACGTACACTATGAGTTAGTGATCACTCACAATTGTGTCCGCATTATAATTGGGCTATAGGACTCTCAATTTTGCAACCAGCCCTTGGGTAGAAATAGGATGACCTATATGACCACTGTGAGATGAATACAATCTTCACCTAAAAGATTTATAGTAATTTTGTTTTGGAAAATGAAATTGTGAAAATTTATGGAATCCTTCCGCACACGGGGAATTTTTTTTCAACCCAACATACCTATGCTCCAAATATGCTTAATTGCTTAAGTGGTCCAAAATAGGTTGGCTCCCTTATCATGAGCAGATTTTGTTTATTTCATGTTTAGAAGCAATGCAAAAGGCGATGCTCACTGGAGTCGGTCACTCATTGAACTAAATTTCTCTACACATGGATAAAAACTAATAAAATCGAAATGATATCTTGTTGAATACTAAATACTTTGAATAGTTTTTTTTAAAGGGATCCATATGTACCAATTAATTGACATTACATGCTATGTAAATATCTACCTTTGTTGTACGTCAAGGCGTTATTGAAGTGTCCTCGGGTTGTACATCACGTTTCAAACATCTACAGTTTTTCACAGTAAGTTCCTATAATTTTATGATCCCCTTACTAGTGTAGTAAGGTAGAACTACCCATTACCATTCAGATTTGCTATCTAGGTACTTTGGAGAAGCTATTTATGAGCTCTCATATTTTTCAGAGATTGAATTGTTTGAGAGAAGTCAATTGCAAAAAAAATGAAGACATTCTGACAAGAATTGAATTTTTTGTGATTTTCCAAAGCTGAAATGTAAAACTGTGAGTAGACCCTTGGTAAAGCATGACCACACCATTGTTGAAGGGTGGGCTGATGTCTCCACTCCCCAATGCATTGCCATCATGATCATGGATGAGTAAGATTATGGTAAGAAGATGGGCCAATGACGGAAATGGGAGGAACCTGTAGGTGGGGGAATTGGGTAAATGGTGGTAATGGATAGTTCTACCTTAATCTGAATGTGGACATGTTTGTCCAAAACCAAACAATTGAATGTTTTATTTATTTTGAAACAATTGAATGTTTTCCTGCATTGCCAAAGGAGACGGAGATATATCACCCAATGTTCCCTCAACAACATATTCTGTAGCCAGCCCTTCAGACAGACAGGTACTTATGTGACATTGCTCCCCTTAAAAAGTCCCCAACACTTATGAGCATCCCAACCTGACTTTTTCATTCGAGATTCTTTAGTTGTCTACATGTACCACATCCCATCACTCCAACTTGCAAGAAACCCAACCTCCAAAGCAGCAACCTAAGGTAGGGTAAGGTAGAAGCACCCCAATGTAGTAGGAATTGTTTATGGACACCTGGAATAAGTCCTAAAGTAATGTGCAAGTGGACCCAAAACTGACATGTGGGGATAGAGGAAGTTCTCATGATCGCAAGGGCAGGGTTCGCATTGGTCAATCTCTTGCGAGAAACAAGGTTCAGGTAATCAGCCCTATTGCTTTTGGATGTTTGGGGGACCACTTGTGTGTTAGTCTATGGTTCACAGTAGGTGTGTCTACCTAGTTGTTTCCACAAATTTGTATTATATTCATACAAGCTCGGAAAATGTGAAACCAATCTTGTTGGTTTCTTAACCCTCAAACGCTACGGCGGACTTTTTTGTCCGATAGATGACAAAGAATCTCTCCATGTAGGATAGACGTGTAACTATTCATCCTCCAAATTTCGTGAGAAAAGGGAACATCTTCTACAATAGCTTGTCTC
Organism: Climacium dendroides; assembly: GCA_950106755.1. NCBI lineage: Eukaryota > Viridiplantae > Streptophyta > Bryopsida > Hypnales > Climaciaceae > Climacium > Climacium dendroides. The sequence goes on along the minus strand of OX467084.1, from coordinate 6,319,737 downwards.
CCAATGAGTATTTTTTTCATTTTTAAAATTAAGTTAACATTTCACACGGTACCAAAACAGATGATTTTCAAGGTCACTGGCTCATTGTTTAAGGGTTAAACTATTTCATAACAAGCGCACATCATTTTATTATGTAGCTATCTTTGGAATCTTGAAGAAACACAAATCTATCTCACCACAAACACAACTTTCACTCAGTTGTAATAAAATGATTCAATCCAAAGAGAAAAAAATCTCTTGCAATGGGAATTGTTAGTTTGTCCTCCCCCCCCCAAAAAAAAATTCAATCTCGAATCAACTTGCATCCGAGCACATGCTAGACACTAAATCCTGCCCACAAAGTAGGTCCAACAGGATAATTTGGGTTTCTCCAAGTGTAAAAATAAAAACATGCCCCTATTTTGAGCCATGTCTAGGATATATTTCAAACCTTTCCTAGCTAATTTGCAATCTCTATTTGCAAATATGAATTCAAAATTTACAAAAAAAAATTATGTGAAAAATAATAAATTCCTTTGTTTTCACTTGGGGTAAATCCAACTTCTTGGACCTACTTCGTGGACAAGGTTTAACGTCCCCTAGGGCACATGGCTAGTGAATTGCGAGGTCTCTCCAACAAAAGAATCCAAGGTAGGTACACCCAAAACCGCCACTTTTTGCTATTGAGCCTATTTTCTATTATTAGACTGGTCAAATTTTCATATGTTCTTGTTGGCAAGTGGAAGGAGGTTCCCACGCACCAGAGAACATGGGCATTTGGATACTGCATGCAAAAGTTATTAAGGAACAAAGTTTGGTTCTTCCACATAGGTTCAGAACTGATTTTGGAGATGTACATACTGTGTAGATGGCGGTTTTGAGTCAGTGCCACATTTTTGTGTACCTACCTTATCAACAACTGTTTCCAGCAATTGACAAAACAGAATAACTTGATGTCCCTTCCACTTTTCAGCTGTGGAGAAGCACTTGATTTTGGGAGAATGAATTCCAAGATACCTCAGGACAGTGATTTTCCTAATGATAGTTTCTGCCTTTCCTAAAACTTTAAAACTTTATTTTAAAATTTAAAAAGCTTTTCTATTGCCCAAATGCTTAGAAAATGGATGCAGCCCAAAGGCACTTATAACTTGAGAGTTCTGATGGGATCTGGTGTGGTAGCCTTGGTATGACCGCACGTTAAGGTAGGTGGCTCTTAAACCGACCTGCTTCTAAAACCGATCTGGTACATTTTACTTCTGAAATGTACTAGCATACATTTCAGAAAGGGGTTGTTTTTAGAAACCACTGCATTTCAAATTCAAAAATTTGTAACTAATTTCACAAAGGTCCAAAAAATATGAAACGACTTGGATTAGATGTCTATTCCTTTTTTCTTCCTACCGAAATTCACTGAAAATTGTTTTGAGATGTTTAGCTGTTCCAAAAATGCAATCAGCTCTTAAAGGGTCGGTTTAAGAGCCACCCACCTTACTATGAGCTTAAAGACTTTTGTTGTTTTTACTTCATTTGTAGTGGGTTTTCAAGCAAAATTTCAATATAAAAGTGATGTGAATTTTTTTAATGGAGAATAGTTGGTGAGATATTCTTCCCTTTTTAGTTGGCAAAATTTTGGGATGGTATCGCGTTGTTTTGGATGAATGTGCATTTTTGAATGAATAAATAAATTTTCATCCATACATTGTTGGTTTCATCCTATTCCATGTGTGACAAATAGCTTTCATCATTCCAATGAAGATAGCTTTTTGCATTGCCTAAAATAGACAGAAAAAATCTATTGCAATCTTAACCCCTAAAGGGACCAAATGGTATTTTAGGGGGCAACATAGAAATTTTGGACAACTCACTGCAAATGAAGTTTTTATTTTATTTTATTTGAAATTTTCACACAACATGTGTCCAAGGAGTAGCTTTAAGGCCCAACAATTTTCACAACTTTTGACTATATGGTTAAATTTTTTTTGAATGATATGTAGTTTTCATTGCTCGGCAGGCAATCCATGCAACTAAAAAAACTTCTTTAAAATCACTTTTTTTTTAAAAAAAATCTTGAAATGGATTTTATAGATTTATTTATACGTGCAAAGCTTTTAATCATTCCATTTTGATTAATGAGATGGAAATTATGAAGAGTCTTAGTTGTCAGTGATTTGTGGATAGTTATGGAATCTCTACTCTAAGAAGAATTTTGAAGTCCTTTATTTAACTCAGTTTTCAATATTTTGGAAAAAAATAAAAATATTAGATGTACACTGTTTATTACAACATTACAACCATTGGGATTGGCATTTTTCAATCCCATAAATAAATTGTTTACAATTTAGTACTTTGAATCATTCTCTATTTTTTTCTACTTACTATTTTTTTCTATATGTTGTACAATTCCAAATGATTTGAAATTTTTCAGCATGTAGCCAACTTGCCATGAAGAATGAATCCAAAGAATTAAAACCATTTTGGACATTTTTTCATAATGATTTGACCTTGTGAAGTGCAATTGCACATTTTTGCGTAGGGCCAAAAAAGGACTTTTGTCACTTTAAATGCTAATATGTTGCAATCTACATGGTGGAAATTTCTGAAATTTTTTCCACATCTTCTTAAACTAGCGTATTACAAGATCCTAAGGTTATATGTGTCCAAAAATGTTCAAAAATATGATACTTGTACTAGAAATGACACTTTTGGCATATTTTTGGTGAAAACATAGTCAAAATCTTGTAGGGGTTAAGGACAAGATCCATTGCCAATTGGTCAAACATCATGTTTGAGTTGAATGTAGCCTATTAGATTGCGTTCAAATATCAATCCAATATTTTTAGTACTTGAAACTATGAATTATATATCATTACAAGAAATTTCAATTTGTTTCATGAAAAATTATACTTGTTATCATTTTTGTTGCACAAATTGAAAATAAATGAGTAAAAATAGAAAAAAAATCCAAATAATTTGAAAAAATTTCAAGAGGTACAAGTAGCAATGGAAATTAGTGTGGAAATTTCTCAATTGGTGATTTTTTTACATCAAAAACAACGACAACAAAGACCTTGAAGTCGAATTTGGCTATTAAATCAAATTTATCCTATTATTTAACTAATGTGTGAACTTTTGATATTCTTTTGCTAGTTGAAAATTTTATTTTCTATTTGTATTGTTTTTTTTCAAAAAAATTGATGGAAAAATCAATTATTATGATCTTTTAAAGTTAAAGATGGAAATAAAATTATATCCATTACAAGGTATATTAGAATAAATTGTTATTTTTAGCATAAATAAAGGTTAGAATGAAAAATTCAATTTTATATAATTTAAATTTAAAATCCATTTTGAAAGGAGAAAATATAAATGAAAAATCCAACACATTGTATTTTTTAGATTCTAACATCTGGCACTTGCAATTGCAATAGATTTTGGATTGTTAAAAAAATTTAAGATGAAATAGAAAGAAATATTATGTCTTTATTTTTAATCAAATACAAAAATGATTGTATTGAAAGTTAAAATCAAGGTTGGCCAAAGCGAATTTACTTTTTGGATATGTAAATCTTTTTTAGGGATTAAATGAGTCTTTTTTTTGTTATGGTGAGATCTTTGAAACAGTGTGTCCCTTGGTTACATTCTTGGTATCATTGAAAATCTATTTGCAAGGAAGGGGACATGGGCTTTGTTTTGTGGCATTTGGGCCTATAGTGTAAAGGTTATTGAATTTTGAAATTTTTTATGAATTAGAAAATTAGAACATTGCTTCCATTTTATTTTATTGTTATATTGTAGCAACAACGCAAGGCACACTAGTTTTCATTGAAGTGATAAAGCCTTTTTAGTTCATGCATATTTGATGAACACACAATATTAAGGGTGAGAATCCTTTTTTGTCTATTCCAAAATGTGTACATTCATTTCTAATAGACAAAAAACATCCTAAGGTATGGTAGCAATTTAATTTAGTGATTAAATCTATTGCCAAAAAAGGATCTATCTTTGAATATTTCCTTGCAAAATTTGGCATAAATTTTCAATAGATTATCACTCTAAAAATTGTATCCTTTTATCATAGGATGTTAGTATGTTTGGTGTATTTTGAAGAAAAAAATTTTAAAATGAAAGAACGAGGTTGCCTTGTTAAAAAAATAATTGTAGAATACCTCATCTTAGTATTTTAGAACTTTTCAAATTATTGCACACTAAGTAACTCAAGTCATGTTATTGTGCATATTCTATAACTTGAAAATAGTGAATCAAAATAAATCAACAAAAAGAGAAGACATTATAAATTTTTGTTTGTACAACTTACAATGTTTTTTTTAATTTGATAGAAAGTATAGTGCATGCATCTAATTTAGATTTCCTCTTTAAATTCCATTGCTTGTTTGAAATTTTATAATTTTAATTTTTTGATATTTTAATTTATTTGATTTTCAAACACAATTTCAATACATGTAGCCATCTTTGATTTTATAATCATTTTTTATAAATATAAAAAATGCCAAAATCTTACAGTATTTTGATGAATTTAGTCAAGATTTAATCTCATGCTACAAGTTAGAGGAATAAAAACAATCAATCAATGCATGGAATGGGATGGATACAAGGTACATGATCTAGTGCATTTAACTGTAATAATTCTTTCGTTTCAAAAATAGATTCTATAATGACCAACAACTATGAACATCTTCAAAAGAAGAGTCAATCATTATGAAGAGCATCCCCCATGGCCTTTTAAATTTTATTGACAAAAAATAGTTCTCCAAACTAGTTCGAGTTTGAAGCATGCATGAGGCCCCCTGTAGTGTAGTTCAAGGTTGCGACACTTCATCCCACAATAGAGAGACTAATAAAGATAAAAAAGATCAATTCTATAGTAAAAGAACAATCATAACAATATTTTGCCTTGTCTTTTCTTTCGAAGGACTTGCCAAAGAAAACCCACGTGGTGTGGTATTCATCACAATTAAACAAGTCCGTGGTAGTGGTGTGCCTATTAGCGAGGGGCAAGGGATCTCATTTTTTGCCAAACTTATTGCACCTTCAAATTAGCATTGTAGTCAATCATTTTGATAAGACCATAAGAGGTGCTCTAACCATAACTAATAATTTTAAATGATTGATGAGTGATTAGCTTATAATCTTTTCTCTTTTATGAAACAAATCAAAAACTTGGAAATGGGTCCACATCCAATTGTCATTCAAAGTAAAAATCTTGCATACAAAACTCAAGCTCAACTCAAACCAAGAGTGTCTGTTGCCACTAGATAAGGCTTGAAGCATTTTCATTGGCCAAAGGCTAGATTTTGTCCACTAGAACATTCATATAAAAACAAATGGCCACTTGAAGTAGTATCATGTCATCACCCACTCCCGCCAAAACTCAAGATGAAGCCATAATTATAATAGACAGGTTTGGGATCAAGTGGGGAGGTGGTTTCAAATTTTGTCTAGTAGACAAAATGAGTTTATTCAAGAAGAAAGGGGTTGTGAAGGAGCTTCAATGAAACAATAATGCAACTACAAAAGAACTTTCATAGATATAATTTTTAGTGTGAATCCGTACATCGAATGGACAAATTCCACAATGACATCGCAATTTCCCTCTACACCAAGGCATATGTAGTAAACTAATATGGGGGCTGCAGGTCTAAACCTAACTTTGCACAAGTTGAAAACATTTGTGGACCTTCCCAACCCTAGACCGGAGAACCTGTTCATCAGTTTTTTCTCCTCTCTGCCCGTGCCCGTGGTCAATCTGCCCGTGGTCAACCTGCCCGAGGCCTCTACCAATTGAAATGGGCTCTGTGGGGTCCACAACCACGCCTGACAATCAACGGATGTAGATGCGACGATCGACGGATGTAGATGCACCGGAGGCCCCCATGCGCCGCAGTTTTTCATCCCGGGTAACACGAAACGAGAATAGAGCGAAGGGGGACGTGGCGCGACGAGACACGTTCGGCGCAGCTTCGGTTACCCCCACGTCAGTTGCTCCGGCGAACTTCGGGTCATCCAGCTTCGGTGTCCCCTGCCAGCAGTTGTGAGGACAACCGGCAACTCTGCCCTAACGACCCGCACTCCCGCTTGCCTGTAGCCCCCACGCCATGGATTTGCAGCACCTGGCCCTGCTTACAACGGAATCATTCCCTAACCATCCGCTCCCCTTCGCATTTATAATCCGTGCCAGCTTCTGCAATTCGAAACTTAGTTTCGCAGCTCATTGTCGTAGTTTTTGTCGCAGTAAGTAACCAAGCCGTAGATTACAGTACCAGAGCCGCTTCCTGACCTATTACGAAGAAGACAGCCAGCAGCGTTTGCTCATAATCCTCTGCTTACTTAGGACTTGCTCTTGCGGTGCCCGGCGGAAATCATTTGATGTGCCGGCGTCTATAGGTTCTCGATCATCGCCGGTCTTGGGAGAGGGGCAACGGAGTAGCGGTCATGGTTCTTGACTGCTGGTGGGGACTCTGTTTCTGTGAACAAAGATTCGTTGTCTTTGGTGATTGTGTATGGACGGTGGAGAGAAATACTTTGATTTAGGAGTGGGTGGACTTTTTCTCTTTTCGTAATATTTTGTGAGATAGATCTGGCGGGTGACCAGTACTTTCGGTGTTAAAACTATTTTGGTGTAATGATAAATTAAGGGCAGGCCGGCAGTTGTGTGAGCGCCAATTTTTTCGTCTTCGGAGTGAGAGTTCTGGAGAAGATTTGAGCAGCTTTAGTGCACTGTTAGGATTTCAGCTTGAATTGTGAGCGGAGAGTGATGTTGGTGGAATTGCGCGTTTTGTTTGCGAGTGGAGTTTTTTTATAAGCGTCGTCAAGAAGAGAATGACGAGGATGTAGAGTTCTTGGTGCTGTGAAAATTTGTTAAGAAGCATGTATAAGCTTTAGTGTGGAATTTGGTTTATGTGTAATGAAAGGCCTGGATTCTTGTTCGAGTGCTCTTGTTTTATACGTTCTCACATGAGAAATTTATGCGGTGGCTGTGCTTGCTAGTGCGATTTCTTTTTTGCATGCGAGTATGAATATCTGCGTTTGCCGGTAGTGGTTGGTTGTTTCTGTGCTAAATGTCTGTGGAAATCATTTTCACCATTCTTGAGGACTAGTTTGGTTTTGTAAGGCTCTGTTTCCTGCATCTGCTTCTTTTGTTCCCAGTAGTTGTGTTCAAAGCCTGTATATCGAAGGTTTTAGAAGTAAAGGAGTTTTAGGCAGCGTATAGTGCAGCGCGGGCATGGAGACGTCACTTTGGGAGAGGTTTCCGATAGATATGCAGTATTACATATTGTCCAAGCTGCCCCTGCGAGCATTGATGAGGCTTCGGTGCGTGAACAAGCCTTGGAAATCCATCATCGCTAATCCCAGGACTCTGACGCTTTCGCGATCATTGAAGTCGCCTCTGATGGCAGAGCCTATGCTGGCGGTGGGCTACGACGGCAAGGAATCGTTGGAGTGGACGACGTACAGCTTCGAATCAAATCGGTGGACGATTATGTCGTCGTTCCCCGAATTGGTTCTAAATGCTGCCTCGTCTGGAGAGAAAGTGGATTACTATTCGGCAGGGGGGTTGCTGTTTTTCTTGCTGTCTAGCTACAGCAACTACGGGGAAACGAAGTGCCTGGTGTACAACCCGTTGACGAAAGCCTCGAGGGAGTTACCTCTGTTTGCGAGAGACTGGTTGTGTGGAGCGTTCGCAATCCCTATTGCGGACACCGAAGCTAACTCGTACAAATTCATGATGGGAGACCAGGAACACTGGGCTCGTTACACATCTTCGTCTGATTCGTGGGATGAAGGAAGCATCACATCTGTCGGGTGCCTCGCCAGTGGTACCAATGGTGTTCAATGCAATGACCTTTTGTTCTTTGTGGTTCCTACCATGCGAGGGCATAGTGATCTGGCTACTTACAACTCGAAGAAGAATGTCTGGCTTGATACCTTCGATTACGAGCAAATGGCCGAGGTCGGGTATCATCTTAACAACCGCGGATACTCGGAGAACAACCGAATCTTCGAGTGGGACGGGTCGCTGTTTTTGTTGACAGTGCAGGATGGCTGCATCTCCGAGCTGGATCTGAACACCAAGACGTGGACCAAGAGGTTTGAATTGCCACGCACATTGTTAGCAGAATTTGAAAAGATTCAAAATTGCATTGCAAAAGGCAACAGGTTATGTGTCGTTGGCAGTGCCAAGACACCCAGATATTCCTCTTTATTTGTAGTTTATTTAAAGCAGCAAGACTCGTGGAAGAAGCTTGAGCCCTGTCCGTATGAGAAGTCGGATGCTCATTCGTTTCTCTTCCAGCCGAGTTTGCTGTCTGTGTAAATTTGTAATCTTTTTGTCATATATATACATTGTGTGTTCATAGGTTATCAATGTTGTGCAGGCACGACTGGGTAGGATGCTTAGAACTTATGCTTGACTTGGATTGTTGATACAGTGGCTTCAAGTTTTGCGCTTCTACCCGAACACCATCCTTTGCCGACTCAGGTGCACGGATCCCGACCTTTTTGGGTCACTTTTTGACTACCGGCAATACCCTCGAGTCTTGTTGCAAATTGGCTAGTATGTTTGTTTTTAAAATGCAGCTTCTCACTAACATAGTTGTCATGCGATTTTCATGTTTTCATGCGATTCTTTGGAATATTTGCTATTTGTTTTGTTGTGATTGCTTGCAAGCAGCTATGCTTTTGAAACATAATTCGGACTGAAGTGTTCAGCCTTGATACAGAAGTTGATTCGAGAGATTATGGCTGATGTAGTTGTGAGCTGCAGAGGATGCTTACAACTGTCTTATGCTGTTGATGGTACTTGTTGACCCATAGAAGGCTGGGAGGTGAGAGTACGGATGGTTAGGTTACAAGTTGCAGTAGAGGATTGCGGACTTGGTCTATACTTGGCTGCCTTGGAATGAAGTTGCTGAGGTTTCACTTTGTAATCCTAGGGTTTGCTTGAAAAGTTTCACAAGGATATGATGCACATTTGGTATTACATAGACTAGATTAGGAATTATCCTTCCAAGACCTCGAAGCCTTGTAAACTTTTCTGAGTTTGTATTTGAAACCATCTCCCTTTGTGGTGATTGCGTAATTACCTCTCTATGGGTTGATAGAGTTCGAGGCTGCTATTGTAATGCAGTCTTCTTTTCTTTGCGTGATAAACGGCGTCTTGCTCATCTCCTTTGTTACCTCCCTGGTCTGCAGTGGAACTGTAATTTCCTCCATCTGCGTGGTGTTGCTGCGAAAGAAAATGAACTTACCTATGTCCGGTATGGGCAATCTTTTCTAAAAGTTTTTCTGTGAATGGATGCATGTTGCTTGGAAGATGAGGTTTCAATGAGTTACAGATATTTTCCCTTTTGTACAAAACACTCTTCTTGTGCATGCCCATGAAAGTGCCTTATTCATCTATTGATGTAACAGGCCGCCTTGGCGGACTCTGAACCATTTGATCCAGTCACGGGTGTGTTGTTTCCTATTCCCACTTGACTTTGGGGACTTGCGATCTTATTCTGCAATTTCACGTCTTGTTTCGTACCTTTTCTCTCTGTTTTTAATGCAAACTTAGACAGGGTTTATACTAGCTTTGGGGCCAGATGGAAGGCCGGCCTGATTTGCCTTCCATCTTGACTCCAATTTGGCCCCCATTCACCACTCCGGCCCTAAATAATGTAAAGTGCTGAGACGAAAAAGTAGGGTTTGAGATCAAAAAGTAGGGTTAGATTGCCAATTCATCACTCCAGCCTTAAATAATGTAAAGTGTCGAGGCTTCATTTTAGGGCTTAGTTTTCAATTAATGTGTTCTTGGATTTTTTTAATACTCAATTACAAAAATATAAAACAATGTATCTTTTTCTTTTTTTTCTTATTTCAAAAATAAAAGATAGTTTTAAAATTTTAAATTTAAAAGAAAATTCCTACTTTATCTATTTATCAATTACATAGAGTTGAAATTCAAAAGCACATGTTCAATGCCAACACATAGATAACTTATTGAAGTGACATATATGATAATACTTCTTAAACATTTGGATAATTTGTACAAGGATCTACTATTCAATTTTGGAAAATATAAAATACACATCTCAGAATATAAAAAATCTAAAAAGAGAGAGAATCATTAGTATTGTTAAGAAAAAAAGGGCACAAAAAACTTGTACATGTTCTCAAGCCAAGTAGCCTAATAATTTTTTAAAATGATGAAGGTAATAACTACAAAATGTCAATACAAACAAAATATGTACCTTGCTTAAAACCACCATCATCATTCTATGCATATCTTATAAATCCATAAATGCATATGGTAGTTTGTTCTAAAAGTGCCCATGCTCTAAAAGCAATCATGAGGCAAAGTTACATTGTGTTTTCTACAATGTACCAACACTATACATTTTAGAAGGTGGTTGCTTTTAGTGACCACTACATTCCAACTTCAAAAATTCATAAGTAATTACACAAAAGTCCAAAAAATATGAAATAACTTGGATTAGATGCCAATTCTATTTTTATTCCTACAAAAAATTTAAAAAATTGTTTCAAGAAGTTTAACTTCCCTCTAAATGCAATTAGCTCTTAAAAGCATAGTACCTTACATGACAATTGCAATAATAAGTAATGAGCATGTAGAGATATGCATGATCCAATGGAGGAGCCCAATTGGCTCCAATTTAGCTTTAGATGGAAAATTGGGCCACCCAAAACCTTGTCTTGATTGCTCCCTTGGAGCCGGATGGTTTGGCATCAAAACTATGCCACCTAAGGTGATGCATAGGATGAATTGTAGTTTCAATTTGACTCTAGTATAAAACTCTTGGGCCAAATTTGGAGAAATTGAATGATTCTATTGGTTCAAACTTAGAGAGATCTTGTTGGCCTTCAATCCGGCCCAAGTATAAAGTGGGCCTTAATTGGTTTCTTTCACAACACCATTCAATTTAGATGTAGGCTATCATTTTTATGCATACAAAGAAGATATTCCCACTATTCCTCTTCTATCTTGGCAACATGACTCCCATTCACCCATTGATGGTGTTACTTTACTAGTACAGTCTCTACAAACCAAAAAAACAATCCGTGAGAAGACCCACATAGCAACTTAGATCACTAGCTTATGGGTCTTCTTGTGGGTTGTTTCCATAGTCTCTTAGTACTTGGTTTCTATTAAGGTAGAATAGCTCATTAAGGTAGGATGCTCTAAAAGTGACTCTAATCTAAAATTGCTAATATGAAGGTACATTTATTTTCTTCAATGAAGCAACAATATACATTTTAGGTTGCATTTCAACTTCAAAAGTTCGTAACAAATTTCACAAAGGTCTAAAAATATAAAACTACTTGGATTAAATGCCAATTCCATTCAATGAAAATTTACTAAAAATTGTTTCAAGGAGTTTAGCTTCCCTCCAAATATAATCAATTGTTTAAGAGCAAACTACCTTATGAATAAAAAAACCCATTCTAGACACCTAGGGGATGACTTGCTAATAGTGTTTTTTCAATAAATGAGATTTGGGCTACATTGGATTGAGTTAGTGGGCATAATTAATGTTTTAAGTGATAGTAATGGAGTGATTAGTGACAATTTAGAAACTTCTATCTTTTTTTATATAAATTCATCATAGGAAGTGACTTTTTTAGTCCTTCATGTTTTACTATAGGTAAGTAAGATGACCATTATGGATACACTTTTTGGTAGTTTGGAGGTAGTCTAAAGACTTTTTAAAGCCATGATGGATAGCTCACTTCAAAAATTCATAACAAATTCATACTTTGTCGAAAAAATATAATTTTGATTGCCCTTCACTGTTTCTCACACTTGTCTTTATGTGGAGGAAAAAATTAAAATTTTCAATAATGGCATGAAGACACTTCTAATTTTGTCCATGATGGATCATTCCACTTTAGTGTTTTATTTCTTTTTAGCTATAACAACTTGTCAATGTTGATTTCACTAACATCCTTAACCTTACAAATGCCACAACTATTTTTGGTCAATGAATGATAGAGAATCCTTTTGTGTAGGATAGAAGTACAAGAATTCATCGTTAGAATTTAGTGTGAAAAGGGGAGGTCTTGTACAATAGTTTGAGTTTGAGTAAGTGCTTTCAAATTTTTTTAAACCAATGATTCACTCAATTTAATCATTGGAATCATTCCTAGATATGTGCTTCTTGATTTTTTTAATCCCTAAGAGCCTAGCATGCATTTTTTGGCAGTATAGAAATTTTGGGCAAGTACATGTGACTAGATATTTGCATATTTTAGGCTGAAATTTTAATAGAAGGTGGAAACAAGGAATATCTTTCATATGCATCAAATTTCATGACATTTGGAAATATGAGTCAAAAGTTATAGCCAAATATGTTACTTTTTAATCATTTGGGCAGTACAGGCAGATCAACAAAAATCACTTTTTTTGAAAAAAATAATTTGAAATTGGATTTCTAGAGTTATAAGTATGTGGAAAGTTTTAAATCATTCCATTTTGATCAATGAGATGAAAGCTATGAGCAATTTTTGTTTGCGGGTAGTTATGGATTTTCTATTCTAAAATAAACTTTGGAGGCCTTTATCTCACTCAATTTTCAATATTTTTTGAATAAAATAAAATCATAGAATGTAGATTGTTAACTACAACATTTCAACCATTGGGATTGGCATTTTTCAATTCCATAACTAAATTCTTAACAATTTTGTATTTTGAATCATTCTCTACTTCCTTGTTCTTACTAAGTATTTTTTCCTACATGCTGTATAATTCCAAATGATGTAAAAATTTTCAAGAGTATAGCCAACTTGTTTAGAAAAAAGAATCCAAAGAAGCACTAGCATTTTGGACATTTTTCAAAGAAAAGTGAGCTTGTGAAGTGCAACTCTAGTTTTTTGAGGGCCCAAAAAATGATTTTAGTGAATTTGAATGCTTATATCTTGCAATTTACACGGTGAAATTTTTTCAAATTTTTACCACATATTTTCAAATTTTTCAAATTTTTACCACATGTTTTCAAGGTGACATACTACAATATCCTATGGTTATGTATCAAAAAAAATTCAAAAATTTGGCACTTGTATTAGAATGGCAATTTTGGAGCATTTTGGTGAAAACATAGTAAAAGAACTTTAGGGGTTAAATGATTTCCCTTGGTTACCAACCCATGCTTTCAAGATCAATCTTGTAGTTGAATCTTCGCCAATTGGCAATGGCATAATATACTTTCCATTGGAATTGACAGAGGGAATGTACAACAATGTTTGAGTAATGTTATGTTGAAGACTTGTCCTTCTTTCATATTCCATTTCCAATTTAATTGTTAATGTAGGTCTCTTTATACCCAAGTGACCAATTGTAGCATTATATGTGCTTATTGGCATCTCCTCTTTCAACCGTTGCCAAGTACTACAAAATCTTATATTCATGCCTTCATAATCATGTCATCTTTAAAACCTATTATATTGAAATAGCTCTTGTGAAATAATACATAGGCAATAGAATAAGATATGTAGGCAGCGTTTTCATCCATAATTATAATATGAATTGTTATGTTATTCCCATCAATTAGAGATATGAAAGCTTGAAGGAGACATGTGACTAATTGGTCTAGCTTTTTATTGATTGTGTGAAGTCCTAAATTATTGAGTACTCACTTTGCCCATTTTATTAAGAAAACATAATTCTTAATTTTAGCACTCAAATAGTCCAAAAAATTTTCAAAGAGGAAATACATGTGTCAAATTTTGTGTCAAATTTGTAAGCAAATTCATTCAAATAGACTTTGTAGGTACTTACTAAATTTCCAATTATTTAAAATTGATTGTTGAATATCAATTTTTTTTACAAAATCAATTTTTTTAATGATTTTCTATTTTTATATTCTATTTCTATGGTATTTCTTAATATTTCCATACTATAGAAATATTAAGAAACTAATATGAGAATATGAAAGAATTTGGAAGGATGAAATTGGATGTTAACTTGTGTAAAAAGACACAATGGTAATTGAAAGGATAACAAATATCTATTTTGGTTTTATGGAATGTACTAAAATTTAAACATTTATAAATTTGTTGTAGTATATCAAGAAACTTTAGAGATTGATGAAAAATATCCCATTCTTAAGATAAATGTATCAATTTCTTGGTTTCTACTCAAATTAATTCAATTATTGCAAGAGACATTAATCTTTTTAAATTTGCATTGCACTTTTATGCTTTATGCTATATATATAAATTCACTATTGAAAAAAAAATGGAATATTTTCTTGGACATAAATGATTTAAATTTTAGAAATGAATTTTTTTCTAATTGAAAAAGAAAAAAATAAAAAAAAATAACAATCCCTTTGCAATTGTGTAAATTTGATAAATTTTGGTTTGACCTTTTGTTACGTGGTTTGATCCTAAACCCTAAAATTCCTTTACTATCTCTTGGAAAGGGGCATACATACATCGTATCACCACCACAAATACATATTAAAAAATGAAACACTTGATTTGCCCACCTACCCCCAAAATTCAAAATAAAAAAAACTTTGATTTAGATATATATGGAATGCATATAGATATGATATAGGAATATGATGTGTTACATGAAATATTAATATGATACAACATATGGATAATGTACAAGTATAGGACAAAAGATATAGTTGTTAATCCCATATTGATTGTGTTTTAGCATGTCTAGAAAAAATATACTTATAGGGGATAATGAAAAATTTATACATTAAAATTCACTCAATTATTAAGTGAGGGGATGAATGAAGTGAATTTACTCACCATCCCTTCAAAAAGGAACACCCCACAAACTATTACCATAAAATTGAGCTTTACATGCATTCAAATTTTGTACAATATATTTACATAAAAATTTAATTTTGCACTTTAATTCCAAAATGATAGAGGACAGAAAGTGTCCTCACACAATTTGAAGTCCAATTCAAAGTGTTGTAACTTTTGCATCCAAGGTCCAAATTCAATAAAACTTGTTGGGAAAGTTGTGCTCTCCCCTCTAGTTTGTGTGGAAAATATTTCAGATCAATCCAAGATGTACTGAGTTTTGAGGGGCCAATTGAAGTTCACAACTTCAATTTGAGTTCACCAAACTGCATTTAGGGGTGCAACTTTGGGGGCTTGGATCTCTTTTGTAAAACATTCATTTTCAATAAAATCTGTTGGATTTTGTTCCCCTTGAAGTTTAGTTATTGTGTTAAAATTTTCATGTCAATCCAAGTTGTTGTGTGTATTTGGGAGCAATTCAAAGTTCAACATCTTGGCATTTGGGGAGTGGAGTGAACTTTGGCGGCCTATTTTTTCTTCATACAAAGTCCATTTTCAATAAAAAATTTTGTAAAAGTTGTGCATACTAGTCAAGTTTGTGAGGCAAAATCTCATGTCAATCCAAGAAGTAATGAGTGAGTGAGAAGCATTCTAGGAGGAGGAGGTTCAGCCTTAGATGTGTTTTTTGCAATTTTTCTTGGTGTTTTTTGACATTTCAAAGCTATTTTTTAGACACAATGAGTCGATTGAATGAAAAAATTCACCAATGTGTTTGTATACTAGTTTTGAATCATTTTGTAGTGTAAAGTTTTTTCATTTGAGTAGGTTTAGAAAACAAATTTCACCTCCAAATGTGTTTTTCGAAAAATTTCAGCATCTATTTGTTACACTAAAACATTCTGATCTTGCAATTTATATGGCCAAATGACTTCAAATTTTGTACATATCATGTAAAACATATACATTATAAGATTGTACAGTTGAGATTTGTATAACTTGAAGATATCTAGACCTATAGAGCTTCAAAAGCAATGATGTTTTTGAACCCTGGATCTTGAATGTCACTTTGGGGTTAAGCAAATGAAAGGATATATCTGTAATGAATTGTAATCTTTTTTTGAAAAATAGAATTCTCTATTGTTTTTGAGAAGATTGGTAAAAACATTTATACCAAAATTATAAAATGAATTAACCCCTAAAGTTCCAATAGTCCTCTTGAAGGACTTTTGAGAGTTTGGTTAGGTTCCTTTAGGTAGGTTCTTGTGATCTCAATTTTTGACATGATTTTTTGAAACATTTTTTCAAGATAGGAAAATTTGTTAATTGTCTAGAAATATAATTTTTTAAGATTTCAATCAATGATGGGGAGCAAAAGTTTTGCCATTTAAACCAAAAAGCAAACAAGAGTAGGCAACAAAAAATTAAAAAAACAAATCAAAATATTTTAAAAAAAAATGTTTCTTATAGATTATGTTTTTGTCTATGTCAAAAGATTTGATTCATGCCATTTGATTAAGTGATGTGAAAGTTACAAAGCATCTTGTTTTGTGGGGAATTTTTAGTAAATTCTTGAGAAAATAATGTTTTAGGTTCGTATTAAAACTCAATTTTGACAATTTAAGAAAGAAAAGTTCCGCATGGTTTAGTTTGCTTACTAGAACAATCTCATAGTTTGGATTAGTGTGACTCAATTCCATCTTAGTGCAATGAATAATTTAGATTTTCCCACCAATCACTTTTTAAAAAATTGAATACCGAATTATTTTGTTGAATTCTTTTTTCTAGATTCTCAACTCAATTTTTCAGCATAAAAAATTACAAAATCAAAATCTATAGTGCAAAATTTTTGAGTTAAGATTCAAAGTTTTATAATTTAGTCATTCAAGATTTAAAAAAAAACTGTTTTCTCTACTTTAAACATGAATATCCTACAATCTATGTTGGCAAATAATCTGAAATTTGTTCAATACATTCTTGTTCTAGTCCAATGCAATATCCTATAATTAAATACTAGAAAAAAACTGTTTTAAAATGTTTTTTCTCTTTGTAATAGAAATGATAATTTTGTGATGAAAAAGTAGCCCTAGGACATTTTTCAATGAAATACATCATTGTCAATCAAAATCATTTATAACACTCAAATTAGTAAAAATCTTTACTTCTAGTAATAGGTGATAAATTTGTGATACAATAAAATATTTTCAAATGCTTGAGAATTTTGAGAATTTTCAAAAATTCAAAAGGGAGTTAAATTAGTCTTTGAAAGCTATATTTTGTTAACTTGTCTCAATTGCCTAAAGTTTTTCAAATTTTAGCTTAACCTTAAAATATTATGGAGGACAAAAAGTGTTCAATGAATGACTTTGAAATTTCTTTGGTAGAAACAAAAAATACAACCATTCATCCAAGAATAATTTTGGATGAGTATCTCAACAAAGGACTAAAATTAACGTCATGGGAACCCATATTCCATCACATTTTTGGCACCAAGAGTTAGATGAATTCCATTCACTATATTGAATTGGTTAAAAAATTTCATCGCCTTTGGAAGGTCTCTCTTGATGAACAAGTGCTTAGGTAAAGGACACTTCTTTTCAAGGTTGTTTGAGAAAGAGAAGTTGAGCTCAAAGTGGCATTGCACACAAGGTTGTTTGCCATGAGTCACTCTCTTGCTTGCATGCCTTGGAATTATTGTAGCAAATTCGTTCGGTTGCCTTTTGAAGAACAAAAATGTCCTTTAAGGGTTAATTTCTTTCTAGACTTATATATACATGGAAAGTATTAAATCATTCTATTTTGATTAATGAGACAAAAGTTTTGAGGAGTTTTACTTTGCGGGTAGTTTGTGGGTAGTTATAGAATCTCTATTCTAGGATAAACTTTGAAGTCCTTTATTTAATTCAATTTTTAATGTTTAAAAATAAAAATAAAAATATTAGGTATAAATTACATAAATAAATTGTTGATAGTTTAGTATTTTGAATCATTAGCTATTTTTTTTTTTCTATTTACTATTTTTCTCCTATATAAAGTACGATTCCAAATGATTTGAAATTTTTCAAGCATGTAGCCAACTTGACTTGAAGACTAAATCCAATGAAGCACCACCATTTTGGACATTTTCTTCATACAAATGTGACCTTGTAAAGTGTAGTGCAATTGCCTAGTTTTTGCAAGGCCAAAAAAGGATTTTTGCCACTTCAAATGCTAATATGTTGCAATCTATACTATGGAAATTTCTGAAATTTTTTCCGCATCTTTTCAAACTAGCTTACTACAAGACCCTACGATTATATGTGTCCAAAAACTTTCCTTTTCTAAAATTTGGTACTTGTCCTAGAAATGGCAGTATTGGAGAGGTTTGGTAAAAACATAGTCAAAAACCTTCAGAGGTTAATGAACCTTAAACCCTAAGTGCTTCAATATCCATATTCTAAATGATGACCAAGAGTTTTGTCATAATTATTTGTTCAAACTACTATACTATTCTTTCATCCTAAGTACTTCTTGTTTCTTCATAAATCAACCTCATTTTTATAATCAATTTGATGAAATTGAGATAAGACCTTTATTTGCACAAATATACAAGAAAAAAATTAAAAAATTAAAAATTGTATAAAAGGGTTTAGACATTAAAGGACAAATAAAAGTTCCTCACAAGGAGCACTTAAGGAGGTTGGCCTCATGGTCTTGCACTTGCTCATCATCACCATGAATACAACAAACTTGGCGTCATTGAAGTCCAAATTGTTGTTATATATTGTCAATACCTCATCAGCATCCTCATTATCAATGCCATGGGTCTTGTAAGTGGAAGGCAAACTCTCTTGCCTTGGCTTTGAATAAAAAAAAATTCATCATGTCTCCAATTTACCAAAAAATTCAAAAACTCTTTTTTACTTCTAAAATGGCATGAAAGTTTGCTTTAAATTTATTTTAATCTTTAATTTTCATGGTGGTTGAGATCTCCATGACCTCTAAGCCAAGGAGAATGTGCTTAATACCTTTGAAAAGTCTTGGGATGGGGCTTGAACAAAGCCAAATTTCATGCCCTTATGGTTTCTATAGCAAAAAATATTGAATTTCAAAAGAAGTATTTTTTGTCCCTCAAAATGAAAATAGAATTTTGAGAACCTTTTGATTGTCTTGCAAAGAGACAATGGATTGATAGGCCAAATGGAGCCATCTTGGTCAATTAGAAGTTAAAAATTCCATTCTTTAAATTTATCAAAATTTTATTGAAATTATTGATGGTTTAAACCAACCTTGAAAACTTACAAAAGTAATGGAAATTTTAGAAATCAAGTAATCAAAGAATTTTTTAAAATTAAATAAAAAGAATTCAAAATTTTGAAGATATAAGAGAAATTTAAAATGTCAATAAATTTTTAAAAAAGACAAAGTTTAAGCTTTTTTATATACTTCAAAATTTGAAAAAAATCATAGAAACCATAGAAATTATAGACTATAAGCATTGTTGTGGTTTTATGAACTCTACCAAATTTATAGGTCAATAAAGAAAACTTAAAATACATATATCAATGAAATCTACAAATCAATGTATAATCAATTCAATCAAGAAATTGGACAAGAATTGGGTTGTTGGAATAAAAAATCTAAAGCATTATAGAAGCACTAAGTTTCAAAAAATTCATTGTAATAATGATCACAGGATCAATTATTTCTATTGTTTGGAAACTTAAGAAATTTTTTGTTGGACTATCAAGACCAATGGATTTGACTAACAAGACCAATGAGCTGAACCACCAAGACCAATCTTCCTATAGATACACCTCCCTTTGGCATCCCCACTTACAAGTTTATTTTTTTCAAGTTGCCTTTCATTGTTCCTAGCTTGTTTTTTCTTCTTGCTTCACTTTGGATCACCAATAACTGCCGTAGCATCCAAGTCTTTGCATTTGGTTCCTAGTGGGCATCAATCTCACACTCTTCCTTCTAAAAAGAAGAGTATTGAGTTGAAAAAAAAGAGTCGTACATCCACCACAAAGAGGCAAAAGAAGGATTGCGTTGGTATTAAATCAAAACTTTCCTAAACGACAAATCACATTGCAAAGGATGAGGTTCCTACAAAGCCACCTAGCGCCAAGAAATTCTTCTACATTCCCAAGGCAAGGCTAAAAGCCAAGTCATGGGAGCCTACAACGATGCCATCCCCACCACCTCCAATGAAGTCAATAGAAGTGCCAACCAAACCCATTTGGAGCATTTGGGATTAGCCTCACTACTACTAGCCATGAATAGCTAGTTCCAAGTTTGAATTGCATAGCACATTGTATACACATAAGATAGACCCTCTTGTGAAGTGTCACTTTTTGATGTTACAAACAATTGTCATTATTAAATTGGTCCAAATTGTATGTTTTCTTGTTGGTCAATGAAAGGAGGTTCCAATGCCTCAAATGAATGAACATGACATTTGGATCCCATGTGCAGAAATGAACTTAGCGGATAATTAAGCCCTTTATTACATTATGTGACTCTATGTGCATTTGTACTCACTCTTTGCACTAATTAATCTAAATTAAGTTATTTCAATTGCAAGCCTGTGAGTGTGGCTGGATGGGACCAACTACCCTCCAATCTGCCTTCGTTGGGAACAATTGGTTCAGCCTAGTGTAGTGATCCCAGAACTAGTTTATGGAATTTAGTGCAATATGTTCCCTAGTTTAGGGTATTTAGTGCCGTATGCTACCTTCAAGACAAACATGCATCAGCTTTGGCTACCTTGAGAGTGAGTGGCATTAAAAAAAATAGAAAAGAAAGGATTTTGCAAGTTGTAAAAGAGAATTGGGAGTACTACTATAACCCAAAATTGACTAAATAGATGCTAATTCCTGTGAGGAGGAAGTAACAAAGTGGCTATTGCGATCTACTGGTTGTTGCAATCTTGGCTAAAATTTGATTTTTTCAAGGATTTTTTCCTATATAC
Source organism: Climacium dendroides (assembly GCA_950106755.1). NCBI lineage: Eukaryota > Viridiplantae > Streptophyta > Bryopsida > Hypnales > Climaciaceae > Climacium > Climacium dendroides. The sequence continues at coordinate 6,299,027 of OX467084.1, read as the reverse complement.
ATTGAGCTCTTGAAATTTTTTGGTTAAAACTTTTTGGTAGCAATGGTGCGAAATTTAGCCAGTTCTGTGAACGCTGGTCCAGTGAGACATTCGGATTGCAATTCCGAACTGAACCCAGGCAGGCAGGCAGCTAGCTTCAGAAGAAGCATATTATCAGCTTACACGCAAACTCAGTCCATCGGGAACTTTCATCTTCATCACAGGCAGGCAGGCAGCTTCCAAATTGGGTTGTGGTCCATAAATAATGCATCTGTATAATACCTTCATTTCTTAAAAGATGATACCTCAAGGCTAGAGCAGTCGCCTATGAACTCTATGTCAAAGTATGTACTCGTACAAGGTAAATGCACCATACTCCACAACTCAACACTCATAGCAAACTAGCGCACTTATTAAAAAGATACACAAAAAACACAAACATCTCATTCAAAACATAAAGCAAGCTTTCTAAAAAGAATATGTAGAAGAATACCACACTCATATGCACTGCACACAATTCACACAAAGTCTAAAAAAAAACAAGAGTACAAAGTGTAATTCATCACATGAGACTTGCCATCAATGATGAGATGTCCAACATAAACAAATTACAGAGCTGGTGACGACTCAATCCTCTACCCTTGAGGACTCAATCCTCAAATTAGGCTATAAATTATTACTACAAGTGAAAAAAATTGGTACATGAAGAAATAGGTTTTTAGTCCAAGGATTGGTACTTTGCAGTGGAAAGATATTTCTTGGGATTATCTTGCAACGGGATCCATGTTGGGTCCCATTGATCCTTCTTGGCCTCCGTCATATAGTCCGTGATAGTATAGTTGGTCCAAGCCATATATCCCTCGTTTAGCATTGACAACCTATCCGCCTCTTTTGCAGCCTCCTCCGCTATATCTAATACACACACAATGCAATTCATGGTAGTAAGTTCAAGTGAACAACCAATACATAATTGTCATATACTCCTCTAGAGCCAATCATGAGATCAAACTTTCACCTATCCAAGGGAACAAGTCATATACATGAAACCAATTGTTTCAACTTAATGTATCCACTCCACCACAACAAACTCAATGGTTCAACATATCCAACATCACAAATGCATTGGCTCCATGCAATGCACATCGAGTTCCAAAGAGTGGGTACCATATGTGGATGTGTCTTTCATGTCGTTGGGATCCGTCACTCCTTTGGCAAGGGAAATGTCGCAAAACCACCGGATTTTTCCTTTGTCAATCCCTCGAGCATTTCTACAAGCACACAACACTTTGAATTGAGTTCCTCATTTGAACTTTAGAAGGTGGTTACACTAGATTGCACAACAAATTCAACAAAAAGAGATGTTTATATATCATTCTATCAAGTCCAAGGCCATATTCCATGTGCTAGAATGAAAGAGGTCATGTCCTTACTTTCTAAATTTGATGTTCCTGTATCTTGGAATGAAAGAATCGGAAGGCAAAACATCGCTTCGAAAGTAACCCCTTCCTCTGTTTCAACATACCAAGTACAATTCATTTAGCAAGGTGGCATCCATTGATGTCATTTCATCCAAGCTTGATTTATATCTACAAGCACATATGGCTATCACTCTAAATTGTCCAATCCAATGAACCCCAATTTTTCAAAAGAGACTTGTCAACTTGTTTTTCCTTGTCTATAGTTTGATGGAACCAAACAATTATAAATAATAGGACTTGCTTAGGTACAAAGAATATGCAATTATAGACCCATAGTTCTTTAATTTCATTGTCACGTTTGGATGCTTCCTAACAAAAACATAAAAATCAAGTAGGTAGTTGTAGAAATCAAAAGGGGCTTACTTGAGCCTCAAATGGGCCACCAAATCCACTCGAGGAAGTTCTCCCCAAACGGCCGCATCCATTTCAATGGAGTCCCTATCTTCCTACAGTGGCCAATGACAATAATGAACCAACTTTTTAGATGGTCTCTAGGGAAATAATACCACCACCATGGCCAATCAATTAGACAGACTTGTTATATTGTTCCCTTTGCAAGTTTTGGACTACACATAAATGATAGTCATCCAAGTTTTTGTCCTCTAAACTATAGTGATTTTCATAGGAATGCCTAGAAAATACATAAAGAAATTCTACTTTATTCCACATGTATTTGGAGCAAGCTAAGTGCTACAGTTTATTATTATAATGATTGTTGTTATAAATATTTCATTATAAAGTAACTCAAAAGGGCTCTAAAGTAATACAAATAGATGGACCAAACAAGAAACCAATTCAACAAATGGCTCACAATAAGCACACGACATCCCAAACCAAGTCCACCCTATTTCAAGGGATTCAAAATCAAGGTCTTCATACGCAAAGCAAGCAACATGGTCTCACCATATTAATGCATGACTCCTCGCCTTCATGGACAAATGCAAATAGATTGAAGGCATCCCATGCATCCCTTTCATTTGAAAACTCTCCTGTGTATCCAAGTTTTGCAATGATAGTTTGTTAATCCATTTGGTCAAGGACAAGAAATGAAGCACACCTAAACAATCGTCACGAGAAATCAAATGTCATTTTCATGTTGAAAAAGAATGGTGCATGGCATGCAAAATGATTACCAATAGTCAAAAATGTTTTGTTGGATTCCAGAAGATCTTTGGGCCTGAAGTAGGCTACATAACTTTCCCTCCCTCCTTGTCGCCTGTTCCACATATTCACCACCATCAATCTTGACTGAGCCTTGTGAATATACTTGCTAAAATGAATAATGTACAATGTTATTTAGTAGCCATTCCTATAGCCTTTATCGATAACGGTAAGGTTGCACTAATCAAATAACAAATGACTAGCAAGGTTCTCATTCCAACGCATTTAGAGTCTTAGGAAGCTCATGATCATGTGAGACATTGGAAGTACTAGCAATAGGGCATCTACATGCTCTTAAGTATTATTTCAATAAAGTGGTTTGGTTGACCCAACTTAAGCTCAAAGTTGCAGTGACACTCTAGCTAGTGCCGAATGAGTATTATTGTTATGTAGCAAATGGATGCCAATGGGTGGAGAATGGTAGCAATTGTAAGAGTTCTAAGGGTCAAGAATTCTAAATACGTACCGTTTTACACCATGTTGCTTGAAGCGGGATTGCTTTGGTTGTTTTTTGCTACGCTTGCACCTTTGAGAACTTGTGATGGTGGTTGCAACCGCCCCTTCTACCATTGGACCTTCCATAATTTCTCCATCCTTGGAGATGTCTTCCTCATTCCCTAAAGGACTCACCCATTGGGATTCGGTAGACAAAAAGGTTCCTTGATCAAGTAGAGGATGTGGAGCGTTGCCTTCTAAAGTCTCCATCAAGCCACCAAGCATGGAGGGAGCCATGTCTTCATTGTCATTACTAGATGATTCCGTGATCTCTACAAAATCAGCTTCATTTGAACTCGTTGGCTCTCTCAATGCATTCAAGCGTAATACGGACCGAGGTGATAGAGGTGTAGCCACTCGTGATTTTTTCGGCATAGTCCATACTTCACCATTTGCACCATCACCTAAGGTAGCTTCCAAGATGGGTGTTGTCTCCATCATGTCATTATTCCCCTCCACCAAACTAAAACAAGGAGGTTCGTCTGTCCACGGTCTTTTCCGAGTAGGGTGGTTGTTGTCTCCAAGTTTGGAAGTAGAGACCATTGTTTCTTGTGCCATTGGTTGTTCCTCCAACTCACAATGGGATGCTCTAATATGCCCGTGCTTTCTATCTAATTCAAATTGCAAAAAGTTGTCTTCCAAAGTTTCGTGACCATGGACTTGCATCATGGAAGCTAGTTCTCTGTTGCTACTACTATTGCCTACAACTTCCATCCTCGTACCCATAGCCTCGTGATGAGTTGGCACAATCGTTGCTCCACAATCGATACCATCATGAATATGAAGGTCCATCCCATCATGAGGCCCTGGCTTAGATGCTTGGTTGCTCTCCATCAAGTCTTCAATCATTCTGAATATGTCATCCATTGGAGCGGTGTCCAAATCATGGGAAAGAGGTCCTAAAGATTGGGATTCTCCGCCATGTAAATGCACTCCATCTTGTTCAAGTTCACCATGAATAGGATCAACAAATTCAATTTCAGGACAAGGATTTAGTATCCATGGAGCAAGTCCTTCATCACCATGAATAGCTCCAATATTTGTGCCGTCACCAACCAAGTCAATCAAACTGTCCGCTTCTAGCTCTATCATCTTTTTGTTGGTCCCTCCTTCACATAGCGTATCAATCTCAAGCAACATAGTGCCCACATCCTCCCCAATAAGGTCTTGAGAAACTTGCCTGTTCACCTCCAGAATAGAAAAATCCAAAGTTGGATCAACACCAACTTCCACCAATGCAATATCGCAACTAGAAAGGATGGTTGGCGGCACACTAAAGCTTTGACCTTCATTTACATCATGCACCTTACTAATCACCCAAAACTCCCCTGCATTCCAAGTATCAAAACAACATGTTCCTAGAAGTCCTCTTATTCCAACAAACCGCTTATCTTGTCCACGTGTAACACCAATGATACAATTGTCCTCATTTGTGACCATTTCATCTACATCAAATCCAAACGGTCCTTGGGCAATGTAAGCCGTATTTGTGGATTGGATAATGATCCAACGACCCTCGTTACCATCATCGCAAATAGACTTGTAGCCTTCTCCTATATTGTGACTTGTAAGGAATTCCACTATACTATCTATGGAATTGGTATAAGGCCCCCACGCACCGTAGACAAAATCGGTGTCTCTATCCATCACGGGTGGTTCCATGGTATCTTTGCTAATCTCAAGTTGTGAATTCACACTATAATGATCCAAGTATGTAGATCTACAAACGTTCTCACAAACCTAGTAATCAATGTACAAATAATGGACACTCCAATGCTTCTAAGGCTAAGACACTTGTAAACTTCCATTACTTGACACAACACGATTCCTTCAAAACCATTCACAACTTGAAATCTACCTAAGCTAATGTCATATGTTTGAGCCTTGAAGGGACTTTGTATTGTATGCTTTCCTAATCTTGGAAGGAACAAAGACACGGTTTGAAATGAGACACATACACCTTCTACTACAACAATAGCGCCTAAGCAGTAGGCTAAATGAGAGACTTACAAATGAGAGACTTCCAACAAAGGCCCATGTATTTATACTTTGCATTCCATTTTCCAACTACCAAGGCTTAGGCTTGGATTTGGATTCACCATTCCACGTGGCTTGATTGGGTGGCATGGCTCCAATGCTCCAACCGAGACCATGTATGTTCTAGACAATTCCAATGAAGGATACATCCATTCATTAGTAACCAAAGGGACAATTAATGCACTTAATTCATACTCAAGTTCATTCAATTAGTATGTCATTGTGTTGCCACGCCGATCAAGATTAACGCTAATTCATTAGGAACTTACTAAGGTGGATAATTATGCAAATCCTTGAGGCGTAGTAATACAAATGCTTACTATATTTTTGGCAACATTAGAGAATTTAATGTAGTCTATACTTTTTCCATAGAGTTACACACAATGTGATTGTCATACAACTTTCATCTACATTCATTGACATACAAACAATTTTTATTCAAAATGCATCCTAGTGTTTATATAACAAGAATTATGAATTTTCTTACATTTTCTTTGAAGAAAATGGATGTGTCATACATTTGACATTGTTATTAGTCCCATTTGTGTCATACGGTTGAATTGTTTCTAGTTGTGGACCAATGATTTGTATGATTTGAATTCTAGTTCCAAATCCATTTGGTTCATCTATAGATTGATCAATTGAACTGTTAATAGTTGATGATTAGGATGGTCAAAGAAATATTTCACAAAAGTGTGTGTTTTGAAGAATGCCATAATATATGAATTTGTTGAATTGGAATGAATGATGCATGAGGACCAAAGCATAGAACATTTGTAATACTTGTTTCATCATAGCATCATACAATGCATAGCTAAGTCTTTTTGAAAGTTATGAGTGAATCAATCATATTTTCAAAGATGTTAGTTTTGCTTTCTAGCTATAGTTTTTTCTTAGGATTTTGAAATATCAATTACTATTTCGTACAAATATTTGTTCATGTTTTACATTTTAAGTTTTGATGGCTTTGAAGATTTTCGAGAATTCATTTGTCCAAAATGATGAATAATCATAATGATGTATTGATGTTCAATGTACATTTTTAAGGGCATGGTGCATTCCAATCTTACGCTATGAACAATTTGTAGTTTGTTTATATTTATTGTAGATTTTGGAAAAGTTGCTATAAATTGGTCATTTAATGTGATAAATTGGGAATCTTATATTTATTATTTTGGTATGATTAGCAAAATTTTCTTGGTTTATATATTTTAGATTTGTAAATTTTATGACATTGTAATACTATAAATTCATTGTTTATTGGCACTTGATATGAGGACTAGCCAAAATAAATCGCATATTGGAACCTTAAAACACATGTGTGGTAATCAAAATTTTCAAAATGTTGCATTTTGCTCTACTTAAAATATTGAAATGAAAAATTCTACCTTGGATACTATTGATTCTCTTGCACTTGCTAAAGGTTACTTCTAGTTGTCAAGACAAACTCTGGGTGGGTGATTGAATGTCTACTTGGATGCCATAGGTCTCCTTACATCTACCAAGCATAGACATTGGTTCAACAACGCTAGTATATGAGCTTAGAAATTTAGCATATGAGCTTTGAGCTTAGGTGTATGTCGCTACTCTATAATTATTAAAAATGCCTATAACATATATACCTATAACATAAGTACCATATAACCATGAAAGTTGCTTACAACATAGGTACCTATAATGTAAACATTTCTAATATAAATATCCTATAACCATAGAAGGTGCTTATAATCTAAGCACCTATAATATAGGAACTTAGGTTCTTAGGTTTATAGGCTAAAGATCGTAAACTCGCATGCTAGCAACTATGGACATTAGTCTTCAAGGTGAATAATTGGGCAAACAATTGGATGTGCACTTTTTGGTGTTTAATGTGAATTTTGATTTATTAATTTATTTTATGATTAACTTCCATAGACAATCCCAGGCAATTATCTTTTTAAGAAGATTTGCCCCTAAATGACATTGTTTGCGCTTCCTAGAAAAGGACATTGACATGTTGACTACCACACTCATGAAGGTCTTGACTTTTTGCCTTAATTGATCCCCATGGTCCAACATGTAAAGGACAAAATTTTGAAAATATGAAAATGGCAATCAATGCCTACTTGCTATAGCAATGTCTATGCTTCATAATGGAATTGCATAAAGCCGAATACTAAAGTTGTAATTGTTGTTGATCTTCACTAAATTTTTTTGGATAAAGCTCTCTCTTTCAATTTACATGTATATTGTAGTTCTTATAAAACCAATGATGCATGATCAAATTAATCATCTTTTATAATAATTCAACTAAAGTGGTAGCAATTGTGGTGAAATAAGAAGTGATTGATAAGATCCTTGAGAGAATATGATGACTTTTATCATTGATCCTAACTAAATAACAGATTAATAGTAAAAGGGTGATTGTAAGAAAGATTGGTCCTATTTTGTGTCACATTGAGAGTTACAAAGTTTTTTTGTATTAAAAACTTTGATGGTAGAATCCCATGAGCTTGAATTTTTTATTGGTGATGGTTAACTTGATTGTAATCATGTTCCTGACTTCTTAGAAATTTCAAAAAAATTATATTTAAAATTATATTTTTCTAATTTTTCACACTTTGACATCTATGGATTTTTATTATTGGAGAACATTCAAAATTAATGATCTAGAGTTGAAATTCTTGTGGTTTATTTTCATAGTAGGGGGACTTATGTCTACGAAAGGAAATCTAAAAATACATTATTTTATGGCCTCTATATTTGTACAAATAGGGGACCCTTATGTGTGCACTTTTGAACATTAAAGATGGTTTTAACTTTTATTTTTTGGTAAAATGTGATCGCTATCAATTCTTTACAAATGGCCAATTTCAAAAAAATTGTTCATGATTTTCTAATTATTATTAGTTTATACCTAGTTGTATCTATTTTTTGTGACAAACTATAATTTTTTTTCAAATAATACTTTTTTAGTACTTGTAAGTAGTTAACAGTGCTACTAGCCATCAATTTTTCAAATCAAAGGCTAAGATTGTTTAATTTCATAGTACTTCTAATACTCATAGAATTGAGTGGAGAAACTACTGTTTTGGCAAAACACTACCAAAATCATTCAATCTTTCTTGCAACCACCTAAAGGTGTTTGTGACACCATTCCACCTTTACCAACGACTTTCTTAAGAAGTAAGACATAGCTTTGTAGGATATTTTTTAATGAAAGTTTTGAAGTGTTTCTTGAACATTTGTCAAGTCTATAATCAGCTCCCATGTGCATTCATTGATGTCATAGCCTTGCCAATAATTTAAAGATAAAGTACAAAATTTTTAACTTTATAATCCAATATTTCTTGAACATCAACTTCTCCGCCATTGATTTAGATAGGAAGTAATGGAGCTTGAACTTGTCCTAAAATCCTAGATTCATAATAGAGGTTCTAAAAACAAGTCATGGAATACATGATGAATTTTCAAATGATGAAAAAGATTAAAGTTAAATTCAGTTGGATTAATTTTTTGATAATAATAAACAAACCTAATCATTTATAATCTAAATTTTTCAAAGGTTGTTTCGATTGAATGTGGCATAGAATAAATCATATTTTATCTCTAACTTTAAAAGACACTATTTCTTTTCACAATTCATTAGCATTGTACTGATAATTTTTTAAACTTCTTCAAAATGAAAAGTAAATTTTTTCATGAGGAATTTGCAATTTTGTTGCAAAGCCTTCATATATATATGTGTCATAGATATCACTCTTAATGTGAAAAGTATCAAACTTAAGATGTCATCCAAAATTTGCAAAGAACAATGTATGATGAGTGTGTTGAGGCATATTTGTTGTTGTTATAAGTAAATTTACAAATAGTAATAGTTCAACCTAATCATCTTGATGGTAATTGATGGTACAATGCAAATATTGCTCTAGTGTTTAATTTGTTTTTTCTATTTGACCATCAATTTCTAGATGAAAAATACAAGATGAATTTATTTTTGGGAAAGCTATTTTAAATATTTTCTACCAAAATTTAGAAATGAAATAAAAATAAGGTCATATATCTCAAGTATTACCATCAGAAGTCCATGGTAACGACAAATGTTATTTATAAAAAAATTTGTAGTTTGTATTCCAATAATATTCTTGGAAAAAAATGTCACCTTTGTGATTCTATCAACTACAATAAGAATCAAATCAAAAGACCTATATACCAGTGATTCAATAATTAAATTCAAAAATTTTGAAATCCATGGTCTCATGGTCTTTGATCAACTACACGTACATATTGCATGATTGAATGTATTATTTTATCAATTTCTACATTTGAGACCACTTAAAATTATGAGAAATAAGTTCTTCAGTTTTAATAAAGCCAAAATGATCGATAGATGGTAAGTTGTACCTTGCTTCAAGAACCTCCAATATAAGAAGTTTGAGCCTTGAGAGGGCCATCAATTTCTTGACATTGGAGAACACTGGCCAAATATATATATATATATATATATATATATATATATAAATATAATTTAGATTTATATATATTTTTAACAAACAATAGGACCTATATGGCATACAATAGGTTTAACCCCTAAACGTCTAGACTCTTCTCCAGAATTGACAATTTGGAAAAAATCATTATAAAGTACTATTTGGAAGAACACTTTAGAAGTGATATACAAAAGAAAATTGTAGACTTTGAGTTTTACATTCCATTCGTATGGTTAGATTCACCAATGCAATCACCAATATTTTTCTATAAATTTGGAAAGGAAAATTTCAAAATTCCTTCTAAATTTGATTACAAGCAAAATATTATGATTTTTTGAGCAAAACTTATTGGAATGGATTCAAAATGAGGTTCTCTTGACATGGTGATTTTTTTGAAATTTTGGTGTTTTTTACATCTATGACCTCATTTTTGCAAATCTAGTTTTGAACTAGAGTCAATGCAATTTGACCACTTGACACACTTCCCCGTTTGTAATTTTAGAAAAATTTATATTCTAATAACACCAAATCCAACCATTAGATAAAGCAAGAACTTGATAAAGTATCACCAAAAATTAAAATGACTTTCATCCAAGCAGGAACAAGATAGAAATAAGAACTTCAATTTGTTCATCATCGAAAAAATGGACGTCAGAGCGCTCTAGGGTTAAAAAATAATAATAATAATTTTAAAAATATATTTTAAAAATTAAATTTTAAATTACAAAACTTTGACATCTCATGGAGCTCTACTATTGCCATATGAGATTGTGATTATTTTTTTAAAAATTAATTATTTTTTATTCTACATTTTATTTTAATTATTTTTAATTATTTTTAAAATTATTTTAATTGTTAAATAATGTAGCCAACACTATGCTTATTTATAGTTTGGAGGACCTTTTCTTCATGGCCCTTTCAAGGCTTGAAATTTTTCCTAATGTAGACAAAGAGGTTTTCTTGGAACATAAAACAAATATTTAAAATATAAATATCCATTTTTGAATTGAAATCATTTAAATTATCTATGGGGGCAAATGATTTATATTGTTTAATTATTATTGTATTTCATGGCTAAAAGAATCTTGTAGCATAGCATTGCAATTTTTTTGAATAAGCAATGAACTTGTTACATGCATTGTTTTTAATGCACAAATTTGAAGATACTAAACTTTCATATTATTGTTTTTTTTCTATTAATCATAAAAATCATCTCCAATTTTGGATATAAAGTAGAATTGTCTAAATAATAATACATCTAGTTTACCTTGTAGATTACTTAGATGGTAAAATAACACTCCGTAACAAATTAAAACAGATGGTGATAAATTCCATCAAGCTTGACAACATTTTAAAATACATGCTCCCATCAAATATTTTGAATTCTTATGGTTTAAATATACTATAGTAGAATGTGCCCAAACTAAGATAGGACATTATCCCTGATAAAAAAAAAAGTATCTGTAGGGACAACTTTAAGTATTTGGATAGAAAATCTAAATTTTCAATATATGTTCAACAATTTATTCTAAGCAAGATATGATATCATGTGATATCAAATTCTCTTGAGGGATTTGCTCTATTCTTAATCCTTCAATGTCCGAGGCACCAAATTTTGGTGTCGACAATACTTTGAAGTTAAATAAAACCTAATAAACAAGTTTTTATTTTTAGTAGTTTATATTTTTGAAAAATTCTTTTTGAAATTTAGTTCTAGCATCAAAAATCTAATTTTGAAAATGATTGATTATGATTTTTCTATTCAAAATTTTGTGTAAGGGAGGCCCAAAGTCATTGGTGTGAATACCTTCCAAGTAATCTGGTGATAGAAATCGACAATATTGACTTGTAGTGTGCACCATAAAATGACTACTTGGATACATGCAACTATCTAAAGGCTAAGGCCAACTTAAGCCTGCACCTATATGACCACCAAACGTCACCGGGCATCACTTTCTGATCACTACAATTCAAACAAGCACCACATAGTGCATAGAAAATGGTCTCGCCATTGATTAATTTGACCTCACCACCACAATACTTCTATGAAAATGAAAGCCTAATCATGAACATGAAATGGAACAAAGACTAGAAACCACTAGCAACAATGTTTGCCACATAGAAAGGTACCATAACAAAATCCAAACAATACATAGCTAGATCTTCTTCTCTATACAACAAATTGCAAAAACACAAGAAAGTACCCCCTATAATTCCAACAAGTCTCAAGTACAATGCAACCCAAGTAGGACACTACAAAATGAGAAATTGAGCTAAAATCCAAGCCTTAGTTCTCTATAGCCTTGAAAAACAACCTATAGAATGTTGTAAACCTCTTTCAAATAATCAAGGAGCTATAGAAATAGGTTCTTTGAGCTTTGACACCTTGAATAAACCCAAATTCTGCCAAAACTAACCAATATACAATGAAAGTGCGAAGATGACAACTAATTTTTGTTTGAAGAAATTGGATGAAATTTGGATGAAAGCATGGTTATGGGATGAAAATGGTGGATTAATTATTGGATGGATGAAAAATGCCTTGTCACCATCTCTTAAAATCAACGATCTCTATACAATCTAGTTTAGTCTAGTTCAATTTAGTCCAACCGCGTCTAGTTTAGCTCAGTCTAGTCCAGTTCAATTTGATCTGATTCAATTCAATGGTTGCCCATCCACCTCACTATCATGCCTTCGTCTAGGATAGATTATAGAAAATAAAAAATAACTCAAAACCCTATAACTCCCTCAAAAATCACAATTTTCAAAGCGATAGGTTGGGTATGTAACTTTGCTACTAGTACTACAAGTATGAGTAATAAAATAAAAGCAAAATTGTCTTTCCACTCAAAAGTGCTACTACAAAGAAGGAAAGAGAAAATTGTTGTCAAGCGAAAAAATATGGAATCTACACACACAAAGTCAAGCAACTCTCACTCCATAAAGATAGAATCCAAGAGTGCAAATGTGAGAAAAGTGAAAACTTTACTAAAAATAAACCATCTTCAAACAAAGTAAAAACAAATAATTCTCTCCCAAAACACTCACAAAACTTAATTTGACAACAATGTCAAGTTAAGAAGCTCTCTCCACCTAAATATTCAAATCCTAAGATGGATGAACTCTATGATTAGGATGAAACTTATCCAAAATTAAGGTGAAATTCAATAGAAGTTCATTTAACACTATAAGTTGATGTAGAGTGGCCTTGATGTTACTTCCCATGACATAGTGTATAATTGTCAATTATGGAGTTTGTGGATGGGCCCAATTTGAAAAACATTTTTTGAAAAGTAGTATTGGAGGTTGACATCTATTAGGTGGCAATTCATTACACCTCTCCAAATGCATAAACCTCTCTTAATACATAGTCCCAACATCATGCATTAACAAAGTTTCTACATGTACTACTTCACACATCCACATCAAGACAGTCACCAACTTGTTTGGTATGGACTACTCATAAAATACAGAAGCATAGGCCCAAATTCATGTAATATGGACTGGTGCTATATACAAAACCATATACAAAGGCTGAAACTTGTATGGTGTGGGTTGGTTTTAACATTTTAATTATTCTAAGTTATGCAAAATTTGTACGAAAATTTGAAACCTTCTATGAATCAAAGTAAACTGCTATATAGAGTTTGAGACATATGACACTACTTGGCAATTCACATGTTGGTTGTGACTTGAGGCACCACTAGAATTGTAATATTGATTATTTTCAAAACTAGCTTGATTAGCCTCTTCACCTTACCACTATCATATGTGAAGGTTTAATTTGGCACATGAGTGTCAAAATTGAGTTTCCACATTAGATTCTTAAAGGTTCACACCACCTCAAACCATTCACAAGATGACAAGTGCCATATTTTTTCAAAAGTGACTTAATTTCTACTGAATTTGACCTTCACGTAGGGTATTCACCTTCCCATCTAACGCTTGCACAATGCCTATTCTTCCCTAAAAATTTCTACCTCCATTTCCATGAGCATTTAACTTGCTCTCCCATGGAAATTGTAAAAGCTTCCACTTCCATTTCCAAGACCTACTATCCTATAGAAATATAAATGATTGTATGAGTATAAAAATTTGTTGTTGTGTATGAAAACTACTTCATGGACAGGTGCATTTGAGAAATTGTTCATTGTAGGTAGTAAGGGGTTGTAAACTCTATTGGAATGTTACATTTGTTGTAAGTCCAACAAATGAACAATATTGTTTTGATGTTGCCGTAGATTCTAAACTATTTTTAGAAGACTCTAAGTGAAAAACCAAGCATTGTAGCAATTTTAAAGTCATATTTGGTCATTAGTTCTAAAATGATTGTGAAAAGTTGGTAGTCTTAAGGTTTAATCTTAGACTACCAACATTCTATCAATTGAGAAAGTCCCCAAAAATACTATATGTGGAAGATTTCAACTTTTTCTTGAGAGATCATTTTTTTGAAAGAATAAAAATCCCAATGGTCAATACAAATCTTTCTTTTGCTAAATCAAGTAAACAATAGAGAAAAATCTAATGAAAAATAGAATTTGAACTAATGGTTCTAAAGTTGTTCTAAAATTGTCATTTTTAGTGCAATGAGTGAAAATTGGAAATATTTATTTTCAACCACACACTATTGACTTATATCGTTGTGAGAATGTGTGAAAAAACTTTTATTTTCATAAAATTAAAAAAATGCCTATGTATGAACCTACCCAAGCCTTCAAAAAGCTTTATAGGAGCTTGTTGTCCTTTTAGGAGTAAAAAACTTTGGTTCTTTCTTGTGGAAGGAGGAAAATTATTATCTAGGAGAGCTCTAAAGATTTCCTTCATAATCATAACATGTTCATGTTTGACGGGAAGTCCTTTGTCTCTAAAGGGAAGTGAGGCGCTTCCATCATTTGTATTGAATATTTCAATTTAAAAATAGACCCACCATGTCCATAATATTCTTAATCCAACTCTAGAAGGGCCCTTTAACCTCTAACAAATCCAAATTGGATGAGCTCTTGAATCCACAAGGTTGAGAAAATGCTCCTTTCTTGGGATCATTGGAAGAAAAAATTTCCAAAGTTAATAATCTTGTATTTTGGAGGCACTTGTATAGGCTTGTAGGGCTTGTTATGGGACCCTAGATGAGCAAATTCTTAACTCCTAAGTTCCAAAAAAGGATGGACCCTTGAATGGTTCTACTTAGACTTGCCCACCAAAGTTCTCTAGAATTTTGAGTAAGTTGTTCGGTTTACTATTGTGAATCAACCAATTGGATGTGCCAAGAGGCATAGCAATTTTTTCCTTTGTCTAAAATAACATTCATGGTACTTCCATAGTTTTCTATTAGAAACCTTGGATTTATTTTGATATAGAAGTAGTATGATACATTAAATGATGTTACAATATATGACTAAGCTATCAAAGTCAAACTACTTCTAAAATACCTAAATTAGAGTAGGTTAAAACATTAATATATTATACTAATTCCTATAGAAATGAAGTTTTTTAGTGACTTTTGTTTTAGGTGGGACTAATTTTGCTTCCTCACTAATAGGACAAATCAATGTATTTTGACTTTGTGTAAAAAATTTGTGTTCAAGATTAAAAATGCTTCTTTACATATCAATATTAAAATTTCCATATTAAAATTTTTCTCATATAAGATAATCTTTTTTTTTCCATAAAATGTTCTCACATACAAATTATTATAAATGATAGCAGTTTTTGTTTTTTTTTGAGACTTGAGATTAATCTAAGGTATAATGAATTGCATAAGTGAAGTAAAGAAATGACCTACTTTCTAAATCCCAAACAAGAATGGTGAATGGGACATTAACATCCATTCATGCTATTACACACAGGCATTTATAAATGAGTACTAAAGTATTGTTTATTAAATTCCAAAGAGATTAATAATAAAAAATTTATTTCATTTATTTTGGAGAGTGTAGAAAGCAATCTCCATTGGATTGATGAAGCTATGCACATCAAATGATATGAATGTTGAATGTAAAATATGGATGAAAATTCAATCAGTCTTCCAAAAAGTCAATACATTTATGTAGAATATTCTTTTTTTCCTTCCATTAATTCATTACATGATTTTCCTTGATTTAGAAGCTTCTTCAATGAATATTTATTAGACAAAATGCACTTTTCAAAACATCCATCATCCATCTTATGAACGGTTGAGCATATATATGATGCTAAATTCTAATCAAATTAATTATTTTGTAATTAAGTATAAGGTATAATATAAAAAAAAGTGAATCACTAATGATTTATAGTTCACTTATTACTTTTGACTTTTGAATAATTTAACATTATTTTGACTTTATCCTAGAAGTGGATTGAAGTGCTTATAAACTTTTTAATTTATTTTTGTTACTTCATATTATTTTCTCTTGTGCACCCCAAATGCATTTTATCTATTGTATGTCATTGTTTGACCGAACTAGAAAACTAAAAACATTGAATATACAAGTGACACACAATAACCCCTAAAGTCCCAAAGCCTTTCTTCATTTAAAAGAACTCAAAAATTATCATTTTTAATTTGCAAAGAGCTAAATAAATTTAAATGATATTTTTGCATATCTAATTGTAGGATCTTACAATAGACTAATACTAAAATGTGTAGAAGCAATTTTAGAAATTTGATCACATAGATCGCAAGATAAATGCATGTAAAGTGAAGAAAACATATATTTTTTGGCACCGCGGCAAACTAGTTTGTGAGACTATAAATCCTCTTAGCCCTTCAAGGTCTAAAAGGACAATGTGCCTTCTTCAAAAAATTTAAAAGAAAATTTTTAATAGGATGAAACAAATCTCAATATTTTGTAAGTAGTAGGAACTTGTAGAGTAATAAGTTGACATACTTCTTGTGTTTTTGGATCTTCAAAATTTCAATGTAATAAATATTGGAAAATTTATTTAGAAAAAGAAGTCTTGTACAAGGTGGGAGTGGGCATAAATTTAGAATAGAATCTAAACAAAAGGAATAATGGAATTTTTATTGAAGATGTTTCAAAAGATATTAAGATAACATCAACCATTGAACTTCAAAAAATTGACAAACACATACATTATATTTTCCAAAAAGTAATGTGTTGTTCTGTTTTCATAAAAAGTTTTGGAAAATCATGATGAATATTGGGATTGTAGGAGCCCACCTAAAATACATTTTGTCCTATGATTGGACAGCGGGGCTTTCAGGGTTGAGATGGTTTGTTCTAAGGATTGATGGTGAAATGCTACATTTCTACCTCTATTTGTTAGAAATTCACTATGGATAATAGGATTAAATATTGTCCTCTTTTTACTTGTTGAATGTGATATATGACCCTATTTTTGACAACTACATCATCAAATTCCTTAAACTTGTTGATACTTTCTTCTTGCCCAAATCCTCAATTATATGTTCTCCCAACTTGGTAAATCACAAATATGTAGTTCTTGAGAATGGATCACTAAGAGCGTTTATTTACCCACTTTTGGGTAAATAAATACACAAGCACAACCATGTTCTTATTTCATTTATGTTTTTTGTGCTAAATGGGTTCTTAGGCATTATCCATTGTGCCTTTCAAGCAATGGATCTTTTCTAAGTATCTAAATGTCATAAACTTGCAAAACAACCAACAAAGTCTAACCTAATTGCAAATAGTAGCTTAAAACAACCGAACTAATTAGACCACTGTGATTTTTTTAATTAAAGTAGTTATAAACTAAATTTAGCAACCCTAAGTTGAATTTAGGATCATGCCATTTCCAAAAACATAAAACTCAAGAAATTTGGACACTCCTACAAGAAGTTATGGCCGGATAAAGTTTATTTATTGAAATGGCTAATTAAACTTCATCCACTCTTTTTAAAACCTTCCTAATTTCAATTGATCTTGAGATTTTGGCTCTCATTAAGTATCTTCTAACTAAGGTTCAAGGTTTGACCTGAATTAACAATTTTCAACTACCTTCATCCATTTCTTAACCTACGCTTCATCCTTCTATAACTTGTAGAGTTTTAAGTCTTTCATAACTTTTAAACTATGGTTGGAGTCCTCTAGACTTCTCCTACAAGTTTCCACTTCTAATTTATTTTCTTAATTGGCCTTTAAAGTCCACAGTCTAGTTGTTTCTTGATTCTATATCTCAATGTTACTTCTAGAAGTTTACTACTTTTAGATATTTTATTTCATTTCCCTGAAGAGATTAATTTTACCTATCCTAATAAAATTTATTGATGGATGAAATTTGACCGCTAATTGGTACTTCAAACTTCATCCACTATTTACTATCAACTTAAAACTTCACCCAAACTTTTAACTTTACATTTAGAGTCTAATTGATTTTTACTTCCTAATTTTTACTTCTTGTTCTTTTGGGGTGAACTTTTCTAGGTTTCATCCATTCTACCTCCTAAACTTCATCCACTTATATCTTGTTCATTTTATGTCTATTTTCTAGGTGTCATATGTTTTTAAAAAACTCTAAACCTAATCTTAATACTCTAACTTAGACTTGTAATTCAACTAAGAGTTTAAACAAAAAATCAAGAAAATTAAAGAAAAAATAGAGTAATTAATAACTTGCCTCAGATTGGACCTCATCTATGAGGTGGTTGGATATGCCTTTAAACTCCTCTTCACTTGCCATGTTTGGTCTTTTGTTGTATTTTTGCTCACTGCTTAAAGTTGTGAAATTAATACAAGTTTGGAAGTTGAACTTCCAACTACTTCTTTTCATTATTTCATTCTCTTTTTTTTCTTTAACTATTAATCTATTCTATTATTGATATTCTATGGAATAGAATTTTGCTCCAATTCCGAGAGGATAATTGATATGTTTAGGTACTTGCTCCCTTCCTTCAATTATTTTCTAATGTACAATCCTAATGGCTAGCTTGCATTCTTGAGATTTCCTCCTAATCCAATCTTTGGCTAAACTTCCAACTTCAAATCTCTATACTATTCTCTTCCTTCCTCAATTGCACCATCACTTCCAACTTAGACTTCCCTTTGTCTAATTTTATCAACATTTGTTTCTACACTACTTTGTATTTTTTTGTAATGTTTTTTGGCTATAGAGTTTGAAAGCTTTCCTTCCCTAATTTCCTTCTACCTTCTAATTTTTATTTGCATTTCTTTGACAAATCCTAGCTTATGGCAATTTTGTCAATATTTTGATATTTTTCTCTACTTATCTTCTATCTTCTTCAATGTTAATTCTACTCTAATATTTGGAACATCTACCAACTTTTATACAACTTGTTGCAATTGGTTTACAATTGAAAAAACAAAAAATGTAATCAATTTTAGAAATTAGTTATGCAAGCCAACAATCAAGCTAATTGGATAGCCAAACAATCAAGCCATGTCTTGTACAGGGACCATATCAATAGATATACAATCCATATTTGACCCGTTAAAAGTGTGGAGGTCCGATTCTGCAACTATTCGAGTCTTTCTTTCTGGTGATTTTGCACCCATATTTGGTATACCGTATTCTTGTATAGCATTCTCATACCTCCAGGCTTTTAATGCCAGAGAAGCTTCTGCATATGACGGATTTTGTAGTGTGGTTCAACCAGTGGCTCATGCTTCAAGCTCGGCCAGTGGCCTCACCACACTGTAGAATCCATCATATGTGGAAACTTCTCTAGTACGTACAAGTTTGTATGCAACCCGTAGTTGGCCATTTGACCATATCAAACCAATTATAACCCGTATCCAACTGTACTTGGATCGCATTTGAACCATATTTGGCCCTCAACCTTGAGTGGACGTTTTGCGCCCAATGGATGACAAAGAATTCTCCTGTGTAGGAGAGAAATGCAACTATTCATCCTTGGAATTAGGGGTGGAAAAGAAAAATCGTCTACAGTAGTTTGACTCCTAATGATTATTTTTTATTTTTTTAAACTAGATGATGTCACACGGTTTCCAAAGGGCTGATTTCCACGGGCACCAGCCCAACATTTAAGGGTTAATGATTCATATTTGACCAGTTAATCCCCTACCACATAGTGCCTTCTCGTTGGTGACGTGACAACTAGTTATTGGCCAGACCCCTAATGAACCTCTGTATTGAAATTCAAGCTAGTTCATTGGCTTTGAATGCTAATTGGGGTTTTAGGGGCCTTTTAGAGGCTTCTTTACTGAATTTTTGATCACTACTCTAGTGACTAATTTGGAAAATTCAAACACTAGTTTAGGGGAAGCTAATATAGAAATTTACAATAATTTTGGAGGGCTAATTTGACATTTTGAGATACTCATTTTGGGAGATTAAATTGACACTTGGGAATACTAATTTTGGAGATTAAACTTGGCCCTTTTCCAAATAACTTTTGGAAATTAAACTTGGTGCAATACTACTGAAAATCACAACTTCAATTAATCTTTGGAACTTTCTTTAGAGCATCTATAGTCAAAGCTTTGTCATGTTTTGCTTAACTTCTAAATTCTAAAAATTGTCAAAAATGTCTATAGTCAAAGCTCTGCCATGTTTTGACTATCTTCTATATTATAAAAATTATAAAAAAACACCTATAATTAAAATTCCACCATGGTGGACAAATCAAGGGAAAATTGTACAACAATTTAGACAAGGTTAGTTACAACATCACATGATGGTACAAACAAGTTAGTACAAATGGTTAAGACAAAAAAAAACTTAAATATACAACATGAATTAGTAGAACATTTAATTAATATAAGAATTCAATAAAAATTTGCACTAAAAGCCCTCAACAATGGCATCGCCAAGGTATAGAAGGGGGTTATTTTAGGATTAGTACAATCAAATCAAACAAGTCTCAACTCAACAAACTCAACGAAAATTTGCACCAATACTCCAACAAATTAGTACAAACTTCAAGCAAGACCCACAATGAGTTAGCAAAATTTGAAGGGGCCTCAATTCCTTCAAAGCTTGTGAATATAGGAACAATGGAAGCTTGAAAGGATCCAAATACACAAGTTTGTAACTCGGGCTCAAAAATGGACAAAAAATCCAATTAAATGGACCAATATGTCAAAGTGCCAAAATAATGGCTAATTGGCTACAAAGGGTGTTTTGAGAGGAGAAGGGGTGCCCTTATATACTCCGCCAAGGGCATCCACCTCTTCTCATTTTCAAGTGATAAACTTATTAATTAGGATTTTCATCCTAATTTTCTATTTTTAACTTTCTACGCTAAACTAAAACTAAAACTTTTGGAAAAGACTTCAAATCACAAATGGATTGCGCCATTGGCTTTAGAAAACCATTTTTTATTCCATGCTAATCCTCTGTCCCTTTTTTCCATCTTCAAAATCTCATCAAAACCTAGCAACACCTTAACACCGAAAAGGGTTCAAAGTCCAACTTTTGAAGTTTTATTTTCTGTAAAAAAATAATTAGATTGAACTATTTAGTGGATATAAGGGGGGAAAAAGGGCTAACTTTAACCTCATTCGAATTTTGTATGCTCCCAAAACGCTAGTCAATTTTGCTAAAATTCTTTAAATTTGCTGATCTTAGGAGAATCTTGCTACTTTGGGTACTTCTTGCTATGGAAATGTCTTGAAGTTTGTTAGAACATTTTATTAACATGAAAAATTTATGACAATTTTTAGTGAGATTTTACTCCACCCTAGATGATTTCTACGAATTTCCCATTAAGAATTTTGGCGGTTGACTATTTGGAAGAGGATCTTTTAACTATTAAAAAATTCTGGAACTTTTTGTGGAATCTCTCATGGAATTCCACAACAAAAGTGAAATCTCATTTCTTATTTTGCACAATTTTCAAAAGAGAATAAAATCATGCTACCTCCTTTAATTTTCAATAAATAGGAAATTTTTGACATGGAAAGGAATCTTGACAAAATAATTTTGGCGTACAGTTTTCAATGTGATTTTAAATCTAAAACACCATCCTTAGGGAATAGATACCCTCCACTAGTCCATCATAAATTTCTTCCACTTGAAATCTAATAATTGAAGTTTCTACTAAATTTGAAATTCGATTGATTTGGGAAACTGAAACTTATCCTTGGAACTTGGCTTAGGACTCTCACCAGGGTTCTCTTGGACCAATTTGGCTTGGTTTTATCATATAATAGAAGATTTAGGCCATTTTGGGCATTTCTACTTAATATTTATAATTTGTACTAATTCATAGTTTCTAACCTATTTACAAGCAAAAACTTGGTTCTACTTGGATAAAAACACTATAAATATGACCAAATACTATATTGGCACATAACATACCTATTTTGGTTTTACACTCTTTTTTTTCTTTTTGTGTATTTGATTTTTTGTGCAATATTATATATTTAATTTTGCAAAAAAGAAAACAAAAAAATAATGAGTCCTAAATGACAAAATGGGAATTCACAATCACATTTGCTCTCAAAGCTATTGTGACTCCCCCTAATGCAACATACATAAGGTTGACTATCCCATTTTTGTTTGTTGCCTAAGCTATCATCCTATTTTGGGTCCTAATTCCATTGAAAAATCATCCAAATTTGTTCATTTTTTGATGAAATTAGTGCATTAATGCCAATAACACTAGTAGAAAACGCAGAAATTTCTGTTGTTTCGGTGACGTTGTTTTGGTCACTGAACAACAGATTTCTGCTGATTTCTGTTAATTTCAGCAGAAATCTGTTGTTTAGTGACCAAAACAACGTCACCGAAACAACAGAATTCTATTGAAATTTCTGCGTTTTCTACTAGTGTAAAGAATAATGTGTCAATTATTTAATGATGAACATGTACTTAGGTACCATTGTATATATGAGAGAGCGGGTATGGGTTGTTCATAGGATGTTCACAACTCCATTCCATATGAGCAATTTTGTAAATTCAAAGCAAACCACTTCACAAATTTGTAAAATTTATATTATTAATTAAAAAATTATAATTCCACTTGGATTTGATAGGTGAAACATGTACACACCTCTAAAAAATGTGCCCTTCTTGGGGTTGGCTCCAATATATTTAGATTACTAGTTTGTATTATAATAGACTTGACTATCTTACAACATGTTTCTATTATGCATTTGAAGCTCTATGATTGGATCCATCATCTTCTTTCTATTGTGGGTGGACCTTCAACCAAGTCTCCAATACCCTCTCCAACCTCCAACCCTTAAATTTCTCCCATATAGAGTTGGAGCCTTGGACATATAATTGGAGGGGATTCAAAACAAGAAGAAGGCATACATCTAATTACTTTCCAAATAGATGTGCTAATTTCCAAGGAGCTATGCTACTCAAATATTTTTCCAATAGAAACAAGTTGAGTTGTCCATACCCACTTGGAGCATCCATACTCTTGCTAGCCCTTTTCTAATTCCAAAAGCTTTCGGCCCCTAATAGAAACATGCTCTTAGAAACTCTTTACATGTATTGGTGTGTGGAAAAAATTCATAGGAGGTGCTATATGTGCAAATAGAAATTGCACTTTTATGTGGACTTGGTAGGTGGGAAGGGATACAATAAGAATTGTACACATATTAGATTCCCTCAAGATTGACTAGTCTCCACCAATAGGGTTGTCCTCTGATGTTGATGAAGCTTCAATCTCAGGTTTTCCACTTGCCTACTTTAGTAAGACAACTGGTAGAGCATATCTTGTCTATAATTTGGATTGTAGTTGCCAAGCTATCCACTCGGCTTGCATATAAGCCCACCCATACAGCATCACTACCCAGCTTGCAAAACCAAGTGGTGATTGGGCTTGCAAAATAGAGGGCATCCACTTTCTAGGCTTTGGGAAAGTAGATTGCCTCATCTATAACCTATTATGAGGCCACTTTGAAGGTGAAAAGCTCTAAACAACTGCAATAAATCATTTACTACAATTCTAAGTCACATGATTGCTAATTACTTTTGGTTAGACCTTGTCTCCTCTCCAAAAGATTCCATACATAATCAACTAAATCTCCATTCTTGAGCTCTACTTTAATTGCAAAATTGCAAAATCAGTGGAATAAAAACAAACCACAGTTTCTAAATCAAGACCTAAAATTGATTCAATAAGACAATGAGACAACTCTACTATGCCAAAGACAAAATGGACTTCAAGACATATTTGACAAAAGTTATATCAAAGTAAATTCAGGTAACATGAAGAGATTATGATCATGTTTTAAATTAAATCCATCAATTAGGGCACATGCTAAAAAAATCAAGAAAACTCCCCCAAAACATGAGTCCGCTCAAATTCCAAGTGCAAGGAGGAGAATCCAATTGATGCCATCGAAAACATTTCAAATTAGTTGAAATTAGAAACATTTCAACTTAACGCACTCATGTTTTAACAATAGTATCTGTACCCTAATTAAAAACCCTACATATCTAATTCCTTAAACCTTATGGAAATCAATCATATGGACAACACAAAATAATCATTAACTCTAAGAATCATTGGTTTGCCTTTAAGAAAAATTGACAACGATGCTATGAAATTGGCAAAGATACTAGACATTATAGGAAATCTAAGGCAAGGAATGACATTGAGCACCATCGCAAAGTGAAAACACATGTGGGAGGTGAAAGACATTGCAAGGAGGTGAAAAAACTTGGTACATAGAAACTACTGGCAATACACCTTTGTTTTGTCCTTTATTGTTTTCCAAGCAAAGTTCCAGCTTATAAACTGACTCCATTTGCAAGCCTACTTCAATTTGCAAATCAATCCACCAAGTAAGTCATCCATTTTGCAAGTCCAATGGGGCAATTTTGTAAGCCTGCTTCACTGCTTGGACAAGTCATCAGTTTCATAAGATGGATGGAGATCTTGACCTCTCTTGCAAAATGGATGCCAAAACCCCATGACATGACATATTTTAATTTAGGAAAATATTAGGGTGATAAACAAAGTTGCTAAGGATTATTTAAATATTTTAATTTTTATTGTTATGTTCTTTGCATGGGAATGCTTTTATCTATTGCGACAACTTAAGTGCTAGAATGGAGTGTAGCTAACATAACATTGTTTATTCACCCCCTTCTCTTGTCCCCTAGGAAAAACACTGAAATTTTTTATTTGCCACACATTAAAAAAGAATTGCAAATTTTGAATTCATATTTGTACCCAAAAGCCCCGAATTAGCTGAGAAAGGTGTAGAAGATAAATTAGTCAAGCACAAAATAGGGGGTGTTGATTTTTTACATGCACCCAGCCCTCGCTGCGGATGACGAGCGAGGGGTGTGGGGTGTCCGTTCAGCCCGTCCCGCCGGCTCGTGCATCGCCCCATCCCAGCCTTGCCTTCCATTAGAGAAATCTCAGAGAAATCTGTGCCAAATCTCAGTAAAAGCTCAGAAAACTATCCCCACGCCACAGGCATGCAAGAACTGCATGAGGACAACTGACGGAAGGTTTTTGTCGCCAGGGGCACTGTTGGAGGGCTAAAATAAGCAACTGAGAACTTGAACTTCAGCGGATTGGATTGATTCAGAGCGCTGGCCAAGCCACTGCCCAAGCCGCTGCGATCAGATTCTTCGCCCTGGATACGGCCAACACCAACTCACAAAACTAATAATAATAAAACTTTGGAAGCTTTTGATAATGTGGACGTCACACCCATGCTTCCACCGCATTGGCATGTCGGTGCAGACCCTCACACAAATCACACCCCTTCAATCAGTCAAAACTCAGCTCCTCAAAATTCTAGGCATGCTAAGAGCGCCCGGGCTTCCATGTGGAGTCGAAGGCCGGTGGAGCTTGTCGAACATTGCTGAAATGGGCGTCCCCGGTTTTCAAGAACACTCATTTCATGAATGATCGGCAGGCTCCATTGGCCCTTGATTTCACATGGAAGCCTGTCCTTAGGACCTCCTTGCATGTATCGGTCATCGGGGGAATTGCACACCATGTGTTACATAGAAAAATAGGCATTGTACTTTTCATGTGGACCCGGTGGGTGGTGAGGGAAACAATAAAAAAAATTCACATGTATTAGATTCATTGGTTTCCACCAATGAGGTTGTCCACTAGTATTAGTGAAACTTCAACTCCTCTTTTTTCGTTTGCCCACCCCGGCAAGACAATTAGTGGAGCCACTTTTGTCTTCTTCCTTTAATTAGCTGTAAACTTGTCCACTAGGCGAAGTACGGTGAAGCATTGGTTCCACTCGCACGGAAAATGACCCACATGAGTAATTAGGACCGATTGTTGTTGGGGGCACTAGGGGTCCAACTGTTCGAGGGAGGTTGGAGGGAGCTACGCATCTATGAATCTTCCATTAGGGACAACACGACTGAAAATATACACCATCTTGGCCACGCATCGGCAATTGTGTTGCTCAAGCCTACTAAAAAAAAGTAATATAGTTTTTTGGTTTTTTTCTGCAAATAAGTGGGTCTAAGCTTCCATCCAAGCCCTCTAGCTCTACAAAACCAATTTGCAAGGACTAGAGGCTAGAGGTTTGACTAGAAGGAGCTATGTAACAATGGAGAGCACCTAAACTTCCAAGTTTAGGAGGTCCAAAAGCCAAATGGCAACCAACTCTTGGACCAATTCAAGGTCTTCTTAAGTTCATTTCCTTAGTCTACACATGTCACAACTCTCTCTAGTGTGGCATAACATTGTTTTTTTTACCAATGAGACAAGGGTCCCTTCTACATCTTTAGAAGGGCCCGCCTATAGTGAACAAAATTATCTTATATGGCTCTTTAACCAACCCCAATCCTTGAATCATACTAAAAATCTCTCCCATGCATCTAAAGAGGCATAATATCTTCTTGACATAGGGAGGACTGTTGCCTGCTTATATAATGTTATAAAGATTCTCATTCACAACCAAATAAGTATTTTTTACCAAAGTTCCTACCGAATACATTATTGTTGTAAAAATATGATGAATTAGAAATTTTAGCACAAATTAAATAGTGGCATCTTAAATTGTCAATTTAAGAGTTTTAGTATGTTATATATGGTTGCATTCCAAAAATTTATGCAACTAGACAAACAAATTGTAGTAAAACACAAGTAAAATCTAAATTTTTTGCTACTTGGAAAACATGTTATAAATTTTCAAAAGCAACATGATTTAGGCTCCTACAATGGGTCATGGACTTAGTACAAAACAAGACATTTGGAACCTTGTAGCAAAAGAGAACTATGCATGAATAGTGGCACCCTTGAATAGTCATTTTGGTCACCTACTAAAGTTCTAAACAGGAGAGATGCGTTTTTGCTTGGAGACTTTGAATTGTTGCTTGCTAAAAAGTAGGAGTTCATTTTTGATACATGGTTGTTAAAGGTACCACTAACGTAGTAGTGTTCACAGCAATTTGAGCTACTTATGAAATCACATTTGTGACCATTGCTTGTGAACTCCGTCGCTTTCCGTTTCCCGAGTGGGGTCCAACATCTGAACGTCAGTTGCAGAGTTTCGAGAGCCCTGACAGAGCGAATCAAATATAGAGAAAGAATCGGCCTCTCGACGGTCGTTTGGTCGCAAGCGCCGGCCGCCGGCACGCTATCTGGATTACTCTATGGCTCTTTCTGCGCTTCTGCGCTTTTGCAAATTGCCAGATTCGCAACTGACACTACTGTAAAAAGCAGATGCTAACACTCACGGACTGAGAGTGACGCACAGACTGAGAGAGACACAGACACAGACACACACAGAGGGAGACACAGGCACAGATAGAGAAAGAGGCGCAGACACAATCAGATAGTGAGAGAGAAGGTTTATTTTACTGAGGAAGATCAGAACTTTAGAAGCTGTAATTCAAATGAGACCGACGGCAAGTAAGTTAAGTTAAGTCACTGGAAGCCGACTGAGGCCTGCCTGTTCTGGGAGCTTGGGAAGCATGTGGCTGTATCATTCCTGTAGCACTTGATTGATTTAGTCTACCAATCGAAGTTACCAGCTATGGAGTGTTGGCCCCCCATCTGGCAGCCTGGACTTGCTTAACTGTACTCCAGCACGCCTTCCCAGTCAGGAAACCCGGCAGGGATGTCCGAGGTACAATTGAAAAAGTCCCCCTAGTCCAGATGCTGCGCATTTATGGGCCATTAATTTATGCTCCAGTTTTGAGGCTTGTTGACGCTGCCTTGGCCGGCAGGAGCTTCGTTTCTGATTGTCGGGGCCAGTCTGTGTGTACAAGAGACTCACACCAATGGTGTGCATTCGCCAAGGGACGGTTCGTACTAGCAACCCTATTGTCACCCTCTTGAGTTCTGGTGTTACGTTGCTTGGGATTGTTGGTAAATCAAGTATCTCATCTTCGAGAGTTTTGTTGGGTGGCATGCAGTTCGAGGATTTATTGGCCATTCAGAATATCAACGCTATTTGCTTACCTGAGAATTACCGGCTGAATGTAGGTCTCCTGCTTTCCCTTACTACTACTACTACTACTACTTTGGGAATGTCAATTCTTGGGTTGTAGGCAATTGGTGAGTATATGTTTGTGGGTGTTGTATGGAAAGAATGTAACAGTGGTGAGCATGCATTTCAGGGTGGCAGTAGTCGTTCCAATTGGGGAACGAGCTTTTGTTTGTGACTGGCATGCAATAGTTTGACGATGAGTGTGTGTACGTGTGGTGTGTGTGTGGTTGGGTGTAGTTCTACATAAACCACATTCTCTCGTGGCCGCAACTCCTTCATGTCGCGGAAGACTGCAGCAATAGAAGGATCGTAGGCTACGTGTTGGGAAGCTTGTAAGTCAGCTTCTTGTAGAGCTAACTGCTGTTTTGTTTCTCCTTCGGTAGGATGTGAGTACCGCAATGCTCATCTTTGACTGAGGTTTGAGGACTCGATAGGGTTGGGATCATGCATACCGGGCTTTGGTTTGCAGGGATGAAGAATTGAGCTACTGTCACGGTCAGATCGCGTCCTTGGCGGTACTTCGAACGCACCGCAACCTCGGGTGTGCCACCAGGCTCATGAGGGCTGCAGGTTTGCAAAGCTCACATTCTCTCGTTTAGGTCATGCTTGGAGTTCAGTAGCTCGTCTTTGTGTTAGGAGTGAGGTAAATTAGGGTTTCCTTGTTTGCCCAGCCAAAATAGTCAGACAGTCAGACAGGACATCTAGTTTCTTCAACACTACGCATTACTGACCTCTAATCTTTCAGACAAGCTTATTCTTGGAAGAACATTTTCGAAATCTTTGCAAATACTCCACAATATTTGTACGTGGTTGTGAAACATATTTGACAGCCGCCATCTAAGAGGGAAGAGATCAGACATCAGACATCTAACACGGCGTCAGGAGACTCAAGCTATGTACTAAATAAGACAAGGTTCCATGAGCTAAAGTGGATGTGGTTGACATGCCAGAGCAAGCAATGCAAGATGTGTACGGTGCTGGAAGTGTGTCTCTCCATGTGCGCACCATGAACTACGCGGCGTTTTGTCTTTATGAAAAGACGCTGGGTTACAAGTATGGACTGTACACACAGGGCTCGCTTCCACTCACTGTACCTAAGTTCTGGACTCACTGTGAATTCGTTGCAATGAGGGTTCAGTCAGTCTTTTAGAACTAAATGTGTGCCTTGTTTTGGGCCAGGGTGAAGATTTTTGAAACTGCGTATTACCGCGATGGCGCAGATGCCTACGAGATGATCAAGCTTTTTGGAGATCATGAGCGGCAAGTGATCTCTCCTTGTAAGACAGTCTTCTCGCGGAACTCTCATCGCAATTGGCTTTTCGGATACGATAGTATATAACCTTTGTAAGTAAATCCTTGGTTTGAAAACATTTTAAAGAGAATTAGTATTAGTACGGCAGTGTATCATATCTGAGCTGAGCTAGTGAAAATGTTTGCGATGTTAATTACCAACAATTTCTACCATCAAGCTAAGAATTCTAATACAACATGAATGTGACAATTCTAAGCATCCTTGAATTAAGTGTACCAAATTGCAAACCCTACCTTATTGCATCACTATCTAGATCCCATCTTCATTTAAAGCCTAAATTTGGAGTTGCTACTCTTCTCGTATTCATGTGGTACAAATCTTGTAAAACCAAAATGACTATCCTAGGTTTAGGTTCTAAATAGAGAGGTGTAGATGGTGACCCAATAAGGTAGGGGTTGCAATTAGGTATACTTTCCTTATTTGGTATGATGATATGCAATGCAAATTTTATGTTTCAAATGCCTCCCTAACATCCCATATTGCAAAGTTAGTATTAGGTAGGAGGTCTATAAAGTGTTAGGGCTGAAAAAGCATCCTCTAATACAAAGGTACATTTTTGCTTTCTCATTGCACCAACAATGTACAAGTAGTGTACATTTCTGGATGTGGATGCTTTGGTTGACTGTTGTTAGCATTTCAACTTCAAAAAATCATTACTAATTCCACAAAGCCCCTTAAAATATGAAATGACTTGGGTTAGATTCCGATCCCATTTGTCTTTCAAAGAAATTTTACTTCAAAAAGTCTAACCTCCCCAAATTCATTTCCAACTTTTAGATGGACCTCTTACCTTGCAACCATAAGAATCTTATATAACTAGAGTTAAAAGTGATAATTTTTTTAATATTTGGAAAGTGCTTGTTAGGATACAAAGGTTTAGGTCTTGTAACTATACATTAATCACGCTCTGATGCTTTGCAATTTTTGTGGTTGTAGCAGCAGGCGTACAGTGGAGTGACCAAATGCAAACACCTTTGTTGGCACAAGAAGCTTTTGGGTGATTTGTTGAAAAGTTGATCTAAGCGATTGCAGGAAGTAGAGCGCCTACAATTGCACCAACTGCCTTCCTACCGCCTACCGCTCTGTGACATTACGTAATTATGATAATTCCTTCAATAGGTCTAATTTATATGGATAATTAAGGTACTTTTAATCGTAAAAAGATGCTATGGAATAGTAGTGTTTGATGGATGATAAATAGTGAATCCTACTATGTAAGGATAGAAGTGAAAAAGTGCATCCTTGGAATTTTGGGTGAAAAGAGGTTGGCATAGTAGTTTAACCTCTAATGAGTGCTAAAGGGTTTTTTTAAGCAAAATGAATCACGTTGTACTAAAAAAGATGATTTTTATAAAAGCTAGCTTGTCCTTCTAGAGTTAATATGTTTTATGTCGAAGCTTTGACATTGAAGATCAGCAAATTGGACAAGTGAATATATTAAATTTATATCAATGTATTTCAATATTGGATACTACTTCTATCCTACAGCCAACCTATGGAAGCTCTTGATGAAATAGGCATTTAGTCCAAGGATTTGTACTTCGCAATGGAAAAATATTTCATGGTACTATCATCCACATTGGGTCCTGTTTATCCTTCCTACCTTTGTCATATACTTTGTGATAGTATAGTTGGCTCGAGCCTCATGAATTCCATTGTGCTTTATCATAAATTATTTGAATTATTAAACATAAAGTATTTGAATCATTAAAAAATCAAAGTAAGTTTCTTTAGCAGAAATATGTAGGACACAACATTCATGTGCAATGCATACAATTCACACAAGTCTCAAAAAGAACAAGAGTACAAAGTGTAATATGTCACATGAGACTTGCCACCAATGATGAGATGTCCAACATAAACAAATTACGGAGATGGTGATGACTCAATCCTCTACCTTTCATCAAAATTGGCTATAAATCATTACTACAAGATCAAAATTGGCTATAAATTATTACAAGTGAGAGAAACTGGTAGTCTTTTTTTAGTTTGAGTAGTGCCTCATATAAGGTGTGCCATGAAAATATGTTGATACATTACATTATTACCACCTAATACAACACCTAAAACTTTGCATCTTTAAACAACTATTCCTCTTGCATATGAAGAAATAGGCTTCTAGTCCAAGGATTGGTACTTTGCAGTGGAAAGATATTTCTTGGGATTATCTTGCAACGGGATCCATGTTGGGTCCCATTGATCCTTCTCGGCCTCCGTCATATAGTCCGTGATAGTATAGTTGGTCCAAGCCATATGTCCCTCATTTAGCATTGACAACCTATCCACCTCTTTTGCGGCCTCCTCCGCAGTATCTAATACACACACACAATGCAATTCATGGTAGTAAGTTCAAGGAAACAACCAATACATAATTCTCAAACTCTCCTCTAGAACCAATCATGAGATCAAACTTTCACCTATCCAAGGGAACAAGTCATATACATGAGACCAATTGTTTCAACTTAATGTATCCACTCCACCACAACAAACTCAATGGTTCAACATATCCAACATCACAAATGCATTGGCTCCATGCAATGCACATCGAGTTCCAAAGAGTGGGTACCATATGTGGATGTGTCTTTCATGTCGTTGGGATCCGTCACTCCTTTGGCAAGGGAAATGTCGCAAAACCACCGGATTTTTCCTTTGTCAATCCCTCGAGCATTTCTACAAGCACACAACACTTTGAATTGAGTTCCTCATTTGAACTTTAGAAGGTGGTTACACTAGATTGCACAACAAATTCAACAAAAAGAGATGTTTATATATCATTCTATCAAGTCCAAGGCCATATTCCATGTGCTAGAATGAAAGAGGTCATGTCCTTACTTTCTAAATTTGATGTTCCTGTATCTTGGAATGAAAGAATCGGAAGGCAAAACATCGCTTCGAAAGTAACCCCTTCCCCTGTTTCAACATACCAAGTACAATTCATTTAGCAAGGTGGCATCCATTGATGTCATTTCATCCAAGCTTGATTTATATCTACAAGCACATATGACTATCACTCTAAATTGCCCAATCCAATGAACCCCAATTTTTCAAAAGAGACTTATCAACTTGTTTTTCCTTGTCTATAGTTTGATGGAACCAAACAATTATAAATAATAGGACTTGCTTAGGTACAAAGAATATGCAATTATAGACCCATAGTTCTTTAATTTCATTGTCACGTTTGGATGCTTCCTATCAAAAACATAAGAATCAAGTCGGTAGTTGTAAAAATCAAAGGGGGCTTACTTGAGCCTCAAATGGGCCACCAAATCCACTCGAGGAAGTTCTCCCCAAACGGCCGCATCCATTTCAATGGAGTCCCTATCTTCCTACAATGGCCAATGACAATAATGAACCAACTTTTTAGATGGTCTCTAGGGAAATAATACCACCACCATGGCCAATCAATTGGACAGACTTGTTATATTGTTTCCTTTGCAAAGTTTGGAGTACCCATAAATGATAGTCATCCAAGTTTTTGTTCTCTAAACTATAGTGATTTTCATAGGAATGCCTAGAAAATACATAAAGAAATTCTACTTTATTCCACATGTATTTGGAGCAAGATAAGTGTTACATTTTATATGTGTTAAAATTGTGATGTTGTTATAAATATTTCATTATAAAGGGCTCTAAAGGGCTCTAAAGTAATACAAATAGATGGACCAAACAAGAAACCAATCCAACAAATGGCTTACAATAAGCACACGACATCCCAAACTAAGTCCACCCTAATTTAAGGGATTCAAAATCAAGGCCTTCATATGCAAAGCAAGCAACATGGTCTTACCATATTAATGCATGACTCCTCGCCTTCATGGACAAATGCAAATAGATTGAAGGCATCCCATGCATCCCTTTCATTTGAAAACTCTCCTGTGTATCCAAGTTTTGCAATGATAGTTTGTTAATCCATTTGGTCAAGGACAAGAAATGAAGCATACATAAATGATCCGCACGAGAAATCAAATGTCATTTTCATGTTGAAAAAGAATGGTGCATGGCATGCAAAATGATTACCAATAGTCAAAAATGTTTTGTTGGATTCCGGAAGATCTTTGGGCCTAAAGTAGGCTACATAACTTTCCCTCCCTCCTTGTCGCCTGTTCCACATATTCACCACCATCAATGTTGACTAAGCCTTGTGAATATACTTACTAAAATGAATAATGTACAATGTTATTTAGAAGCAATTCCTATAGCCTTTATCCATAATGGCAGGGTTGCACTAACCAAATAACAAATGATTAGCAAAGTTTTCATTCCAATCCATTTACAGTCTTAGGAAGCTCATGATCATGTGAGACATTGGAAGTACTAGCAATAGGGCATCTACATGCTCTTAAGTATTATTTCAATAAAGTGGTTTGGTTGACCCAACTTAAGCTCAAAGTTGCAGTGACACTCTAGCTAGTGCCAAATGAGTGTTATTGTTATGTAACAAATGGATGCCAATGGGTGGAGAATGGTAGCAATTGTAAGAGTTCTAAGGGTCAAGAATTCTAAATACGTACCGTTTTACACCATGTTGCTTGAAGCGGAATTGCTTTGGTTGCTTTTTGGTACGCTTGCACCTTTGAGAACTTGTGATGGTGGTTGCAACCGCCCCTTCTACCATTGGACCCTCCATAATTTCTCCATCCTTGGAGATGTCTTCCTCATTCCCTAAGGGACTCACCCATTCGGATTCGGTAGACAAAGAGGTTCCTTGATCAAGTAGAGGATGTGGAACGTTGCCTTCTAAAGTCTCCATCAAGCCACCAAGCATGGAGGGAGCCATGTCTTCATTGTCATTACTAGATGATTCCGTGATCTCTACAAAATCAACTTCATTTGGACTCGTTGGCCTTCTCAATGCATTTAAGCGTAATACGGACCGAGGCGATAGAGGTGTAGCCACTCGTGATTTCTTTGGCATAGTCCATGCTTCACCATTTGCACCATCACCAAAGATAGGTTCCAAGATGGGTGTTGTCTCCATCATGTCATTATTCCCCTCCACCAAATTAAAACAAAGAGGTTCATCTATCCACGGTCTTTTCCAAGTAGGGTGGTTGTTGTCTCCAAGCTTGGGAGTAGAGACCATTGTTTCTTGTGCCATTGGTTGTTCCTCCAACTCACAATGGGATGCTCCAATATGCCCGTGCTTTCTATCTAATTCAAATTGCAAAAAGTTGTCTTCCGAAGTTTCATGACCATGAACTTGCATCATGGAAGCGAGTTCTCCGTTGCCACTACTATTGCCTACAACTTCCATCCTTGTATCCATAGCCTTGTGATTAGTTGGCACAATCGTTGCTCTACAATCGATACCATCATGAATATGAAGGTCCATCCTACCATGAGGCCCTGGCTTAAATGCATGGTTGCTCTCCACTAAGTCTTCAATCATTCTGAATATGTCATCCATTGGAGCGGTGTCCAAATCATGGGAAAGAGGTCCTAAAGATTGGGATTCTCCGCCATGTAAATGCACTCCATCTTCTTCAAGTTCACCATGAATAGGATCAACATATTCAATTTCAAGACATGGATTTAGTATCCATGGAGCAAGTCCTTCATTACCATGAATAACTCCAAGATTTGTGCCCTCACCAACCAAGTCAATCAAACTGTCGGCTTCTAGCTCTATCATCTTTTCGTTGGTCCCTCCTTCACATAGCGTATCAATCTCAAGCAACATAGTGCCTGCATCCTCCCCAACGAGGTCTTGAGAAACTTGCCCGTTCACCTCCAGAATAGAAAAATCCAAAGTTGGATCAACACCAGCTTCTACCACCGCAATATCACAACTAGAAAGGATGGTTGGCGGCACACTAAAGCTTTGACCTTCATTTACATCATGCACCTTACTAATCACCCAAAACTCCCCTGTATTCCAAGTATCAAAACAACACGTTCCTGGAAGTCCTCTTATTTCAACAAACCGCTTATCTTGTCCACGTGTAACACCAATGGTACAATTGTCCTCATTTGTGACCATTTCATCTACATCAAATCCAAACGGTCCTTGGGCAATGTAAGCTGTATTTGTGGATTGGATAATGATCCAACGACCCTCGTTACCATCATCGCACATAGACTTGTAGCCTTCTCCTATATTATGACTTGTAAGGAATTCCACTATACTATCTATGGAATTGGTATACAGCCCCCATGCACCGTAGACAAAATCGGTGTGTCTATCCATCATGGGTGGTTCCATGGTATCTTTGCTAATCTCAAGATGTGGATTCACACTATAATGATCCAAGTATGTAGATCTACAAACGTTCTTACAGACCTAGTAATGAATGTACAAATAATGGACACTCCACGCTTCGAAGGCTAAGACACTTGTAAAACCTCCACTACTTGACACAACACGATTCCTTCAAAACCATTCACAACTTGAAATCTACCTAAGCTAATGTCATATGTTTGAGCCTTGAAGGGACTTTGTATTGTATGCTTTCCTAATCTTGGAAGGAACAAAGACACGGTTTGAAATGAGACACATATACCTTCCACTACTACAATAGCGCCTAAGCAGTAGGCTAAATGAGAGACTTACAAATGAGAGACTTCCAACAAAGGCCCATGTATTTATACTTTGCATTCCATTTTCCAACTACCGAGGCTTAGGCTTGGATTTGGATTCACCATTCCACGTGGCTTGATTGGGTGGCATGGCTCCAATGCTCCAACCGAGACCATGTATGTTCTAGACAACTCCAATGAAGGATACATCCATCCATTAGTAACAAAAGGGACAATTAATGCATTTACTTCAAACTTAAGTTCATTCAATTAGTATGTCATTGTGTTGCCACGCCGATCAAGATTAACGCTAATTCATTAGGAACTTACTAAGGTGGATAATTATGCAAATCCTTGAAGCATAGTAATACAAATGCTTACTATATTTTTGGCAACACTAGACAGTTTAATGTAGTCTATTTTATTTCCATAGAGTTACAAATAGTGTGATTGTCATGCAACTGTCATCTACATTCATTGACATACAAACAATTTTTATTCAAAATGCATCCTAGTGTTTATATACCAAGAATTATGAATTTTCTTATATTTTCATTGAAGAAAATGGATGTGTCGTACATTTAACATTGTTATTAGTCCCATTTGTGTCATATAATTGAATTGTTTCTATTTGTAGACCAATGATTTGTGTAATTTGAATTCGGATTCCAAATCCATTTGGTTCATCTATAGATTGATCAATTCAACTATTAATAGTTGAAGATTCGGATTTTGGCCAAAAAAATATTTCACAAAAGTATGTGTTCTCAAGAATGCCATAATATATGAATTTGCTAGATTGCAATGAATGAATCATGAGGACCAAAGCATAGAACATTTGTAATGCTTGTTGCATTTTGGCATTATGATTTTGAAAATAATGAACTAATACCAATGACATTTTCAATGAAGTTGGATTTGGCCTTCCAATTATAATTTTTTTTCTTGAAATATCAAATACTATTTAGTAGGAAAATTTGTTCATTTTTCACATTTTAAAGTTTTGATGGTTGTGAACACTTTTGAAAATTTGTTTATCCAAAATGACAAATCTAGAGACAAGCTTTCAAAAAATATAATTATGTAATGATGTTCAATTTATATTTGAAGGGATATCTAGGAATAGATTTCTTGTCCCCTTCCATAGACACTTAAAATGATGGTTTTCTTGCAAATGTAATTCTAAGCAATTGTGAACACTTTTTCAACTCTTCTTGGGTGGACTTATGGCTCCTTTAGGTGGTTTAGGATGTATATTTCTTGTTTTCAATTGTAAAATTTGATTTCATCTACCTTTCAAAAATGTGTTGAGTAGAAGAATGCACAAGATAGAACATAAAACTTAACTACTACTTGCTCTAATATGGAAACTTTAGAAAAGAAAGTATTTACTTACTCCCTAGAAGGGATTCAATAGACAAGAATATGAAATCTATTCTTAGATTTCTCTTCAAATATACATTTAACATTACTATAGAAACTTGTTTTGTGAAAGGTGATCTTTAAATTCATCATTTTGGATAAATGAATTGTTACACTACATGAAAATACACTTCATCCGCAATGTCCCGCGGCCTCTATATCATCAAATTGCTCTCAAACTACCATTTTTTATTATTGCAATGCACAAAAAACTTTAGAAATTGTTCATTTTGTATATGCAATTGTAGGATCTTGCACTAGCCATTGGTACAAAAATGTATAGAAGAGATTTCAAAAATTTGACCAAGTGGATTGCAAGACGATTTGCATTTGAAGTGAAAAAAAAACATTTGTTTTTTGCACCTTGCCTAACTATATTTTCAAGCTTTGAATCTTCTTAATTCAAAATTTTTGCACCATTAATATTGAATTTTAATTTTCCTATGTTGAAGAATTTTGTTGAAAGTCTAGGGGAATTTTCTTAAAGAAAACACTCATTTGATTTTCTTTCTCTATAAAATTGTTAAGTAGAAGTAGGTACAAGATGGAAGGAAAATCTAAATTGTCGATAAGTCTAAGATGCAATTGAAATACCATAATTCCAATGGTGAGATTAGCCTTACCAATCAAATGAAATGCCATCAAATTCTTTTCTTTGAAAAATTGTGAAAATTGTGCTAAAAAATAAACCCTCTATATTATTTTATTACAAAGAACCTTCAAGTGCCCCCAAAACAAGATAGTCCGTAATTTTCTCATCACTAATCCAAATAGAATCATGTATCAAATCTTTCTATGCAAACAAAAATACATTCTATGTGAAACAAAATTTTAAAAATTTTATTTTGACTATTTGTGAATTTTAGGGTGTTGCTCGAAAAGTTTTGTTTGGTACTTGTTTTTGCATAAATTTTGCTCCCAACCATCGATTGAAATAAAAAAAAAACTATTCTCCCAAAGCTAATGTATTTTCTTGTCTTCAACTAAATCAAGTCTCAAACAATCATGAAAAAATTGAGACTGTGGGAACCTTTCCAAAATCCATTTTGTCTCTCAACTCCTAAGAGGACAATGAGACTTAGTTAGGAGCTAAGACACTTTATAATTGTGTTGTATGCATCATACGTAAAGTAGAGTGTTGTTAAATGGGTGAACCAATTAAGAACCTTGTCCATTTCACCAACCTATAGTACTCTACTTTATTCTTGATTATAAGGAGTTTTGTAGAATTAACATTTTGTAAAAAAAAGAGTTAATATGTAGATATTTTCATAAGAAAATAAACACTACCTGGTTTTTGGACCTTTCATTAAAATTCCATTGCACAATTTGACCATTTTTGTCCCTTTTTCTTTAAATATTTTCCAATATATGGTAAGTAAATTCTTGAATGTGATGTTTTTAAAATTAGTTTTTTAGCACAGTAATTCATTTGTGATGATTTTTGAAAAATATATCATAAAAAAAATTAATTATTAGATATAAATACTATATTAGTATATTATGATGCTAATTTCAACCTAAAATTTTGTTTTAAAATTCAAAATAATTTACTATCAAACATTTATTTCATATTTGTTTGTCTTTCAAGGATAAATGAAAATTTCAAAGCCCAAAAATGTCCAATTTTGATTTATAAAAAAGTACAAGGAACTACAAACATAGAAGGGGTCTTCTTTAGTAACATGCTTATGCATTGTTCTTTAAAATGAAACTCATACTTCCAAAACAACTACACTAGTGTATAAACTAAGAAATGCAAGCCTAGCTATGAGTCTTGAGTTTAGGTGTAATTAGGTCCCCTACAACCATTGAAGGAGTTCATATTTTAGGTATCCTATAATTGTGGAAGGTTTTGCAAATATAGGTGTGTATATGTAGATGCCTAGTTTCTTAAGTCCATGGGCTCGAGATCCTAAGCTCACATGTTAGCAACTTGTGATTAAAAAGGTTGGAACAAATTCAAAACAACACTATACCAACATTGTGAAGGAATCTCAATTTGTGTGCATTCAATCTACCCAACTATGCATTACATAGAAAAAAAACAAATAGCGTAGAATAAAAAGGGAAAACAACTCTCATGTTTTAGAAACATCAATAAGACACTACCAAATCTATGTGGTAAAAAAGTGCAATGCTATATGTACTTTCAATCCGCGCAAATTGAAAATAAGCATAATTACTCCTCTATACTAAATATCAAGATTTGTTTTTCTTTATTTGAATTGGTAAATGAATAGGGATTCCAATACAATATACAATGATATGGACGATGTAAAAATAAATTATGAATTTTCTAAGTGCTAGTAATAGGTATGCTATAAATTAACACAAAGTTTTAATGTTTAAACCTTGTACATCCTTAAATTTAATGTCTTCATTCTAGGCAAGAATTTAGATGTGACAATTTTTGGTTAATGATGATCTTGTATTATCTCCAAGTATAAGTATAAAGTTCTGTGTTAGTATAAAATTAGTGAAACTTTACATTGGAATTGGAGCCAAGGTCTATTTTGAATCTCAAGACAACAAAAGTCCTCCCAAGAGACATGGTCAAATAAATAAATTGTATACAATTCCAACTTATTGTGATTCCAAAAAAAACTCAAAGTTAAACAATCTAGAAAAATAGTTGACAAAATAAGGATTCTAAAAAAGAATTACAAACTAGACTTTACTATGATTTTTCAAATACTTTTAATTAGTGAAAATATATAATTTTGTACTAAGGTCGGAACACCAAAAATTGCACCTTCTCTAAACCGCCATCATCACTTTGTGTACATCTCCAAAATCAATATGTACCTATGTTGAAATAATTTTGAGCATCTACCAAAAAACACTTTGACCCTTTATAACTTTTGCATATGGTATCCAAATTTTTTTTGTTTTTAATTTCTTTAATAAATCGGAACCTCTTCTCCTTATCGAACAAGAAAATACAAAAATTTGACCAGTCTAATTATAGTAATTGTACCTAGTAAAAAAAGTGGCCCTTTTGGGTGTCCCTGCCTTACTCATATATTTCGGGAAGACTTTAATTCCTCATGGTGTGGAATTTTTAGACTATTACAAAGTTGAGGATACAATCTATTACAATGAAAATAAAAATAATGATATTTATTGTTTAGTTCTTACTAATAAATTTAAACCACATTCACAAAACAAGTACTTTATCAAGGCATTCCATTTGAGTCCACCTACTACATAACATTGTTTACCAATGAGGCTTGAAAAGGAGACCCCCAGTGAACAAAAATTGTCTTACGTGGTTCTTCAACCAACCTCAATCGTTGCAATAAGAGTCTATTTCCATAGGGGACCTAGACTTCCAACCTTAGTTTAGCAAAAGTTGAAAACATTCTTGGACCTTTAGGAGCCTAGATTAGAACTTGCTTTCAAAACTATATATCTCATCAAGATTTCAGAGTTTTTTCTCCTCTCTGCCCATATTCAATATGAATGAACCTCCAATTCTAGTTACCAATGGAAATAGGTTCTAAGTTCCTCAAATGCAGGCATAATACCTTCATAGCATGGGAGGACCATTGTATGGTTACACTATGTTTTACAGTAGAAGGTAGAAGGTTTTAAAAGCACACATGCCCTAAAATCGCCCACCTCCTCAAATGTTCATTTTTTTTGTACATGTTGCTTTTGGGTAGCCCTTCAACAATGTAGAAACAACATACATTTGAGAAGGTGGGCCATTTTAGAGCCTTATTCCATTCAAACTTCAAAATTTCATAACTAATTCCACAAAGCTCCAAAAAGTATGAAACGACTTGGGTTAGATGCCAATTCCAGTTGTTTTTCAAGGAAATTTCACTGGAAAATATTTCAAGAAGCACCGTCTCCCCCCAATTCAGTTTCATCTCTTTGGTGGGCGATTTATGGCCCTCCTGCCTTTGTACTTCATCTCATTCTGCACACAAAAGACGGAATGCTGTGCTCGCCTGCCTGGACCACATGTTGTCACGATTTCTCCAAGTGTTTGCTGTCAGATACTTGTACCAGCTTTCCGCCTGAGGCCTCCAATGAGACCCCTTTTTATCTCAGTCTGCACACAAACGACTACAAGGGTGTCCTGCTGACAACTGTGCTCCAAATTTCTCCAATCGTTTGCTAGCTTGCAACGGCCGTGTTGGATAAAAATATAAAATTCGAAGTCGTCATTTGCCAGAACTCCAGAACTCGAGAAGTTTCCACTGGGGAACTGAAAAGCCCACAAGTATCATGGCAATGAATGTCGCAGTGCATGAGATTATTTGAACGTTTTCAAAAGGACACGAGCTCTTTTCAAAAGGAGCCTTCGCGTCAGTACTCAGTACTGAGCTTTACTGATCGTGATTGACGCTTCCCATTTCCCAAAACTCACGGCATTCATTGATTGAGCGACTGGAAAGGAGACCTGCAAAGGACGATACCCAGGAACTGTTCAGTACACAAAGCAGGAGGAGTGCTAAACCCGTCCTACGAACTGGGCCCAGCAGGGTGAATTTTGTGTTCGGCGGGGTAATTGTGAACTTATGTTCTCTTCACCGGGGGGGCTCGGATTGCAAATATGAATTCAAAATTTGCAAATTTCATCATGTATGGCAAATTTCATCATGTGTAGCAAAATGATCCGTCAGAAAAGCAGAAACATAGTTCCAAGGTCAAGGGAGAGATTGCCTGAGAACGTGGAAAACGTGGGTGAGGAAAACAAACTCATTTCTATGTTCATAATTATGTATACAATGCCGCAGGGTCTACAACGGCTGCGCATGATCAGTGCCGTAACTTAAGAAATTCCAAACCAAATACAACGATCACACCTAATTAGAACACTAAATTTTATAATATCGCGCTTTATCTGCACAACTAAGGCAGATAATACAATGGCTGTAAGTTTTATAATTGAACTCGAGATGTAGAACCGTACATCTCCTGTACAAAAGCGTCAGATAGACGATCCAGGATTTCCCTTCAAGTCTACCGTAAAAGGGATTTCGGCAAATTTGATTTATTTACAAATTTGAATAAGCTGGTCTGAATTTTCAGAAGCTGTAAGCAGTGTTGACATGGGATGAGTAGTCGGAAGCTCCAGCACCCTCCCAACCCATCCACTCCTCCCAGTCCTCCCAAGAGTCGTCCGTGGCTCCCATAAAACCGTCCAGACAATCATCACCCACATCAGCGACTCCTTGTTCCTCCACTTCCAAAGCAACCTGTAATAACAAACGCCGAAAACTATTCAGTGTCCAGCTTCTGTGCAAGTCTTAAAGTATGAAAAGGCCTTCTGTGTAAATACAGAAATGCGGTGCCTTCGTACCGATTGTTCAGAACTGATACGATGCCGCTAATACAACTGAAACTAGAAC
Organism: Climacium dendroides; assembly: GCA_950106755.1. Lineage (NCBI taxonomy): Eukaryota > Viridiplantae > Streptophyta > Bryopsida > Hypnales > Climaciaceae > Climacium > Climacium dendroides. The sequence continues at coordinate 6,256,469 of OX467084.1, read as the reverse complement.
TGGAAATGCATGGAAGATAGAATTTTGTAAAGTTACCCCGTAGGCGTCGTTCACTTGTTTGAACTTTAGAGCACAGTGTTCCCCCTTGCACACATCAGGGTGATACTGCAAACATTTAACAGCCAGGGGCAAAAGGTCAACGGGTGATCACCAAAATATGGAAACAGGAGGAAAAGCCATTCAAGAAAATGATCATTCACTACGATGCAATCAGCGATGATGTTAATACAAGTATTGTTGATTCCTAGTTGACAAGGACACAAGAGAACACGCAGCCTTTCCGTGTCGAGCAGCAGTGATTTCGTGATTAGAGTCCAAAGCTATTAAAAATAACAGGGTTAAAGAAGCCCAAGATGCTTTCCGAAATCAATAAATGAGTAATCAGGGACAAACTAGTAATCGATGACGGGGAAGTAGGCAAGCATTCAACCGTACTCTTCCAGCTAAGGCCGTGTTTGGAAAGATTTTCAAGCCTAGTCATCTTTGCACAAATAGACAACTGCAGGAAATAGAGAGATATATTACCTGGAGAGCCAGCTTCCGGTAAGCTTTCTTAATTTCCTGTTTGGAGGCGGCAGCGCTGAGACCTAAAGTTGCAAAATGCTCGCCATAGCTGCCCCCTCCGTTCAACGCTCGTATTGAGGACCCTGATCTTCCAGACCTCTCCATCAGCCTGCAAACTCTGGGCGGGCTCGAAGAGCTCACACTATGGGACACGGAATCAGCATGTAAGGAGCTCTGAAGCATTACTCTCTCCACATTATTGTCCGCAAAGGCTCGCGTGATGCTCATTTGACCTTGTAGAAGCTTCCTCATGGCGTCTTGAGGCTCAATTTCAAGAGCAAATCGTTACGCAACAATCCGAAGACACAACGTGCTCTGTTCTTGAAGAAGCTCCCGATTCGGAACTGAACTCCACAACACTTCTCCAAATCCAACAAGCAAATAGAAAAAACCTCTGACCACAATCCTACTTCTGCAATCAGCACGAAAACAGTCCTGAAAACAAGACTTGTATGCTCGGCTGCAAGTTTTCGAAATATATTTTGCAGATCGAATCACGAGCTTTCCAAAAGTAGAAATTGGATCAACGCTCGCTGCGAAAAGTAAGGCCTTACAAAATACGCTACCTCGCCACAGCAAAAGGTCCTTGAAGAGGCTCCCGATCGGAAATTGAAATCCACAATACTTCGCCAAATTCGAAGGCGTATTATCACAAAAAAACACGGTCGACAATCCTCCTTCGGCAATAACTTTAAGTATGAAAACAATCCAGAAAGCGCGATTTATATCCAAGGGAACGTGTTCTCAAGATAGTTTGCTGCATCGAATCACGAGCTCTTCGAAAGCGACAACTTAATCAACGAAAGGCCATAGCTAACTCAATACGCAACCTCGTCACAGTTAAAGGTGCCACGACAATCCAGATCCAGATCTGACCTCTGTAGTGACAAGAAGATCCTCTCCTTCAAACTTCGCAGTGTGAAATCCTCATTCAAACTTCGCAATGTAAAATCCTCATTCAAACTTCGCAATGTAATTCCTCCTTGTAAACTTCCATTGGAGCATATCCCTGAAATGTTATAATCAACCTCCAGGTCTACAGCAAAAGTGCCAGAACCTACTAAACGAATCCTACGAGTCGCGGTCTTGATAGCTGACCAGAAAGGGACGAAAAAGGAATCCTGATTGCACAACGAGCACATCAGCACAACACTGTAACTTAGGCGGGATCGGCACTGACTCTTTTACGCTCGCCACCCGAGGTTGGAGCAAATCTTATCTTCGCTGCAGCATCCGTCCGAGTCATCACGATATACATGAAAACCGTCAGTTCGTGTCTTCGTGACGACGCGGCGAATGGTCAACCAATGCCGTCCCAGAGACGCCCGCGATTGAGTGCACTGATGAAGAAGGAAGAAGCACTCAGCCACAGCCAGTTGGCCAAGCACGGAATCTTTGGACGAAACGCGAGCTCCCCGTACAAGAGCATCCAATCCACGGACTCGAAATTTGCGAAAATGAGGCTGAACGGCAGGCCATCCTCACCGTTCAGTATTCTCTCCGCGCGCAGATCGGCGAGCAGCTTGGAGTTCCTTCAGTTCCAAGCAACTTGAGCAAACCCTTCCGTCAGTCAGTTTCGTACTGTTCTGCAACCTCGGAAGTCGGGATCCTGTCCTTCCGTTGCTGCAACTGAATAAACTTATTCTAATCAGAGACTTTTCAGGCCCGCAGGATTTTATTATCAACTAGCGGTGCTATGCTACGCATTCACCATTTTATTAGAATTTTGATGTATGAGATAGAATGCAGAACAAGAATTTCAATAAATCTTCAGATAAAAATTATTAAAATTTTCATATGATAAATAAGCTTGTATTGAAATAAATAATAAAAATTTAGTGAATGATGAATGAAATACATACAATGATGAATATGGTAAAAAATACATATACATTAGAATGCATTAGAAATTTGATTCAATTGTTACAAACAATGGCAACTCAAATAATAGAGTTTAAAAGAAAAACTTGTAAATCTCGAAAGCTTCGTGAACAATTTAATTGTTGTAAAATCCAAAATCGGTTTAATCTAATAAATTTCTCAAATCATTTGGTAGTAGCAATAGAAAATTGAAATCAGAAGCTCAAGGCTTATAAAAGCACAAAATCATAGAAATGCAAAAGAAATATAAAGCCAAGAAAAGCAATGGAATTGCTACCTTTACAATATCACCATATTGATCCTCTTTAGTATCACCTCAATTGCAATGACTATATTATTTCTATAATATTACCTTTTGTAAAAAGTGATATTACAAAAGTGATTGCAAACTGCTACTCTATTTCTGTAATATCACATTATGTAAAAATACGATTTCTATGTATGCATGATTGAAAATATTTTTACAAAATATTTTAAAGATTTATTGTAATCATTATTATGCATTCTATTCAAATATATCAAAATTTTACGAATATGTGATACAATGAATGTGTAGCATAGCAAGCATAAGCCCCTAGTATTAATGGTAGCATTTGTGATATTACAGAGGGAGTTATGATTTAGTAGTATGACTAGTGGTTAGCGCTTGCTATGCTACGCATTCATCATTAGAATTTTATAAAAAAATTTATGTAGTAGATAGGATGCAGAACAAAAACTTCAATAAATCTTCAAATAAAAATGACTAAAATCTTTGTATAATTTTTTTATAAGTAAGCATATAGTGAAATGTACAATAGAAATTTATTGAATGATGAATGATACATATGCAATCGTAAATACTATAAAGGATACACATGCATTAGAATGCAATAGAAATTTGAAATCATGAAAGCTCAAAGCTCACAAAAGCACAAAATCATAAAAGTGCAAAGAAGTGTAAAGCCAAGAGAAGCAATAGATTTGCTATCTCTATCAACAACTATATTATTTCTATAATATCACCCTTTGTAAAAAGTGATATTACAGAAGTGAATGCAAACTGCTACTCTGTTTTTGTAATATCACATTGTGTGAAAATACAATTTCTATGTATGCATGATTTGAAATATTTTTACAAAATATTTTAAATAATTATTTTAAAGACTTATTGAAATCATTATCATGCATTCTATTCAAATATATCAAAATTTTACTAATATGTGATACAATGAATGCGTAATGTAACAAGCACAAGGCCCTAGTATTAATGGTAGCATTTGTGATATTACAAAGGGAGTTATGATTTTAGTAGTATGATTGTTTTAGTAGGCTTTAGTAAAGGGTAGTGCAAACAGTGATGTCAGGATTGGTATTCCCATTCATGATCATGAGTGAAACACGTAAAATGTAGATGATAACTTGTTTTTTTCATCCAAATGCACTTACATTCATAAAAAATTGGCCAATATTCTCATGAGAATTTGTAGTAATGTAGTGTTTCCATCCATTGTAAAAGGAGGAATATATTGCCAAACATTCCTTCAAACAAAATTTGTGTGGCTATTGAATGATGATTTGTTCCAAATAAATGATATCAAATGATATCCTTAGTTCAGAGTTGGTTTTCAAATTTCATTTATTTTGGGTAGTGGAGATAGTGATCTTTAGTGTTGAAGTTGTTTGCATCCACAATTATGGATGAATCATGAAAAATGGATGAAATTCAAATTATTCATTTAAAAATGGGGGAGTGCTAGCATGTGAACATAGAATCTATGAGCCCATAAACTTAGCAGTTTATATTATAAACTCTATATTATAATCTCTTAAGGTTATAGGTGTCTATGTTATAGTTTCTTTTCATGTTATAGTGTACCTATATTATAGGTACACATGTTATAAATACCTTTAGATGGTTGCATGTACATACCTACATGCTATAAATACATATAATATTCTACAAGAGTAATTAATTTTGACCTCTAGTATAATAAACCCTTAAAAATTGACATTGTTAGGTATAACATTCTTAAAATATTTTCATGCATATAACAAATGGCTATAGATTTCTTGGATCGATGGTCATTCTTGATTGTCAAGCTATTTTATTAATAGGAGGGTGGTTTTTAAGCACCAATAATAGTGTTAAAGTATGGTGCCCAAGGCCCACATCGATACCAAGATAGTGCCAATATGAGCCTTGAGCATCGTGCCCTAGCACTATCCCTTGGTGCCCAAAGATCACTCTTTCTATTATACTAAAAAAAAATATTTAGTATCACCTACTCTAATTGATCTTAAAATGCTATGATTTTTTTATTCTTAATGAATATTTTTACCAACTACGTTTATAGAGATCTTCTTCTTTGAATAGTATCAATATCTATGTTCTTGATCAAAACATTCATCTTTTGTAAAAAATTATGGCCTTGAATAAGCAATTATATAGTATAGGTGATACTAAATATTATTTTTAGTATAGTATATTCAAATATGACTTCAAATGGCTATAAGTTTTGTCCTTAATTGAAACTCTATTTCTTTACTCAAGGGTCATCCTTTGATTGACAAGCCCTTGATTTTAAGAACATATGGATATAAATTTAGTGGCAAAAAATATTGTCCTTGATTGTACAAATGTGGTACCAATCCTTACCATCCAAAAAGGTTATAGGTTGAGGAGCATTCTAAAAGTCAAGCACAAAATTTCATATAGATCTTTGACTTTATATGAAGTAGAGTTCAATTAAAAAATAGAACCACTGATGTAATTTTTCTTTCATTTGTAAAATTGTAAAAAATAATTAAATTTCTAATTTTGGTGACCTTCATGACCTATCTCTAAATGTTAAAATTAGTAATATCGAGAAAACTTAATAAATAATATATCATGCCTTTGAAAATCCATAACTACTCGCAAAACTAAGACTCCTTATAACTTTCATCTCATTAATAAAAATGGAATGACTCAAAGCTTCCCACTTATAAATCTAAAGAACCAATTTCAAATTTTTATTTTTTTGAAAAGTGATTTTTAAAGAAGTTTTTTGAGCTACATAGGCTACCCATTGAGCAATGAAAATGACATATCATGCAATAACTTTTTAACCATTTAATCAAAAATTATGAAAATCGTTGGGCCTTGAAGTTACTCCTTGGGTACATGTTGTGTCAAAATTTCAACAAAAAAAAAGAAAAAAAAGAAAATCTATTTGTAGTGAGTTGCCCAAAATTGCTATATTGCCAAAAAAATGCATTTTTTAGCTTTAAGGTTAATAATATATAAGCTTAAAATAATTTGAATTTTAAACTTTTACTTTTAAATTTTCCTTTATATGATCTGAAGTTATTCATATTTAGTATAACAAATAAGCCACAATTAAAAGCTCTATTAACTTTGTTTATTGTAAAAAATAATCATACTATTTTAAGCTATGTGTAATTATCATGATTTTTATAAAGAAATTATTTCAAAATATTATATAACTTTCATATTTATTTTTGGAATAATAAAAATGAAGATAATTCTAAAATGAAATAGGAAAAATATTAAATTTTGAAGTGAGCATTCAAATGTAAAAAATTAATAAGGCTTGATTGAGTGACGATATAATTTATCATTTAATCCTGAAACCTTAACCCCTAAAGGTTTTGCACTATGTTTTCACCAAAAATGCTCTAAAACTACCATTTCTAGTACAAGTACCAAATTTTAGAGAATTTTTTTTTTGAGATATATGTAATCGTAGGAGCTTTAGTACAATGGTTTGTAAAGAAGTAGTAAAAATTTTAGAAAATTTCACCACGTAGATTGCAAGATATTAGCATTTGAAGTGACAAAAAACTTTCTTTTGTCCCTGCAAAAAATCGGGCAGCTGCACTTCACAAGGTCACATTTTTATGAAAAAATGTCCAAAATGGTGGTTACTCTTTGGATTCATTCTTCAAGGCAAGTTGGCTACGTGCTTGAAAATTTCAGATTATTTGTAGTTGTACAACATATAGGAATAAATACTAAATTGTTAACAATTAATTCATAGAATTGAAAAATGCCAATCCCAATGGTTGTAATGTTATAATAAACAATCTACACCTAATTTTTTTTTTCTGTCAAAAATATTTAAAATTGAGTAAGATAAAGGACTTCAAAGTTTATTTGAGAGTAGAAAATCTATAATTGCCTGCAAATTGCCCCAAACTAAAACTACTCATAATTTTCATCTCATTAATTGTAATGGAATGATTTAAAGCTATATAAATCTAGAGAACCAATTTCAAATTTTTTTTCTTAAAAAAAATATTTAAAAAAAAGTTTTTTTTGCTGCTTGGACTGCTCAGTGAACGCAAAATTGACATATCATACAATAACTTTTAGACCATATAGTCAAAAGTTATGAAAATTGTTGGGCCTTAAAGCTATTCCTCGGGCACATGTTGTGTGAAAATTTGAAAGGAAAAATAAATAAAAACTTCATTTGTAGTGAGCTGTCCAAAATCGCTATGTTGCCAAAAAACCCGTTGTTTGGTCCTTTAGGGGTTAAAAATTACAGTTTTAAAAATACATTGCAAATACTCATGATGTTTTGAAAATTAAATTAGAACCCTCAACAATTGACTAGTGCATAAATAAGACAAATGGTACTAAAGTAGACTAAAGCCCTTTTGTGCCAATTGCTTATTTTCTTTATCCTACTTTTAGTCCTAATTTCACCACAAAACTCATCCAAATTTGTTCATTTTATAACAAAATCAATGCATTAATGGCAATATAGGGTAATGTGTCAATTCTTTATTAGTGAGTACTTAAGTGTCAATAGATACATAGAAAGGCAATTATAGGTTGTTTATTAGTTTATAGGATGTTTATGACTCCATTCTATGGGTGGTTTGTAATTTTAGGATAGATCATTTTAGAAATTCATAGAAATTACAATTTTAATCACAAAATTATAATTCCACTTGGATTTGATTTTTGGAACAATTACACACCTCTAAAAATATGTGCCCCTCTTGGAGTTGGTTTCAAAATATTTAGATTGCAAAACAAGCACATTCATTTGAAAAATATGTGCTCTTCTTGGAATTGGCCTTAAGATATTCAAATTGTAAATCAAAGTGTTAATAGGCTTGTCTACCTTAGACAAGGTGAAGACACCCAAATCCATCTGTGTACCCATTCCATTGAATGTTTTTGAGGCCTACACAAGACCTAGAAATCCCAAACTTTAGAAAATTTAGGATCTTCCTTATATCAACAATTTAACATGGTTAGGAGACTACCATATTATATAATATATTTTTAATTAATTTTAATTAATTTTTAAAAGTTATTTATTAAAAAAAATTAATTTTAAAAAAATGATTTCATATTCTGATAGTACTGCACTAGTTTGCAACAAGGGGTATAAACCTCAAATAGTCTTTTAGAGGCTTCAAATCTTCTTTAATGTTGACAAGTAGACCTCTATTTAAAGTGTCCCCAAGGTGAAGTAAAACATCTCCATACTTGGTGGATTCCTATTGGTGGATTGTTGATTCTCTAGATTTTGGTTTTATAACCAATTGATGAAGTGTTGATTCTCTAAATTTTGGTCTTAATTATAACCATCTAGTTGTTGATTCATTAAATTTTGGTTTTACAACCAAGTGTTGATTTTCTAAATTTTGGTGTTGATTCTCTGGATTTTGGTTTTATAATTGTTTTGCACTAAACTGCAAGTTAATGTACAAAGTTCTTCCGATTATATGGCAAAATGACACACTTTACAATACCTAGCACTACTTATAGGGCCATGAACTACAAGATTTCTCTTTCATAGACTAGCACAATAATTATACATTTTCAAAGGGCAAAATTTTATTAAAAAATTAAATTTTCTTCATGGTAGAATTAAGTGGGCAAGTTATTCTAGAGCACATTCATGCTTAATTGAAAATAATGCAAGAAGGTTCTCTGTGATGTCAAATTCAATTTTGTATTATGTAAACCTAAAATTTTGTATTCCTACATTACTCAATTCCATTTCAACACAACAATGTAAAATTTTTAGGGCACGCAATTACTGCTTTTTTTCAGTGCATTGTAACATTTTCAGTGCATTGTAACAAACTGTATCACAATGCACTAAAACACATTGATTTTTTCATACACCCCCTCCCCCCTTTCTATTTAAATTAATAAATTTATTTTAAAATAAAATAAAATAAATTTTATTCTTGACCCCCCCTTCCTCCCTTTGTAGTTTCCAGGTGGGGGTGGAGTGCCAATTGATATGGGATATATTATCTATATTTTGTATTTTGTATTTTTAATCCGTATCTTGTATCTCATAGTATATTGAAATCGTATCTTGTATTTGTATTCAAAATTGTATTTTGGATTCATATTTGGACAGCTTAGATTGAATCTCACAAATATCAACAGCTTGTGATTTTTTGAGAAATCAACAGCATCTTGGAGGGGAAACATTTTTTTTATATCAACGCTCTATAATTTTTTCAAGAAGGGGGGGACTAATGCACTGAAAAGAGGTGACAACCGCTTTTCATTGTAAAATTGAAATAAGAGCATTTTTAGCACAAAAATGCCAAATTAAAAAGTGAGCATGAAAGGCATTTGCAATGAATATAATAGGGAATACAATAGTGAGCAAAGATGAAATTTATTTGCATGTAGTTTTAAAAACCAAAGTTCAAGCCAATATTAAAAACTTTACTAAGTAAACCTAATTGGAGAAATTCAAGCAAAGAAAAGCTTAGGCACATGCAAAAATAATATTCCATCATTATTCCTTGAAGTATGGAATATGACATGAATTCTTTAGAATTTCTTGAGCTATAATCTTGGAATCCACTCCATTGATGATGAAGTTTAGTATTTGACAATTTAGGTAATTTGTCACATTTTGCGATTTAGGGTTTTTTAGTACTGTGGAATATCCAAAATAATGATGTAGACTTGAAATTTTTGTAGGCTATTCCCGCACTAGATGGACATGTGTTTGCCAAAGGAAATTTTAAAAAACATTATTTATATTCTTCACATGTGTGCTAATAGAATTCCCTTGCGCACACATTTTTGAACATTGAAGATGGTTTTGAGATCATTCTTTTGGTGAAATTGCTTCATTATAAAGTGCTCCCAAATGACCAATTTTTTGTTTCTTTAAAAATTATTTTTCCTATTTTTTACAAATTAAAACATCAAAATACCTATTTTCTTGAGATTTTGTACTTTCTACTTAGAAAATTTTTCTATGCTTTTCCTTCTTAGGGTATTTTCTTCTTAAAGATGTATACATTGGACATATTTTTCATATTAAATTTTAAAAAAAAAAATTTAAGTACTCTAAAAAAAATCACTAATATTGTACAAAACACTACCAAAACCATTCAATCTTTCTTGCAACCACCCTTAGGTTTACGTACATACATCAACAACATCGAAAACGTGCTCAAACAAACAAAACAAATTAAACTTCAATAAAAATATATATGAATAAAATAATGATTAATCCAAATTATTGCGTACTATAGAAATTAACTTTTTGCTATTGTATACAAACCTTTGCTTATAAGCACCAACAGGGCATAGGCCTTGTCGGCAAAGTCTTCCAAAAATGAGGTAACTTCTCCAAATAAAATGCGATGCATGACTTTATTACTAACATCAATTTCTTCACAACTATACTTGCCCTAAAACTTGGCATTTTTATAACTAGTGACAACTATGCCTTTTTTCTCTTGAAACACAAGCTTCTTCTATGAGTGTTAGACCCATATTCCGTCTTGACTTATTGGGGATCTTCTTAAACTTTAAAGATGGCACAACTTCAGAGAGAGAGTTGTTGAATGATATAATTAAGTGTATTTTGAACTACAACTCCTCTAAAGAGCTACTAATCATAAATGACTTAACCCATGTTTTAGGGCTAAGAAACATTAGATGGACAATGTAAGGGGGTTAAATGATGGTCAATAAAAAAGCAAAATTTTGTACCTAAGAATCACATCTGGATCGTAGCAATGTACAGTAGGGTCCCAATCAAATTGGCGTTTTCGAAATCGCAGTGAAGAAAATTTCACTGCAGCCAACTTTGAGAGGCTCCCGAGAGCTGAAAAATTGGTATTTTACCACGAAATTTTTACCACAGCTTGATCTTTATGTTAATAACACATGGTCCAAATTTCAAGGCCAAAAGATTCACCATTTAAAAGTTATTCAAAATCTACCAACATGGGTAGTTGTGGAATTTTTTTCACTTCTGCCAACTTTCACAGCCTCCCAAGGATTGGAATTTTTTTTTTTTGCCATGAAATTTTTGGAACAAAAACTAATATATGATTTCAACATATGGTCCAAATTTCAGGTCCAAAAGATTAATACAAAAAAAGATATTCACAATCTACCAACATGTATTGTTTTGAGAAACACTTGTGGAAACCATTTCACTACTACCAACTTTGGCACCCCTCCAAGGGCTAAGAAATTGTCTATTTACCGTGAATTTTTTGTCACACAACCCTTTCTATGTTAATAACATGTATGCCAAATTTCAAGGACAAAAAAATATTACAAAAAAAGATATTTAAAATCTACCAACATGGGCAGCTTTGAGAAACCATTTTTCTATTTCCATCTTTGACACCCTTCCAAGGGCTGATATTTTTTTTATTTTTCATGAAATTTTTTCTATACAATACTTTCTATGTTAATAACATGTGTGACAAATTTTAAGGTAAAAAAATTTATAATAAAAAAGATATACACAATCTACCAACATGTGTAGTTGTAGGAAACATTGGGAGAAGCCATATCACTACTACCAACTTTGACACCCTCCCAAGGGCTGAGAAATTGTCTATTTACCATGAAATTTTTGGCACAAGATATATTTTATGTTAATAACAAGTGTGCCAAAATTCAAGGTCAAAATATTTATACAAAAAAAGGCACACACAATCTACCAATGTGTATGTCCTCCATTTGCCTCAATCACTGCTTGTAACCTAGAAGGCATAGAATGACATAATTGGAGGAGCTTTGTATCACTAATTAACCTCCACTCTCTTTCAATAATTGTCTTCATGTCATCTAAGTTTCTAGGCCTATTTGGGTCATGTTGCACTGCATCTTTCAGAATCTTCCAAAGGTTCTCAATTGGATTGAGATCGGGAGAGTTTGCAGGCCAATCAAGCTTCTCCAAAAGGTGTGATTGTCTCCATTCTCCACATAGTTTGCTACGATGGACAGGTGCGCCATCTTCCATGAGCAATCCTTGTGGCACTCTACCCATAAAATGAAGCAACTCGCCATTGTAAACCACTTCAACAAAATCCTTAGCAGAGCGTCGATCCTTAGGCATAAAAACAAGTTGTGAAACTTGTCCTCCAGCAAATGCACCCCAAATCATCAAAGAAGTTCTCCCACTCTTAAAAGTTGGAACTATACAATCTGATGCATAGCGGTCATATGCAGTTCTCCAAACATGAATTTGTCTAGAATTTTTTCCAACTTCAAAAGTAGACTCATCTGTCCAAACAACTCGCTCCCATTCTTCTACACTCCACCTACAATACTTCTGAGCAAAAGCCAATCGTTGAGACATGTGATGAGGTGTCAAAAAAGGTTTTTTGACTGCAATTCGACTATAAATGCCACTCCTATGTAAAGCCCTTCGAATAGTATTTCTAGACACTTGAGTAGGACACATATTAGTAATCTCTGAGAGCGTTAAGCGACGATTAGCTTGTGAGACACGTTTAATAATACGAACATCTCTATCACTAAGCTTCTTAGCATGATTTCCACCACAAGGTTTGCTTCTGTAGGTTCCATCTTCTCGAAATCTCTTCACCAACCTCTGAACTGTTCTAACAGGGACTCCAACAATAGCTGCAATATCAACTCCTGTCTTTCCTCCCTCACTCAAACCTATAATGCGAGCACGAATTTCAACTGAAATAGCCATCATCTACAACTTTCAAAATGGTAATTGGATCCAAAAAAATTACTAACTAACCTCATGTCTGGAGCACTCAAATCTTAATCAAACCTTAATTAGTAATCACCCACCATCCATGATCCAACTCTCATTCACTCAATCTCCATATTACCTCCCTCAGTCACCACATTACCTCATTCACCATGATCCAACCTTCATTCACTCACTCAGTGACTATAATTCAACCCTCACATAGCCTCACTTACTCATCACATACATTCACTAAGTCACCATGATGCAACCCTTACATAGCCTCACATAGCCTCACTCATCAAACAATCATACTCAGTCATCACATAGCTCCAGTTAACCACACAGCACATAGCCTCACCCATTCAGTCAACACATCCTTCATGCACTCATGTCCTCCAAATCTTCAATCCTCTAATTGGAAAAATAATCACCCATTACTTGCCTCAGCACACATCCTACCTCCTGTAATGCTCAATTTTGAAAGCAAGCATTCATATTGAGAGGAAAAGCTTCTTCATGCACATATGGTGTTCAAATTTTAAACAAGTGCATTCTTTTAGATGTGACAAGTGCATTCTTTTAGATGTGACAAGTGCACACATCTAGATTTGGGTATCCTTGATTTTGTTGAGAAGCATTTATGTATGGGGATTTGGACATTTGGACAATTTTAGACCAAAAGCATGAGTGTCCATATTCTTACAATATTCTCAATATATTCTAAAACTGTTTCTCACAACTACACATATTGGTAGATTGTGTGTGCCTTTTTTTGTATAAATATTTTGACCTTGAATTTTGGCACACTTGTTATTAACATAAAATATATCTTGTGCCAAAAATTTCATGGTAAATAGACAATTTCTCAGCCCTTGGGAGGGTGTCAAAGTTGGTAGTAGTGATATGGCTTCTCCCAATGTTTCCTACAACTACACATGTTGGTAGATTGTGTATATCTTTTTTATTATAAATTTTTTTACCTTAAAATTTGTCACACATGTTATTAACATAGAAAGTATTGTATAGAAAAAATTTCATGAAAAATAAAAAAAATATCAGCCCTTGGAAGGGTGTCAAAGATGGAAATAGAAAAATGGTTTCTCAAAGCTGCCCATGTTGGTAGATTTTAAATATCTTTTTTTGTAATATTTTTTTGTCCTTGAAATTTGGCATACATGTTATTAACATAGAAAGGGTTGTGTGACAAAAAATTCACGGTAAATAGACAATTTCTTAGCCCTTGGAGGGGTGCCAAAGTTGGTAGTAGTGAAATGGTTTCCACAAGTGTTTCTCAAAACAATACATGTTGGTAGATTGTGAATATCTTTTTTTGTATTAATCTTTTGGACCTGAAATTTGGACCATATGTTGAAATCATATATTAGTTTTTGTTCCAAAAATTTCATGGCAAAAAAAAAAAATTCCAATCCTTGGGAGGCTGTGAAAGTTGGCAGAAGTGAAAAAAATTCCACAACTACCCATGTTGGTAGATTTTGAATAACTTTTAAATGGTGAATCTTTTGGCCTTGAAATTTGGACCATGTGTTATTAACATAAAGATCAATCTGTGGTAAAAATTTCGTGGTAAAATACCAATTTTTCAGCTCTCGGGAGCCTCTCAAAGTTGGCTGCAGTGAAATTTTCTTCACTGCGATTTCGAAAACGCCAATTTGATTGGGACCCTACTGTACATGCTTTTTTAACCCCTAAAGCACTAAACTACATTTTTTGGCAACATAGCAATTTGGAGTAGCTCACTATGAACGGAATTTTTATTCTTCTGTTGAAATTTTCACACAACATTTTTTCTAAAGAGTAGCTTCAAGGCTTGACAATTTTCATAAATTTTGACTTCATGGTTAAAAAATTATTGCGTGATATGTCATTTTCACCATTAGGTGGGCAACCCCAAGCAGTTGAAAAAACTTCTTTAAAAATCACTTTTTTTAAAAATAAAAGTTTGAAATTAGTTCTTTAGATTCATATATAAGTGGGAAGCTTTGAATCAATCCATTTTGATAAATGAGATGAAAGTTATGAAGAGTTTTAGTTTGCAGGTAGGTATGGAGTTTTTAGAAACCATAACTACCTACAAACTAAAACTCTTCATAACTTTCATCTCATTAATCAAAATAGAATGATTCAAAGTTTTCCACTTATATATATATATAGAGAGAGAGAGAGAACTAATTTCAAATTTTTATTTTTTTTAAAAGTGATTTTTAAAGAAGTTTCTTGAACTGCTCGGGATGCCCACCAAATAATGAAAATGACATATCATGCAATAACTTTTTTCCATGTAATCAAAAGTTATGAAAATTGTCAAGCAATGAAAAAGTTATAAAGGGTCAAAGTATTTTTTGGTAGATGCTCAAAATTATTTCAACATAGGTACATATTGATTTTGGAGATGTACACAAAGTGATGATGGCGGTTTAGAGAAGGTGCAATTTTTGGTGTTCCGACCTTAGTACAAAATTATATATTTTCACTAATTAAAAGTATTTGAAAAATCATAGTAAATTCTAGTTTGTAATTCTTTTTTAGAATCCTTATTTTGTCAACTCTTTTTCTAGATTGTTTAACTTTGAGTTTTTTCACGAATGACAATAAGTTGGAATTGTATACAATTTATTTATTTGACCATGTCTCTTGGGAGGACTTTTGTTGTCTTGAGATTCAAAATAGACCTTGGCTCCAATTCCAATGCAAAGTTTCACCAATTTTATACTAACACAAAACTTTATACTTATATTTGGAGATAATACAAGATCATCATTAACCAAAAATTGTCACATCTAAATTCTTGTCTAGAATGAAGACATTAAATTTAAGGATGTACAAGGTTTAAACATTAAAACTTTGTGTTGATTTATAGCATACCTATTACTAGCACTTAGAAAATTCATAATTTATTTTTACATCGTCCATATCATTGTAAATTGTATTGGAATCCCTATTCATTTACCAATTCAAATAAAGAAAAACAAATCTTGATATTTAGTATAGAGGAGTAATTATGCTTATTTTCAATTTGTACGGATTGAAAGTACATATAGTATTGCACTTTTTAACCACATAGATTTGGTAGTGTCTTATTGATGTTCCTAAAACATGAGAGTTGTTTTCCCTTTTTATTCTACGCTATTTGTTTTTTTTCTATGTAATGCATAGTTGGGTAGATTGAATGCATGCAAATTGAGATTCCTTCACAATGTTGGTATAGTGTTGTTTTGAATTTGTTCCAACCTTTTTAATCACAAGTTGCTAACATGTGAGCTTAGGATCTCGAGCCCATGAACTTAAGAAACTAGGCATCTACATATACACACCTATATTTGCAAAACCTTCCACAATTATAGGATACCTAAAATATGAACTCCTTCAATGGTTGTAGGGAACCTAATTACACCTAAACTCAAGACTCATAGCTAGGCTTGCATTTCTTAGTTTATACACTAGTGTAGTTGTTTTGGAAGTATGAGTTTCATTTTAAAGAACAATGCATAAGCATGTTACTAAAGAAGACCCCTTCTATGTTTGTAGTTCCTTGTACTTTTTTATAAATCAAAATTGGACATTTTTGGACTTTGAAATTTTCATTTATCCTTGAAAGACAAACAAATATGAAATAAATGTTTGATAGTAAAATTCAATTTTGAATTTTAAAACAAAATTTTAGGTTGAAATTAGCATCATAATATACTAATATAGTATTTATATCTAATAATTAATTTTTTTTGATGATATATTTTTCAAAAATCATCACAAATGAATTACTGTGCTAAAAAACTAATTTAGAAAACATCACATTCAAGAATTTACTTACCATATATTGGAAAATATTTTAAGGAAAAGGGACAAAAATGGTCAAATTGTGCAATGGAATTTTAATGAAAGGTCCAAAAACCAGGTAGTGTTTATTTTCTTATGAAAATATCTCCATATTAACTCTTCTTTTTACAAAATGTTAATTCTACAAATCTCCTTATAATCAAGAATAAAGTAGAGTACTATAGGTTGGTGAAATGGACAAGGTTTTTAATTGGTTCACCCATTTAACCACACTCTACTTTACGTATGATGCATACAACACAATTATAAAGTGTCTTAGCTCCTAACTAAGTCTCATTGTCCTCTAAGGAGTTAAGAGACAAAATGGATTTTGGATAGGTTCCCATCGTCTCAAATTTTTCATGATTGTTTGAGACTTGCTTTAGTTGAAGACAAGAAAATACATTAGCTTTGGGAGAATAGTTTTTTTGTTTCAATCGATGCTTGGGAGAAAAATTTATGCAAAAACAAGTACCAAACAAAACTTTTCGAGCAACACCCTAAAATTCACAAATAGTCAAAATAAAATTTTTAAAATTTTGTTTCACGTAGAATGTATTTTTGTTTGCATAGAAAGATTTGATACATGATTCTATTTGGATTAGTGATGAGAAAATTACGGACTATCTTATTTTTTGGGCACTTGAAGGTTCTTTGTAATAAAATAATATAGAGGGTTTCTTTTTTAGCACAATTTTCACAATTTTTCAAAAAAAAGAATTTGATGGGATTTCATTTGATTGGTAAGGCTAATCTCACCATTGGAATTATGAAATTTCAATTGCATCTTAGACTTATCGAAAATTTACATTTTCCTTCCATCTTGTACCTACTTCTATTTAACAATTTTCTAGAGAAAGAAAATCAAATGAGTATTTTTTTTAAGAAAATTCCCCTAGACTTTCAACAAAATTCTTCAACATAGGAAAATTAAAATTCAATATTAATGGTGCAAAAATTTTGAATTAAGAAGATTCAAAGCTTGAAAATATAGTTAGGCAAGGTGCAAAAAACAAATGTTTTTTTTTCACTTCAAATGCAAATCGTCTTGCAATCCACTTGGTCAAATTTTTTGAAATCTCTTCTACACATTTTTGTACCAATGGCTAGTGCAAGATCCTACAATTGCATATGCAAAATGAACAATTTCTAAAGTTTTTTGTGCATTGCAATAATAAAAATGGTAGTTTGAGAGCAATTTGATGATATAGAGGCCGTGGGACATTGCGGATGAAGTGTATTTTCATGTAGTGTAACAATTCATTTATCCAAAATGATGAATTTAAAGATCACCTTTCACAAAACAAGTTTCTATAGTAATGTTAAATGTATATTTGAAGAGGGATCTAAGAATAGATTTCATATTTTTGTCTATTGAGTCCCTTCTGGGGAGTAATTAAATACTTTCTTTTCTAAAGTTTCCATATTAGAGCAAGTAGTAGTTAAGTTTTATGTTCTATCTTGTGCATTTTTCTACTCAACACATTTTCAAAAAGTAAAAAAAAACAAATTTTACAATTGTAAACAAGAAATATACATCCTAAACCACCTAAAGGAGCTATAAGTCCACCGAAGAAGAGTTGAAAAAGTGTTTACAATCGCTTAGAATTACATTTGCAAGAAAACCATCATTTTATGTGTCTATGGAAGGAGACAAGAAATCTATTCCTAGATATCCCTTCAAATATAAATTGAACATCATTACATAATTATATTTCTTGAAAGTTTGTCTCTAGATTTTTCATTTTGGATTAAAAAAATTTCAAAAGTGTTCACAACCATCAAAACTTTAAAATGTGAAAAATGAACAAATTTTCCTACTAAATAGTACTTGATATTTCAAGAAAAAAAATTATAATTGGAAGGCCAAATCCAACTTCCATTGGTATTAGTTCATTACTTTCAAAATCATAATGCCAAAATGCAACAAGCATTACAAATGTTCTATGCTTTGGTCCTCATGATTCATTCATTCCAATTTAGCAAATTCATATAATATGGCATTCTTGAGAACACACACTTTGGTGAAATATTTTTTTGGCCAAAATCCAAATCTTCAACTATTAATAGTTGAATGGATCAATCTATAGATGAACCAAATGGATTTGGAACTAGAATTCAAATCACACAAATCATTGGTTCACAACTAGAAACAATTCAACCGTATGACACAAATGGGACTAATAACAATGTCAAATGTATGACACATCCATTTTCTTCAAAGAAAATGTAAAAAAATCATGATTCTTATTATTTGAATAAAAATCGCTTGTATGTCAATGAATGTAGATGAAAGTTGCATGACAATCACATTGTGTGTAACTCTATGGAAATAGTGTAGACTACATTAAATTCTCCAATGTTGCCACAAATATAGTAAGCATTTGTATTAATGCGCCTCAAGGATTTGCATAATTATCCACCTTAATAAGTTCCTAATGAATTAGCATTAATCTTGACCGGCGTGGCAACACAATGACATACTAATTGAATGAACTTGAGTGTGAAGTAAGTGCATTAATTGTTCCTTTCGTTATTAATGGATGGATGTATCCTTCATTGGAATTGTCTAGAACATACATGGTCTCAGTTGGAGCATTGGAGCCATGCCACCCAATCAAGCCACGTGGAATGGTGAATCCAAATCCAAGCCTAAGCCTCGGTAGTTGGAAAATGAAATGCAAAGTATAAATACATGGGCATTTGTTGGAAGTCTCTCATTTGTAAGTCTCTCATCTATCCTACTGCTTAGGCGCTATTGTTGTAGTGGAAGGTGTATGTGTCTCATTTCAAACCGTGTCTTTGTTCCTTCTAAGATTAGGAAAGTATACAATACAAAGTCCCTTCAAGGCTTAAACCTATGACATTAGCTTAGGTAGATTTCAAGTTGTGAATGGTTTTGAAGGAATCGTGTTGTATCAAGTAGTGGAGGTTTTACAAGTGTCTTAGCCTTCGAAGCGTGGAGTGTCCATTATTTGTACATTCATTACTAGGTCTGTAAGAACGTTTGTAGATCTACATACTTGGATCATTACAGTGTGAATCCACATCTTGAGATTAGCAAAGATACCATGGAACCACCTATGATGGATAGAGACACTGATTTTGTCTACGGTGCGTGGGGGCCGTATACCAATTCCATAGATAGTATAGTGGAATTCCTTACAAGTCACAATATAGGAGAAGGCTACAAGTCTATTTGTGATGATGGTAATGAGGGTCGTTGGATCATTATCCAATCCACAAATACAGCTTACATTGCCCAAGGACCGTTTGGATTTGATGTAGATGAAATGGTCACAAATGAGGACAATTGCACCATTGGTGTTACACATGGACTAGATAAGCGGTTTATTGAAATAAGAGGACTTCCAGGAACATGTTGTTTTGATACTTGGAATGCAGGGGAGTTTTGGGTGATTAATAAGGTGCATGATGTAAATGAAGGTCAAAGCTTTAGTGCGCCGCCAACCATCCTTTCTAGTTGTGATATTGCGGTAGTAGAAGCTGGTGTTGATCCGACTTTGGATTTTTCTATTCTGGAGGTGAACGGGCAAGTTTCTCAAGACCTCGTTGGGGAGGATGCAGGCACTATGTTGCTTGAGATTGATACGCTATGTGAAGGAGGGACCAACGAAAAGATGATAGAGCTAGAAGCGGACAGTTTGATGGACTTGGTTGGTGATGGCACAAATCTTGGAGTTATTCATGGTAATGAAGGACTTGCTCCATGGATACTAACCCCTTGTCTTGAAATTGAATTTGTTGATCCTATTCATGGTGAACTTGAACAAGATGGAGTGCATTTACATGGCGGAGAATCCCAACCTTTAGGACCTCTTTCCCATGATTTGGACACCGCTCCAATTGACGACATATTCAGAATGATTGAAGACTTGGTGGAGAGCAACCAAACATCTAAGCCAGGGCCTCATGGTGGGATGGACCTTCATATTCGTGATGGTATCGATTGTGGAGCAACCATTGTGCCAACTAATCCTGAGGCTATGGGTACAAGGATGGAAGTTGTAGGCAATAGTAGTGGCAACGGAGAACTAGCTTCCATGATGCAAGTCCATGGTCATGAAACTTTGGAAGTCAACTTTTTACAATTTGAATTAGATAGAACGCACGGGCATATTGGAGCATCCCATTGTGAGTTGGAGGAACAACCAATGGCACAAGAAACAATGGTCTCTACTCCCAAGCTTGGAGACAACAACCACCCTACTCGGAAAAGACCATGGACAGACGAACCTCCTTGTTTTAGTTTGGTGGAGGGGAATAATGACATGATGGAGACAACACCCATCTTGGAACCTATCTTTGGTGATGGTGCAAATGGTGAAGCATGGACTATGCCAAAGAAGTCACGAGTGGCTACACCTCTATCACCTCGGTCCGTATTACGCTTGAATGCATTGAGAGAGCCAACGAGTTCAAATGAAGTTGATTTTGTAGAGATCACGGAATCATCTAGCAATGACAATGAAGACATGGCTCCCTCCATGCTTGGTGGCTTGATGGAGACTTTAGAAGGCAATGCTCCACATTCTCTACTTGATCAAGGAACCTTTTTGTCTACCGAATCCCAATGGGTGAATCCTTTAGGGAATGAGGAAGACATCTCCAAGGATGGAGAAATTATGGAGGGTCCAATGGTAGAAAGGGCGGTTGGAACCACCATCACAAGTTCTCAAAGGTGCAAGCGTAGCAAAAAACAACCAAAGCAATCCCGCTTCAAGCAACATGGTGTAATACGGTACGTATTTGGAATTCTTGACCCTTAGAACTTTTACAATTGCTACCATTCCCCACCCATTGGCATCCATTTGCTACATAACAATAATACTCATTTGGCACTAGCTAGAGTGTCATTGCAACTTTGAGCTTAAGTTGAGTCAACCAAACCACTTTATTGAAATAATACTTAAGAGCATCTAGATGCCCTATTGCTAGTACTTCCAATGTCTCACATGATTATGAGTTTCCTAAAACTCTAAATGCGTTGGAATGAAAACCTTACTAGTCATTTGTTATTTGATTAGTGCAACCCTACCATTATAGATAAAGGCTATAGGAATTGCTTCTAAATAACATTGTGCATTATTCATTTTAGCAAGTATATTCATAAGGCTCAGTCAACATTGATGGTGGTGAATATGTGGAACAGGCGACAAGGAGGGAGGAAAAGTTATATAGCCTACTTTAGGCCCAAAGATCTTCCGGAATCCAACAAAACATTTTTGACTATTGGTAATAATTTTGCATGCCATGCACCATTCTTTTTTAATATGAAAATGACATTTGATTTCTAGTGCGGATCATTTATGTATGCTTCATTTCTTGTCCTTGACCAAATGGATTAACAAACTATCATTGCAAAACTTGGATACATAGGAGAGTTTTCAAATGAAAGGGATGCATGGGATGCCTTCAATCTATTTGCATTTGTTCATGAAGGCGAGGAGTCATGCATTAATATGGTAAGACCATTTTGCTTGCTTTGCATATGAAGGCCTTGATTTTTAATCCCTTAAATTAGGGTGGACTTAGTTTGGGATGTCGTGTGCTTATTGTAAGCCATTTGTTGGATTGGTTTCTTGTTTGGTCCATCTATTTGTATTACTTTAGAGCCCTTTAGAGCCCTTTATAATGAAATATTTATAACAACATCACAATTTTAACACATAATATGTAACACTTAGCTGGCTCTAAATACACATGTTATGAAGTAGAATTTTCTTATGTATTTTCTAGGCATTCCTATGAAAATCACTATAGTTTAGAGAACAAGAACTTGGATGACTATCAATTATGTGTAGTCCAAAACTTGTAAAGGGAACAATATAACAAGTCCGTCCAATTGGTTGTCCATGGTTGTGGTATTATTTCCTTAGAGATCATCTAAAAAGTTGATTCATTATTGTCATTGGCCATTGTAGGAAGATAGGGACTCCATTGAAATGGATGCGGCCGTTTGGGGAGAACTTCCTCGAGTGGATTTGGTGGCCCATTTGAGGCTTAAGTAAGCCCCCTTTGATTTTTACAACTACCTACTTGATTTTTATGTTTTTGATAGGAAGCATCCAAACGTGACAATGAAATTAAAGAACTATGGATCTATAATTGCATATTCCATGTACCTAATTGCATATTCCATGTCCTATTATTTATAATTGTTCGGTTCCATCAAACTATAGACAAGGAAAAACAAGTTGATAAGTCTCTTTTGAGAAATTGGGGTTCATTGGATTGGGCAATTTAGAGTGATAGCCATATGTGCTTGTAGATATAAATCAAGCTTGGATGAAATGACATCAATGGATGCCACCTTGCTAAATTCATTGTACTTGGTATGTTGGAACAGGGGAAGGGGTTACTTTCGAAGCAATGTTTTGCCTTCCGATTCTTTCATTCCAAGATACAGGAACATTAAATTTAGAAAGTATGGACATGACCTCTTTCATTTTAGCACATGGAATATGGCCTTGGACTTGATAGAATGATATATAAACATCCCTTTTTGTTGATTTTGTTGTGCAATCTAGTGTAACCACCTTCTAAAGTTCAAATGAGGAACTCAATTCAAAGTGTTGTGTGCTTGTAGAAATGCTCGAGGGATTGACAAAGGAAAAATCCGGTGGTTTTGCGACATTTCCCTTGCCAAAGGAGTGACGGATCCCTATATTGTCAATGACATAAAAGACACATCCACATATGGTACCCACTCTTTGGAACCCGATGTGCATTGCATGGAGCCAATGCATTTGTGATGTTGGATATGTTTGAACCATTGAGTTTGTTGTGGTGGAGTGGATACATTAAGTTGAAACAATTGGTCTCATGTAAATGACTTGCTCCTTTGGATAGATGAAAGCTTGATCACATGATTGGTTCTAGAAGAGAGTTTGAGAATTATGTATTGGTTGTTCACTTGAACTTACTACCATGAATTGCATTGTGTGTGTATTAGATACTGCGGAGGAGGCCGCAAAAGAGGCAGATAGGTTGTCAATGCTAAATGAGGGACATATGGCTTGGACCAACTATACTATCACGGACTATATGACGGAGGTTGAGAAGGATCAATGGGACCCAACATGGATCCCGTTGCAAGATAATCCCAAAAAATATCTTTCCACTGCAAAGTACCAATCCTTGGATTAGAAGCCTATTTCTTCATGTGCAAGAGGAATAGTTATTGAAAGATGCAAAGTTTCAGGTGTTGTATTAGGTGGCAATAATGTAATGTATCAACATATTTTCATGGCACACCTTATACGAAGCACTACTCAAACTAAAAAAAGACTACCAATTTTTCTCTCTTGTAGTACTAATTTATAGCCTGATTTGATCTTGTAGTAATGATTTATAGCCCAATTTTGATGTAGGGGATTTGATCTTGTAGTAATAATTTATAGCCCAATTTTGATGAAGGGTAGAGGATTGAGTCCTCACCAACTCAGTAATTTTTTTATGTTGGACATCTCATCATTGATGGCAAGTCTTATGTGACAGATTACACTTTGTACTCTTGTTCTTATTGAGACTTGTGTGAATTGTATACATTGCACATGAATGAAAAGACGTTGGGCTACAAGTATGGAGCTATTCCTCAAAAAAATGTTGTGTGAAAATTTCAGCAAAAGGAATAAAAATTCTATTTATAGTGAGCTACCCAAAATTGCTATATTGTCAAAAAAACGCAGTTTTTACCTTTATGGGTTAAGTTGTCCTCATTAGAACGTTGAACATTGCCTTTTAGTCTTTATTGAGCCTAGACAAATATCTTCACGAAAAAGTTCATGAATATGCAATCAACAAATCAAATAAGAGTATACAATAGAAAACAAGGAGAGATAATTATAAGTGTGCATACCTGAGGAATTCCTCTCAATAATAATCTTTGCAAACATTGAACATATTGCTCTTACAATCTTGAAGTGCTCTACCTCCATTAATAAAAAGATTTCAAGTACAATAATTATAAATTGCATATCAAGTCCAACAACACTCCTTAGTGCACATCAACATGTCACTTTTAACCCGTAAAGGAATTTTTTTTTCTATGGAGACATTGTCAAAAACTGTGATTTGGGGGATGTCATCCAAAAAAGAAAATTGATTTTTTTTTAAACTTCAACCACATAAAATTGAAGTAATGAATTTGAACAAAGTGTGAAAAAAGTTTCAACCTATTTCATTGGGCGTATTGAAAGATTATAACATTCAAAGTTTGAAAAAAAGTTTTTTTTGCCACTACCTAACATGGTCAGCAACCTTCATTCCATCTTCAAGAAAAAATTTCTTCTACATAAGGTTGAGTCTCTTCACCATTCAGTTGTATGCTTTCTTAGGTACACTCATGCAATGTTTTGGAAGCAAATTCAAGTTCTAACACTGTCTAAATGACTATGCAATACAAAGAGGTATAAAAGGTGGTTCAACACTAGCCAATTATTGCAAAAATTTTGAGCATGGAGAAAAAATTTCTTGGAAAATCCAAATGGTAAAAACATACATAACACAACTTTCTACAAGTAATAATTTTTTTATGATGAAAAAAAAATTATTCTTCCATGTATGCTAATTTTCCCTCTCCCTTTGTTTATAGTTTGTTTACTAATGGAATTTGAAGGGAGCATATGTATTTTCATACAAATGTGGATCAAAATATGTAGAATTTACCATTGAATGACAATGTCATTTGTTGAAAACAAAATCGTACTACATACAAAGTAATCATAAATTCCATTAGTAACTCACCAATCATTCTTTGCCCCATGTTAGAACATCACAATATGCTTCAAAACATCCTACAAGCACATATAAACTTCCCATCACAATTCTAGAAGAATGTCCATGTCCATGGCTACCTAACATGATCATGGCAAACAACACAAATTTCACTTGTATTTGAAGTAGATAGGTAACAATATGGTTTCCTCTATGCTTAAGCATTTCTTCTCTCTAATCATGCAGAAGGTGTCAATATAATTTGGTTTAAAGCTATAGATAGTTATAAGTCTTCTCCGGTTTTCACCATTTTGGCTTTTGCCAACATGCATGATGTACATGTTGACAATGGACATATTTAGTAGAAATATAAACACCTTCTGCCACCACTTATGCGACCGATTTTGAGTACAATATGAAGCGTGCAATTGGTCCGCCACATCAACTCTACGCATATGCATGATATATTCATGATGAACCAATGAAGTTTGAATGTATTCATTACTTTATGGCTCCATTACTTCTTGACATGGTCAATACTATGAATTCACAAGGAAATTGAATAGGTTGAGCATGCATTGACAAGAAGTACCGGTCTTTTATCCTTCCAAAAATAGAAGTCATTGCCCTCAATTCATGCATTGTGCCATTCTAAATTCCCTTGTATGCTTCTACTATAAGATTTTGTGTCCTTCAATGCCAAAAGAATGCCGATCCAATTTGTACGTAGAGTTCCCTTAGCGTAAATGCTTCTCTCTAATAATGTCTTGAAAAGACCAATAGAAGTAAAATAGATGTCCATTACAATTACATGTCCTTTCCTTTCATGGTCCTGTAATAAATTGAAAACTACATCATGACCTAAAGTAGATTCCCAAGATGCAACTAGACCACTTCCTTCTTGAACTACTACTTTACCACAATTTATTTCAAAATTTGAAACAAATTTGGATATAGAGTCCGCAAGGCACCATATCTTTATACCCCATTTTTTTTAGGGAGGATAGGTATGTATTAATGTAATGGACAATAAGAACCTTTGAACCTTATGATCATCTTGTCCTTTAGTGGCATGCTTCCCCAAATGCCAAGCCCTCTTGACATGAATCCATATTACCATTAAGCAACCAACGAAGTTGGCCCATTTTTTCATATCTAAGTAAATTGCATTCACACACATAAGTAGCTAGATTGATAAGATGCAAATATTTTACCAATGCCTAATATTGGAACTAGTTCTTTCTAGGACATGAAATGGCCAAAAGATCTCAAATAATTGCATCATGGTGGGCATATGGTTCCAAAAAAAATTGGACTCCAAATTCCCAGTGAATGGCATTGGCTCTGGATTATACAATAGATGAGTTTTGTTCTACATAGATGCATCTCAATACATATATTTTATACTATTTGTATCCCCTTTTGTATCAAGATTTTTCCCATCACCCTCCTCTTCCTCACTATTTTTCCACTTTCCCACTGAAGAGTCACTCCCATTGTCCCATATGGGGATGGTTGTTTCTACTCTTTGTCAATGCCTATATACCACTATAGACGTTGGTGGAATGCCATCAAAATACTCCTCATCCTCAATAAAATCTAAAAAATAATATTTTGCATTTGCATCTCCAACCTTTGGTCCTACAATTATATTTGTGCCTGCATGTTGTTGCACATGAAAAAAGGGTTCAAAATTTCAATGCATGCGAGCTTCACAAAAAGAAAGATTATGATGAATGTGTACAAATTTATCTAAGGGTGCACAAGTCTAAAAATCAAATTAGAAAATCCAATGAATTTGAAACCATTTCAAAAATCTTATGAATTTGACATGAACATAAATTTGTATGAATTTGATATAGTGGAATCTGATTAGGAGCTTGGGAAGAACTAATTTATAGAAATAAAACTTTAATATAGAAATCACTTTTTGATGTTGATTTCATACTACAAACTTGACATGAGTGACTTGTGAATTTCTCAATTGCAAAATAAAATGAACCACCCCTTATTGAGCCTCTTACAAGTAAAGATATTTGTGGTAACGAATGCAAAATTATTTTGTTACCACAAATTTTGCATGACATATTTGTGAATTAATGAGGTCAAAAAAACAAATTCATCCCTTGCAAACAAAGATACTTGCTTCTTGCAATTCATCCCTCCTTTGCCCTTGCCCTCTCCTTGTCCTCTTCCCTCCCCTTTGTCCTCCTTCTCGTGGCCCCTTCTCAAAGACCTGTTCTTGGCTACTTCTCGCCAACCACTTCAACTTTCTTGCCCACCACATCAACTCTCTTGCTTGGCTCGTGAACTGCCTTCTCCAACTAAACTCTTCTACCTCCTCCCTTTGAAGTGCCACTTGTTCCTTTAACGGCACCTTCTAACAGTTCACAATGCCTCCTCCAATGTGTTGCACCTCTTCCAAGATAGATTTGTTTTCCTTATGTTTTGTTGTTCTTGTGTTTTGACTATAAGATCGGCATTGTGCAATAATTTTGCAAACCATAGCATCTCTTCAAGACTTTCCATTTCTTCTCCATCTTCATTGTCTTCAAAACTTTTTTCTGATAGACACTTACAACTAGATTTTCTTCCTCCCTCTTCCCAAACCTCTTTTCCCTTCCATTGGGGGACATCTTTCTTCCTCCTTGGCATGTTGTTTGGAAGCAACAATGCCCACCTCTCAAGAATGCTATAGAAATCAAGCTTTAGAAAATAAAACCACATACACTTTGCAACTTCTAATTTCTTGAACTTTTTCTCTATTGTTGCTTCTATAGGTACAAGTTGAAGTAGGTGACAATGGAAGTGGGTAGGTGAGAGAGTGTAGGCACCAATTTATAGCATGATGTAATTAGTGCAAGAGGAAGGGGAGCTTGAGAAGGATAAAATAAGGAGTTAGTCTTTTAATTTTTGTCTCCATTTGGATGTACAAATTGTTAATATCAAGTTTTAGCTTGATTTTGTAAGGTAGAAATATCCTTGCATCTAATTGTGACCTTCAACAAGCATTTTCAATTGTTGGTGGCATGAGTGTAAAGGTTGAATTTCGTGAATTTCAATGTGTGGCATTCAATGCTTTGGATTGTTTGTATGTAGGAATTGGTAGTGGCACTTGTAGGCTTCTCTTTGTGTTCTAAAAAGTACTTACATTCAATTGTGACTTCCAACTTGTATGGTCATAGAAATTGTTGGGCATTGTTGGTCTTCTTCAATGTTAGATATTTTGTTGTTTTAAGAGTTGTGGACCCTCATTCTACATCAATTTTGCATGGACACAATGAAATTTTGAACATTGTAATCCCACTTGCAATTGTACTAAGTAATTTGTCCTTCAAGGTAAAATTAATGTGTTTAAGGGAGATGGAAAGTGGTGCAATGCGAGGCAATAGGTGTTGCTAGTAAAAGGCATGAAGAGAGGCATGGGGTATAGGCCCCTAGACTAAACCCCCCTCAACTCTCCAAACTCCCCAAACTCCCCAAACACCCCCTCAAAGACCCCGAGTCTTCAACCATTGCATTTCTTTCCAGACCACCCACCCTATTGCCCAACTTGCCCACAGTTTTTTTAACAACACAACTTTTGACATGGCCATCAAATTTCAATTTTTTTTTATCATGAAGGTCATAGAATAATGCACCATGTATGAAAGATTTGTGAACATTCAACCAAAATTGACTTTATAGAAACCTACCCAAGATTTTTTGGGAATGTTGAAAGGACACTTGGTCCTTTAGGATTTAAAGTTTGTTTCCCAAGACCTACATTGACAACCAAAATGACAACGGACATTGCTAGTTTCACTAAGGGTTGGTCAATATATTGAAAGGTTGTGCAAGCTTTATA
This sequence comes from Climacium dendroides, assembly GCA_950106755.1. Classification (NCBI taxonomy): domain Eukaryota; kingdom Viridiplantae; phylum Streptophyta; class Bryopsida; order Hypnales; family Climaciaceae; genus Climacium; species Climacium dendroides. The sequence goes on along the minus strand of OX467084.1, from coordinate 6,227,645 downwards.
GAATTTTTGATATTATGTTGTTATTTCATGTATCCATTCTATTGCAACATGTCTTCTAAATGGATAGTCACTTAGAAGACTCACTCATGTGGTTACTTATTAATACTTATTAATTTTAATTATTCATTCATTCTAATTTAATTGCCCCCCTTAGATTTGTATATGAGCCATCCATATGAATACAAATATGCATATGTATGCATATATGAATTCACCCACCATCCTTTGGGCTTGGTTAATTTTCCCACCCCACCCCTCTGTGTATTTTCCAAAATGAATCTCGTTAGCAAATGATATGGATTAATGGGTTTTTTTTAATGTATTTTTGTATTCAATATCTGGATTACTATATCCATATTTGTCTTTCTATATCCAATTTGACGGCCAGATCAATGATCAAATCTAACAGCCCTCCTTCAACAACGTCACATTCTGCAAGAAAAAAATGGATGACATCAGGGATACTTTAATTTGTTTGGGATACTTTAATTTGTTTGGGATACTTTAATTTGTTTGGGATACTTTAATTTGAACACCCAAGGATTTTTCAAGACACCCAAGCATCTTTTCAAGAGATAATTGGCAATGTTGCATTAACCCCGAGCCAGTGCCTCAAATATGACCTCTCAAAACTCAAAGATCTCCTTGTTTGACCATTATAATCTTTTTAACGGTACGGTAAAAGGACATGTCCTTTTCCCTATAGCTCCAGCCCTATCTCTACTATCAATCGGTACAGTCAATTTATGTGAATCTCATTTTACATGATAGATTGATTGAAATGAATTGAGAAGGGTCTGAATTTTGGATACAGTCTGGGCGCTCAGGGGTTAACAACAAACAATACTGTATTAATCATGAATTAACCATGCAGTTGTAAATAAAATCAATTCAGCTAGTTACTACATAGGAAAAAGTTATAGATTAACCTGATCAGACTAGCAAGTTGAATCAGAGGAGCAAGAAAATTAAACCGGACTTACAAATTGAATAAATAACCTGAATCAACAACTTGACTTGAATCAGATTAGCAACTTCAGTACAGGACAGCAAATTTGCTGTCTGAAAATGTAAAAAATTCTGCCGAGGACCAACTTGTTTTCCTCTGTCAATGGAAATTGTCCATGTGTTTAAAAAGAAAAATTAAATCAGTAGCTTCGCTCATCAGCTAGTAAATTTAGATCACCCAAATGAAATGAACGAACTACTACTTATAAATCAGATCAACTAACAATTAATTAGAAACCAAATTAGCAAATTAGCTCTAGCAATTATAAATCCAAAACATAACATTCAGTAGCAGCAAGAAGGACTGCCTTCTCTTAGACAAAATGATGTGGAATATTTCACACCCATCAATAGCTAATAATCCATGCGTCACAAATTGTCAGAAAATTGAAGCTCACTTGCCTAGGTACTTGGGACAAAACTACAGTTTAGTTTAATAACAAAATAGGTTACTAAAAAAACAATGCATTCAACTAGGTTAAAAACAAAATCAATGTATAAGATTAAAAATTTCATGAAATTAGCATTCTACTCATTGAAACTAATGCTTCAATTTCCTTATTATGTTTTGAACACCTTTCATGATTTGCATTTAAGAAATGAGAAGATAAATCTTTATATACATATGGCGTGGTAGGAGGTAAAGTAAGCAATGTGGGATAAATAAATTAAAGTTAGTAGGAGTTCAACCACTCATAGTTAAGTCAAATTAAAGCAAGAATTTTATTTGAAGTAAAATTTCAGACCTCATTTAATCATAATAAAATTAAAATATTCAAAAAACTTTGCACTAAAAAAAGTTGAAAATTTTATTTAAATTTCACCTCCAAAAATTCGTTTGATATTTCAAACCTCCAATCAAAAGTTATGCACAAATTTCAAAGAAGGGTTGGAAGGGACATTTTCTTTTACATCTTGAAACATCCTCTCTAAATTTTGTCCATAGCTTTTGATTGGAGGCTTGAAATATGAAATGAATTTTTGAAGATGAAATTCAAATAGATTTTCCAACTTTTTTTAGTTCAAAGTTTAAAAAAAAAAATTGTTCTATTGTGAGTATATGAGGTCTAAAATTCTACATAAACATAATTTTGAGATTTTGACAATAAGTGGTTTAGCACTCATTTTCAAATTATCCCATATCCTTTGAGGATTCATGGTGAAAAATCAATTTCAATATTAAAATGACATCTCCAACCTTCACTCCCTCAAATGTTTCCTAGTCAATTCCTTCATAGGGCTACCAAAATTATTTTTTGGATATCGGAGAGTTAAATGACATTGGGATTTTGATTCAAAGGATTCTCATGGTGTTTGGCAAATCATATTAATAATTCTTTGAACATTTGTTTGGCTATTCTGAGATTTAGAAGGAATAAAAAAGAAGTGTAAGCCATAAGTCTATTGCCACGGTCTTGGCACCTAAAACTAGAGCTTACTTTAATTCCCCGTGTGGATGTTTTTCATGGATGATGCCTCCAAGGAAGGAAAGGTACCTTTTCTGAAGGCTACTAAATGTTATAAACACAAACGAAACAAATTAACACTTAACTTAAGACTAAAGAAAAATATGGAATACATACATCCTAGGTGGATAGAGATCCCCATTTTTCTTAGCAACTAAAGCATATCGACTGAAGGAACAATCTCATCTCGCTCTAAGGTATTATGGCCTTAAAGCAACCTTTTAAGGGCTGATTTGCCTATTTCATAGGTTTCCATGGACAAAATGATTTTAGCTCATTTTTCAAAGAAAGAAAAATAAATGTGGAACACAATACAAGTAGTTTCATATTTTTCCAAGCATTTTTGAATTACTTATGAATTTTCAAAGATTTAGGTTATAGGCACCTATTTGTGACCATAGGTATCCCAAAATCCATCCCTTTGTGACTTATAAAGAAATGTGCAAAAACCAAAGACAATGATTCGCTCTTACAATAATTATTATTTTTTTTTAAATTCATTAACAAACTAGAGAGGTCCATTCAAGAATCACCTGGCATTCATTCTACAGCTACCTACAGGACGGTCTAAAGAAGAGGGGTACTTTAAGGCCATACTACCTTAAAAAGGTATTCAATGCTAATGTCAAAATGGAAGCCCACGCCTTTAGTTAATAATTTTTTAAATAATTAATTAATTTTAAATTGAATTTCAAATTTCAAATTATTTAATATTCTAAAAGCAATGCACTAGTTCACAACAAAGGGAACAATTCTAAATTAGTCTTCTCAAGGCTTCAAATCCCCTCTAATACTGACAAGTATACCTCAATTTAAAATATCCCCTAAAGTGAATTAAAATTGTCCCTATACTTGGTGGATTGCCATTGGTAGATTGTTGATTCTTTAAATTTTGGTTTTATGACCAATTGTTGATTCTCAAGATTTTAGTGTTGATTATAAACATTCAACTATTGATTCATTAGATTTTGGATTTATAACCAAGTGTTGATTTTCTAGATTTTGGTTTTCAATCAATTGCTGGATTGTTAATTTTCATTATTTTGGTAAAATTTTGGGTTTATAATCAACAATTGTCAATTGTCAAAATGTTTGTTTTCAAAATTTTGGTTTTATAACCATTAACCAATTGACTTTGGTGGATTATTGAATCTCAAAATTTTGGTTTCATAACCAATTTATAATCAAGTAGTTGTTAAAATTTTGGTTTTATAATCATTTAGTGGTAATTCTCAAAATTTTGGTTTTACACCAATTGGCGGATTATTGTCAAAATCTTGGTTCTATATCCAATTGGATTGTTGATTCTCTACGGATTAATTATCAAAATTTTGGTTTTATAACCAATTGGATTGATAATTTTCTAAATGTTAATCCTCAAAATCTTGGTTTTATAATAATAATTAGCAGTTATTTTGTCAAAATCTTGATTTTATAATCAATTGGAGAATTGTTAATTCATATAATCAATGGAAATTCTCAAAATTTTGTTTTTATAACCAATTGATGGATTGGTTTGATTTTATAATAAATTGTACATATCTCATCCGAAAATTATAATTTTTTTTAAGTTTCATGATTTTCAATTACTAAGACCAAAATGATTTATCTTGAAACAAAATACTAAATACCTAAAATCATATGAATAAGCTTTTGACAGAGAACAATAATTTTTGAACATTAGTGGAGGATATTGGTGTAGGACTGTGAATCAAAACACAAGTGATTTCATAACAATTAGTGTCAAAATACAAGTGGTTCTATAATAATTGATGTAATCAAAATGCAAGTAGTTCTATAACAATTGGTACAATTGATTTCATAACAATTAGTGTCAAAATACAAGTGGTTCCATAACAATTGATGTAATCAAAATGCAAGTAGTTCTACAATAATTGGTGTAAGACTATGAATCGAATGTAAGTGGCTCCATAACAATTTTTGCACATTGGTCAACAATTTTTTCACCAATAGCAAGTGGCTCCATAACAATTTTTGCACATTGATCAACAATTTTTTTACCAATGGCAAGTGGCTCCATAACAATTTTTGCACCAATGGCAAGTGGTTTCATAACAATTTGTGGTTATATAACAATTATTGCACACTAGTCAACAAATCAACAATTTTTACACCAATTGCAAGTGGTGCAAGTGGTTCCATAACGATTTTTGCACATTGGTGAAGGAACAATTTGTAAATGGTTCCATAATTTTGGGGCACAAATGTGTGGTTCCATTTTGCACATTGGTGAAGGAACAATTTGCAAATGGTTCCATAATTTTGGGGCACAAATGTGTGGTTCCATAACAATTTTTGGACATTGTTGAAGGAACGATTTGTAAATGATTCCATAATTTTTGAGGCACAAATGTGAATTAGTTACAAATTTTCAAAGATGCAAGGCGTAAGGTTCTAAAAGTGTCATGTAGGTGATGCCAAAATGCATATGCATTTGATGCACATTAAAGAAATTAAAGCCTAGAAGAAAGCATACCCCAAATTGTCCACTTTTAAAGTTGCCACCTTAAGTTCTATTAATACTCAAAATGTTGTCATATGCTTCATTTTGAATATCCTCCATATATTCAATTTTCCTTCACGGATCACGAGGGGTGGTCCATTTTAGGTGCAGTTACTTTAGATAAAAACCGGTACATTATCTCTGAAGTGAAGACCTGACTACAGTACTGATCTTATTAATTACTTAAGTTGAACCCAATAGACTCCATAATTATTTGGGGGGTTCAGATGGTGGTGTTGAAGTTCCTTGCACCTAAAAACCCTAAACCCTAACCCTAAATCCAAGGATTCAACCACGCAGTGTTGAACATGAGATTTATCGATTTGAAGGAACTCAATCAGACAGTCAGTCATTCGATGTCCGTGTCGAATGCCCATTTGTTCTCGTTTCGGATCTTCTCTTCCTCCTCGGGAGTGAAGTCATTCTCGATGTTGAAAATCTTCCGGATCTCCTCCACCGTCTTGCCCGTGATCATGTCCGCCACCGTTTGGCACACCAGGTCCAGCAAGCTCTGGATTCGCAGCTCCTTGGCCGCCTGATCGATCGATCCAACGTCCATGCATGCACACAGTTGTTTCATTACACACATATGCAGAGAAAATCCAAAATGTTCTATCTATGAAATTTTTGAAGAATTTCCGCTCTCAAAATGTCTAGCGTTGATAGAATAGGATACACGAGAGTGGAAAATGGACACAAATAGGACTACCATACTGGATTTCTCCTGTGATAGGTGGCTCAAGCACCGACATCAACCCATCAATCCAGACGTGAGGATTTGGTGCACATTCCCAGTAAGAAATGAAATGCATTTATGCAATAAGCACCTAATCACAAATGAATATAGTGTCTAGATACTAGAGTCAATTTTCGTAAGTCAGATTAGCATGGAAAGAGATTTACGATCCGCACTAAGGATTAGACACGTAACAGAGAAATCCAGGAAGTCAATAGACTCATTGCGGAATTAGAGCAGCAATGGAATTTTCACAACTTGAGGGTGGAATGAATTAGGACTGTTCGATTCATGCTCAAGCTGTGAGATATATTATTCCATAGATGCACTATAAAATTGTGTCCATGGACTTCTGGACCTCTCCGGATTTCTCTTCTTGACTTGTGATATGCATTCAGTCATTTCGAAGGATTACATGGAATTATTTAATCCTCACGCCTTGGAAATTTTATAAAAACCTAATCCAGAATAAACAAACTGAGCAGATCCCAATCGACAGAAGTGCCATACAGTACCAGCATCAAGCCGATCTCTTGGTCGAACTTGAACACAAAGTCGGCATCCCATTTCGCAGTCACGGCAGTCGCCGACTTGTCCTCACAAGTGTTTCGATTTTTGACGTGATACTTGCAATACTCGATCACCTGGATCAAAACTTTGCTCGACACGTTTAAATCAAGTGGGCAACGAAAGCCCTGAACTTGGATCATGTCCTTGACGAACATAGACTCATTCGCCACAGCCTCGTCCACCTCGAATACCTCCTCATCGGAGCTTTTCAGCTTCACCAAGCGCTTCGTCGTCGTCGTCGTCGTCATGCCTAGCAATTGAGAAGAAGACAGGACACTGCATAACATCGACATCGACGCCACAGCCTCATCCACCATGAAAATCTGGTCACCGAAGCCCTTCACGTGGTCTTTGCGGTTCGCCATAGCTTTATTAGGCGTGAATAGCTGCTCGCTGGAGCTTTTCAGGGGCACCATATGCTTCGTCGCCATGGACATGTCGAGGTATTTCAGATGACAGTCTTCACAGTGAGGACACTGCATAACATTCATAGCCTGGTTACTCATAGAACACACAACGTAACTTTCCAAATACGTAAATTGTGAATAGATGAAAAGTACGAATTAGTAGCTGGTTACACACTTTCTTGACATTTTATAAAGGTTAGCCTGCAAACATTAGAACTTGTGGTCGCATTCATTAAACTGATTAAACTATGACATGATTTAGAACACCAAAACTGCTGGTCAATCAATTTAGTTCGCAAGCCGGAGCTCTGAAAACAATTAGAGACGAATGATGTTCAAGTGTGTTAATCAAATCAAATGGTCACCATATTTCATAGTCGATCACTCTTGGAACTCTCCAGGTAGGTAATTTGAGAATAGATGAAAAGTTCGAATTAGTAAGCTGCTTACACACGTCTTGAAAATCTACAGAGACTAGCTTGCAAACATTTGTACTTGTCACATTCAATAAAATGGCAAGTTTCAGAGCGCCAAAGTTGTAACTGTCAATTGATTTAGTGCCCGTCGGAGGTCTGGAAAACTAATAGAAACAACTGATGTTCGAATTAAAGCCTACACTCACCGGAAATTGATTATGCTCGGGTGTGCGATCTGTGAATGAAAAGAATGTGGTGATGGGCCTCAAGGGTGGATTATTAAATTTTGGTCCTCAGTTTATACTTCACGTCAAGTCATCTCGATCGGTCAGTTTGGGAACTGGATCGATCCAGTTCCTTGACTGTCGACGTTCAAGGTTCGATCGTCAGTTGGTATTCCAACTTTTCCAAGTGCTTTCTTGTGTTTTCTGAAAGTGGTCACTTCGTTCAGCATTCGGTAAATAAGGATGATTGTCACAATGGAGAATTTTCATGAAATTGTCCCTTCGTTACGCACTTGAATGTCACATGCTTTGTTAATAAATACTCCGAGTTGCGAGAGTATATTTGAACTGCTTTGACAATCGAAGGACTTATTTGGGGTTATAATCATCCGTCGTTTTAATAAGCATACAGATACAGCATTGACATGGTTGGCTCGAACACCAGATTCACCATTTCACCTGTTTTATGTCTCTTAGGACTGCACGTCATTCATGCAAGAATTTACTTACATTTGGTTTAATTGGAGAAATTTCACGACTATTACGAGTGCTTGCCCTAAACCCAATTATCGTTACGGTATTCATAGCTTTGTGTAGAGGAGCGTCACAATTTTTGCCACTTCGAAGCGCGCCAATGTAACCCAATCGCTCCGAGGACCATATGATCCGTCAACACAGCAGCAGATCTTCCATTGGTGCTAAAATGATATTAGGTCATCTAAAACCATTGGCATGACTCTTGCATTACGAATTTGTAAGCGATTTATGAAAACAAACCTAACTCAACTTTAGGTGAAGATGCGGTTCCGAAGCTGCCTACGATAGGTCAAATTGGTCATAACTAAATTAATGGTACCCCGCTGGCGCTCTTACAACGAAACCAATAAGCAAAACTGAAACTCGCTGCTGTACTTCTATAATCAGGGAAGCTTTTATATTTAGCGCGACATCAAACTCAAGACATCTCATTTGAGTAAGATCGACACACGGAGTCAGATGACCGTAACACTTGCTCACTACTAAGCCCGTAGAATTCGGACGGAGAAGAGGATCCGTGACATTTAACTAGGTTCATGCATCATGACACAGTACGTGGCAATTAGTACAGATGTCGGCCAAGTGAAGTCACCACTCACACTATGGCGATTGGTAATGGGTCACTTACAATCACGCCGCAATGGACAAAAGCAGACATCTTCAACATCACGGTACCAACAGAAGAAAGACAGACAACGATAGACTCGAAAGTATAAAATGGAAGCAGTGCCTAACAGGACACTGAAGAACGAAGCAACCAGAACCAGAGAGCGCTTATCATGACAGCTATTTCCAAGCTTAAACATCAGTAAAACACTTCACAAAATCATTAACAAAAACAGAGAGATAGCGGATACGATAAGACTTCAAATAGGCGGTGGTGTTAAATAACACCGGAAAAGAGAAGTGGCTAAGTACGTGGTCAGATTAGCCTCCGAACCCGTACAGGGTTCGCCCCTGTCGCTTCAGAGCATACACAACATCCATAGCCGTCACCGTCTTACGACGTGCGTGCTCAGTATATGTCACGGCATCACGGATGACGTTCTCCAGAAAGATCTTCAACACACCGCGAGTCTCCTCGTAAATCAGTCCACTGATACGCTTCACGCCGCCTCGCCTAGCCAGACGCCGGATGGCAGGCTTGGTGATTCCCTGGATGTTATCGCGCAACACCTTCCTGTGGCGCTTGGCGCCACCCTTCCCCAAACCCTTGCCTCCCTTGCCGCGTCCAGACATGGCTCTCAGACGAGATGAAACACCGCAAAATATGAAATCGAGAACTCCTAAACCACAACGAAACCTTCAAAGCGCAGCGGAAGCAGGAAGCTAGAGAACAGAGGAAATGGTGACTGGTGGGAACTGTGGAAGAGGGAAGAGTTATATACTTCGGAACGGGGTCCTCGGTAGGACGGGTCGGTCTCTGGACGGGTGCCTTGCCTCGGCTGGGCGGGTGGCGGGGAAGTTTTGAAATTTGAATGAGGGGTGAGTTTGAACTCGGTGGTGGCGCCAATTCTGAGTTCCCGCCAGATCTAGGAATTCTGCGTGTCTTTGGTCGGTCGCAGGGTAATTTTGAATATTGCCCAGTTCCTAGATCTCTTCTCTGCGATTGGTTGGGACACCATTCTGCTATTATGAGTGGTTTTCATCATCTACGTGGAGGTTTTATCATCCTAAGTGGCCACACGTATGTTAACATTATGAACCCATAAAACTACGGCCCCTTTTAACCCATAAACGACACAAAGGACATTTTTTGGCTGATGAATGACGAATAATCTCTCCATGTTCTCTCCATGTAGGATAGAAGTGCAACTATTCATCCTCCAAATTTTGTGTGAAAAGAGAAGGTCTTCTACAATAGCTTGTCTTCTAATGAGTATTTTTGCATTTTCTTTTGCATTTTTTTTAAGCCAACAATTCACACACTATGGTATCCAAATAGATGAATTCCATAGTTAGTGAAATAACTACTTTTAAACACTAGCTTGTTGTAGATCCAATAGTTGACTAAATCACTCATTTAAGGTTTAAATAGCACTAATTAAGTACTAAAGCACTCATTTAAGGTATAAATAGCACTAATTAAGTGCAGCATCCATAACCTTGTTAACTAACCTAAATCATCCCCCCTCCTAAATCATTCCCAAATCATTCCCCCTCCATTGGAGATTGAGGTAATCCGGAGATTCCCCCTCCATTGGAGTTGGAGATTGAGGTAATCCGGAGATTGAGGTAATCCCTTCCTTGATGTATGTGAAAGAATTTTGTATAACTCCTAAAATTCCAAGGCCATTTTAATGCCAAAACCACTCAAAACTAGCTACTACTTCTGCTACATTCACCTACAAAATAAATTTAAAAAAATATATATTTTAGAATATAACCATAGGATCTTGTTCTACACTTGTCTTAGATTATGTGATAATATTTTTGTGATTTTTGACTATATATATTGAAAGATATTAGCATTCAAAGTGAAAGCAAATAATTTTTTTCAAGAAGTTGCTATGGTTGCCCGCAAAACAAGAAGTTCCATAACTTTCACATCTCTAATCCAAATGGAATGAATCAAAGCTTCCCATTTACAAAAAGTTATAGTCTACAAGAAAAAAAATATTTCAATTTTTATTTCAATTTTTTGTGGATTTGTTTTGCTGCCCGGTCTCCCCCATTTTGAAGTTATTGTGGCATAACTTTTGCTCCCGGGCACCGATTGAAATAAAAATTATATTCCCAAAAATCTCATAAGTTTTTCTATCTTATGAAAAGTTTCAAAATGTTTTAGTAAAAATTGAGATCATAGGAACCTACCCAAAATCCATTTTGTCCCTCGTAGGGACAATAGGACTTTAGGGGTTAATCTACAAGAGTCATTGAATGGCTTGGAAACTGTAAGAATTTAGTTTAATAAGCAAATAGTCATTGGATCATTCAAAAGTTATAAGAATTTAGTTTAATTTGCAAATAGTCACTGGATGGCTAAGAAGTTGTAAAGCTAGTTTGATTAGTTGAGTGAAAATTTGCAAGAACACTACTAGAAAATTTCGTTTTTTTGTTGTTTTGGTCGCGTTGATCTGGTCAAAATCTGACAAAAATCTGTTGATTTTAACAGATTTTTGTCAAATTTTGACCGGATCAACGCGACCAAAACAACAGAAAAATTAAACTTTCTAGTAGTGGAAAGTCATTGGTAGATGAAGAAGATGCCTTTCTAGAGGCTCTCACTTTTTGTAGAAGCAAAAGGGTCATGCACTATTGGTTAATAATGTTATGTCGACTATTGAATTTTGCAATTTTTGTTAGATCATTGGATTGTTATTTTTGTTGACATGGAATACAACCAGGTGAATCCATTTTTATGAGAACTTTCTAGATAGTTTGTAAATTTTACTATAAGTGGATTTATATCGATGAGGTTTGTTACGGAGTCTCTATAATATTTTGCTAAAGTAGCTTAAACTCTTCTCCTTTGAAGATTGGGATAATCCCTCCTTAAATTGTAAAGAGTGAATTAGTGAATTCAACATAGTCATTGGCTAGCTAGGAAGTAACAATGTTGGGGACTTCCACTTTGGTTTTGCTTCTAACTTCCTTGAACAAATTTCATTGTTAATGATGTCATGCACATTAGTCAAACTTATACTGCATTATTTGAGGCCTCTATAAGACTGTTTTAGGCCTGTTCTCAATTCTGTTCCCGCGGCAATAAAGGAACGCGTCCAATTGTTAGAATCCTTTTTTTTAAAAAAAAGATTAATTAAAATTAAAATTAGAAATATAAAAATGCCAAAAGAAAGTTGATTTAAAAAAAAAATGACGAGGCACGGTCTCAACCACGTCGGACTGCACAATTGGTAGCATTTCCACGCAATTGATATAGTTTTCAAAGACTGGGAACTCGTAGTCTTCTAAAGGCCTCAAATTTCATCTAATGCTTTAATAAGTGACTTTCAATCATCACTCTAACAATGCAACTGTAGTAGTGTTGTGTAGGGATTTAGGTTTAACCCCTACAGGACTGTTTGTTCCCTTGGGGAACAATTTGGGTTCGGGTAGGTTCCTATTGTTTCAATTTGTAATGAATGTTTTTGAGATTTTTTGAGGTTGAGAGCTTTGTAAACATATAATTTTTATTTCTATCGATGCCCTAGTGAAAAAAATTATGGCACAATAAGCCAAGAACAAAAGTCAATGGGTAGCACAAAAAAATCAGAAAAAGTCAAAATAATTTGTCTAAATTTTTTTCTCTAAAATATTATATTTTTGTTTATATTTGAAGCTTTAATTCATTCTATTTGGACTAGTGATAAGAAAGTTATGGACAAATCTTAGTTTTTTGAGCAATCTAAGCATCTTCTTGAAAAAATAACTCATAAGATTCATTTGTAATTACAATATTTACAATTTAAAGAAAAGTTTAGACAAGGTTAGGTTTGCTTTTTAGAACAATTGCACTGTTGGGATTATCATATGCCAATTCCATCTTGAAACTATTAATGATTTAGTTTTTCCTTCAATCTTTAACTTACATCTACGTAACAATTTTTTAATGAGTGAAAATTAAGTGTTTTTTTGTTGAATTTTTTTCCTTAGATTCTCAACTCAACTCAACTATTCAATATAAAAACTTTAAAAATCAAAATTAATAGAACAAAAATTTTCAGTTAAAAAGATTCAAAGCCAAAAAATCTAATCAAGCAAGTTGCAAAAAAACTTGTTTTCTTCACTTTGGATGCAAATATCTTGCAATCTATCTGGTCAAAATTGATGAAATTTTTACATGTTCTCAGACAAGTTAAGTACAAGATCCTACAGTTGGATTTTGAAAACATACTTTTTTTTATTTTTTTAGGTGAGTGCAGCAAAAGTGGTAGTTCTCAGTGTTTTTAACAGAAAACACCCTCACATGATCAGGAATTGATCTAGTCTATATGGATACTACTTCAGCAAATCACGAGGATGAAACTCCTTTGTCCAGATTAAAAAAACTTGAGAAATACTTGAGTTACAATAATAAAAACTGTTAGATCAGAGTGCTTAGGAATAAAACAAAACAATCGAGCATGTTAAAGAAAAAATGTTAGTAAAACCCAAGTGCAAATCTCAATAGTGAATCATTTTTGTGGATGATTGTTGGAGAGTGCATATAATTTTTTCAAAGGCTTTTTTTAATGATTTTTTTGCGTCTACTACGTGAATGAAAACAACAAATATATGTTGGAGGAACACAACAAGGAGTTGGTGATGGACAGAAAATTGCATGTAGTCATCCATGAAAGAAGACACTACTCATAGAAAGTAGGGTCATTCACCAAGTACATGTAGAACAAAGTTGAAAGTAAAGGAGATGAAAGAAGAAGTAGATTTAAAAATTGTGGATCTTGAGTCAAGTGCCAAAAAAAACTACTAAACAAAATGTCATGTGGTGAAATCCTCCTCAAACCATACAACCAAATCCTAAGGTAGGAGCACCCAATGGCGTGAGTGTACCTACCTAATGGTGTGACTTTCTAGGTAAGGTAATGATTTTAGAATGTAAATGTAGGTAGACTATAGATAACTTATTAGTTCAATTGATGAAAATAAGCTATCTACAGTTTATCTGCATTTAAGTTCTCAAATGATTGTCATGTGTAGAAAGTCACGCCATTGGGTACACTCACGCTATTGGGTGCTCCTATCTTAATTGTAGTGAAAGAGAAGTCTCTTTATAAAATGTAATCTATTTTATTCATTACTATTATTTTTTATCTTTCTAATCAATAAGATGAAAGTTATGAAAGTTCAAGATATTGAAGACAAAACAAAGTAAAGTATACATTTAAAAAATAAAAGAATTTTGTCAATGTCATCATGTGAAAAAATATCTTAAGTATAAAAACATTAGACATGAATTTTCCTCATTAAGCATTTTCACTATTAGATATAATTTCCAGTGATGACCTTTAGATCGGAATCAATTTAACCAAATTTTTAATGATGTTTGGGATTTTCTATATTGACATATATAGGGTCTACTTTGAAACCATGGGGGGGATTTAATACTATGACTAAAATGAAATGGAGTCCGGACCATAATAGTAAAATGAAGGCATCACAAAAATGTTGAAATGAAGTCAAGACAAAATAATGGAATTTCAAAGTTACAAGATTAAAATTAAAGCCCATAGCTTATTGTCTTTCCAATTAAAGGAATTCAAAAGATTTTATGGGAATTAGTGAACCTCTAAGGTTCAATTAACTCCTAAAGTTCCAAGGGTGTTTTCTATTAAAAACCACTTAGAACTACTACTTCTCTTGCATTCACCTAAGAAAACCAAAAAAATATGTTTTTCAAAATCCAACTAGAGGATCTTGTACTTAACTTGTTTGAGAACATGTGGTAAAATTTTCATCAAATTTGACTGCATAGATTGCAAGATACTTGCATCCAAAGTGGAGAAAACAAACTTTTTTGCACTAATAATTTTAATTTTCTAAATTTTAAAATTAATAGTGCAAATTTTTTAAGTTATTTTTGCACTATTAATTTTAATTTTCTAAATTTTATGTTGAATAGTTGAGTTGAGAATCTACGGAAAGAAATTCAACAAAAAAAACAATTAATTTTCACTCATTAAAAAATCATTAAGTAGAAGTAGATTAAAGATTGAAGGAATAATTAAATTATTATTAGCTTTAAGATGGAATTGACATACAATAATCCCAACGGTGAGATTGTCCTAGAAAGCAAACCTAACCTCTTATAAACTTTTTAAAAATTTTTTGTAAATATGGCATTCAGAAATGAATCCTATAAGTTATTTTTTCAAGAAGATGCTTAGATTGCCTGAAAAACTAAGATTGTCTATAATTTTCTCATGACTAGTCCAAATGGAATGAATTAAAGCTTCAAATGTAGACAAAATTATAAGATTTTAGGAAAAAATATTTTTAAAAATATTTTGACTTTTTTGTATTTTCTTGTATTGCCTGTTGACTATTGCTTTTGGCTTATTGTACCATAACTTTTTCTCCTGGGCACCAATTGAAACAAAAATTATATATTCACAAAGCTCTTGGCAAACTCTACAACCTCAAAAAATCTCAAGAACATTCACTACAAATTGGACAATAGGAACCTACGTGGACCCAAATTGTCCCCCGAGGGGACAAACGGTCCTTTAGGGGTTAAATGTCAAAATTAAGGTCAAAAAATTTGAAATTAACCCCTAAAGGACCATTGTTCCTATGGGGGACAAAATGGATTTCGGGTAGGCTCCTATGATCTCAATTTTTACTGAAATTTTCTTATAAGATAGAAAAACTTAAGGGTTTTTTGGGAATATAATTTTTATTTCAATCGGTGCTTGGGGAACAAAAATTCTATAAAATAGCTTTCTACTGAAAGTTTATTTTGGCTGAATATTGATACAATAGTCATCTTCATGTGATCTCTATAAATATTTTAGTTGAAAAACATGCCATTTTAGTTCATTTTTCAATCCTTTCTAGACAATATATCACATGTTATTTAGGATTGAAATTTTTGGCAATAGAAACCTATAGACATTGTTAAACAAAGATCAAAATTTTAGGTTGAAATTATAGTTTATTAGAAAGTAATTAGGAAAAGTAGAAATGGGTAGTTAGAGTTTGGTCGCTCCTCACCCATGAACTTCCTTTGTAGTGCACCCCCCGGGAAGTTTACATATTGACAAATATAGAGTTTATATCCAATGTTGGTCAATATACACCTCCCAAAGTCACCATAATGAGTTCACTATCTTCGCAAAGAGGGAGGAAGCCTTGTCCTACCTTCCCCTCCCCTCGAATGGAAAATCAACAATTGTTTCATGAGATTAACCCATCAACGTCATCATGAATGTTTTTTGTGTGATGGATGATAGAAAATCCTTCTAAGTAGGACAATAGTGCAACTATTCATCCTCCAAATTTTGCGTGAAAAGGAGAGGTCTTCTATAATAGATTGATTTCTAATGAATACTTTTGAAATTTTTTAAAGTAGATAATTCACATTATTGCAAAAGGTATGATTTCCTTTAACCATAAACGATGTTGCTACCTTTTTCAGTTGATGAATGACCTTCTATGTGGGACAGAATTGCAACTATAATAAAACACTAAATTATGCCAACAAAGGGGACTTAATAGGATAATTTGGGGTTCTCTGAGGGATAAAAGTAAAAAACATGCCCCCTATTTTGAACCGTGTCTAGGATATGCTTTAGACCTCCCCTAGCTAATTTGGGGTCTTTGATGGCAAATATGAATTCAAAATTTGCAAAAAAAAATTTATATGAAAAATAAAAAATTTATGTGTTTTTCCTTGGGGTAAATTCAACTTACAGGGCCCATTTTGTAGGCAGGGTTTAATGTCCCCCAAGTATACATTGGCCAAATTTTGTGTGAAAAAGGGAGGTCTTCCACAATGGTTTTACTTTCAACAAGTACTTTTGGATTTTTCAAAACTAATTATTCATGGATGACACCAAAATGGATGATTTCCACAGTCACCATAAAAAAAAGACCTCCGTCCCTCCACTGCCGCCGATCGGAAGTAAAAGACCAAATGTCGTTGTCGAAGGAGTTGGCCGCCCGCGCCTGCTGCGACTTGCTGCCGGAACTGCAGGTTTTGAGGAAGAGGTTTCGAGGTTTTGAGGTGCCTGCTGAGGGTTGCGAAGTGTGTCGAGGTTTGACTTTCTACAGATGTGTGAGAATCGCTGAGATGTGTGGACGCTGTTCGAAGTAGCAAATTTACGGGGGTGGGGTTGCATGCCGCGCCTTCAAATTGCTGTTTGTTTCTTTGGATTGCGTCTGTGATGGAACCGTGCCAAGTCTGCGGGGTCGTGAAAGTATTATGCGTTGAAGATCGATTTCTTTGTTTTGTTTGAAGGTCTGTTTGAAGATTTGTGGCACTTTTGGGTTTGTTGCAAAGTGCGTCATACAGTCAGTCCAGCTGATTTACGATTTTTCAGTCCAGTTTTCACTACTAGAAAGTTCAACAACTTTAGAAAGCTCTAGCATGCTCAAAAATGAACCGATCTTGAAACCACAAAATTGCGTTGGAATTGTAATGAAATGCACTTCAACTTCATAAACAATGAGAAATGAATAGTTTAAAATTATACAACAATTTGGATTCCTTTTACACACTATCTACCATTTCATAGAGAACCTTTGGAAGATAGTCAAAGATTTTTGCATTTGGGTGAAGAACAAGTGAGAAATCAAGCAAACAATTCAAGTGGTATGGGAATAAGTACCTCTAAAGCAATTGTAAAGGTTCATTTCTTATATGTACCATTGAATACAAGTTGTAGTTCTCACAAATGTTGGCAACACTAGATAATACATAGTGTATAGAAAACACCAAACTCTTTGTATGACATTCAATTACATATGTGTGTTTGTAATGATGATTAAGTAGAATTCAGTGTGATTCTATTGCAATTCAAAATTCAAAATCCCATTCATTTTTGAGGGCACATAGGCCTCCCAAAGTTCCAATATGAAGAGGATCCAAAAATTCGTAATTCAGCTAGACCTATCTTTACTACTTTGAGGTTGCACTTTGTACAGATGTTTGAAAACTGTTGAGGAAGAAGGATACTGCATACTTTGAGAAGTGCTTTGATGCGTTGATAAATAGTTGCAACTGCGTCCGAAATCATGTCAATAAGGTTTATTTCTTTGCAACCCCATTTTCAAATTTCTCTAATGTCCATGTTGCCTAAACATGTTTTTAGTTGGTATCTCTATTAAGAGAAGGAAATGAATGGTCTAATTAAAATTTCCTCATTTTTTGGAGTGCAGTGCAAAACGCTTGTAGTTGAATATGGTCCATTTTTCCTCGCCAATGTCGACAAAATACTCGATTCATAGGCTACAAAGCTAGTTTCGCAATTTGATTGGAGAAGGCAAAATTGTGAATGGAGAAGGTCGTTGCATTTTCACAAAAACATGCCCCTCTTAGTGATTTGCCGCATGAGGGCTTGAAAGGATCCTTGAGATATGTAGGGCGGAGGATTTGTCACTCATTCTCTTGTTTCTGAGATCTCTTTTTGAAAGGTATTGCTTTATAAGAATTATTTTAACTCAGTTCTTTGAGTGTTATTTCACAATATAATGACCTTAAAAAGGAATATGATCATCACATAATTAAGAAATGGTATTTATTGTACATCTTTAGAAAGAGTAATACTTGCAAACAAACTGCACATTATAACCTACATAACCTATATAGAAATAGCTATTTCAAAGACATTAATTTAAGTAATGGATAAGCGAGCCTTTGGAATGGCATTCAAAGGGTGAGCAAGTGCATGTGCAACTCCTTCACCTTCTGACATATCTAAATCCATAGGTTGCAAACCATTAGGAAGAGACCAATCAAAAGATTGCATAAAAGTTGCAACTATGATGTGAACCAATGTTGAAGCTAGCATGATGCCTGGACATTGTCTTCGCCCTGCTCCAAATGGTAGTACTTCAAAATTTTTGCCTTCATAGTGCATATTAGCATGAGGCATTCCATCCAAAAATCTTTCAGGTTTAAAAGTCATAGGATCCTCCCACGTCCTTGGATCTCGAGCAATTGCTGCAACATTTACAAAAACAAGTGTTTTTTCGGGTATGTCATACCCCAAAACCTTGCAAGTTTTTTCACTCAAATGAGGAACTAACATTGGGATAACTGGATGAAGTCGAAAGGTTTCTTTGATGATGGCTTGTAAATACTTGAGGTTAGGAATATCCGCATCTTCTACCCTTCGAGACTTGCCGACAACAGTGTCAAGTTCTTCTTGCACCTTCTTCATCACAATGGGATTGCGAATGCATTCCGCAATTGCCCATTCTATTGTGTCGGTAGTTGTACTCATACTTCCTATAAAACCATTCTGTTTTCCACAAGAGAAGGAAAAATTCAAGGTGTATTATTTAAACCTAGTATTCAAAAAATGAACATGAAGACTTAAGATCAACAGTATTATATGAACCTCAACATCAAATTACCTTCAAGTGGTCTTCCTATGACTATCTTTAAATTCTTTTACTTCAAATATTCAAATAGTTAAATCTTTGAAATAAAAAAAATAATATATATAAGTTCTCAATAGCCTCTACTTAATGAAAAGGAATTGCACTCTTACCCATAAAGTACCCTTGATATTGTCATTGATGATGTGAAATTGCAATGTCTCATCCTCCATTTGGTCTAAAAGGACATCTACCAAATCTTTGATAGAAATTGAACCACTTTTTCGTTCTGCAATATGCTCTGATATGATTGGGGACATGAAAGCATCCATTCTCTCTTTCAACTCTCGCATTTGTCTTTCAAACCCAAAGATGTCCATCCACTTGTCCATCCACTTGAGTATAGGGATGAAGTCTCCTGGATTTATAAGTTGAGCATATTTAGCACCATCTGACATAATCTTTCGAAAATTGCTCATTTGCTTGAGTTCTTCTTTATCATATTTCTTCCCAGAAGCCATTGCCATAAAACGCCTTTTGAGAATCACGCGTGACATGATGTTAAACAAACCCACTTCAATGTAATTCCTCACAGGCACCACCGTGATACCATCTTGGGGAATTAAATTCATGACTTGAGTGATTTCTTCCATTCGTACATTTGTTGTTAATTGAAGTTGTTTATTGGTGCTGAGTTGAATATGCAATATCTTCTTGAGGTGCAGCCTTGTAGGTGAGTCTGATGCCATGACTATATCTGATATCAAATGAAAATACATTTATTAAAAAATACAATTAAAAAAAAATGAGTTTCAAACTAAAAAAACTAAACTAAATTGAAAATGACTAAAATAAAATGACTTTCAATCCAAATTTATAAACGAAGGTCTTTCAAATGTTTAAAATTCTAAAATTTGAATGTACTTTTGATTGAAGA
This sequence comes from Climacium dendroides, assembly GCA_950106755.1. Classification (NCBI taxonomy): domain Eukaryota; kingdom Viridiplantae; phylum Streptophyta; class Bryopsida; order Hypnales; family Climaciaceae; genus Climacium; species Climacium dendroides. The sequence goes on along the minus strand of OX467084.1, from coordinate 6,207,837 downwards.
TGTTAGTGAGGCAATTGAAATGGCAATGAAGTATATACATCAATTATTTATCAACACTAATCTAGATGTGACACCTATATTTGGATCCAAAAGGGTAAAAGGAAATTAGATATTGCTTATTCAAGATGTACACTGTCAAAACATGAAAACTTATAAAAGCCTAGTCTTTGTTTTTTGGAGACATTATTTAGAAAATTCATAACTTGTACATTTTCTATATAATGCACGTTGATTTAGAAGTGCATTGGAATCTTCATTTAATAGCCAATGCGATCTTATAAGAATATTTCATGTTTGGAAATATGAACTATACTCAGTTGTCATTAGCATTGATCTAATGTATGCATACCGTAATTTTCCTAAACTCTATCACATGTGGGCTATTGCTAACCTGATCTTGAGCACTCTAGACACTCATCTAAACACAAAATGCAATCACTCATTGGGTAAAGAAGAGGCATGTAATTTTCCAAAACTTTGGGTTGGTGTAACATTAAGGTTTTCTGCTTTAGTTTGTTTGTTGAAGTTATATCCAACGAAATGGAAATGGAAACAACATCCCTCACACTACCGTGGCTTACTTGTTGCTTCTCACAATGACAATGAGGTTGTACTTTCACGTTACATTCAACGGCCTCAGAAGAGGACTCTGAATCTAACTTCCAAGGGGAGGAAGAAGAGGCAGCTCAGTACCTCCAGGAACAATCACATCTGAAACAAAAGTTGCCATTCGGTTTGCGAAGTTGGAGCCTTGAGTCTTGAGAATCTCCTCCGCTGCCGCAGGGGAGGTAGCCACCACAGCCAGCTTTGGCCCCAACCATATGGACATCAGTGGACCATAAGTCTCGGCCAGTTTGGCAAAATCCTGCTGTGGGAATTTGCCCAACAAGTGCAAGGAACCGATGATGGGGAGACCCCGTGGGCCTGGAGGCAAATTCTTGTATTTGCTGCTTGTGAGCAACTTGGCAAGCAGAAGAATGCCAAGCACCACCGCACTGACAAGCTGCACAGCACCATTGCCATTCATCGCCCCAGTAACTAACTTGATTTGAGCAAACATTTTGAGACTCATTCAAGTGATATCCACACATTTATATGGTTGCGCATACTGTAGATTTAGTTTGAGCAACTTTTTGAGCAACTTATCACTGATATCTACGCAAGCATTCTGTGGCATATCACAAACTACTTTGAGACTAAACAATTGGAGACTAAACTAGCATCCACACATTCAAGTGGTTGCGCATACTATCTAGTTTGAGCTCATTTTTGAAGTTAACTGACTGATATCGAGACTCCAAAGGGAGAGCCTGTATAATAAGATTGAATGTTTGGGAAGCAGAGAAGTAAGAGAAGCATACAGTCCAAGTTCCAGAAGCCTGCGTCATCATTGTCACCATGGCCGAGAAGATTGATGCTCGCACTTGCACACGATTTGCATGCAAGTGAACAACAAGTGATGATCGATGTCCCCGTCTGAATGGCAACTCAGAATTCGCAGTCACAGGACTTCAGTCTCGCTCAAATTGGGCTCCAAGTGTACATTGCTGCTCCAACAGTATGCGAGTCAGTCTGCTAATGGCATTACATGTTGGCTCAGTCCCATTATATAGCAAGGATGCTCGCACTGTCGTAGGAGCACGTTGATGATTCAAGTGGACAAGAAAAATTTGTACCAGATTCCACAGCCTAATCTTTTTAAGCTGACTTAAATTGAGTTGCACCTTTTTATGCAACAACCATGAGGTGGCAATGCCCTGCATGGTACGTAAGTCTAACTGTTACAGAGCTTGCCATAGGATCTTGGAGGTACATCTCCTGCGAGTGCGGGTGTGATTTCACCAAGTGCACTCATACAATTGGGTGAACAAAAGGAGTAAGGTACATAAGGGAATCAACTACGTACTCTCACAATCAACACCAAATGCGACACCTAGAATTGGACAATAATGCGTACGTAAGCCTATTAGGATAGGAACAGCTAGAAGTTCCGGGTGCGTTCCCACCGGAATCTCAGCTAATTTGCCGAGCCTGGGCGGGTGCAGAGTAGTTGCTCAGGTAACTTCGCAGTTGGAAGCAGTAATGGTATACATGATTTTATATAGAATTTCGGAGTCAATTCGTCTCAATGTTGTAGGAATGGAAGATTGTCAGGGTGCTGAGCTGGTGCTGAGCAGAGGGCGCAGCAACGAGCACTAATGACACGAATTATTATTTACAATGCTTCGGAGTACGTATAGTGCAAATTGACGATAAAGGTTATTTAATACACTTTTTGAAGTAAGCACTTTCACATGTACAACAATGTAAGGCTTCCAACATGTGTCGTAAATTTCATGTTATGGGTCTGTGGTTAACTCATTGAGACTCAGCTGTCATTTTTAATTACTCGTTTCTAGAAATGGGCACCGATGCGATGGCCGTGGCGCACCTGTCAGTTTCGCATTCTTAAAAGGGGCATTCATTCTCGTGACACGATTTGTAGGATGAACCACATCGACGAAACATTTGTGCAGCAACAGATTATGCAGGAGTGACAGGCCGGACGTTACCCCCCCTCGAGCAAAAGGGGGGGGCTGTCAGTGGGTCCATCTTGGCAGGTGGCCCCTTCCCCCCAGCCCGGCCCCATCCTGCTAGCCCGGCTCACCCAAGTCTCCCCCTTCCAAGTCTTCCCCCTTCCAGCCGTCCCAAGTCTTCCGTTGCCTCTCAGACCCGGCGCTCCAGAAGTCCAGATCATCTCCCAGACCACCTAAGGTATATCAATTTTGGATACTAAATTGGATGTATTGATCCATTTTAAAAATTGGATGTATCGATCCATTTCAAAAATTGGATGTCAATCCATTTCAATTACTTCTGGACATATTAATGGTTCTTGAATTTATTTTTTTAAAGAAATTCAACCATAGTGTCCTTTGGTTAATCCTTGGATGTCGACACGGACGCTAGATGTGCGATGGATGACAAGGAATGTTTGAATGTAGGATGAAAGTGTAACTAGTCATCCTTGAAATTGGGTTTGCAAAGGGAAGATCTCATACAGTATTATGACTTCCAATAGGTGCTTTTGCTATTTCTTAATCCAATGATTCACGCGATTATACAAAATGAAGATTTTTAGGCACTATAAGAAAATTGTGTGTGCCATGACATCGCAATTTGGACACCCGGACATTGCGTGTGACACGTTCTATGTCTGGACTGATGTCCAATCACTTCGTGCTGCTGTGGACATGCCAAAAACATGGTACGTTGCATCAAATTTGCAAGCCCAGCATCGTGATGTCCAAAAAAACATCGGTCAACGGGTAACTTCAGGAGTTGACATGTGGCCACCATCTAAGCGCGGGAAAGCCAGAGTGTCATTTTTTTCATCCATTGTCTATCTATGATGTGGCATTTGACGTGTAACTGACGTGGCATGCCACGTCAGTGCTCACGGAATTGGCTGACGTGGCATTTTTGGGGGCCACTTGCTTGGTCTGCCTAGCATTTTAGGATGTCTTCTGAGACATCGCTGTAGACGTTCAGGTGTCTTAAATGACGTTAGGTGAAACAATTGTATGTTGATTAAAATGTCCATCCGAGCGTGTGGAGTTTGCACATGCGTGTTTCTTAAAGCATACCCTGCCATAGGAGATGTTTGCTTGCACAAACCAGCACAAGTACATGTTGGGGTAGTAGATGGCTTCTTGCATTGTAGGATGCCAGCGGCGACGTCCACTTGTTTGATCTTCGTAGAAGGAGATGCATTTATGAACACACTTATTTTTTGGGACATCTCCTGAAACGCATATATGCATTGTATTGGACATTCTAATGTTGTCAATGTAATAATATGTTGTACACAATATAAAATATGCAATATATGGTATATCATATGCAATACAACATATAAAATATGTCATACAAAATATAATATACATAATATGCCATACAAAATACACCATACATAATATGCCATACAAAATATATACAACATGCCATACAAAATATACCATACAAAATACAATATATATACAACATGCCATACAAAATACAATATGCAAAATATATACAACATGCCATACAAAATACACCATACAATATATATACAACATGCCATACAAAATACACCATACAATATATATACAACATGCCATACAAAATACACCATACAATATGCCATACACTATATTTATCAAGTATATTGAATGGCTCAAAAATCTACATATTAATTGATGAAAAGACAAGCCTTTTATACTAGTGGGGTGTAGGAGGCATGACAAACAATATGGGATATACAAAACTAAAATATGAGCAACAACATAAATACAATGATGTCTGAAATGATGTTTTAAAAAACATTTACATGTCTTAGTTATGTTTTTTTCGACGTCATTGACTCATTGTAAACATTCAAAAAAACATCTGTAGTATGAATTAAACATTCACATCAATGTTGTTTTAAACATTTGCTTCAACAATTTCTAAATTTTCTACAAATCTTATTTGTTGTTTATGATGTCATGATGAACATTTGCATGTAATTTCCAACATATATGGGGATGTCTCCTTGAACATTTAATTGATAAAGTCACATTTATTAAATGTAGGTTGTTTGCAACATCAACTTCAATATAGTATAACACAATAATACATCCAACATGGAATTCCAATTGTAGATTATATTTTTGTCTATCTAGAAAGTTTTGATTCATTTCATTTGGATTTGTTATGAGAAAGTTATGGACATTTTTGTAATTTAGGCAATTAGAGCATCTTCTTGAAAAAAATAACTTGTTGGATGCATTTCTGAATGCAATTTTTTCAATTTTTTCAAAATAAAAATTTCACGTGGTTCAGTTTACTTGCTAAAACAATCTCACCATTAGAATTAGTGCATTTTAATTCCATCTAAAATATAATAATATTTTAGATTTTCCTTCTATCTCATATCTACTTCTACTTAATAATTTTCTTAAGAATGAAATTTAAGTTTTTTTTATTTTTTATTTATTTTCCTGAACTCTCAACTCAATTCTCTACTATAAATATTTAAATCTCAAAACTCTGTAGTGCAAAAATTTTACAAAGTCAAAAAATCTAGTCCCTCAATGCGCTAAAAAACTTGTTTTTTCCACTTTAAATCTATGCAGTCAAAATTTCTGAAATTTTTTCTACAATTTTTTCTACTTGTTAGGTGTAAGATCCTATAGTTAGATGTGGAAAAAAAATTAAAATTTCTTTTACTCTTTGCTACAGAAATGACAATTTTCAATGTTTTCAGGCAAAAAAAAAGGCCTTGGTCTTTTAAGGGTTAAGATGTCAAATATCTCAAAGTCCAAGAACACTAGAAAATCACCCCACATTAAATATGAATGATTTGAAAATAATAAGTTAAGAAAGTGAAATAGCAATAAAAATTATTAAAATTTGATGCAAAATTTATAATTTTAAACTAATAAAATTTAGAATTTAAATCTTAACTTAAAAATAAATATTTTTATATAATATAATATTGATATGATTTTATAAACCTTTTTTCATAACAAATCCATTCATCTAATTTATATAAATTTGTTATATAAATTAAATCTATATAGCTTATAACATTTTGAAAATTTTTCTGGACATTTTTTAAAACATCTTATGTCTACAACAATGTCTTAGATTGCATCATTGTTTTTCATAGCACCAATATGCTGTAACTGAAATTTAGCAATGCTTTCTACAACATCAAATCAAAATCTCTGCTTTTCTAGCGTCCGTCGACGTGACATCCAAATGTTTTCTCAAACGTATGATGTTATCCTGAACGTATAACGCTTTTGGCTTGACATAAAAAAAACACAGTTTTCTTATATGGTGCAATTGGTTAATGATAGGGACTTCGATGGCCTACAACCACTGCAACAAGTCGTGGACCCGGTGTGCCAACCAGCAGACAATGGTGGAGAGTATGTTGTTGTAGTTAGCGATGACATTGCATCTGAGGAGGAAACATAGGGTGTTCACATCACTAATATGTATTTGCTGTGCCAACATTTTGACATCACGTAGGACGTCTGAGAAATACAAAGCCATCAGCATGTTCATGTCTTCCAAGTAGACCCGTTGTATCTTGAACGTGTATTTTGTGGCAAAGTCTGTCTTGCTTGGTGCTGCAAGCGACATCATATGAATAGGGTGGAATTTTATCCTAATGAAGTTTGTTGAACGTGCGCAAAATGTAAGACTTCAATAGCCCCAAAATGAACCTAAACCAAGTAAACACATAAGTCATTTTGTATTACATAGGAAGCACGTGCACCATGTGCAAATTCAACCTTGGGCATAAAGTCATGCATCTATAGTCATTTTGACATCAAAGAAGACGCCTACAGTTGCTTCCACAACACACACACGTCTAGTCAGACGTAATGAAACGCACAGTGGATAGCATGTGGTTTGAAGTTACATTTGTAGTAAGTACAAAATGTTGACGCCAGAAGTGACGTCAATGTGGACGTCAGTATGTCACTTGTGACGTCTACGGAGACATCCAAGATCGAAACATGGATAGGCCAAGTATGCTGACGTGGCATGCCACATCATCACCCATGTCTACGTCATACAATTTCCACCTCATCATGCCACGTCAGATGCCACATAAGCTTTTAGGAGTCACCACCTGCCCGTTGTCCTCTTTTTAACCTTGGGTAGTCACTTTACCTCTGACCGCAACAAAATTCTAAATCAACTTCTGAGCTAAGTTTAACCAAAGATGGTGACGTGGCTGAACATGTTATTGTGGACATCCTTGGAAACATCTGGTGTCCACCTGGATGTCTTACATTGCATCAGTGTTTTTCGTAGCATCAGTATGCTATGACTGAAATCTAGCAATGCTATCAAAGACATCAAAGCAAAATCTTCACTTTTTCGGCCTAACACCCCAACGTCTTCTGCGACGTATCGTGTTTTTGCGGACATTCGTCATTTTTGGCTAGATGTCCAAGCAAACGCAGTTTTCTTATAGTGAGGGTTAGCCCTCAACATTTAAACATTAACTTGTTCAAGTACATTGTTTCAAACTTTATAAATGAATATCCTTGTAGATTGGAAGTTAAATATGCTAAAATTTAGAATTGTAAGCTTTTGTAGCCCTTCTGAAAGTTGAAATCTTGCCTTTCAACATTATTAAAAAAACATATATGTCCTATAACTTGTGCAATTTGTTAATATGTAGGAAAATGGATTGAAAACATATGTAAAAATTTTTAACCCAAAAAATTTTCATCTTCATCTTAAGAAATTTATAAAATACAAGTAAGTATTGAATGAAAGAAAAAACTAATTTGTAAAGAGCTTCTACAAGAAATTAAAAATTCTGAATTCCAATGATGACAATGTCCTAGTAAACAATTAACACATTTTAATTTTAATTTTAATTTTCAAATTTTCAAAATTGATAACACAAGATGACTTTCTATATTTTTTCTACCTTCATTATTTGCAAACTAATACTCTTCATAATTTGAATGTCATTAGTTGTAATTGAATGTTTTTTGAGCACTTATGAATCTACAAAAGATCCCAAAAGTAATTAATATCTTTTTACAATGTATATTTAGTTACTTGGTTTAGGGTTCAAAAGAAAAATATCCTTCTAACTTTTGCAATATTTATTAAAATGACATGAAACAAAGCTTCTCAAGCTATACGTTATGAAGAGTACCATACATTCTAATAATTTCATGTAAAAATTCCAACTTATAAAGTCAATGGAGGTTGCCTAAGTTCTCATAAAGACCAGCATATGTTTGTTGGTTGTTTAGGGGATACTTGAAATTTTTAGCATTAAAAATTTTGAATTTTCATAAAATCATATTCGAATATTCATTGAGAATTTGAAGAAACTAACTTAATGAGAACTCTATTATTATTATTATTATTATTATTATTATTATTATTATTTTTTAAATAATTAAATTCAATTATATACAATACAAGAAACAATATTGAATTCTTCATGGCTCTAAAATACAAATGAAATCAATAAATTCTACCTATGATGTTGAGGAAGTAAAAAATTTGAATCATATGGGAATTTTAATTCACAAATGAGGATAAGGCACTAAATTGCTTAAGAATTTCATTAAAACATATTGCTTCAATTCGTTTAATATAGTGTCCATAAATAATATATGTAGACATATAATATGAAGGCTACATTTTTGCCTAGAATGTTGTCAACAACATACTAATTTTTAACTCTCCTAGATTTTGGTTCTAGAAATCCCTTGCGTCGTATCAAACTATTATCACTTGGCAATTCAGGGAAGAAATGAGTACTATTGAATCCTCCTATATTGGCCATGCCCCTTGCCACCATGTCCTTATACTTCTCTTTAATGGCTTGAAGATCAGATACCAAATGATCATGCAATCCATATTCGTCTACTAGTGCTAGGAGTTCTTCAAAAAGAATATGAGGATTACGTTGAGCTACCCTAGACACTTCATGATATTTTTCTTTCAAGACTAAGGACTCTTCTTTAATAGATTGAATATCCATTGCTTCCAAATCATCATCAATGAAGACCGAGATATCTACATGACAATGTCTTCTTGAAGGTGAAGATAATTGTTGTGACAAAGGGATGTCTTTGTTCACACCATGTCGAGTTCCTGCTTCCCTAACAATGACTCCATCTTCTATGTCCGGATGGAGCATCTAGAATACTTTCAAAGAATGTTTGCAAATCATACCTTCATTTGCAATTGGGCAATCACATTGAGCCCATTTTGAATTAGGAAAATGTACCATCCATACTTTTGGTTTCTTGTTCATAGACGCCACCAAAGCTATATCTTCACCGTCTGGATAGAGCAAAACGTGTGAATCCGGAATAGACTTCGCACGGATGATGGCAGATACAACTATGAACTCCTGTCGAGTATTTCTTACAAATCCAGATTTCTTCAAGTGCACATTATACCAATAATGTGATAGTACATCCCCTACCAAGTGGTAGATTAGCCAATCCATACGTCTACCATTGAATTTTTCTTTTGCAGAGTGTAGAATACTCTTCAAATTTCCATGATAGGACTCAATAGCCACATTAGTATTTTGACCAGCAAGAGGAATGCTCCAATATCTAGTACACCACACTTCAGCTTTGCCACGCCAATGATCTATAATGTATTTCATAAATATTGCAGCTGCTGGTCGTGTTGAAGCAAGATAGTCAAGTTGTTGATGTACTCACTCAATTGGAGAATCATCAACTGACATTCCTTTGCCATACATGATATCTCCTAGTGTTTTGAGAATAAAAGTTCTTTCTCCCACTGTCTTGATCTTCTTAACTGCATTCTCAGCCCAATTCTTGCGAACATGCCGGAGATACAAAAATATCTTTGCCTCGGGCCATAGTGATCTACATCATAATTATAAACAAAGACCTTAAGTTAAAATGAAGAAAGAGCCTCGTAGAAAATGAAAAAAATAATAATTGTAGTTGAAATAAAAGGGGTTGTAAAACTAACATGAGGACATTAATCTCCGATTGTGCATTATCCACTATAAGTGAGGTTGGTGCCCATCTTGGAGCTTGTTTTTGCACTGTGGCTTTCACTAGAAGAATTCAGTGTTTTTTTTAACATTGGAAAAAATGTGCCGTGATGTTTTATTTAACAAGGACGGTGCCTGTAGTGACGTCTAAAAAAATTCGTTTAAAAAAACGGGCCCAAAACGTGCCATGTTATGTGCTAAAACGTGCTTAAATTTTTTGTGACATCGAAAACAACAGGGTCACCCAAGAGTTTTTGAAAGTGCCATGTGGAGGGGTTTTGGCATCCATGTAGGATTTTTAACGATGGGCAGGGACACGTGGGACAACTTTTTCATCCAATGACGTTCTGACGTGTCCAATGACGTGGACCCCTAAAAATTCGACGTGGAAAATAATTTTCGGTGCACGCAGCCTACGTGGCACTCTTCTGCGGTACATGCCGATGTTCTGTGTGATGTTCTCTGGGATGTCACATTTGACAAGAGGATGTTTTAAATGACATCAGAGTCAACGAGAATGTGCTTTAGGAAATGAGCTGGGTGGACAATACTGTGGAATTTCTTCTTTGCTGAAATCACAGACATCGTCCACATACACGTCTATTGTAACATTAAGTAGAGCAACCTGTATATTGGGGTATGCATTGCTTTGCGCTCAGTTTTCTGTTCGACACGCACAGTGACAACTGTAGTGTTTTCTTGAGCATTACAGAAGACATACAATGCGAGAGGAAGGATGTTTTCTCGAACGAAATGAACAACGTGAATCATAAACCTCAACATCAAAGACGATGTACTCTATAGCCCATATACATGAGTGAATGGAAGATTGAAATATGCCATTAGAAGATGAATTATGTGTTTTTGTAAGAGATGTCCAAGCATAGAAGCCTGTGTTTTCAATGGCATTGGGATTATAAGGCCACTTGCCAATTTCTGCACAAAATAGCTATGTCCATAGTCTAGTACTACGAAGAAATCTACAACAACATTAACTATAGCACCTTCGGTGAAAACATGATGCGTTCTACTCAATGTTTTGAATAACATGCTTGACCATCATATGTTGGACACGCTGTGGCAAACAAGGACTCACTTCTTCCGAGGTGCATCCGATTTCTTGACAACAACAGCCTGCATCGTACCACACCAAGTCAAAACCAACAGTACCTATTCGTGCATGTTTATTTTTGGGACTCTTATACAACCACAACAAATGTCAAGGAATGCTACAATTGCATTACTCTTTTAAGTTGCATACAGAAACAAATGAAAGTATGGGTGAATGGAATGCAACCTTCCTAACCTTTTTAGTGGGTTGGGTAGGTTTAGGAAGACCTACCGCTTTGGGAATTGTTGCCTTCGATGTAGCCTTCGTGCCCTTCGTAGCTTGCGTGGTCCTCACAGCACGCCGAGGCCGGCTTGAGGACTCACCAAGGACTTCAATGTCTTCCTGCAACACCATCACACAATTATTATTCACTTTTGACATCCTCTAATCACCTACACTTCCTAGCCTTACCTGAGCACCATTGAGGCACTTGCTTTCCTGTAAGATACACATAGTTATTGTAAAACATACCTGAGCACCATTGAGGCACTTGCTTTCCTGTAAGATACATATAGTTATTGTAAAACATACCTGCGCATTCAATGGAATGGGGGACTGAAAGGAAACTTCGACTTCTGCTTACATACTATTCTGATGTACTCGCTTTGAAAAAAACAGGCTGAGCCCTAGAGTGCATTAGCGTTTGCCACTAGTGACGTTCACTTCGATGTCCAATTTGACACGCACTTGTAAAAAAAATTGAAGCATTGCAAACAAACGCTACTACGCTACGACACCATCCTCATACAAGGCAATTCATGGAAATAACGTCACTAGCCTAATAAAGGGAGTGCTTCACGTTGGTCACTTGACACTTAAAATGGGAAGAGAGACGTCGCATCACCTGTTGCTTCGTGGAGGTCTCCATCGTGCTTTCTCTCTTCTCAGATGTTGCCTGCGCCCCCACTAGTAGAAAACATGGTCAAATGTAACCAGTCAAAAAATGACTGGTTACTAAAAGGCTACTGAAAAATGACTGACAGTCATGGAAATGGTGCCAAAGCTGACCTGTCACAATCAGTAGTCATTTAGTAGTGATTTTCCAGAGCAGTGGATGGCGACCAGATGAAACAAACAACCAGAACTAGTGTCATCCACAGTTCAGTCTGTATTCTGTGGCCTTATTGTTGATGCAGTTTTCGTTGAGTCATATTTGAGTTGTGCTGTCATAAAATGAACACAATATATGACTACAATAAAACTGAAAAATGACTGACAATAGGACACCATAGAAATTGAACTTATTAAATTTATTATTTGCTTCTCTATAAAATGCTAATTGCATTGTAGTCATTTTTAAGTCACAAACTACTTTTCAAATGGACAGTTTAGATGAATGGATCAGATGGATGGCTTAGATGGAATGATGGATGGATCAAATGGATGGTTGAAATGGTGGAATCAGATGGGCAATTTGAAAATGAATAGTTTAGACTTTAAATGGATGGATAAGATTGTATCTTGATAGTAAATGGAGGGCTTAGATTTTAGGTCAGCTGCCACATTTTAGGTCAGCCGCCTTTCTATTTCTATGTAGGTTGACATGTGGCATATTGTAATTGCAGTTGTTAAACACACATTGCAGCTGCTACTGCCTTCTTCTTCAAGATTCATCTCTTCTTATATTTTCCTCCTATTTTTGCCTTCTTCTTCAAGCTTCATCTTCTTTCATATTTTCTTCTTGCTTTTGCCTCCTCTTTGCTTCTTTCTTCTTCTTGTTTTTGTTTCCTTCTTGCATCTTGTTCATCAACTTCCTCTCATTTGTTCCTCTTGCTTGTAAATGAAGGTTTAAGTCTACTTCCAACCTTATCTCTTGAATGTAGCAATTTACTTTTTCTTTAGTGCTTTCTACTATTTACTTCTTGTTTGTTGTTATTTGTTGTTGTTCAATTCAGGCAATTCAGGTAGTTCAGGTAATTTAGGCAGTTCAGGCAATTCAAGTAGTTCAGGCAATTCAGGTAGTTGAGGCAATTCAGGCAATTAAGGCAATTCAGGTAGTTCAGGAAATTCTGATAGTTCAGGTAATGCAGGTGGTTTAGAAAATTTAAGCAATTTAAGCAACTCAGGCAATTCTTGATTTCTAGCAACTTAGGCGATTTAAGGAGTTTAGGTAGTTCATGCAATTTAGGCAACTGAAGCAATTCAGATTTTGACATAGTGCAATTATAGTATAGTCATAGTGTAGTCATAGTGCAAACATAGTGTAGTAATAGTATAAATGTAGTCATTTATACTTACAATATTGTGACCGAACTAATCATTTTTTGGAATGAATATCACTTGAAAATGACTACCATAGCTTACATAGTAACTACAAAACGATTCCAACAGCCTATATAATGACTCCAGCAACCTACAAAATGACTTCAGTAACCAGAAAAATGACTACAACAGCCTATTAAATGACTGCAACAGCCTGCGAAATGACTCCAACAGCTTACAAAATGACTGCAGCAGTTTGCAAACTAATTGCAACAACCTGCGAAATGACTCCAACAGCTTACAAAATGACTGTAGCAGCTTGCAAACTGATTGCAACAACCTGCAAAATAACTCCAGCAGCCTATAATATGACTCCAACAACCTATTTGACATCAAATAGAATCACTCCAATACCAACGAATAAAAAACTGCCAACTCAACATGTTAGATCTGTAGCCACATGGCAAACTGCCATTGGAGGTGCTCCATATAATCACACCCTAATGAAGTTCCACATCAGCATAGGATGAAAAAGAATGGTCTTGTCCCAAATGACTGCCTTGTCCGTAATTACTTGTCCTAAATGACTCTGAGCCCAAAATCCAGTTTTAGTCATTCTATTGACATTAGTGTCCTAAATGACTGGTTACGCAGTTATAAACAGTAGTCATTGATAGCCTGTTTTCTACTAGTGCCCGGAGTCTTTGACTATGGCGTACACATCTTCCATTCCTTGTTGACCTTTAGCAGTTTCAGAGATCGCAACTTCACTAGCGCCTTCTACCTGCTCCTCCTCAACGTTAGCTACAACGTCGTGAACGACATCATCTTCAACAGCCCGCTTGTCGGAGTTAACGTCAACAAGAACATCGTCTTTGACATCGCTTTGGCCAGCTATGAGGACTGGCTCAACGACATCTACAGGAGCTGTGGGCTACAACATGGGCACAAGATAGTCCTTCTGTGCCATTTTCGACGCCTTTGCCCTAGGTGATGTGAGAAGTGGTGGATTTCCTGCCCTGATAGGCGAGGATGGCTCCGTGACATCTAGGGTCCCCCCAGCACTTGCTTTACACTGACTTGCGAGGATCTTCCGTAGCATTTCCTCCATGCTTTTGTGGGACGTGCTCATGGTCTCACTAAGGCGACTTACACTGCTCTCAAGCTCATCCATCCAACTGCGCATCTCTTGCAGCTCTTTGCCATGGGGACTTCGACCTCTGCGCTTCTCTTCTTCCAGACGCTGCAACTCCTTTGCCACTTCTGCGTCCACCTCTGCTTCAAACGGTGCTCTGTTCCGCAACAAAGTCTACAAGGGGAAGAAGAATATGCACTTAGAGTTCACATGCAAAGGTTACATGCTTCAATGGCACCGTATAAGGGGAAGAAGAATATGCACTTAGAGTCCACATGCAACGATTACATGCTTGAATGCCACCCGACAAGGGGAAGAAGAATATGCACTTAGAGTTCAGATGCAACGATTACATGCTTCAATGCCACTCCACAAAGGTCCTTCCACGTGCGAAGAAGGCGAAGTCCTCCACATCTACCATCATTTCTGACATTTTTTGGAACAACAAACGCAACATGTGTGATGAAAGTGGTGTCGACATGGGCAAGTAGGTGGACGTCAGTTACTACATACTTATCAGCCTTGAGATGACTTCTCTCTCTACGGCCTTATGTTGGGCTGTGCTAGATGCCTTCCCCTTAGAAATGGCAGACATATGGGCTAACTTCTCTTGGGAAGCATCGGTAGCACGAGCCTCCTTCAATGCTTCCCACACATCGTCATCCATTCCGATCAGCTTGGGTTTTCCGCCATCAATCAATCGATTGAGCTTCCAACGAACATGAATGAGCACTTTTGTGATGAACGGCTGCATCCACTTCTCCGACACTCGCTCGGACTCTCCCTCTATACGCCAATCTGCAAGCCAGAGGACTTAGTATAGCTACCTCTGCATTGTGTACGACATTGATGTGCCAAAGAATAACAAGAGAATTTACATGAACACCCCTATGTTTCCAGAAAACACTAGGGGATACACACTGTACGTCTCTGTGGTGCGGACGACCATAGGGACCACCCCTCACTGTAGAGGATTCTGCACTGATGTCAGTCGTGACATTGTATTTGAAGTCGCTGTGGACATTACAGGTGACATCTATTGCCCCGCCTCATGGCCAATGAGCTACCTTCCACAACATTTATAGTCTTCTGAACTACATGCAACAGTGAACTACAAGGTCTATAGTCCTCTTCATTTCAAAGAGAAGGATTGAATACAAACCTGTATATAGGTGCCTAAATAAGCGCCGTTTGTCTTTCTTGGATTGACCCTCCCATCCAAACCTGGGGTCAAGGTCTCTCGCATAATTCTTGATGTCGTTGGAGAAAGGAACCTTCATAGGTCCGAATGGTTCCCCCTGTCGGTCTATTTCCACAGGTTTCTTCATTACAGTGCTTAAGCCTTTTTCGCGAGCCTGTTCGGGGATCAACTGCTCGATCATCTCTTCAGTATCAACATCCGAAGCTGGTTCATGAGACCTTGTGTTGTAGCCCTTACTGTAAAAGGTCAAATGCACTATCAGCTTTGGAAGAAAATGGGGCTATGTCAGTACAACCAAATCACTCCCGCAACTGGACCCCCGCAAAAGAGATGTCCACATACGCTATTTGCGGCTTCAAAGTACTCTACATATTCCTCTGTTGCTCACTACGTTGAATCTAACGTCGATGTAGACATGCTCGGATGTTGTTTTGAACATTATAGGAACTTTCTCTTGACAGAAACTGGAAAGTCGCCGTGGTTTAGGGTTTGTCACCTTTGTAGGGGGCTGACTCCCGTACGTCCTGATTGATCACTCCTGAATTCTTACAAATTTCTCTCTGACCAAGGAACAAACAATCACTTTTCTTTGTATAGAGTTCAACTCAAAGAACATGTCCTCCGTGACAAAGACATGAACATCACACAATTTATGTAGACGTCACATTAAACGTCTATGACGTTTAACATGATAGAGTCAACATCATAAGAAACAGGGTGTGCGTTGCACTTGACATCCATACCAACGTGCGCCTCCCCCAAAACCTTGAATACCACTGGTTCTATACTCAAATTATTTCTTCTTCCAAACTTACCTCCAAGACTGCTATCTGAGTTCCTCCTCTTCCTCAGCGTCGTGCCCTGCCTCCTTCGACAACTCCAACAGCACTTGAGGGGTCCCCTTCCTCTTCGGTGGAGGATTGCTGTCCCGGTCTCATCCCTTTCCCGCTGACGCCGCAGGCCAAGGGTCTCCTCTGGCTTTGGAGCGGCGCTCATGCTCCCCGCGCATGCGCATTGGCCCTAGCGGTGGCGTTACTTCATCTTCGCTGGAGTCCTCTTCACGCCGTTGACTTGCGTTCCTCTTCCGTGCAGGGCCTGAGGGCGAGGCATTTTCTCACCTACCCCTCTCCACTGCACGAAGAACTCACCGTCTTGCACCCTCCTCACACACAAACGCGCACATGAGCGTCCATAACAAAGGTTACACATTGGGAAGGCATCCTGGCAACCTGAAGACTCGCGCGCAATCGAATTGTTGCAAGACGTATTGTAGCCTCCGATGAGGCGACTTAAGACAATTGGAACCTCTGTTGCTCCCGATCGGTGGAGAGCTGCGCCCCCTGTAACTGCATGTAAGAATGCCGCCCTTGCCAAATTGCCACAAAAATGAAATTCTCAAACTACAAAACCGATGCCGATTGGGGAGCAACTACCTCACCTCTCTCACATTAGCAAGGGTGGCTCCAAAGACGAACGCAATTGAAGGATTAACGTTTGCTAGAAGAGAAAATGCAACAACCTGCAAGGGCCGCGTGTTCAAACCAACGCGCGCCTCTAGATGATGCCAATTGAATTGAAGGCCCTCCCCCGACCCTACAGGTGAGGTGGACCCCCTATGAGCCCCTATTGCCGGAAGCCGCTGGTATTCCCTGTAGCGCGACACCGGCAGCCTCTACCTGCAAACCCTAATGCACTTGTGAGGGTCCCGATTAGCCCCATGAAACGATATTTCATCGTTTTGTTCATGAAGTTGTGTACATTGGAAATTACCTGCTGGACGGCACCTTCCTTTGCATTGCCCTCATGCCTTAGAGGCAATGTTTGAAGTGGAAGAACATCCTAGACGGTGTGGCGAGAGCTGCGTCAAAGGATTCCTCCAGTAGCACTTCTTTGTGGAGTCTTCATAGACTTACCTTCTAGATTGGTGCATATATGCCCAGAGACAAGACTAGTGAACAACGAAGCCGCCTCAGAGTCTTTCGCAGGGACGACAGATACCTCCTGGCAAGGCTCCGCAAAGCGTACCACCCTACGACGCAGTGGCAATTCACAGTATACGGCCATTTTGGTGAGCAACTTGTATACTCTATGGTATAAGGTGGTGCGCCCTCAGCTGATGAGACACAAAAGATAGTATTCATGGGCAATGTGGTCACCTCTATCATTGTGGGACAACCCTTAAACACGTGGAGAAAGTCCTAAGCTTTGACTCTGTTCGTACGGACTCCTGTTTTTGATAATGTCACTATGGACATCCAGCCTATCATATTCGTGTTGAAGAATATGTCCTCTTCTGTACAATGCTATCACTTACAACATGCTCTGCAACGACTTTGGATGAGGCATCTAAAGTTTGTGTTTAAACAAACACAGGTTGACGTCACTTTTGACATCCTCTTTGACAGTCAATACAGGGCTCTAAGTGCCATCAATTGAAATTTACATTTCGATCCTTGGATGACACAATATGGGCCTAGAAGTAAACACTGAACTCATTTCTAGTAATGCTTTCATTGAGAAAGGCACGCTAATTGTGAAGGAATCTTAACGCACGTCTGAAGTTGTGATTTGAAGATCGAGGTTGTTCTGCAATGATGGAACTTGGCCATGGAAGCAATGTGCATTATATGTCACACTCAGATTTGTATCATTCTCAACCTAAACACTCTTTAACACTTGGTTGCGACCTTGTATTGACTTTGTTGTTTCTACTGCAAGGGGAGAGATTAAACTAGGATCTGTAAAGGAGGAATAGTTTACGGAACGAGGGATAGTTATGTGATGTAGAAAGTATGGTGTCCAATGAGAACAAAACCAGTGCTAATAGAAATGGATCCATCACTCCATGGTATTATATCTAGTATTGGGACATGTAGCGATTAGTCGGACCAGTATTCCTCCAGTTAGCCCTTAATTTACACCAAAAGCCCACTTAGAGTAAACCGCTCCGGAATCGTTCCCACGAGGACTTGAGGATTACAGATCTATAGGATATCCTAATCTAAGTATTCACTTTCTCTCCGTCAGACTACTCTGGACTGTAGGTCTGGTCCGGACACTAGTACCGGATGGGTTGTTGCAACACAGAGTAAGCAATTTCCCTATTATACTCACAAAAATCACTCTAGAGCATAACAAAATGACCCTAAAGATCGAACCTACGAGATCCTGTGAAGTAGCTAACCCTAACAAGGAGCTAAACCCAATTAACCTTTAAATTCTAATTTCCGGTTCTACCTCTGAAAACCGTGTGGGAATGCGATCCCACATGCTAGACCCATAATACTAGCATAGGACGGAAAAATTCAAAAAATTGTCTCCTTCAGAGGGAAAGTTTTTGAGTTCTCCTAGGAAGTTAAGGCAAATTAGGAAAACCGGATTTCCGGATCCGGAAAAATTTCATTAGGGCTAAAAACCCTAAATCCGAAACCCTAGAAAGTTCCGGAAATCGGATGACGGCGCCGGCCCTAAACCGGAAACCGGATCCGTACTAGGGATAGGGTTTTGCCGCCAAAACCTGTCCCGTACATCAGGCCCGTATAAGAGGGGGACTGTAGCCGGCCGCGGGCACACTTATCTTCTTTCTTTTGTTCTTCCGCCGGCGTATTCCGTTTTCCTCGCTTCGTTAGAATTCCGGTAGACTGAGGGACTGTGTGAGTTGCGATCGTGTAGGGGTTACCGGAGTGACAGTTGTGAGCAGAGATTTAGGGAGAGGATTGTTCGTGAGCACAATGGCTTCAAGGGCAAGCTGGCGGAAGTTGAAGGACTTGCCAGAGGATTCAGAGGACGAGGCACCGGCACCTGTACCCCGACCAAGGACCATCCCGGTGATGAAGGTGGCTCCGGAGGTTCCGACGGAGGAGGACCGGCTGGTGCGCCTACGGGAGCATCTCCGCAATATGGGGTGTGACGGACTCTGTGACAACTCATATTTTTGATTTTTATTTGTTTACCTTTTTGAGCGAACCGGAAATTAGAAATAGGTATCCGGATTCATCTAAAGAGAAAGATAAGTCCAAAAATAGTCACAAAAGGACCTTACGGAACTAATCCGGTTTTAGGTAGAAGCGGATCGGATTAGATTTCCAACCGGATAGTATTTCCAACCGGAATCTCGTGGACCGGATGGGAGAGAACCGGATGTCAAGAACCGGACCGGATATCCGACCGGTCATAAAGACAGTCCAGGACGTCAGGACTATATAAAGCCTGACCCTGCCCATTTTCAGGTCTCTGGTTTTCCATGTGTTGTCATGTCCTGATTTAGCGCCTGACGTTTTTTGTCGTTTACCACGGCAAGGAGAGAAAGTACAAGAGGGCCCGGAAGTGAGTGAGGGGTGTGAGACGGAGAGATCTCCTCCGGACATGAGTGTGAGAGACTGAGAGTGTGAGCATGCCAGTAGGTTAGTTTACAGGCGGAGCGGAACGTTTGAGTGTCGGCGCTCCCTTGTTAGGACTGTAGAGAGTGAAAACCGGGTAGAGCTACCTTCATGCCGCGGCTGAACCGGAAGAGAGGTTCTAACACCCCGCCTCCGAGTGAAGTAAAGCTTAGAAAAGTGGTTCCGGTCATGCCGACCAAGGAACCGGAATAGGGAGAACTCAGAGAGGATTTATCGTTGATGGGTTGTTAGGGGTTAGCTTTGAAACCTTGGGGTTTCAAAGATAAGAGGATGATTAGAGAAATCCTGAGTGGCGTATCGAATCAGTTCGATAACACCCTGAGAGGGAATCCGGTCCAATGGACCGAGGCTTTGTGGCGGGACGTATATGGATTCCGGTCAGGAGGACTCGGGCTTGCCAGCCGGAAGGATGATTTCGTCTAGGGCAAGTTCGGAAGCGTAGTGAACCCGAAGGACGGCTACGCGGTAGAAGACTGCCTCGATGACCAGGAGCGTCGCCTGCTCCAGTTCTTGGTTCCGGTTCTACATCCGGAAAAGCCCACCAGGGTGACTATCACCCTGGCTAACACGATCTTTGGAGCGCTGAGCGGAACCCGGAAAGTAGACTGGGGCCGGATCTTCTTTGATCTGGTGTCCCAGCTTATTATAAAAGTGGGGAGAAGTAGGGCTACCCTACTGTGCCCTTATGTGTACCACCTCTACCAACAATAGGAACTACTGACGGAAGTGGAGCTGAAGGTGTGGAAGGCCCAGGAGCGGACCATGAAGTACGGCGAATCCGAGTCTGACCAAGAAGCAGATTCCGGAAACGAAACCGAGGAGGAGGAAGAAGAAGAAGAGGAGGAACCGTATGTCCCCGCCAAGAGCCAGAAGACCACGCCGACTCAAAATCGAGGAACGCCTCCGGGACATCCGCGTCCGCGCAGAGGGGAGACTCCAACCGGACCGGATGTGGCATCCGGATCGGGAACCGGAGATCCGTTCGACGAGTTGGTTGGGATCCTCTGCGGAATCTGGACAGATTGGGAAGTTAAGAAGCGGACGCTCGGGGAGATCGCGGAATTAATCAGAGCGGAACTGGACAGTCAGTTGCCGCAAAAGGTAGCTGAGAGTGTTATCAATCCGGATGAGCTCCGGAAGATGAAGGAGGACAGCAAGCGACAACACGATGAGGTGGACACCCTCAAGGCCGAACTTTTCGCGTTGCTCGAGAACGCCACCGCGACAAAGGAGATGGCAGAGGAAATGAAGAAGTTGGCCGCAGAAGTGAAGGACATGCTTGGAGGACCCGGAGCCGCGGTCACTAAGGCATGCCTGTTCGAAGAGGAGGTGCACAAGGACAAGAAGATATCCGGAACCAGGGTGGTGCACATCTTCACCGATTTTGAGGAGCAGATGGAGAAGCTCCTATCCAAGGCACGGGAGTCAGCGGACCGGATCGTGGAGAGCAGCCAGAAGTTGACAGAAGTTCCGGTCCGGCTCTCTGAAATTTCTCTTCCGGACTTGTTTCCGGAAGACGTAGCTCATGAACCGGGAAAGGACAAGATGTCCCAGTCAAGTAGGGCAAAGAAGGAGACGCCTTCGACCGGACATCAGCCGATAGATTTAGATTCCCCGGAAACTGAGGAAGATCACCCGGCTCTACCTACGGATGGGGAACGGAACCGGAATCTAAATGAGGTCTTCGAGTAGTTGGAGAGACCTGATGAGAGCCCTACCATTGGATCCCGAGTGTATGAGACAGAACATGAAGGATTGTAAAAATAGGACTTATAGATAGGAATCGGAATAGAATCCGGTTAGGATAAGGTAGGACCGGATTGTCAGCGCCTTCAGAGGCGGAAATCATGTATTTACTTTTTTTGCTTTTTGCTTTTTGTATATAAAACAGTCTCTGAGATGGAGACGAGGAGGAGTTCTTTTGGCATTTCCTTGTGTACTTTCTTTTAAACTAACTTTTGTGTAATTTTCCCGAGTGTTGGCAAGAGTGCACGGAGTCAGAGTAGGAAGGTGAGTACGAAGGTGTTGTAGAGTTTCTCCCCTTGATGTATGTTTCCGGTTCTAGGTACATGCGAGTAGGTTATGAAGAGTTAGGAGTGGATTTCAGTGCCTTAGCAGCTACAAAAGTTTAGCATTCCGGGTAAGAGATTCGTTGATCAGGCTAGGCGGATAGGGAGGGATTCCTTAGCTGCACTAGAACTTCTGGGTGGGAAATCCGGTCGAGTATCCTGACTCCTGTGAGGTCTTGCCACCGTTGTGAACGGAAGAACTTTCGTAGATGTTGGAACGGACGGATGCACTTGTAGCCACCCAACTTCGTACGGAACGGATCAATGTCAAGGTCATTGTAGTATGAGAGGATCGTACGGGGGGTCTTTGTGTGACCTGTGATTTGGGTTGCTATCCGGATTACTGTGAAAGACCAAACCGGATCCGTATTAGTTAGGGGATCAGTGGATAGGAAAGTGGGTCTTCAGCCACTATAAGTCACGGAAGGAGTGGTGGGCCTACCACTTTCAAAAGCAAGCGGCGAACCCTCTGATGGTAAAACAGAGGTAAAGCTAAACCGGGTACGGAAGGGTGGACCAGATCGGATCCGCCCAGGAGGGTACATAGGACCGGAAGTTGCAGGGTCCAGAATTCAGAAGTTAGTTCAGAGACCGGGGAACTAGTGAAACCGGAAGTAGGATACAGTCCGGTCGTAGTCTTCCGGTTGGTGTTTGACATTCCGGTCGTCAGAGGTAGAACCGGAAGGTAGAATTGTAGTGTTTAATTGGATTTATCTCCTTGTTAGAGTTAGCTACTTCACAGGATCTCGTGGGTTCGATCTTTAGGGTCATTTTGTTATGCTCTAGAGTGATTTTTGTGAGTATAATAGGAAAATTGCTTACTCTGTGCTGCAACAGACTCCTAGAAGTGTCGTGGGGAATCCGAGAGGAGAGCCTGGTTTCGGACATACTACGTCCGGAAATTGGTATCTTGGATACCACCATTCGGGCGAAGCCAGGCCTGTGGACGGTGAATACTTGGCGGGCCGTCTACAAGTTCCGGGAGGCGCCGGACAAGGTCATGGAAAAGAACCAGGAGGTGATGGAAGGTGAATTCCGGGCACCCGCCAACCCGAAAGAAGGTAACCAAGTTTCCGACCTGGTGAATCAAGAGTACCGGGATGTGGTAGCATTTCTCAACCCTATCCTCCATCCCACCAAGCCGCGGCGAGTAGTAGCGAAGGTAGCCTCCACCATCTTGGAGAGCCTCCAGGGAAAGATGATGATGGACTGGGCAGCCATCATCCACGAGCTAGTCATAGACTTAGTGCGTGCCCTCCGGTCCGGAAAGAAGAGCTAGAGTCCTCTTCCAACATATTTGTCTCATTTGTACGCCCACCACTCTCTGCTCAAGGTGAATGAGGAGAGTGCGTATCAGGACCTAGTCCAACTTCAGCAATACGGAGGAGAGGAGCCCTCGCCTCGAGACAGACCGGACGATGAGGACACTGAGGAAGAGGAGCCGGTTTCTTCGCTAAAGAAGAGGAAACGGTGGAATAGGACGCCGCCGGTAAGTCCGTCAGAGGAGCCTCCTACACCGGAACCACAGAAAAAGGTTCAGGAGGTAAAGACGGAAACTAGACCTGTTCCGAAGGGAGTCCAACCATCCTTGCAACTAGTTGGGCCGATACGACCGTACACCGTCACCACTCAGGTTGAGGCCGGACCCTCCCGGACCAAGATGATAGAGGTGGAGGAGAGGGATCGGACAACCATGCGATTGGGAGGGTCGCCCCTAGAAGACATCCAGGAGATGGCTCGGCATCTGGTGTGGCGGGCAGACGATCTCTTCCAGATCTGCGAGAACTATGATGGAACCCTCAAACGAGTGTGCCGGAAGATGGCGCTAACCGACCGGAACGCCATTTTCCGGAGGACGGATGCATTGGTGGCAGCGGTGCAGCAAAACAACCTCCTCATAGCAGAACAAAAGAATTTGGTAACAGAGCTGGGGGCGTTGCGCGTAGAAAACCGGATGTTGCGAGACCAAGTCCGGAACTCGGAATCCCACTGTGTGGATTTAGAGAGCACCATCCGCACTACTAAGGAGACAGCCCGGCTCACAGAAGAAGACCATCGCCGGTAGGTAGCGGCCTTTTGCGAAAGTGTAGTTCAGCTCCGGAGCTCTCTAGAGGTCCCGGCAGGCTATATCAACAAGGCCCGGCTGTTTGAAACTAACCTCGATGCAGCCGCCAGCTCAAGCCGGGCTCCTATCGTCAAATGCTTACTAGAGCAGGCAAGACGAATGGATACATCCCGGGCCGCGATGAGGGAGATGATGGAGTACATTATGTCCACGGAGTCGGATCCGGCACCTCAATCTTCCCCGTCAGCGCAGACTTTGGTGATTCCAGAAAGCAGCGATCCGGAACCTATGGTTACGGAGGTCTCACCGGTGGTCTCAGTAAATCCGGAACTTTCACCACCAGCCGGAAGACCAGAAGGAGTGGATTGGGGAGCAGTGGTACCTCCGGGAAGTGAAGACCTGCTGTCGGTGACTCTGACCATTGACCTGACGGGTGCTTCTCCGGAAGTTCACGCCGGCCGGCCGGTGCAGTCTTCTCCGCGTCATAAGAAGACCCAGAAGGACGCGAGAGGGAGTCCGGACACTCAGGTAGTCGGAACTAGGAGTGTGGACAGGGACACCAGTATCGTGGAAATCCCAAGATGGGGCCAAAGGGGTCCGAATCTGTTTTCTCCGGAGGGTAGCCGGAAAGAGGTAAAGCTGGATCTTCTGAAGGACTATGTTCCTCCTAAAGATCCAGATTCAAAAGAATAGTATACAGTAGTGTAGTTTAGTGGCAATACCGGAGTCCGGCCGTTAAAGTCGGAAAAATAGGATCTGGAATCTTCCGGAAATCTAGCGGACCAGTAGGAATGCTTTGTAGGATTTTTAGGATGACGTTAGTCTTAGTATAAGTAGGACTTTTAATGACCTTTTGGGTTATTCACAGCCATCTCATAGTTTCAGCATTGTACCTTTTTCTGAGCTTAATTCTAAAGTGTGTTGGAGTATCCAATCTCTTATCTTTCTTGTGTACGGTATATGTTTGTGAGAGGTGTGAGTCCGTTCTTGCGTTTCCAGAACTGAGAACTTACCTTGTGTGGCAAGAGTCGATGTTGTGAGAGTATCCGGATGTATTAACTTGAGGGGGAGATCAACCGGATGGTTCCGGCAGTAAGGTTAGGATAGTACTGCTCGGATGCCGGTATAGCCTGCGTGTAGGATATAGCCCTAGGTAAAAAGGGATATCTGAGAGGCTGCTAGCAAACTTCTGTATACGGAGGTATTGCTGGACGTGCCCGAAGTCCGGATTGCCGGAATTCCTCGTAGAACAGAGTTAAGCCTCGGCGCAAGCCCAAGAAAGTACAAGAGAAACCAGCCGGTCGACAAGAGGCTCAGTGTTCGGTTAAAGGTTAGAATGTCGTTGTAGTTCTTGATTGTCCCTGTGTGACCTAATCCGGGAGAACTTTCGGATTTGTGAGGCGACGGAATAGGAGGACACTTCCGGTTCCTAAAGACTTAGGTTGCTGTTAGTATTAGAGAGAGAGTGAAAGAGAGCGTGTTTCCGGACACGGTAAGCATCCGGACGGTGGATCTGGCCACTCGTCATCCAAACCCAGGGATCCCGGAAGGGACACTGAAACGGCTTCTGGATCCTTCCGGAACCCACCCGGCACTAGTGTCCGGACCGGACCTAAAGCCCGGAATAATTTGACGGAGAGAAAAGTGAGTGCTTAGACCAGGATAGCCTATGAAACTGTAATCCACAAGTCCTCGTGGGAACGATTCCGGAGCGGTTTACTTTAAGAAGGCCTTTGGTGTGAATTAAGGGCTAACTGGAGGAATATTGGTCCGACTAATCGCTACAAACCGGAACATCCAAAACCAATCGGAAGACTACGACCAGATTTTATCCTAATTCCGGTTTCACTAGTTTTCCGGTTTATTGACTAACTTCCCAACTCAGGACCCTGCAACTTCCGGTCCTAAGTGTCCTCCTGGGCGGATCCGTTCCGATCCACCCTTTCGTACTCGGTTTAGTTTTGCCTCTGTTTTACCATCAGAGGGTTCGCCGCTTGCTTTTGAAAGTGGTAGGCCCACCACTTCTTCCGTGACTTATAGTGGCTGAAGACCCACTCTCCTATCCGCTAATCCCCTAACTAACCCGGATCCGGTTTGGTCCTTCACAGCAATCCGGATCACAGGTCACACAAAGACCTTGATGCTGAATCCGTTCCGTACGAAGTTAGGTGGCTACAAGTGCACCTGTCCGTTCCAACCTCTACCAAACTCTTCCGTTTACCAACAACGGTGGCAAGACCTCACAGGAGTCAGGACACTCAACTGGATTTTCCACCCAGGAGTTCTAGCGCAACTAAGGAATCCCTCCCTATCCACCTAGCCTAATCAACGGCTTTCTCACCCGAAATGCAAAATTTCTGCAGATGCTGAGGATCTGGAATCCACTCCTAACTCTTCATAACCTACTCGCATGTATTTAGAATTGGAAAGACACATCAAAGGGAGAACTCCGCCAACACACCCATACATACCCTCTTACTCCAACTCCATGCACTCCTGCCAACACTCGGGAAAAACACACAAAGCTAGATCAATGGAAAGTACGCAAAGAAGTGCCAAAAGAACTCTCTCAGTCTCCAGCTCAGAGACTGTTTTATATACAAAAAGCAAAAGCAAAAGCAAAAGTGAATACACGATTTTTGCCTCTGAAGGCGCTGACAATCCGGTCCTACCTAATCTTAATCGGATTCTATTCCGGTTCATACTCTACCAATCCGGTTCCTGCTTCTAACTCCCACTTCTACGAAACTTCCTATTCTGCCTCGCCTACTCGAGATCCGATGGTAGAACTCTCGGCAGGTCTCTCCAACTGCTCGAACACTTCAGTTAGATTCCGGTTCCGTTCCCCATCCGGAGGTGGAACCGGGTGATCTTCATCAGTTTCCGGGGAGTCTAAGTCGATCGGCTGCGGTCCGGTCGTAGGCGTCTTCTTCTATACCCTGCTTGACTGGGGCGTCTTGTCCTTCCCTAGTTCTTGAATTGCCTCTTCCGGAAACAAGTCCGGAAGTGAAAGTTCAGAGAGCCGGACTGGAATCTCTGTCAGCTTCCGGTTGCTCTCTACGATCCGGTCCGCTGACTCCCGTGCCTTGGATAGGAGCTTCTCCATTTGCTCCTCAAAATCGATGAGGATATGCACCACCCTTGTTCCGGATATCTTCTTTTCCTTGTGCACCTCCTCTTCGAACAAGCGCACCTTGGTGATCGCGGCTCCGGGTCCTCCGAGCACGTCCTTCACCTCCGTGGCTAGCCTCATCATCTCCTCCGCCATCTCCCTTGTCGCGGTGGCGTTCTCGTTCAAGGCGAAAACCTCGGCTTTGAGGGTGTCAACCTCATCATGCACTCACTTGCTTTCCGCCTTCATCTTCCAGAGCTCATCCAGATTGATGATGCTCTCAACTACCCAGTGTGGCAGCCGACTGTCCGGTTCCGCTCCAATCAAGTGCGCAATCTCCCCAATCGTCCGCTTCTTGATTTCCCAATCCGTCCGGATTCCGCAGAGGATCTCAACCAACTCGTCGAACGGATCTCCGGTTCCCGATCCGGATGGCATATCCAGTCCGGCTGGAGCCTCCATCTTGAATGGCCGGGGATGAACGGGAGGCGTTCCTCGATTTCATGGTGGCGTGGTCTTCTGCCTCTTGGAGATGAACTGCGGGTCCTCCTCTTCTTTTTCTTCCTCCTCCTCGGTTTCGTTCCCGGAATCCGCTTCCCGGTCGGACTCGGATTCACCATACTTCATGGTCCGCTCTTGGGCCTTCCAAACCTTTGTCTCCACTTCCGTCAGCAATTCTTGTTGCTGGTAGAGGTGGTACACGTAAGGGCACAGTGGGATGGCCCTACTTTTCCCTACTCTTGCAGTGAGCTGGGACACCAGATCGAAGAAGATCCGGCCCCAATCTAGTCTCCGGTTTCCGCGCAACGCTCCGAAGATTGTGTTACCCAAGGTGATGGTTACCCTGGTGGGCTTTTCCGGATGCAAGACCGGAACAAGGAATTGCAGCAGGCGACGCTCCTAATCATCGATACAGTCCTTTACTGCATAGCCATCCTTCAGATTCACGGCACTTCCGAACGTGCCCTGGATGAAATCATCCTTCCGGCTGGCAAGCCCGAGTCCTCCCGTCCGGAATCCGTAGACGGCTCGCCACAAATCCTCAGTCCACTGGACCGGATTCCCTCTCAGGGTGTTATCGAACTCGTTCGATACACCACCCATGAGCTCCCTAATCATCCTCTCATTCTTGAAACCCCAAGGTTTCAAGGCTAATCCCTGACAACCCATGGATGCTAAGTCATCCCTGAGTTCTCCCTGTTCCGGTTCCTTGGTCAGCATGACTGGAACCACTTTCCTTAACTTCACTTCACTCGGGGGTGGGGTGCTAGAGCTTGGTCTCTTCCGGTTCAGCCACGGCATGAGGGCGACCCTACCCAGATTCACTCTCTTCTGACCCAACAAGGGAGCGCTCACACTCTCAGCCTCTCGCTGTTCCGTATCCGCTCGCGCTCAAATCTCATCCACTCGCGCTCAAATCTCACCCACTCGCGCCCGGAGGCGATCTCTCCGTCTCACCCGTCACCCCTCTCACTCACTACCGGACTCTCTCACACTCTCAGCTCCTCGCCGCCGTAACGGAAAGGATCAGGCGCTAAGACAGAAAACGACAACACGAAGATAATGCAAAAATCAAAGACTTGAAAATGGGCAGGGTCAGGCCTTATATAGTCCTGACACCCTGGACTGGTCATTATGACAGGTCGGACATCCGGTCCGGTCCTTGTCATCCGGTTCTCTCCAATCCGGTCAAGGAGAATCCGGTTGGAATTCCATTCCGGTCTGCTTCTACCTAGAATCGGATTAGTTCCGTAAGGTTCTCTTGTGACTATTTTTGATTTATCTCCCTCCTTTTAGTTGGATCCGGATACCTATTTCTAATTTCCGTTCCACTCAAAAAGGTAAACGAAAAAAATCAAAAATATGAATTGTTATATGGGTTCCGGAAGAATCTGGAAACTGTTCAGTGCCCCTTCCGGGATCCCTGGGTTTGGATGACGAGTGGCCAGATCCACTGTCCGGATGCTTACCGTGTCCGGAAACACGCTCTCTTTCTCTTTCTAATACTAGCACTATCCTAACTCTTCAGGGATTGGAAGTGTCCTCCTGTTCCGTCGCCTCACAAATCCGGAAGGCCTTCCGGATTAGGTCACGCAGGGACGGTCAAGGACTACGACATTCTAACCTTAACCGAGCACTGAGCCTCTTGTCGACCGAGTGGATTTCCCTGTACTCTCTTGGGCTTGCGCTGGGGCTTTGACTCTATTCTATGGGGAATTCTGGCAATCCGGAATTCGGGCACGTCTTGCGACACTTCCGTACACGAAAGTTGCTAGTAACCTCTCAAATACCCCTTTCATCTAAGACTGTATCCTACACGCAGGCTATACCGGCATCCGAGCAGTACTACACTAACACTACTGTCGGAACCATCTGGTTGATCTCCCCCTCAAGTTAGTACATCCGGATACTCTCACGAAATCGACTCTTGTTACACAAGGTAAGTTTTCAGTTTCCGGAAACGCAAGAATGGACCCACACCTCCCACAAACATGTACCACATACAAAAGGATAAGAGAATGAATACTCTAAACACTTGAAATTAAGCTCAAAAAGGTATAATGCTAGAACTATAGAATGGATGTGAATGACCAAAAAGGCCATCAAAACTCCTACTTGTACTAAGACCAACATCATCCTAAAAATCCTACAAAACATTCCTACTGGTCCGCTAGATTTTCGATAAATCCCAGATTCTATTTTTCCGGCTTTGACGGCCGGACTCTAATATTGCCGCTATACTACACTACTGCACACTATTCCTTGGAATCCGGATCCTTGGGAAGAACATAGTTCTTCAGTAAATCCAGCTTTACCTCCTTCCGGCCACTCTCCGGAGAAAACAGATTTGGACCCCTTTGTCCCCATCTTTGGACCTCCACGATATTGGGGTCCCTGTCTACACTCCGGATCCCGACTACAGGAACTTCCGGACTCCCCCCGGAATCCTTCTGGGTCTTCTTATGACGAGGAGAAGACTGTACCGTCCGACTAGTGTGGCCTTCCGGAGAAGTACCCGTCAGGTCGATGGTCGGAGTCACCGGAAGTAGATCTTTGCTTCCTTGAGGTACCACGGCTCTCCAGTCCACTCCTTCTAGCCTTCTGGCTGGTGGTGAAAGTTCCAGATTCATCGGTACCACCGGTGATACTTCAGTAACCATAGGTTCCGGGTGCTGCCTTCCGGAATCACCAAAGTTTGCGCGGAGGGGGAAGATTGAGGTACCGGATCCGACTCAGTAGGAGCCAAATACTCCATCATCTCCCTCATCTCTGCCCGAGATGCATCCATCCGTCTCGCCTGCTCTAACAAGCACTTGACGATGTGAACCCGGCTTGAGTTGGCGGCTGCATCGAGGTTGGCTTCAAATAGCCGGGATTTGTTGATACAATCCGCCGGTACATCCAAAGAGCTCCGAAGCCGAACTATACCTTGACACAATGCCGCTATCTGCCGGCAATGGTCCTCTTCTGTGAGTCGGGCCGTTTCCTAGGCTGTGCGGAGAGTGCTCTCTAAATCCACACATATGGATTATGAGTCCCGGACTTGGTCCCGCAACGTCCGGTTCTCTACGCGTAACGTTCCCAGCTCCGTCACCAGCTTCTTTCGTTCTTCTATGAGGAGGCCGTTTTGTTGCTCCGCCGCCACCAATGCATTCGTCCTCCGGAAGATGGTATTCCGATTAGTTAGTGCCATCTTCCGGCACACCCGTTTGAGAGCCCCATTGTAGTTCTCGCAGATCTTAGTGAGGTCATCCACCCGCCACACCAGGTGCTAAGCCATCTCCTGGATGTCCTCTAATGGTGTCCCTCCCAGTCACATGGTGGTCTTGTCTCCCTCCTCTACCTCCATCATCTTGGTCCGGGAGGGTCCGGCCTCGGCCTGAGTGGCAATAGCGTGCGGTCGCACCGGCCCAACCAATTGCATGGAAGGTCAGACTTCTTCCAGGGTTGGTCCGGTCTCCGTCCTCTGCTCCTGAACTTCTTCTTCCTGTGGCTCCGGTGCGGGAGGCTCTTCTGACGGATTTACCGGCGGCGTCCTATTCCGCCGTTGCCTCTTCTTTAGAGGAGTGGTCGGCTGCTCATCCTCCGTCTCCTCATCGTTCGGTCCGTCTTGAGGCGAGGGTTCTTCTCCCCCGTACTGCTGGAGCTGAACTAGCTCCTGATAGGCGCTCTCCTCGTTTGCCTTGAGCAAAGAGTGATGAGCGTATAGATGGGACAGATACGCCGGAAGGGGACTCTGACCCTTTTTCCCGGACCGGAGGGAATGCATCAGGTCCCCAATTAACTCATGGATGATGGTTGCCCAATCCATCATCATTTTACCCTAGAGGCTCCCCAAGATGGCGGAGGCCACCTTCGCTACTACTCGCCGCGGCTTGGTTGGATGGAGGATAGGATTAAGAAATGCTATCACATCCCGGTACTCCGGATTCACTAGGTCGGAAACCTGGTGACCTTCCTTCGGGTTGGCGGGCGCCCGGAATTCGCCCGGAATTCGCCCTCCATCACCTCCTAATTCTTCTCCATAACCTTGTCCAGCGCTGTGAGTGAATTTCACCGTGAGGCAAAATGCATCCACAAGGTTGGGCCGGGAGGAGTGTATGGGACCTCTAACTAACGCCTCCAAGTAATGGACTCTATCAAGTTTTTTATCCAATTTTCATGTGTATGAGGTTAGGTGGGAAAAGGGTAGCTTGACCAACTCCCTCAAAGGTCCAATGACACTCTCTAAATATTCTAAAACATCACCTAAGAAGTTGTAGCATCCTCCTAGGTCAAAATGGCACTTAAAAACCTCCACTTAGGGCTCAAAATGGGTAAAATTGGCATCTCAAATTTATTCCAACACATCTTCTACCCAATTGCCTTAAAACCTCCTTAGATTCTTTCCCTCACCAACCTTGTGAATTAGGGTATGTTCCTAGGTGAAAGTTGAGCTCAAAAGTGCAATTGAGAGCTCCAAGGGCTAGATTTGAGCCCTAATTGAGAAATTCCAGCACACATTAATCCCATCCAAAACCTTCAACCCCACTCTCTTTCCACCTTCTCTTCTTTTACATGTCTCTTAAATCTTAAGTAAGTGCTTCTACATTCACCCCAATTTGTCCATAAAGTTCACCACCCACATAATCCAAAAACAACCAACAATTCCATAAAAATTGCAATCAAAATTGCACTTCAACCAAGTACAAACATTGAGTGAATATCACCTCAGTCCCATAGCAGACCAGCGGCCACTAAAACGGCCATTGCCATCTCTATACTTGTCCAATTGGCTTGAGAATAGTCTCCCTAGAAAGCTACCTTGACCCTTCACTTCCCCTCCAAAATTCAGCTTCATCCTTGCTGTAGAACTCCCGCTAGATGCCTGCAAAGTTGGTGCTTTTCTTTCGCCGCGGCAGCAAACCTCCTCGCACTAAATCGGTTGCCGTGATCTCGTCCAAGCTCCGTTGGGGACAAGCCATAGCTTGTTGGAAAGCTAACTTCCACGCGCTTCATCCTTCCAAATTTCAGCCTCAAATTCGTTGTAGAACTCCCGCTGGATGCCCACAAAGTTGGCGCTCTTCCCTAGCCACGGCAGCATACTTCCTCTCCCCCATTTCTCCTCAATCTTCACTTTCCACCCCCAAGGTGGAAACCTACTTGACAAATTGGCTCTAATCCTATCCTAACTCCTTTCCATCACTTCCTAACATCCTTCTTTTCAAAATCTCACACACACACAAGAGAGAGAGAGGAGAGAAAAAATCCAACCCTAATTCGACCTTTACCTACTTTCCAACTAATTCACACTCCTAATTACCTTCATCCATCCTTAATTTACTGAAAAATACCTTTTAATTATTGTTTTTACCTAAAATAGTACTCCTATCACTATGTTAGTGCCTTCCTAGTAGTTATATGCTTGATGGCTTCTTTTGTGCATTTCATATTTCTTCTTTTTTGTTGGTTTTCAATTTATATTTAGCTCTATTTTCAACTTCTAATCTTGGTTTTCAATTCCCTTTTTGTATTTCTTATCTTTTAAATATTTTTAGTTTGTAATTTTGAAATAGATTCCTATCTAATGTATTAAAAGCCTTCTAACTAATGGTTATAGTTTAATCTAATGAACTAACACTTTTGAACTTGAAATCTCACACATAATTTTTATATTTTCCATCATCTTAGAGGTGAACCATTACAGTGGTTCACAGGCGCCTCCTGGAACTTGTAGACGGCCCTCCATGTATTAACCGTCCATAGGTCTGGCTTCGCCCGGAGGGTGGTATCCAAGATGCCACTTTCCGGACGAAAGATGTCAGGCACCAGACTCTCCTCCCGGATCCCCCACGGTACCTCCAGGAGCCCATCACACCCCATGTTGTTGAGGTTCTCCCGCAGGTGCACCAGTCGGTTCTCCTGTGTAGGAACCTCCGGAACCACCTTCATCACCGGAATGGTCCTTGGTCGGGGCACCGATGGCGGCATCTCGTCTTCCGAGTCCTCGGGCAGATCCTTCAGCTTCCGCCAGCTTGCCCTGGAAGTCATCGTGCTTACAAACAACCCTCACACAATCTCTCCCTAACTCTCCTACTTACAAAGTTTTACTTCGGTAACCCCTATACGATTGCAACTCACACAGTCCCTCAATCTACCGGAATTCTCACAAAGCTAGGAAGACGAAAAACACCGGTGGGAGAACAAACAAAGAAATACTCGTGCCCACTGCCGGCTACAGTCCTCCTCTTATACTGGCCCGATAGTCGGTTTAGTCGGATGAATGTACGGGATAGGTTTTGGCGACAAAACCCTATCCCTAGTACGGATCCGTTTTCCGGTTTTTAGGGCCGGCGTCGTCATCCGATTTTTGGAACTTTCTAGGGTTCCGGAATTAGGTTTTTAGCCCTAATGAAATTTTACCAGATCCGGAAATCCGGTTTTTCTAAATTAACCTAACTTCCTAGGAGAACTCAAAAACTTTCCTTTTTAAGGAGACAATTTTTGAATTTTTCCGTCATATGCTAGTATTATGGGTCTAGCATGTAGGATCACATTCCCACAGGACATGTGGCTATTGCAATAGTGGCATTCTAAATTAGTCAATATGATTGCTCAAATTTACGTTAAGTGAGGATTGTGCTAAGGATTGTCCTTAGGATTATGTGACAAGAGACATAAAAATTGTATGATTGGGGTAGAGTCGCTTACTTTTAGCTGCTTATAGATTGTGCCATGGGGGTGCCGGAGTAGGGTTCTAAGTCAGTGATGATGAATTGTTTGAATTTTTTTGACACAAATCTTATGTTGGGATTTCATTTGTGAATGTATGGTTTTGTGATGATCAGGTACGTGGAATTGGGACGGTATCCAATTATGACCGATCAACTCAGGAGTTCATTATCAACACTCCTGGTGAATCGGCTCAAGAGTATTGGATAGGAGGTGTTGCAAAGGTAACCTGCCTTGGACAATTTCCCTATTTTCAATATCCTGAACCTTAATCCAGCTTTAGACGAAATTACGCTCTATGATGCTACAGTATTGGCACATTTATGTGTATATTCTTAAATTCTGGAACTCCCCAAGATCAAGCTAATGCTAAATGTCACTCTTGTGATGTAGGGTACAGTGTATGCAAATCACTGAAATCACGTGCGGAGCTCCTGCACTCACATGTGCTTTGTAGATGGCGTGGCGTTTCAATTCCCAATCCCGCCGACAAGGTGCAACTATCCATATTTCAGAAGACGGACGCACGTTACGCCACATTCCACTTGGTGACTTGATTTTGCACACTAAGTTGAAAGTGGCCACAGAGCAAAACATTCGATCATTTAGGTGTCCTTGTAGGGATTGCAAGGGCGGTTTACAAAAAACCATTCAGATTATTCGCTGGTACCACGGAGAGGTTGGTTGGGATCCATTTCTCACAAAATCCTTACTAGGTGGAGACTCCCCCGAGGGCTATCCACGGCGGGGAATGTGGGTTGAGGACATTGCTTATGACGATGATATCATTGACAATGCTCCCTCTGACATTGAGCCTGACATCAACAACAACGCCGCACAGCCTGAAAATGCAGGGCAAGTTGATGCGGAGCCCCACATCCCTTTAGATGCATATCACGAAGTCCACTGGCAGGTCCTTGAGGCATTGAACAGAGGAGACGCATTACACGAAGAGGCTCAAGGTAGTGGGGAGTTTTCCGAAAACGATGACGTTGGTGGTGATAGTGTGGACGGATTGGAGGACCTTTACAGACAAGCTACTACCCCGTTGTACAATGGATCAGGGACAAGTGTTGTCTCAGCCACCATCATAATTATGAACATGTGTACGGTGTTTCGGGTGAGCAATAGGTTTAGTGATGAGTTGTTCCGGTATTTGTCTGTGGACTTACTACCAAGAGGTAATAAGCTGCCGGGATCCCATTACGAAGCATGAAAGACCATTAGAAAATTAGGCTTGCATTACAACAACGTGCATGGTTGTCCAAATGGTTGTATCCTTTTTGAAGATGAATATTCATCATTGGAGATTTATCCCCATTGTAGTAGCTCCCGGTGGATGGATGGCTCAAATAACATTCCCTCCAAGGTCATTCAGCACTTTCCACTCATTCCTCGACTCAAACGAATGTGGCGCTCACCAGAGATAGCTTGGATGTTGACTGGCTACCTCAAGCATGTTAGTGATGACAGGATCATGCGTTCAGTTGTCGATAGTCCTGCCTGAAAGCACATCGACACAGACGTCGCATTCGGCACCTTCAGCTCTGAGGTGCGAAACATGCGGTTGGCTCTAGCTTTAGATGGTGTGAATCCATTCAAGTTGAACAATAGTATTGGTCGACTTGGCCAGTGCTAATTCTAATATACAACTTTGAACCTTGGTTAATGACCAAGAAATTTTTCATTTCACTATCCATACTAATTTCGGGAAAACACTCACCTACATCTAAAGGCGTTGGTGTCTTCATCCGTCCATTGCTGAAGGAGCTCGAAGAATTATGGCAAGGTGTTCCAACCCTTGATTTCTCCCAAGCAGAAGGGAGTCGCAGTTTCACCTTACGCACTGTATTGATGTGGACGATCTCTGATTTTCCGGCCTTGGGCCTCATATCCAGCTTGTGCTGTAAGGGATACAAGGATTGTCTTTGTTGTGGAAAAGACATTGATGCAAGGATGGCTAAAATGGGAGACATTCTTCCTAACAGGAGAACAAAGGGCTCAAAGATTGTGTATGGTGGTGTTCGTCGTTATTTACCTCGGCATCACCCTTACCAACGCAATTTGAGGTTTAATGGTCGAATGGAGCATCGTGATAGGCCCTGGAAACAAACCACCGAGGAAACCATCGCATACGCAACGTGGCGGCAATCGTACTTAGATCTAGGAGGGAGAGAAAACGGGCCTGATGACCCAGTTCATGTCACTGGGGTGAAGCACCTGTGTCCTCTGTCCCAGTTGCCGTATTGGAAGGTCAGTGGGTTTCTAACCATTTGTATGTCATAGTTGTTATTCCTGATGTCTATTGGGACATTATGGTTGACTTTATATCAGACATTGGGAGTAACATAGTTGTCACTGCCTTGGATGAACAACACTCTGTTTTGAGAAGTGAAGAGTACGTCAGCACTTGAAGAGTACATGCTTGATAGTAGTGGTACACATGTTTTGGAACTCTGCTTTCTTTTCTTTAATTCCCAAGTTTTTTTCCCTTGTGGCAGCATTTGTTGGAGCCTCACATCTTGGATGCCATGCATTGCGAAAAAAATATGTGTGAAAACATAGTCAAAACTTTGTTGGGTATGAAGGACAGTGCTGGAAGTAGAGTAGATGCAGAGGAATTGGGCATTCGAGAAGAGATATGGCTATAGTCTCCACGACGACAAAATGATCAATACTACATGCCACGTGCACCTTTCATACTAACACCAAATGAGCGCAAGAAATTTTTAGCCATTGTCTCAAACATTCGGACCCCTACGAACTATGTGGGTAGCATTTACAAGGGCTTAGTGGATGGGGAGCTGCAACATATGAAGACACATGATTATCATGTCCTCATGCAACAAGTGAGGGAACCACCTGCACTCCTTATTTGTTCTATTTGCATGTCGTTGAAGAAGTTGTGCTATGCTAATAGGAGATGTTGACTGCTTCTATGTCGAAATTGACACTAGTATTCTCAGTGTCAGGTTTGACGACAAGTACATGTCGGTGAGGGCGCAGAATATGATGTCCGATTGGACCCAAAGCCTGAAAACATTTGCGTTTCTTGCAATCCATCACGGGACTCATGTAGCAACATCCATAACTCCTGTGAATCTTATGGAGGGCTTTCTTGGTGTATACCTCAATGTCTACAATATCCAACAATGCAATAACTTTGTTTGTGTGCGTCCACATGTTTTGCAGATTCTTCCCATTGCGGTTCAGAACATATTAGATGAGAGGGTCCGCCTAGCTATTATTAAAATGAGCAGGGTTTTCCAAAGGCTATGTGCAAAGGAGGTGCGAGCTGATGACAAGGAAGACATGATGCGCGATGTTGTCATGGCGACATGCGAGATTGAGAAGGAGTTTCCAACAATGTTCTTGAACATCATGTCTCATTTGCCTGTGCACCTAGTGGAGCAACTTTTCACTTGCGGTCCTGTGCATTGCCGGTGGATGTATCCAATTGAGCAATATATGAAAACACTCAAAGACTATGTGCGGACGTATGCACACCTCAAGGGTAGCATTGCTAAAGGCTATTGAATGGAGGAGACGTTAGGATTTTGCACAGAGTACATGCAGCAGTATGGAGCAACAACGCAACAGGTGTGGGATGCTACCGAGGAACCCATCATGACTGATGAAATTATTTCAAGCAATTCAAAGCAAAAGCGGAAAATGTCCAATGAGTTCCGCAACTATGCGCATGCCTTCGTCCTGGACAACGCAGCGTGCTTAGAACCATGGCGGGAGTGAGTGCTCTTTTCAGCCTTCTTTACATTGTTTCCCTGGAGTTTGCTATGAGATCATATTTGTACTTCTGTTGTCTAGGGACCTGGACGGTAATGTGCACAATGTCGGAGATCATGTCTTGATAAACATTTATTGTAACGTTTCAACCATACACGTGTTCGTGTCGACGTCATTGTGAACATCTCTCTGAATGCATGAAACTTGCAGTCCACGTCGAATAGGACATATGGTACCTTCACAATGCTTCTTCACTGCGCCTTGACACGGTAAGCATCGTCTAACAATGCATGATCTGAATGCCTTGTAGGGAGTATGTGTTAGCGAGAGGCGAGATCTGGGAAGAAAGGGAGGCCTTTCGAAGACAATTTCGTCGTCAACATCCGTCAGTGCCAATGCGGTATCCCAGCGAGCTCTCCGATTTGCCTCCGTTTGCACTGTGGCTGAGTGAAAAAGTTCAGAGCTTGCGACATGCCGGTGAACATGTTGACCCCGATGTTGTAGAGTACGGGCAACCTCCAGAGCGGTATGCAGTCTCACATCGCCAAATGTATGCGTTTGGCATGCACCTCCATGTTCGTAGTGCAGAGAGGGGTCGTGTCACATGCGACTCCGCAATTGTGGCCTCATTCACTAAGCAACTGCGTTGGGGTCTTCGCAATGGGCGACCTATAGAGAGAACCAATGAGTGCGTGGGGTATATTCAGGAGATATTGGAGTTGGACTACCGGAATCATTGCACGACAGTGTTGGTGTGCGATTGGGTTCGATCAAACGAAGATGCTCGATATGCAAACATCCGCAAAGACCAATATGGGTTTACAATAGCAAACTTCACTCACATGGATGGCAAAGTCCACGCTGACTCTTTTGCTTTCCCATTGCATTGTCAACAGGTATTCTTCTTCGATGATCCGCACAGGCAAGGTTGGAAAATTGTGTGTCGCATAGATGTCCGGGGTAGACATGGGCAGCTACAGATGAACCAACCTATGCCTACCATAATTAATGTTGGCAGTGACACGGACTTCCCCGGTTTGCAACCTTAGTTGGTGGACGTGGAGCAGGGTTGTCCCCGTCACGTCTCGTCCGGACGAACGTCCGGATCCATCCTCGGCGTCCGTTAGGATGAAATCCCAATGAAAACTGTCCATAGGGGATGAAACTGTCTAGGAGGCCGTCGAAGGGATGCGTAGGCCGTCTAGGGGACGGATGGCCGTCCAGAGGACGCATGGCCGTCCAGGGACGCATGGCCGTCTAGGATGTCGTCCAAGGGACGGGTCCAAAAGACGGATGGCCGTTCAGGATGCCGTCGAGGGGATGCATGGCCGTCCAAGATGTCATCGAGGGGACATATGGCCGTCCAGGATGCCGTCGAGGGGACACATGGCCGTCCAGGATGCTGTCAAGGGGATGGATGCCCGTCCAAGAGGCCGTCGAGGGGACCGATGGCCGTCCAGGATGCTGTCGAGGGGACGGATGGCCGTCCAGGAGGCCGTCGAGGAGACGGATGGCCGTCCAGGAGGCCGTCGAGGAGACGGATGGCCGTCCAGGAGGCCGTCGAGGGGATGGATGGCCCGTCCAGGAGGCCGTCCACAACTGGATAGACTTCATCCACGCTGGGACGGTCACGTCAGTATTGGGGACGAATCCTGACTACGTCATGACACGTCAGGACGGACACGTCATGACATCCGGACGTGAAAAGCCCACGTCACGTCCGGATAGACAACCCTGACGTGGAGCCTCAGAGGCAATCGGCCGAAGATGGTGGCACATACATTTGACCGTGGATGCGGTCTTGAAGTGAGTAGGAGAGAGATGGACGACAGTAGGGAAATGGAGGCTGATCTGTTATGAAACGGCTGCTACACAGTCATTGTCAATGTTGACATTGCACATGATGTACAAATGGACGTCAAGGAGGACGCCCACTCTGACACGCTTGTTGAAGAGGACGTTGGATATAACATTCCAATGGACACATTTAAACCAAGGTTGCAGGCATGCTCGCGCGAATTGGGGCACTTTCCATTCTGAATGTTCTTTTCACTATAGTGAAAAAGTTTTTTGTTTCCTTCCCATAGAGTTCTGAGGTGAAAGTTGCATGGAGAATGTCTCAAACACCATATTTGTTGTTGCCTTCACCCCAGAGCGAGGTCTAGGTACTTGCATGTGCTAGTACAAGACCTTCTCATAGATCTTAGCAAGATTGTTTAGTGGAGCAGGTGATGCAATGGAAGAAGTCGTCTATGCATTGAATAGAAGGATTGTCAATGTCTTGTATAGAATGGAATGTCACACCCCATTTTCCGTAGTAGTGAGAGGAGTTGTACTTGTAATTATTGTGTTCTACCATATTCTAAGAGTGGAAAATAGTAATGAATCAAAATGGGCTGAGTACATCATTTGCTTTCTATTTTTTTGTGGGCAAAGATCTCCCCACCTAGAACCCAATGGAATGAACTTGGCCGGAATACCCCCATGTTGTCCCCATTTAATTTTCCTCCCAACTCCCTAAATCTAAAAAGCAATGGAAGGAATGCACTATGGGGTGAAAGCACACTACACCGGGTACACTTTCGTCAAAAATCAGGAGTACTTTTGAGTGGACATTAAGTACTTGAAGTATATAAAGTACCTTGGTGGAAGTACCATTAGAACTTAAATAAACTTTAAATGGATGCTTGTAGATTCTTGCCATTACAAAGTAACATATTTATAGACAAGAATTTCTTAATGAACATCTTCATTTGAACTTGAATTTATTGGAAGTGCATTTTAGTGTGATAACACAATTTCTAGTTATTCATGTCACTTCCAACCTTAAGAAACTTATATACAAATTCTACTTCCTACAATAATCTCACTATTGGGATTAGTGCAATTGAAAGCTATCTTAGAGGTATTAATAATGTAAACTTGCCTTGTATCTTGATCCTTCTTCTATTTAAGATTTTTTTGAAAATGAGAATGAAGTATTGGGAATTTTTTCCCTTAGATTCTCAACTCAATTTTCCAACATAAAGATTTAAAGTTCATAACTCTGTAGTATCCAAATTTGAGATTAAGATTAATATTCAAAGTCAAATATTCTAACTCTAGAATACATTAAAAGATATTCGAAGGCAAAAAAAACCCACAAGTTCCTTGAAGTTCCTAGATTGTGGGAATTCGCCACATTAGCATTTTATGCAAACCATGCCACAGTACATAATATTAATTCATAATTTTTTTAAAATAAAATTATAATTTTTTTTTAAAATTTAAATTTTAAATTATAAGAAAGTAATTAAAATTATTTGACAGCAGTGGCTAATTCAAAATTCTTAGGCAGCAAAGGGAAATTAAACAACCTTGAAATGCCCCTCCCTTGCCTTCAAAAATCTTTAATAGTGTTGAAGAACTTGTGTTTTAAAATTTGAAAACGAAGAGTGGAGATGAAGTTGAAAGTTTAAAACTACCCTAAACCATAAGTAATTCTTCACGAATAGAAGCAAGGAAAAAAGTCAAACAAATATTTAAAATTTTGGAGATTTAAGCAGTAGCCATGCTACAATATGTGAATGTAGCGCTTTACTCATCAAAAAATGAATGTAAATATTATTTTTTGTGTCTTTTTTCCTCCGCAAAAGATAATGCCCATCTGACTTCCACATTCCAATAGATATTGTAATTATAGTTCTACTATCACCAAGAAGCCCTTGCATAGTATATATATTCTATCTTTGTACAAACTATTGTGCTTTTTTGATCATTCATTTGGCCTGTACAAAGTCATTTGTAATTAATACCCTAAACCTAACATGCTTTTGTTGTTGGTAAAGTACTTTGTAGAGGATGGATGAAACACTAAATTGGATTAGAATGTGGTAGAATACCTTCTCTACATAAGTACCTACCAATTGGATCAATTGAAAAGTGAAAATAATGTTTATTTTATCTAAAAAAAAGTATGTTATATAAATACATCCTCAAAAAGTACTTTTCTGACGTACTTTATAGGGGGGCGTAATGTGCTTTCACCCTATGGAGACTGCAAGTCACTCCCAAATTGTTTGGGCCATCCCTAAACCCAGGTGGGAAAGCACTTCCTAGCACTCCCCACACGACCATTCACCCCAATTTTTTGAAGGGAACCCCCGAGCCCCAACCCAATGGAATGAACTTGGCCATAACACCCCCATGTTCTCCCCATTTAAATTTTTTCCCAACTCCCTAAATCCAAAAAGCACTGGGAAGAATTCATTGTGGGGACTTCAAATTACTCCCAAATTGTTTGGGCCATCCACGAACCCCCAATGGAAAGCACTTCTTCGCACTCCCCGTACTACCATTCACCCCCATATTGGGGGGGGACCCCCAAGCCCCAACCCAATGGAATGAATTTGAAC
This sequence comes from Climacium dendroides, assembly GCA_950106755.1. Classification (NCBI taxonomy): domain Eukaryota; kingdom Viridiplantae; phylum Streptophyta; class Bryopsida; order Hypnales; family Climaciaceae; genus Climacium; species Climacium dendroides. Next base: position 6,165,651 of record OX467084.1, on the reverse strand, counting down.
TGGACACCCCTATATTCTTCCCATTTAATTTTCTCCCCATTTAATTTTTTCCCAACTCCGTAAATCCAAAAAACATTGGAAGGAATTCACTATGGGGACTGCAAGTCACTCTCCATTTTATGGGGCCTAATTTGCAATCCCAAAGCCAATGGAATAATGTCACATTGATCTCAACACTCCCAAGTAATCCCCATTTTCTGTTCTCAAAACCCGTCTCCAAATAATGTTGCGTAACTTCACCTCTGTGATAAGGTTATTCCAATAAGTCTCCATTTTTATTTCCCATCTTTCATGTTTTAGGACCTAAAATATTTAATTCTGTACATCCTTTTTATTTTGGCATACCCTAGACTTGTAACACCAAAACACATTTGTGATTTGTTGAGTCATTACATGTGTCTATGTCACTTTAATCCTACCTTGTACCCATGACTTCACATCCTCCCAGAAAGCCTGAATTTTACACCTTCAAGCTCTTTCCTATACTGATCAGGTGTTTTCCCTATAGGGCAGCACCCCCCTTGCCCTCTCAGTGACAGCAGTGCACCTGCCCGCAGTGAAAGACGCACCAGTGGCTGACGTGGCCGATTCGCATTTTTTTTGACGTCATCTAAAATGTCCTTTGTTTTTTTTGACATAGTGAAAAACACGTCCGTTCAAAGTAACATCCCTACATTTCCTGACGTCTATTATGACGTTTCAGATGACATCACAAAAAATTGTCCCTGATCTGCGCATTCGTCCAAAAACGTAGTGATGTCAAAAATAAGGGGTGATGTCACAGCGTAACGCAATCAAAAACATGGTTTTCTTATAGTGTTTCAGTTCTTCTAAAACAATTTGCAAGTCTTTTTCACATATTCTTGAGATGATGAAGAAACCAACCGGTATTCCATTCCACCACTCATCAAAAATCATAATTATATAGAGTGGATACTACATCCCAAACAAAAAAAATTATTAGTATTTTTTTAAAAGCCAACATTTAACAAGAAATAATTTCACCATATACTAGAAACTAAAGAATGTAGGGCAAAATACAATAGCTTACCCTGCTTTCATTAGTACCAAATGTAGCATCAAATGCAATTACACTTCTATCACCATATTTGACCATCATTTCAAGTTGCCATTCCGTTTGTATTCCTAACGTGAATGGGGCATCATCTTGAACTGTATTGTTCAAGTCTAGCAATGTGTGTTCCTTGTAGTAGAAAACACTTCTTGAATTTTCTTTCACCCACATGCTTACACTTATAGGATCACTGGGGTGCTTTTGCCAAAGCTCAGCTGCTCGCTTATTAGATAAATTTCGCACATCTTGAGGCATAACAAATGTATCTCGAGTAACAGACATATTCAACAATGCCATCTCTCGTACGTCTGCTTTGTGTTAAGCCATCACTTGGGATGGTGATAATCCAAGACTTAGCATTGTACACAAATGATTTTTCATATTCTCAGAAAGAAAACCACCCATGGCATGACGAAATCCTCCTATAGTACTCTCGTGACAATATTTGCCCGTCTTGTTGACATGCTGTGTTTGGTAATAAACAATTTGACAAATATTGTTGTCCAAATACGGCTGCTTAACAATAAAAGACCTTTGGCATCCCCGCTTGATAGACATTCCAGATTCAGTCTTTCCTATGCGTGTTTTTTTACCTCCTGAAATACTCTGTGCTTTGAAGGCATCATATTCTGGGATGACTTTTTTACCTCGTTGTTTTGTTTTCTCCACCATCTTCTTGCGCTTCTTTTGGGTAGAACATAACAAAGCTTCCATATCCTCTGATACAACCCCTGAGTGATCTTCAGGACCAAAATGACACCTATATCTGTATAACAAAGTCAAGAAATGACTTATAGAAATAGAAATGAAATATAGCATAAAGAATTCTTACAGATATTATAAAGCTTCTGAAATTAATATAATTCAGCAACCAAAAGTTGATGTATGACTTCAAAACAAATGTATAAGTAAATGAAATATAGGTAGAAGAATTATTGTAGAATTATTATATTTTATTACAACTATGATTTTTAATTTCTACTTGAAATTTGATTGTATTATATATATATTCACCCTGAATTAATTGTTTAAAAAAAATCCTAATACTTGAGTGAATTCATCAATAAGAATGTGAAGCAAAGAATATCATATTCAATAGTAAATATTATAATATTTGAAAAAATAAATATTGCATAATAGTAGAAATATAATACAAAACATGATGTATTACCTTATTACTTTGGAGCCACTATTTGCTCGAGGTTTCAACAAAATTCTAGGTTTGTTGATCTTTAAGGTTTCCTTAGTGAATTTGCATGGAATTTTTTTATTGTTTTGCTCTCTAACTATGAAATCTTGTAGCCGGCTCCGTGGAATGACAACAATTTCACAGTCTTGATAAATTCTTCAACTAGAAGTTCTATGAGCCTTCCAAATCAAATCTTCCCGTTAAAATGGTCCGTGAGTTGGATGTTGGACATTCTCAACCAATGCATGAATTAGTTTACTTTCCCTTTCTGGAAAGAGTGGTTCTTTTTCATTGTCGGTCATATCAATTGTTTGCAATCCAGGTTGTATATTATCGTCATTATGTGTGAGTGGTTCCCTGCCCATTGGCAAATGCATATTACTCTTATCATTTCTTAATATGATAGAATTCCCATGTTTGTAGTTTCAAGAGGACTCAATTGTGAAGTATATCTAACATTGGAGCCAATCATAAAGTTCGTATCGTCCTCATAATCATAGTGGTTACTTTTAAATAGTCATTCCTCTTTCTCCGCCATATTTAGGTGTCACAAATGCAACCAACAATGAACTCTATATTTGCAAGATGCAAAGTATACACTTTTATTGTGGATTTGTGAAGATGCATTCCACTTCCCTGATATGCACGATGATTAAAATCACAATACACAAATCAATACACACTTTCTCCTTGCAATTATTTCTATAAAATACAAGGACAAAATTCATATTGAAATTGATTATGAACAAACAAGAATAACAATTGTTATTGAAGAAGGACCTCATTAGAGTCCATTCACATCATCACATGATAATAATTCCATCACACATAAATTACAAAAGCTTAAAATATGTAAACAACAAAGGCATTTTAGAAAGATTGAAATATATTCATTCATAATGTGTGCTTAGCAATGTAGAAAAGTTCTTAAACTTGGTAGATGAGAACCTCATATTTGCTTTCCAAAAGGTGAACACTACTTAAATATAAGCTTTTAGACTTTGTACCTGAATGAATGACCCTAAATCTTCATTTAAATACAAAATAATATGCATTGCAAGAAGAAATTAATACACAAATACAATATGAAAAAAATTCTTTAATTCTTCATGATTCCCAAGGTGTACATATAAGTGCATAAGGATGTGTGGAAATGATAAATAAGTTCAAAATTGAACATCATTTCTATCACATCTATTATCATACTAAGATAAAGTAGTACTTTTAGTCACCTTCATTGACAAATGATTTATTAAATTCAAAGCTAATCATTTCACTGCAAGAGTGCAATGAAAGCATCTACAATACAAAGGATTAAAAGAAAAACAAGTACACATTTGCTCACCTTAGCTAACATAACAACATCAAGAATATTTTTGCAACTATCATATTGCACTAAATAATACCTCTTTAAACTAAAGCTCTCCAACTTAAGTCCACAATGTCTCCAAAATAAAGCTCTCCAACCCAAGGCCGTAGTGTCTTCAAAGTAAAGTTCTCCCTTCAAGGCCACAATGTCTCCAAAGTAAAGATTTCCAACTCAAGACTACAATGTCTCCAAAATATAACTCTTCAACTCCAAGGCCACAATGTCTCCAAAATATAACTCTCTAACTCCAAAGCTATAATGTCTTCAAAACACAACTCTTCAACTCTAAGGCCATAATGTCTCCAAAACATAACTCTTTAACTCCAAGTCATAATGTCTCCAAAACATAACTCTTCAACTCAAGGTCACAATGTCTTCAAAACATAACTCTTCAACTCCAAGGCTACAATGTCTCCAAAATACAACTCTTTTAACTCAAAGTCACAATGTCTTCAAAACATAATTCTCCAACTCAAGGTTACAATGTCTTCAAAACATAACTCTTCTAATTCCAAGGCCACAATGTCTTCAAAACATAACTTTCTAGCTCCAAGGCCATAATATTTCCTCAACATAATTCTCCAACTCAAGGCCACTACAAAAAAATAAACCAAGAAACATTGCGTACAAATACACAAGCAAGGTCACAAAGAGAGTGAGCGCTTATTTATCCACCCTTGATAAATCAGCAACCACAACCAAGTTCTTTTAGTTAGTTTTATCCTATGGGTGTTTTAACGTCGGTCCATTGTGCCTTTCAAACAATGGATCTTTCTAAATGTCCTAAATGTCCTACACTTGCAAAACAATTCTTGTTCAATTCTAAACTTTAGTTCTTAAAAAACTAATAAAAAGGGAGACACTTGAGATTAGTGATAAGGCAAAAGTTTTGCCGTCTTTTAGAAAATCATCAAAGTTCTATAACAATCCTGGGATTTGAAGTCAAAGCTCTGCCGTCTTTTAGAAAATTATCAAAGTTCTATAACAATCTTAGGACTTGAAGTCAAAGCTCCGCCATATTGAGAGATTAACCTCAAATTTTAAGACATGATCTACAAACTAGTACACAACTAGACTTTGAGAATTTTGTTCCAACCAAAACTTTTCCAAATGACACAAAGAAGAAACCCAAACTATGACCCAAACTAGTACACAACTAGACTTTGAGAGTTTTGTTCCAACCAAAACTTCTCCAAATGATACAAAGAAGAAACACAAACTATGGCCCAAAGGGCCAAAACTTAGAAGACCATGAGACTACAAGAGAGATAGAGTGAGTGAGGAGGGGAGGCCTTATATACCTTCCCGTGGTCCTCCAAATCAAAGAAGACTTGGAGTGTACTCCAAGCAATCCTATCCCTTTAGATTTTCATCTTAATTCTAATTTTTTAACTTTCTACGTTGATCCAAAATTCTAACTTTTGGAGAAATGCTCCAAATCACAAACGGATTGCGCCATTGGCTTTAGAAGGCCATTTTTAGCTTAAGGGAACTTCCAACCTTTTTTCATCCTGTAGGAATGTGATTCCACATGCTAGACCCAGAACACTAGCATATGAGGAGAAATTTCAAAAATTGTTCCCTTAAAAAGGAAAGTTTTTGAGTTCTCATAGGAAATTAGGGAAACTTAGGATTACTGAATCTCTGGATCCGTAAAATTTTCATTAGGTCTAAAAACCTAATTCCGGAACCCTAGAAAGTTTCGGAAATTGGATGACAGCACCGGCCCTAAAAGCCAGAAACCAGATCCGTACTAGGGTTAGGGTTTTGCCGCCAAAAACCTATCCCGTACATTCATCCGACTGACCGTTCGTCTGGCCAGTATAAGGGGAGAACTGTAGCCGGCAGAAGACACGAGTACTTCCTTATTTTCTTTCGACCAGTGTTTTCCGTCTTCCTAGCTTTATGAGAATTCCGGTAGATTGAGGGACTGTATGAGTTGCGATTGTGTAGGGGTTACCGGAGTGAAACTTTGTGAGTAGGAGAGGTAGAGAGGAATTGTGTGAGGTCTTTTTGTGAACACAATGTCTTCCAGGGCAGACCGGCACAAGCTGAAGGATCTGCCCGAGGACTCAGACGATGAACTTCCGCCAGCGCCGCCCCGGCCGAAGACTATTCCGGTGATGAAGGTGGTGCCGGAGGTTCCTACCGAGGAGGACTGGCTAGTGCGCCTGTGAGAGAACCTCACCAACATAGGGTGTGAGGGTCTCATGGAGGTTCCGTGGGGCATCAGGGAGGAGAGCTTGGTGTCTCATTTACTTCGTCTGGAAAGTGGTATCTTGGATACCACCCTCCGGTCGAAACCAAAACTGTGGTCGGTTAATACGTGGAGAGCCGTCTACAAGTTCCGGGAGGCGCCAGACAAGGTCATGGAGAAGAATCAGGAGGTTATGGAGGGCAAATTCCAAGCGCCGGCCAATCCGAAGGAGGGTCACCAGGTTTCTAACTTGGTGAATTCGGAGTATCGGGACGTGATAGCATTCCTTAACCCTATCCTCCACTCGACCAAGCCGAGGCGAGTGGTAGCGAAGGTAGCCTCTGCCATCTTGGGGAGTCTCCAAGATAAAATGATGATGGATTGGGCAACCATCATCCACGAGTTAATAGGGGACCTTGTGCGTTCCCTCCGGTTGGGGAAAAAGGGTCAGAGCCCACTTCCGGCGTACCTTTCCCATCTGTATGCCTAGCACTCTCTACTTAAGACAAACGAGGAGAGTGTCTATTAGGAGCTAGTTCAGCTCCAACAGTACGGAGGAGAAGAATCTTGTCCTCGTGACGGACCGAACGATGAGGAGACGGAGGACGAGGAGCCGCCCACTTCTCTAAAGAAGAGGCAACGGCGGAATAGGACTCTCCCGGTAAATCCAACAAAAGATCCTCCCGCGTCGGAGCCACTAGAGGAAGAAATTCCGGACCAGAAGACGGAGATCACACTGGACCCAGAAGAAGTCCGACCTTCTGCACAAGGGGTTGGGTCGGTGCAACCGCAAGCTGGTCCCACTCAGGCCAAGGCCGGACCCTCTCGATCCAGACTTATGGAGGCAGAAGAGGGAGATAGAACCCCCATGCAACTAGGGGGACGCCGCTGGAGGATATTACGGAAATGGTCCAGCACATTGTATGGCGGGCGGATGACCTCATGAAGCTTCTCGAGAATTACGAGGAGACTCTCAAGCGGGTGTGCCGGAAGATGGCACTGACTGATCAGAACGCCATCTTCCGGAGGACGAATGCGTTGATGGCGGCGGAGAAGTAAAACGGCCTCCTAATAGAGGAACAGAAGCGGCTGGTGACGGAGTTGGGGGCTTTACGTGTGGAGAACCGGACATTGCTGGACCGAGTACAGGAATCGAAATCCAAATACGTGGGATTGGAGAGCAGTCTACGCACAACCCAGGAGATGACCCGAGTCATAAAAGGGGACCACCGGCAGCAGATAGCGGCATTGTGCCAAGGTGTGGTCTACCTCCAGAACTCCTTGGAAGTACCGGCGGATTGCATCAACAAAGCCCGGCTGTCCAAAGCCAACCTCGACGCAGCCGTCAACTCGAGTTGGGTACACATCATCAAGTGTTTGCTAGAGCAAGCGAGACGGATGGATCCCTCTCGAGCAGATATGCGGGAGATGATGGAGTATCTGGCTCCCGCTAAGTCAGATCCAGTAACTCTTTCTTCCCCCTCCGCGCAAACTTTGGTGGTTATGGAAGGTAATAACTTGGAGCCCATGGTTACTGAAGTATCACCGGTAGTACCGGCTGGTCTAGAACTTTCACCACCATCTCGAAGGCCAGAAGGAGTGGATTGGGGTGCCGTAGTACCTCAAGGAAGCGAAGATCTCCTTCCGGTGACCCCGACCATTGACCTGACGGGTACTTCTCCGGAAATGCACAGTGGCCGAGCGGTACAGTCTTCTCCTCGTCATAAGAAGACCCAAAAGGATTCCCGAGGAAGTCCGGACGTTCCGATAGTTGGGACCCGAAGTGTAAACAGGGACACCAACATCGTGGAGGTCCCGAGATGGGGACAAAGGGGTCCAAATTTGTTTTCTCCGAGGAGTAGCCAGAAGGAGATGAAGTTGGATTTGTTGAAAGACTATGCTCCTCCCACAAATCAGGATCCCAAGGAATAGTGTGCAGTAGTGTAGAGTAGCGACAATACCAGAGTGCGGCCGTCAAGAGCCGGAAAAATAGGATCTAGGATTTACCGGAAATATAGCGAACTAGTAGGAATGTTTTGTGGGATTTTTAGGATGATGTTAGTTTTAGTATAAGTAGGGTTTTTGATGGCCTTTCTGGTCATTCACATCCGTCCCATAATTTTAGCTTGTATCTTTTTTGAGCTTAATCTAAGTGTTTGGAAGTGTCCATTCTCTTATCTTTTGTGTTCAGTACATATTTGTGGGGGGTGGGGGTCCATTCGTGCTTTTCCGGATGCTGAGAACTTATCTTGAGTAGCAAGAGTCGGTCGTGAGTGGTTTCCGGGTGTAACTAACTTGATGGGGAGATCGGCCGGATGGTTCCGACAGTAGTGGTAGTATATAGTATTGCCTGGATGCCAATATAGCCTGCGAGTAGGATATAGCCTTAGGTAGAAGGGTATCTGAGAGGCTGCTAGCAACTTCCGTGTATGGAAGTTTTGCAAGACGTGTCCGAATTCCGGATTGCCGGAATTCCCCGTACACAGAGTTAAAAGCCCTGGCACAAGCCCAAGAGAGTACAAGGAGATCCACCCAGTCAACGGGAGGCTTAGTGCCCGGTTAAGGTTAGAATGTCGTTGTAGTCCTTGACCGTCCCTATGTGACCTAATCCGGTAAGCTTTCCGAATTTGTGAGGTGACAGAACAGGAGGACACTTCCGTTCCCTGAAGAGTTAGGTTAGTAGTACTAGAGATTGAGAGAGAAAGAGAGAAAGAGAGAAAGAGAGCGTGTTTCCAGACACGGTAAGCATCCGGACGATGGATCTAGCCACTCGTCACCCAAACCCAGGGATTCTAGAAGGGGCACTGAACGATTTCCGGACTTTTCCGGAACCCATCCGGCACTAGTGGCCGGACCGGACCTGTATTCCGGAGTAGTATGACGGAGAGAAAGTGAATGCTTAGATTGGGTCATCCTATAAATCTGTAAACCTCAAGTCCTCGTGGGAACGATTCCGGAGCGGTTTACTCTAAGTGGGCCTTTGGTGCGAATTAAGGGCTAACTAGAGGAATACTAGTCCAACTAATCGCTACACATCCGTCAAAAAATCACCGAAAGCTAGTGCCAAATGAAAACCAAAAAGGGATAAAAATTCAACTTTTGGAGGTTGACTTTTTTGAATAAAGTAACTAGACTAGGGTCTCAAGTAGTCTTGGGGGAGTAAAAAAAGACCCAATTTGGGCCCCATTCCGATTCCGTATGCTCCTGATACACCAATCAACCCCTCAATAATATTTGAAATTGTCGATTTGGGAAGGATCTTCCTAGTTGTAAGTCTTCTGGCTATCAAAATGTTTTGAAACTTGTTGGATCATGTTATTAGTATAAAAAAAGCTAACCTAATTTTTAGTGAGATTTTACCACACCTATGATAAATTCTATGAATTTACCATCTTGAATTTGGGCGGTTGACTGCTTGGAAAAAGATCTTTAGAAAATTAAAAAAACCGAGACTTTTGGGGGAACCTCTCATGGAGTTCCTCAAGAGATGTGCAACCTTAAATGATTACTTTGCACATGTGGAAAAGGAATACAAAGCCCGCTATTTCCTTTAACTTCCGGTGAACAGGGAATCTTCCACACAAAGGGGAATCTTGGCAAACCAATTTTGCCATTGGACTCCTGGCACGATTTCCACCTAAAATCCCCATACTTATGTCATAGATGCCCTTTGATGCTCTAGTTTGAGTTTCCCCTCCTGTAGGCTAACAATTAGGGTTTCTACTATTTCGTCGATGGAATGGGGAAACTGAAACCTCTCTTGAGAAATCTATCTTGAGGTTCTTACAAGATTCCCTTAGACCAATTTAGCCAATTTGCGTCTCATTGCACAAATAGATGTAGATAATCAGACAATTTTTACTAACATACTTACTATTTACAATATTCGGGTTTCTACCCTATTTACATGCGGGATTTAGGTGTTTTTAGGAAAAACTACATATAACGTGACCAGAGGCCGTTTTGGCATGTACAACACTAATTCTGGTCTAACACACTCTTTAGGTCTTTTAACACCTAAAACTACATTCAAAAGATATAAGAATTCCAAAAAAGAAATTTTGAGTCTTAGGTGATGAAACCGAGACTCACAGAGAGTCAGTCAGATCTAGATTTGAATTTGGATCACGATTGAGGCTTGAAGACCATTGGAAAGGCAGAGACTTCAGTTGGGGCAGGACCGGGCTGGTAAGATGGGGCCGAGTTGAGGGAAGGGGCCACCTGCCAGGTGGACCCACTGACAACCCCCCCTTTTTGCTCGATGGAGGGGGTAACATCCAGCGAGTGACAGTGGCTGCAGTACTAGGAGCGCAGTGCAAACGTGCAATAGTGAAGGCAACAAGGTCGCTGCACTTCAGATCCCAAGTACATGATTGGAACTACTATATGAGGTGAAGACTCTGTAACTTAAAGCGTTGATGAGATCACTGTTTGTCGTCTAGCTGTGTAGAAAATGCATGACAATTGCGAAGTGGTAGCACTATGTGCAGGAAAAAGCTACACATTGAAATTACATTTGTTTGATACAATGAATGCTTCAATAGTGACTGACTAAAATTATATCAAATTTTGCTTTTACTCAGAATTCTTCATCGCTGTACGTTTTCTTGTCTTCATTCATATCGTAGGAATTCTAACATTGTAGACTCACAGGTGATGTGGGTAGGTAGCTCTCTATTAAGATAAAAACTAGCAGACAGTAAATGAGTATAGTGGTCTTTTATTTGGACAAGTTTTACTATTCTCAACATTGGAAATTGAATGCAGTAGTATTGACGCATAAGTTTCCGCTCTCACCGTCGGCCGCTGTACTTGTCTTCCAACTACCGGAAAGACATATCCATAGATAGTGAGGCGCCTCAAAGCCGACAATCAAGTCCACCATGCCCCCGACCGGTTCCTTTGGTAGGTATGTTTCCTTGCACTTCAAGGACTTGCGTAGCTCGTGGAAAACGCCCACCTATGAATGTCTCCCATTTAATAGAGGACGCCATGTACAACTTTGATTTGATGACTCCAGACTATCTTCAAATCTGTGCAAAACAATAGAAAGTTCTTCCTGTAACTATGACATATTAGAAGCGTAAGAGGTTGTCCACATGAGGTGGGCCAAAGAATTACAGTTGACCGTGCCTAAATATAGCTTGCTTACAATATGGCAACAAAACAAAAACTCAGCGGTAATGTAGTTGTCCATTTCGCTTCTCTTGAAGATGGAATTCACTTGCACGATTTCAGTTTAATTTATAAGATACAGAGAATGTGAGTCATTAATGTACAATAGGGAAATCATATACAGGGACGGCTTTACCTTGACAATTGCGATGATGGACTGCTGCTCGCCCTCTTCTTCCTTAGTCATTCAGAAATTGGCCTTCATCTCAATTTTCTAGGAAATGATTTTCATTGTACTTGTCATCCATTTGTTCTGTTAGTTCCACCATGTATGAACTTGGCCTTCATCCCAATTTTCTGGGAAATGATTTTCACTGTACTTGTCATCCACTTGTTCTATTAGTTCCACCATGTATGAACTGACTTCTTCATGTGCCCTACTGTCTATGAGTCTGACGGTCTTCCTTGAACATCGATGATATAAGCATATCAGCGTCCCCGTCAGAAAGTTGTAGACTCACAAGAACTTCAGGAACTAGACGCCCTTTTGCAGCACACCTGGGAACACAACAGACTGTTGCTGGACCTAGTAATGCAAAGTGGGCAAGGAAGGACAAGGGACCCAACTGGAGTCCCCAAGAAGTTCTTCTTTTAATTCGAGCTAAACGGGGGCAACACCTAGAAGAATTGGAAACTACAGACCCACAAGAGATGATGCTTTTAGACAACGTGAAGTGGGCACATATATTTCAATAAATCATGCTCGGTGGTTGCTCTCCCTGTGTTTAAGACAGACTAGCTTGCAAAGCGAACACTACAAGGGAAAAGGGTCCAAAATGACAAGAATTTAACACGAAATTATCGTAAATGACAGTACCTGTCAATTCTTATTGCGAACCTATTCCTATCAATTCTTTGTTTCTATCAATGCTTTGACACAAAACTATCCGAATTGACAACAAGCATGTATTGACAATATGCTGCTATCAAATGATGAAAATTCTATGAATTAAATTTTGTAAGATTAAAGGGTAGAGAGGTTGTTTTTATAGTGAAATGTATTGTCCATCAAGAATCCTCAAAAACTATGGGATAATTTAACAATGAGAGCTTGATCGCTCATTGTTAAAAATTGCAGGAATTGTGTTCAGAGTTTACATTGTTTCTAAATTTTGTTCATAACTTTTGATTGGAGAATCTAAATCTGAAACGGATTTTTTGTGGTTTGCCCGTTTTGTCCTGTGGTCCAACATTGCCTTCAAGCACTTTGTACAGACCATGCAAGCACTATAAGGATTTTTTGCGGTTTGCCTGTCTTGTCCTGTGGTCCAACGTTGCCTTCAAGCGCTTTGTACAGACCTTGCAAGCACTATAAGGACTTTTTGCAATTTGCCTGTTTTGTCCTGTGGTGCAACGTTGCCTTCAAGCGCTTTGTACAGACCTTGCAAGCACTATAAGGATAACTGTGTCCTTATTGACAACAAATTAACAAAAATTTGTCAATTGCTTTGTCAGTGGAAACATCTTGATTTGGCCAATTAGTTGACAGGATTTTGTCATTAGTTGTCATCAAAATTTGAGACCTTTTCAACCTATTTTTCATCCATGATGTCAAAAAAACTAATGATTTCTAAGCTCATGGCCCAAGTTTGTCACATCGTTTCTAAACAACCGATTAATTATGTTTTACTACTTAAAACCATTATCTATCAAAATCAAGCTTCACATTCAAAAACATGCCTCCAAATGCCACTTATTGCAAGTGAGGTAAGTGAAGAAGACAATTCCTTTATACATAAAGGGTGGTGGTAGGCAAGGCAACTCATACGGGATATATCAATTGCTGAAATTGTGTTCAAAGTGAAATTTCAAACCTCACTTAGGCATAGTAGCACATATTTTTTCAAAAAAATTTGAACTAAGATAAGTTGGGAAATCAATTTAAGTTTTACCTCCAAAAATCTGTTTCAGATTTAGATTCTCCAATCAAAAGTTATGAACAAAATTTAGAGACAATGTAAACTTTGAACACAATTCCTGCAATTTTTAACAATGAGCGATCAAGCTCTCATTATTAAATTATCCCATAGTTTTTGAGGATTCTTGATGGACAATACATTTCACTACAAAAACAGCCTCTCTACCCTCTAATCTTACAAAATTTAATTCATAGAATTCTCATCATTTGATAGTAGCATATTGTCAATACATGCTTATTGTCAATTTGGATAGTTTTGTGTCAAAGCATTGATAGAAACAAAGAATTGATAGGAATAGGTTCGCAATAAGAATTGACAGGTACTGTCATTTACGATAATTTCGTGTTCAATTCTTGTCATTTTGGATCCCTTTCCCTTGTAGTGAAACGACCAACATAATAAGCACTTGCAATTTAGAAACACTTAAGTAGTACTATAGTATTGCTCATAAAAAGCAGCAACTCCAGTGACCTCCAAAAAGTCCCTGTTGCACCATGGACACTTTTGTCGGATGCGTGAGTGGTCACCGTGTTGCCTCGCCCGTTCAGTCAAAATTCCTGCACCTTGCATGCCATGTATATTTTTTGTACATAAATACAACTACCTTCCTGCAACGCAAATTCCATTGTGCACTCTCGCTTCACCAACTACCGAAGACCAAAATGCCAAGAAACAATTCAAACCAAAAATCTTTAGCATTTCTGTTATTTCTACTCGAAGTAGACCTAATCATGAAAAGATCGACGATGCATTACGAACTACAATTAATCGAAACAAGACATGAATCTAGTATTTAAATTAGTGACAAATGTACCTAGGTAATCTTCCTCTTCTCAGTCTGTCCATAATCAAACACATAGTGCTGTAAGGTACAGGACTAGCCTGCATGAAATTTGAATTGTCACTCTGAGAATGATGCAAACAATATGAGATGTTTACCGAAAACAAAAACGAGTCACTTTGAGATGTTTACCGAAAATGAAAATGAGTCACTTCTTGGAACCATGACCACCAGTGCTCTCTCTCATTCATTTCTAACTTGGTAGGCATCCTTGTTTGAACCAGGTTTTTCACATCTCAATTCGTATCAATCATTTAGGTTTCACTTCAATCGCAGTTGAAACCATTCATTCGAATGGAATTAACCTACACTGACTGCAACCAATTAGCAACATCTTGTTCGACGCAGCAGTCTTGATAGAGCCGTGTACTGGACAGTAAGGAAAGTAAACGGAGATAACATGGGTTCATCGGAGATTGCGAAATCATCACGCAAGGTCAGTAAGAGTCTCCAGCGACTAATTGACAATAAAAGGAATTTACTGTTCTGTGACCATTTGATCTCATGTCGTTGTCGTCATATCCAATGCTAGGTACTACTGTGCCAGTGAACATCATAGCCGACCAGTTCCCAACTTCCACGATTGTAGGTTTTGTTGGAAGGCATTCACTTCTTTGTCCTTTCGCAAACACCTGCCATAGTTCTCCAAATGAGAGCAATGAACGATTATAGCATTCTAGTGAACTAATAGTTTAAGCATGAAAACAAGGATGAAGACTACCAAAATTTGAAGACGTACAGAAACTTCTTAAATACCTTCGTCAAAACTGCTAATCCAGTAGCACTCAGTTGGACTGAACTTGTACTTGTACCAGGAATTCGGGTTCAACAGCTGCACCGAATCCAACACAGGAACACGTACTCTTGTTCTGTCTTATCGAAACTTCCCATAGACACGAAATGTACTTCTTCGATTCACTACGTTGTTCCCAGTTTTTTGAGCAACCAACAACGTCGACCGAGGAAGCACTGGTCATCTGAACTTGCCACCAAAACTGAAGTCACAATCTTTAGCGCTACCATTATCGAAACTGGCTCCTCCATCAACCTGGTCCACTCCACAGGATCCATTTCCTCCAAGAGGTCCTCCACCATCACCCCTCCAACACTGTTGACATCAATCCGCAATGTTGATCCCTGTTTTTATTCAAGAGCGAAGTTCTACGAAATTCGGATGCGTCAATCATGCATTCTACAGTTGATAATTGAAGGGAGACAGTTTTTCTACAGTGCTCACTCTCAATTATAGGAACATAGAATTGAAGGAAATGAGGTTGCCACTTACGCCATGCAGTGAAAGTTCTCAGTGCGAGTTATATTAATGGAACTACAAATGTACATTTACAGAAAAGCAAATTCAAAAAGCGGGACTACACCATTCCACTATTAGTCAGGAGAAGGTACGTATCCTGAAGACAAGAAAGCAAGTCAGTTGCCATTGACGACAATGACATTAGAACGTTGGGGAAGAAACAGAGAGGCCTGCCTTTCATGGAAAACTACAAGACAGGACGACCTTTGGCAGTCAAGTATACACCTAGTTGTTGCCGTTTCTCCTGCGTTGTTGTGGACACTACGTCGTCTGAGTTCACAACTCTTGCATTGGTACCTCCTTGGCCATGATGCAAAGTCTCGCCGAGAAACTCCTCTTCATAGAGACCCTCTTCTTCCAGAATGCGAAGGAAGTCCTCTACTTCATCGTGTGATTGACGGAAGAAGATGTTGTGCAAGATCGCACAACATACAACAACATAAGGCAGAAAAGTAAGGTGCAACTTTGATTTCCCTAGCAACTCACGAAAGCACTGTTTTAAAATTCTGAAGGCGTTTTCCACTACAACATGACCTTTTCGAAGTTTCCTATTCAGCAAAGTCTCAGGAACATACAAGTACGTGCCTTCTTTGTAGGGGACTACTATCCATGGTAACAATGGATATTCCAAATCTGCAATGAGGTAAGGACTGAAGCCATCGACGAATGGAGCACTGTTGAAGAGGTTGCCATGTGTTGCCAAATTAAACAACGACGACCTCCTCAACATGCGACTGTCATTAGTTGAACTAGGCATACCGACATATAAATCCAGAAATCGCTTTTCACTATCCACTACAGCTTGACAGTTCATGCTATATCCTCCCATCTTAAAGTAGTAATAATCTGCCAAGGCATGAGCAGGTTTCGCTATGGACAGCTGCACACCATCTAGAGCACCAACAATGGCAGGTAGTGAGCAAAGGTCTTTGAATTTCCGCTGGATTTCACTCATGCATTCACCTAGTGGCCATGAGATTTTTTGATGCAAACAATCATTTATGCCGTGCACAATGTGTCTCAAGATTTTGGAGACAGTGCTTCTTCCAATGGCGAACATCTCACTACAAACAGTGAAATTCACATCATGTGCTAGTTTGAAGAGGATGCATGTAACACGTACCAACACTGGAACAGCGGCACAGTAGTTCGTATCTTGTTTTTGCACATGCGGGCGAAGGACTTCGGCCAATGCAAATACTGCTGGTTTAGTCATCCTGAACATTGACACCCATCGTCTATTGTCATACTGTTGAACAAGGAACCTGCAAAACCATGTTGTGGAACGTGGTTTCACCCAGTACTCCACCTCGTCATGGTAAACATTTAATGTTGCGTAAAGCCTAAAGTTCAGCAGCGCAGTAGTCATGGAGCTCAATGTATCACGACCAATGTTGCCATCATCGTCCAACACGGAGGGCAGCAGCTCATCTATTCCATCACATTGCTCTGTTTCCTCTGGAAGCAGACAACCGTTGTCGGCATTTAGAAGGAGAACCAATAGCCAAGTTATATAAGTCAGCGCCGAGCCATCAAAGTCCCACGAATCTATAGCTACTGCCTCATCGAATATGATTTCCCTTCAAATGACAAGAGGAAGAAGAAGTGAATGACTACTACAAAGACTAAGTAATGATACAGAGCACGACAGAAATGCAAGCAGCGTCACTATTTCTAAGTAGTGGAGCGCGGTGATATAAAAAATAAGAAAGCATGTGAATAAACAGCGTGCTATCTTTTGGAAACCTAATGTCACAGTCACTATGCAATCTAATGATGTTGCTGTTCTACTAGAGATTGCATTGCGCTCAAGTCTAATGTAGTAGTCTTTCTAAATAAGATGGAGGATGTGGCCGATGCAAATGGATGACATGACGACAGAGACAATAGGTACAAGAGAAGGTAAAGAAAGAAAAAAAAATTAAGTGATTGCGTACCACGATGTGAACTACTGCACTGCCAAGTTCGAACGCCTTCTTCTTACTGTCAATACGGCTCATTGACGCTACTAACTCGGAGAGAGAGGCTGCCTATCAGCGTTGTTTGCTCCGCACTTGTTGCAGTGACTACGATGGACTTGAAGTGACCGCAATGTTCACTTCTTCTCCAAACTCAGCTTGTCGAGGGGGATCACTGCAACTCCCGAGTCCTTCTGCAACAACCCTCCGCTGCGACTCTCTCTCACCTGCCGACCACTTAGGACTTCGTGAAGCACGCATCGCAGAAGCAACTCTGTAGGACCCACCAGTACTTCCAACTACAGTTGTGCGGACACCCTTATCTTCCCGTCGCGTTCCTTCCTAAAGTTACAAAAATCCTGACAAGTCTGACCGCGCTGCTCTAGATACCTCTACTACTATGCCTCTGGTTTGGTTCCGAGGTTGCTGACCTGTTCACTGTCCTTCTCTTTGTTCGAGGCAGCCCTTTAACTAATCACAACATTCCTATCTACTACTCGGTGGGGACAGACCCTAAGCCTTACAGTAGTTGTCATTGGAACTCATAAGTATATATTTGTTGTGAATGCGGGTGTAATTTCACAAAGTGCACTCAGTGATATTTCATTTGTAAGCATACAATTGGATGAACGAAAGGAGTAAGGTACATACACTCACAATCAACTCTGCCCCCAATGCAATACTTACATTTGAACAAGAAAGCATTAAGAAAAACACCTAGATATGTTGATGATATAAGATGCACATCTCACGTCTCTTAAGAAAGGGAAAATACCATGAAAAAATTGGGCCTTTTGGAGTGCGTTTACAACATGGAAAGTTTATATAATGAAAGACTGTGTGCATGCACGTAATCAATATGGAATTTTTTGGCTCCCATTGTTGATTAAACATGTATCTAATATTGTTTCTATGCTCTTATGTTCTCAAAGAGTATACTATACATTTTGGATGTGTTTTATTAATGAAGAAGGATAAAATTTGATATGTGTAAAGGAAAATGATGAACCTTCTTTTGTAGAAAAAAACGAATTACAAAAATTTGTCTAGATCCAAAACATATATGAAAACAGTCATGGAGAATTCCATTACAAAATACCAGTTTCTTACCACTATGTAAGCTATCATAACATAACACTTTTTACCAATGAAGTAGAGGCCCTTTTGCATCTTTAAAAAAAGCGATTTTTATAGTGAACAATTTAATTGTTTTATATGTCTCTTCAACCCATTTCAATCCTTAAACTAATTGATAAGCCCCTCTCAAGAATCTAATAAAATATTAATACTCGTATACAATAGGACCTCCAAATCCATGATCTCCCAAGCAAACCAATGTTGAAAAACCCAGTGGCTAGTTCAAAGTTAGCTGGAAGAATTGGAAAAAAATTTGGTTGTAATCTGGTTGTAGAACCGGTGAAAAAATCTATGAAATCTCTATTTTGAATAAAAAATAGAGAAAATAATGGAACTCAATTCTTCAAAACCGGTTCGATATGAAAACTAAAGGAAATTAACCCAAATCAAACCCCAGCCCAAATTCAAAGACCGATGCCACAGTTCAAGCGATTCCACAACCCCAAATCAACAAACGGGACCTCAACGAGCCGTACAGGACCTCGATATCCTCAGGCAGCACCTCGCCGGCTCTCATGAAGAGTATCACCACCCATATTGCAAAATGGGGTGGAGGTTTGGCTTGCAAAATCACTGCCCATCCATTTTGCAAGGTGGGTGGAAATGGGCACCCCACCCCTAACATGCTAATAAGCCAAGCTCAAATTGCATTTGCAATTAAATATGGCTAAAACTACCAGCCTAGTGGTCCCACCAATCTAGCCCTTCCTTCTCCTTTTTATTTATTTTTAATAATCTTAGCTATTCGAAGATCATTCATCTCAAACTTAAGGACAAACGGATTATTAACAAATATTGTACTGATTCGGTGCCTTCATCACTACATACTATAATCGCATCGATTATGTGCATTTTTTCGCACTAAATCAGTGCGAAAGCAATGAATATCAATAACGTACAGTTTATGTACTTTAATTATACGATTGCTGTGTAATTTTGACACAGTAGGTGCACATGGATTGTGTTGGCTGATTTCTATTGCGCCCATAAGATAATCTATAATTTCTTCAAAATGCCGGATTAAACACCACAAAAACACCACAAAAACACTACAAAAACACAATGCCTCATTGAGCACACTTTTGACTCTCAAAATTGATTGCATTTTGTTTATTTTTTGGAAAAAAGGCCTCTAGTCAATCCTCTAGCCCCTCTAGGTTTGTAGAGCCAAAATGTAAGGCATAGAGGCTGGAGGTTTAATTGGATGGAAGTTTGGAGCCACACAGGCAATGCAGGATATTTGGAGGTGCAAAATTAGAGCTCTAATCGCACAATGGCATCTAACTTTCAAGAATCTAGGCCTACAAAGCCTGATAATGTGGGTTGGAGGTTGGCGGGCCTATGAAAGGCCAACTACAATGGAAAACTACAAGACGCCTATAGTTCGGAGGTTTGGGTCTTCAATGGCAACTGGCCCTAACTGGTCCTTTTTAGACTAGCTGGTTTTTTGCTTTCTTAGGGTATTGGTTTTTCCATGACCTTTTGGAAGTTGAATCTTTTTTATTGTGGAGGGTAGTCTAAATTCTAATGGAGTAATGGTATATTTTTACTTGGTCTTAAATAGCAAGATTTTTAGGATGTGGTATTAGATATAGGATTTGTAGCGCATTCTTACCTATGTTCTTTGATATCCACCAAGCTTACATGGCATGTGATGTGGCATAGAGATAGAAATAGTTTTATGGCCATTACTTTCTAGAATCTGGTAGGTAGGTTAGAAGGTGCTTATTAATTTCAAGAAACGAAGATTTGAGAAAATTATGGATGTTCTTATGAACTTGAGCTTTATAGTGTCCATTATTGGCTACTAAAGGCAGAAATTAGTGAAACCTGATATTGTAAAATCACAAAAATTGAAATCATTTAGCGACCACCTCATATAGATTTGAAGGTCATTTTTGTTGTGAGTGATGGAATATGTACAAAAAATCTCTTTATATAAGTGAAGTGGTAGGATGTAAAACAATCCATGTAAGATATGTAAATTAGGATTAGTAGAAACTCAATTGCTCATATCTAGTTAAGTCAAAAACACAAATTGTGTTCAGTATAGAACTTCATACTTCATTTTGGCATAATAGAATAATTTTTTCCGAGAAACTTTGAACTTGGAAAAGGTTTTAGATCTAAATAAATCCAATCTCCAAAAATGCATTTGAGATTTTGAGCCTTTAATAAAAAGTTAGAGACAAAATTTAGAGAAGGATTGGGAGGGATATTTTCTTTGATGTTTTCAAACATCTTCTTTGATTTTTGGCCCTAATTTTTTCTTGGAGGCTCAAAATCTCAAATTCATTTTTGGAAATGAAGTTTATCTAGATTCAAAAACTTTTTTAAGTTCAAAGTTTCTTATTCTACTATACCCAAATGAGGTCTGAAATTCTACATGGAACACAATTCACGTGTTTTTGATAATGAGCAATCAAGCTCCCATCTTCAAATTGTCCTTTATCTTTTGAGGATTTGTGAGCCATTATAAGAACAACCTCTCCACCCATTATTTAGTAGACATGTATTGGCATCTAGTTGTATTGAAGTCTTCTCTAGTATTTGGACTTTCTTTACAATTAATTTTCTTTGGATTTGGCAAGGTGACCTATTAACCTTGAAGTGCTCCAACATTCAATTTCTAGTTGAATAACAAATTCATACTCACTACTACTTAGATAAAAGTCATCCTAGTTTGTGGAGATACTTTATCAAGTTGTTGTCCTATTTCAAGGTTGGATTTGGTATTACAAGAGTATGTATTTTTCTAAAATTACAAATGTGGATGTATGTCAGGTAGTTGACTAAGCCAAAATTGCATTGATTCTAGTCCAAAATTGGATTTTCAAAGATGAGGTTATAGATTTAAAGAGTACAAAAATTTCAAAAATCACCATGTAAAGAGATTTTCATTTCAAATTCATTCCAATAAATAGTAATAAAAAATGATAATATTTTACTTATAACTAGCGGTTGGCGCTTGCTATGCTACGCATTAATCATTAGAATTTCATTAGAATTTTTATGTATTAGATAGAATGTAGAGCAAGAATTTTAATAAATTTTCAAATAAAAATTAGTAAAATCTTTACATAATTTTTTAATAAATAAACATATATTGAAATAAACAATAGAAATTTAATGAATGATGAATGAAATACATGCAATGATGAATACGGTAAAAGATATATATACATTAGAATGCATTAGAATTTTGACTCAATTGTTACAAACAATGTCAACCCAAATAGAAGAATTTAAAGGAAAAACTTGTAAATCTCAAAAGCTTCATAAACAATTTAATCGTTGTGAAATCCAAAATTGGTTAATCTAATAAAATTTTCAAATCATTTGGTAGTAGCAATAGAAAATTGAAATCAAAAGCTCAAAGCTCACAAAAGCACAAAATCATGGAAATGCAAAAGAAGTATAAAGCCAAAAAGCAATGGAATTGCTACCTTTATAATATCACCATATTGATCCTCTTTAATATCACCTCAATTGTAACGACTATATTATTCCTATAATATCACTCTTTGTAAAAAGTGATATTACAGAGGTGATTGTGAACTGCTACTCTATTTCAGTAATATTACATTGTGTGAAAATATGATTTCTATATATGCATGATTGAAAATATTTTTATAAAAATAATAAAAATAATAATTTTGAAGACTTATCAAAATCATTATCATGCATTCTATTCAAATATATCAAATTTTTACTAATATGTGATACAATGAATGCATAGTATAGCAAGTATGAGTACCTAGTATTAATGGTAGCATTTGTGATATTACATAGGGACTTATGATTTTAGTAGCCATACTAGCGGTTGGCTCTTGCTATACTACGCATTCATCATTAGAATTTTATAAGAATTTTTACGTATTAGATAGAATGTAGAACAAAAATTTCAATAAATCTTCAAATAAAAATGACTAAAACCTTTGTATAATTTTTTTTATAAGTAAGCATATATTGAAATGTACAATAAAAATTTATTGAATGATGAATGAAACATATGCAATGGTAAATACAATAAAAGATACACATACATTAGAATGCATTAGAAATTTGACTCAATTGTTACAAACAACGGCAATCCAAATAGAAGAATTTAAAGGAAAAAATTGTAAATCTCAAAAGCTTCGTGAACAACTTAATTGTTGTGGAATCCAGAAGTGCTTGAAATAAATAAATTTCTCAAAATCATTTGGTAGTAGCAATAGAAAATTGAAATCATGAAAACTCAAAGCTCACAAAAGCACAAAATCATAGAAGTCTAAAGAAATAAAACCAAGAGAAGCAATGAATTTGCTACCTATATAATATCATCCTATAGATCCTCTTTAATATCACCTCAATTGCAACAACTATATTATTTCTATAATATCACCCTTTGTAAAAAGTGATATTACAAAAGTGATTGCAAATTGCTACTCTATTTCTGTAATATCACAGTGTGTGAAAATACAATTTCTATATATGCATGATTGAAAATATTTTTACAAAATATTTAAAATAATTATTTTAAAGACTTATTGAAATCATTATCATGCATTCTATTCAAATATATCAAATTTTTACTAATATGTGAGACAATGAATGCGTAGCATAGCAAGTACAAGCCCCTAGTATTAATGGTAGCATTTTTGATATTACAGAGGGACTTATGATTTTAGTAGTATGATGATTGAATTTTGAAGTAATTTTGAATTTTTTTCTTTCAAAATTTATATAAAAAATATTGATGATACCATTGGTGAATCTACCCATACAAATGGAATCTAAAACTCAAAATCTACAATTTTAATTTGTATATGAATTCCAAAATATTCTTCCAAATAGTACTTGATGATGATTTCTCCCAAATTGTGAATTTTGGAGAAGATTTTGGACATTTAGGGGTTCATTTCAAAATCATTTAGACTTTGAAATTTTGATTACTTTTTGCCAAGGGTGACCTTTGCATATATGGGACATGCAAGCCCTTGGGATGGTTGAAGGAAATACAAGCCATGTGAGAACTACACCTAGTTAAAAAACAATTATAGCAATTCCAAACCTGAACTCTTATAAAAAAATATTATTTCATTCTTATGTACAAGTTTTATGGAGTTTGCAAACAACAGATGGGAATGGACTATAAATCAAAATCCAAAGGAAAGGCTAACTAAACTAAATCAACTAAATGATTAAATGGAACTCAAACTCAAATCGAAGGAAATGGCTAACAAGGGAAATTAAGGCAAAATAAAGCTAAACTTTAGAACTTAATTGGCTAAAATGAACTAAATTCTATCATGGAAAGATGAGATGAACCTAAAGTAAATTTCAAGGGCATGCCTAATGAGGGAAATTGAAGCTAAATAGGTAGGTTTAAAGTTTTGTTGTCATGTTAGAAACACAAGGAAAAGGTAAATCATAGAAAGGAAGAGTAATCAGATGGGTGTTTTAACTCCTAAGGATTTTTGACTATGTTTAGGCTAGAGCTTTTATGTAAGGTTGATTACCATATACAAGGATTGATTTGCATATATAAAAAACTGATTTGCATACATAAAAGGCTAATTTGGTATGCAAGGAGTAATGGTAAGCAAGAATGATGGTTCTAACTGTTGATAAACAAGAGGAGAGAAATGTGAAGCATTAGAAAAAATTTGAACCCTTTAATGGGCCACCAATTTTTTATTTTCAACAGCCCCACATGCAAATGAAGAATTTTCTTAAAAAAATTTTTTTGACATTCCATGGGGTATAGACCCCACAACATTTTTGATGCTTGAAATTTTTTCTAATGGTTGTATACTTGAAAATTAAGGAGTTTAATAATAGATAAAAAGCTAAGAGAATTCCATTTTGCCATTAGAAGTTTAGCTTAAACAATTATTGACTTGAATAGGAGAACAAGATTATTGTATTAGTCAATTATTGTCTTGAAATTTGGTACAAGTATTCTATTGCAAGGTCAATTAGTGAGTTCTAATTATGGAATAGAAAAGAAGTAGAAGAAAAAGAAGTAGGGGAAAAGATAGAAAGAAGAGAAACTTTCGAAGTAGAGTTAGAATTTAATTCCTTCACCTGTATTAAAAAAACCTTTGAAAAATTAGTAGAGAGCACAATTCAAGAAATGACAAGATCAAGCATGAAGAAGGCTTTGAGGGCATTTCAACCATCTCATTAATGAGGTTCACCTTGAGGTGAGTTCCTAAATCCCATTCATTTCCTTTAAATCTTTTACTAAATAGAAGTTTAAACCATAGCCGGAATACAAGTTAGATTCAAACCATTAGGGATAGATTTTATTTTAATTTTAGCTTAAAAGCTTGGAAAAGAGGTTTAGAGGTTTCCAAAAACATAAGACACATAGAAAATAGACTTAAAATGAGTAAGCTACAAGTGGATGAAGTTTAGGAACAAAAATGGATGAAGATTAGTAAAATTCATTTAAAAGGGACAAGAAAGGAAAATTAAAGAGTAGTTAAAATTTAGCGTCCAGAAGTGAAGTTAAAAGTTAAATTTAAGTTGTAGGCTAGAAGTAATTAATTAATTAGCGGATGAAGTTTACTAATTAGCAATCAAGCCTCATCTGCTTGAAACTTTCACTAACTAAGAAAGTTCAATATTCAAGTGTCTTAGCATTTTAGAGAAGTGAAACAAAGTTCTATAAGGAAAAAGTCTTAGAAATCTAAAAATAGTAAATCAATAGAAGTAATTCAACATCTTTAGGAAAAAATAGTTGTCAACTAAAAACCTTTCAATGTTAAGCAAGTAGGAATTTAAGTGTAGAAACTTATAGGAGATTAGAAGAGCCCAAAACTATTTAATAAATCGTAAATTGAGTTAAGCCCTATGAAAAATCACATGATGAAGTTTAGATGAGGATTTGGATGAATTTAGGAAAATTTTGTCCATCCAAAGTCAAATTTAGGGTTTAGATAGGAGATTTTAATATAAAACTATAGGAAAAATCCAAGGTCAAATTGATTTTGGAAGTCATTAGAAAATGATGGATGAAGTTTAAATTGCCTTCTAAAGGCTAAACTTCATTTGGTCAGAACTTCCTTTAAGAACATTGGATTTCAATGAATCTTATATTATTGAAAATGGAATGATCTGATCTCTAACTTAGAATTAATAGTTTGTGACTGTAAACTTTTGCTTCGAAAATCACAGTAGCCTTATTACATTCAACCCACGGGGAGGACACTCTCCACGTTTTAGCAACCCACGATTCAACCATTTGGCCAAAAGTTGGTTTGGTTTTAGTTTGTAGTTAATTCATTTTGCATTTCACATCATCTAGATATATAAAAAAGGATCCATTGCTTAAAAGGCACAATGATCCGAGCCTAGGCATCCAAATAGGATAAACTTTTATGTAATCCCTAAGAACATGGTTGTGCTTGTTTAATACCAAAGGTGGATATTAAAACACTCACAAAGTGCAATTGAAGAATTAAGATAGTGAGATATTGTTAAAGTATTGGAAATTATAGCAATTGGAGGAGATTATGAAGAAATTTAGGGAGGATTCATTTAGATGTTGGAAATCTCTATCTACAATTATTAGCTCTTAGACAAGTAAACAAGGAGATAGCATTATTTGAATTTCATCTTAAAATTTGAATAATTGGTTCTTTTTACAAAGTCAACTAGTGGACCATTGGACTTCAATTATTGAAGATATTAGAAATTGGAGATAGAAGAAAAAGATGAAGTGAGAAGGGAAAGAAGGGATATTAGAAAGAAAATAGAAGAAGGGAAACTTAGAAGGAGAAGTAGGAAGTGGACTTGAAATTAAAATTCCAAAACTTGTATTAAAAACTCCACAATTAACCGATAAACACATAATCATGAAGGGACAAGATGGAGAACAAGGGGAGCGTTGAAGCATCTTTGAAGACCTCTTAGATAAGGTTCACTCCATGGTAAGTGATAGTTTACCTTAGAGCTAATCAAAGCCAAAAACTTGAGGTTGCAACCACTCAAACTTGAATTCAAATTGCATAAAGACTTAAACTAAACATAGAGAGGGAGAAGAAGATCGAGAATGGTGTACAATTGCAATTGAAGTGGAATTAGAAGATGGAGGCAATTTAGATGATGAAGTTGGAAGTAAAATAGGATTAGGTGGAAATCCACTAGGAGCATTTTAGACCATGGGAAGTTAATTTGATCAATAATTGATTTGGAAGATAGGAGATTTGCAAATAGTCAATTATTGCTTGAAGGTGCATCAATTATTTTATTCAAAGTCAAAGCTTAGAATATAAATAATGGAATAGAATAGTGTGGAGGCTTAGAAGAAAAATCCATACCTTAAATTTGATTGTTTGATTTGTTTGTTACATTGAGATCTCCTGGATTGTGCATTTTCTACTCACGTTCTTGGTACTGTAAAAAAGCTCTCAACAAGGAGGGGTGCACGGGCTTTGTTTCGTGGTGTTTGAGCCTATAGTGAGAAAGTTATTGAATTTTGAAGTTTTTATGAACTAAAAAATTAGAAGGCAATCATAGCAATTTCTTGAAAGAATTTTTTTTTTTCATTTTGAATGCTAATATCTTTCAATCCATAAGGTCAAAAATCACAAAAAATTATCATATGATTTAAGACAAGTGTAGAACAAGATCCTACAGTCAGATCTTTAAAAATATTTTTAAAAATTTATTTTGTAGGTGATTATAGTAGAAGTGGTAGTTTTGAGTGGTTTTGGTAAACAAAATTGGCCATGGGACTTTAGGGGTTAAAGAAATCAAAATATGAAAGTTGAATTTTTTAATTTGATAAATATAGAGTTCATTTTGTAATCATAGAATCTATTTGAAGTCACAACAAAAAAATGGTGGTATATAGCCATGATGAAAATAATAGAATTTTAAAGTTGCAAGACTAAAATCAAGCCTAGAGAGAATCCAATGTCAAATTTAATCAAGGGACTTAAAAAGCTTTTGGAAGAACTAATGGGAACCTTTGAGGTCCATTTAATTTCAAGAACAAGAGGTGGAAAGAATTTGGAATTTGAGAAGAAAAGTATGAGAATTGAAAGGGTTAATAGGGAATTATGTATAGTGAATCAAGAGAGTTGAGAAATAATTTGAAGGAACTTATGAAAAACTTGTAGGTTTCAATTAATTTTCAAAACAAAGGCAATAAAAATTTACATTAGAATGAGAATTAGGATTTGAAAAAATATAAGAGTTGATACAATCTAGATTTTGGAGGTTTACATATTAACAAATGTAGAGTTTAATACGCAATGTTGGTCAATATACACCTCCCAAAGTCACCATAATGAGTTCACTATCCTCGCAAAGAGGGAGGAAGCCTCACCCTACCTTCTCCTCCCCTTAGTGGAAAATCAACAATTGTTTCATGAGATTAACCCATCAATGCCGTCATGAATGTTTCTTGTGTGGTGGATGATAGAAAATCCTTCTAAGTAGGACAATAGTGCAACTATTCATCCTCCCAATTTTGCGTGAAAGGAAAGGTCTTCTATAGTAGATTGATTTCTAATGAATACTTTTAAAGTGGATAATTCACACTATTGCAAAAGGTATGATTTCCTTTAACCATAAACGATGTTTCTACCTTTTCTCAAATGATGAATGACCTTCTATGTGGGACAAAATTGCAACTATACAAAGAATACTAAATCATGCCAACAAAGGGCTCAATAGGATAATTTGGGGTTCTTCGAGGGATAAAAGTAAAAAACATGCCTCCTATTTTGAGCCATGTCTAGGATATGCTTTAGACCTCCCCTAGCAAATTTGGGGTCTCTGATGGCAAATAAAATTTGCAAAAAGAAATTTATGTGAAAAATAAAAAATTCCTGTGTTTTCCCCCGGGGTAAATCCAACTTACCGGGCCCATTTTGTAGGTAGGGTTTAATGTCCCCCAAGTATACATTGGCCAAATTTTGTGTGAAAAAGGGAGGTCTTCCACAATGGTTTTACTTTCAACAAGTACTTTTGGATCTTTCAAAACTAATTATTCATGGATGACACCAAAATGGATGATTTCTACGGTCACGTAAAAAAAGACCTCCTTCCCTCCACTGCTACCGATCGGAAGTAAAAGACCAAATGTCGTTGTCAAAGGAGTTGGCCGCCCGCCCTCTACACTAAGTCCCCAAAAGTTTTCGTAAACTGCCGGGGACTGGTACTGCGGGCAGCCCTTCCCGCTGCCCAGGGGCTGCGGGGCTCAGGCAGCCCGCCCAGCCATTCCCGGCCACCCTAGTAATATCCGCCCGCTCGGATCTCTCCTCAGCTGCACTTCCTGCGCGCCTCCGGCCAGCCCATCTTCGCGCCTCCGCAGGCAGCCATCGCACGCCTCCACACTCCCTGGCCATACATTGTTGTTCAGAGTGGATGGCCGGGGCAGCACGAGCCATACACTTGAGCAATAGTGTATGGCCAATTAGAAGTCAAATTCTAAAAGCCATACACTATTGCTCACAATGTATGGCTCTTACTGCCCCGGCCATGCACTTTGAATAACAGTGTATGGCCACCACTTTTATGGTAAGATTTAATTGTTAGTTTTTTTTTGTGAAGTATCAAATGTTTCAATGTGAAGTTCGTTGTGAAGTGATTTATACAAGTGAATGGAAGTTGTAGTTGTTCTACATTTAGAAGTAATTTGCAATACATATATATACATTTATAGATTTTCAAAACAAATTAGGTCCCCCAAGGATTAATTGCACTTTGTAGATGCCATACTTGCAATCGAAGTAGATGTATTTGACTTATTAAATGTCATATTTGCAATCGAAGTAGATGCATTTCACTTGGTGGATGTCATACTTGTAATCCAAATTAGCCTATGGATAAAGTTTACATTGCCTTCCTAGGATGGATTTACAAAACCTTCCTAATAATGAACTTCTCTATTTATATCCTTCCACTTTTCTCTCTTGAAAAGGAAAGAAGAAGGGAGCCAAAATCCTAGTAGGCTCTTCTTTGGTTTTCAAGACTTGAAGGTGTTCTTGGAGACACTTAGGATTCTAGATAGAAGCTTTGAGGAAATACTTGTACAAGGTTTGTCTTCATAGATGAATGTACGTTCTAGGGTTTAGCATTTAGCACTTTCTTTTGAAAATCATTGTAAGGACTTCATTTTTTTGAATTCTTCTTGTGTAGACTTAGAGACTTAGGGTTTCTAAAAGAGTGTTCTTCTAAACACTTGTAGGACGCTTCTTATGATCTTCTTCTCTTTCAATGTAGGGTCTTCATAATTTTCATTTTGCGTTCTTCACACGTTTTTCATTCTTTTCAACACTTATACTTGCTCTATCACTAATTTAGGGTTTACAAACAATGCTCTTCTAATCACTTAGAGAAAGGTTATTGTCATCTTCCACTCTTTGGCTTTAGGGTCTTCAAGATTTGATTTTTGAGATCCTACATCTCATTCTTTTTTTCATCATGGAAAAAGACATTCACTTCACCAAAGATGATTCTTGTTATCCTAGTGACTTAGAGGATGATGTGGACTATGTACTTGGAGTTGATGACATACTTCATGGATCTTTAGGAGGTCATGCATCCAATTCTTCTACAACAATGGATGAAGTGTACTTCCAGTTATCCGATTTTGAATCAAGCTCTACTTCCGATGAAGACATGGAGCACACTTTGGAAGAAGATGCTACATGAGAATCCAACTTCAAGACAAGTGACTCACTACATTTTATAGATGAGTCTTCCAAACCTTTATTTGATCATGTTCCTATACAATCTTCTCCACAATTTGTTAAATTTTCTCTTGCAAGTAAACAACTTATGATACTTTGTTTACAAAGTCAGAGAGTCCCTACCTTCCATGAGATTCGTGAAGCGGATGGAAATTTCCGTCCATTTCTTACAAGCCATGGAAGACCTATAGATGTTGATGATCCTAAACACACTCAAGCACGGTGGGCAAAACTTCAAAGTTCTTTGAGGTTAATAGACACTATTGATGGAGTTGGTCTTTCAACTTCAAATGACACAAATGATAGAGATATACCTCATTTTGCAATGTGGTCTTCTATAGTATCTACCTTGCATGTCAATTCCAGTGGTAAACATTTACCACTACATGCTACTATTTCTGCTGTACGAAACAAGTGGATTACGGATCAAAGATTTAGAGGCATTCCTCCATCTTATATTGAAAGTTGTATAAAATCTTGTCCACATTGTCAAGAAATGCAACTTTGGGATGAGGTGCACAATGTTTCTTGTGAACTTGTTCACGAGAAACTAGATGAGATATGCAAGACTCACATTGTAGTGAGGCGTGTCCTTGAGTCATATCTCACAAAGCATTATAGGATCACCTATTATAGATGCCATAGAGGAGGACGGAAAAGATCTAGAAAGAGAAAAAAGAAAGAGATGGTAACATTGCCACATGTAGGAGGGAGAGAAAGTCTATGAAGTGTGAATGTGAATTTCGCATTAAAGTACTTGTCCCTCTTGAGAAGAACAAGTTCTCCATTGGGTCACAAAAAACTTTGGAAGCACAAATATTTGTGCATTCAAAGCATAGTGGACATCATCCAAGTACAGAGGGTGATAAAATGTTCTTACCCATACATCCTTTGGTTCTTTCTTTTGCCACGGAGAATTTGAAGCATATGATCTCAACATCTACTGTTGCGCTTGTATCCGTTCGAGAAGAAAAAAAAATGCAAGCCATGGTTCCTGACACAGAGCGTTCAACATACCGGTTTTTCCTCATTCCAAAGGAAGTTGAGCAACTCTCATACTTCATGAGATTGAATGGTACTTCCTCCCCTACCATTCATTTGAAGCATATGCTTTTAAATGTATTTCATATTTGCAATTTCTTTACATGCATGTCTTTTTTTTGTAGATGCATTGCGAATAGACGATTGGGATACTGCCAATGTTGAGGTCATGAGGCTTCAAACACAACGAAAGGTGATTTTTTACCAAAAGTACTCCCCCGAACATGTAGATCCCAAGCAACGACCTTTTGTTGTTGTCATACAAGATGACTTCATGAGGTCAAATGCCAAACAATTTTCAAAAGGTAATTCTTGGATTTTTGATTCCACTTTCAAAACAAATCATTATGACTTACCGCTATATGCCGCGGTTGTATCAAATCAAGATGGGAAAGCTATGCCCATTTTCTACATGTTGTGTACTAAAGACAAGGAGGGGGATCATGAAGGCATTGCAATAGAAATTGCATTGACACACGTCTTCTCCAACATAGAAGATGTTAGACCATCGGCATTCATCATAGATAAGCACAAGACATCATTGAATGCCATTACGCATGTTGTCAACAGTGACATTCATTGTTGGAAAAATGGAATACTTGGAGAAGAGCAAGTTGCAGGACGCATATTCCTATGTTGGTTTCATGTAATGAAGGCTTGGAGTGAAAATCTTCTCCCACGTGTACCCATCTTGGATAAAGACAAGGTTTGGCAAAGCCTTCATGTACTTCTGAATTGTCCTCGCGAAGATCACTTTGAGAAGAAATTGAAGAAATTTTATATAGATTTTGAACACATTCTTGGAGTTGAGGAGTACATTAAATTTGGATGGGCGGATACTAATGTACCTTGGAAGACAATGTGGCCCAAATTTGGAAGATTATTTGAATATGGTGGTGTGGACACAACAAACCATGTAGAAAGACATTGGGAGTGGATAAAGTACACTCTTCTACAAGGCAAGGTAAACCGATCACTTTGAGATTTGATTGTTGCAATCATTGGAAGTGCAGCGGATGGAAGTCGCACTGGAGGGCCTACTCTAGTAGATCGGTTCACGCAAGTGCAAGCCATAAGTAAGTATCTTCAATGTCATAAATGTTTACTTTTTCTATACAGTGTAATTCAGAAGTCTATCAAATTTGATGTTTACTTTTCTTGTTCCTAAAATATAGGTGATTTTGGACGATTTTCAAGAAGAGCTAATGACAAAGCACATTGCCGTCGTCTAGCAAGCGCTGAGAGACTGTTCCATAAGTATCAAAATGACCCTGAAGGTATTTTTGAAGAAGTGGATGCCAGTCAAAAGATTTTCTGTATTCTGAGTGAGACTTCTCCTAGTAAGAGGTATACAATTTCTCTGAACACTCATTTCTGTGACTGTGCATCTACTACTTCAACGTGCAAACACATTCTTGCACTACACTTGATATTACAATAGTGTTATGCTCATGTGCATGACGAAATACCTTCATCTTCGAATGCCAATACAGAATCTACTTTTCTACCTATAGTAGAAGATGTGGAGAATGAAAACTTCTTCAATGATTGTACATTGGAAAGTACTCATGGTGAAGATTTATTACAAGTTATCCATGATATGGAAACTTTGCTTCTTGAAGTGAAGTCCAACATAGGGCAATATGAAGAAAAAGAGGTGAAGCACAAAATTGATGCTATGAAGGGATGTATGGTTTCCCTCATGGAACCTTTCACCTTTGATAGACCGTCTCGTATCATACTTCCAATGAAAGGTTCTATACAATGTATCCAAGAAAATGTGCAACGTACAAGAATGGGACATGGTAGGTCTTCAAAACAGAAGGACAGAAATGAAGAAGAGAAGAACTCACTAGTGGAGCAAGGAAGACCAGCAATTACCCCTGTACCCCACAAATTGGTGTCCACTTCAAAAAGGAAAAGAACTATTTTCCCTCGAATTCCCAAAGTACTTTGTGATCAATGTTTCACAAGAAGTATGGTAGAAAAGGGTGATAACATTGTGTCTTGCCGTAATTGTCATAGGCATTTGAAGTATACTTCCGTATAGATAGTGTCTTCATTACACGACAATCTATTAGTTGTTTCACTTATTTAAAAGTATATATCGTTTTAAACATTGAATGAGTAATGAAATTAGTGCACACAAATTTGTCTGTATCCATTTTACACTTTGTGTATGCAGTACTACTTCCATGTATGGAATGAATTGGAGGAACTGTGACACTTTCAATTGCAAGGTAATTGCATTCAAAGTGAAGAAGGTAGGCTTTCTCAACTAGTGGGTCTTCATTCGTTTTACTTAGGAAATTCATAGGTTGCAATTGGAGTATTAAATTTTTTTTAATTCTATCCATTTGAAAATTGTATAGTACATTGCATTTCTAGTAATGCGGTGTATGCCTTTGTTTTTAACATTTTGGTATCCATCTGTGTTTGTTTGGTTCATTCTTTATGTTGTGTGTAGGTGATAACAAAATGTAGAGCAGAAATGAACGTTGTAAAGTGAAGAGTGGCATAGAAATGTGTAATGGTTTGGTAGTATTAAAGAAAGTACAATAGTGAAAACATGTAAGCATAGAGTGCTTTTGTTTCCTAAACCACCACTTAGTATAAAAAGGAAGAAGACATTGTAAACATATATGGAACTTGTCCATCAACTTATAATGTTTTTCATGTGGAGATATTCAGAAGTCTATGTTTCTTTTAGTATAGAATACAAAATGGCCTTGAAATAAAGAAGTTTGTATGTATAAATCCCAATGAAATGTACATGAAGAAGAACACCTTCAATTAATAAAGCAAGTACATAGTATGAAAGTAATTGAGTATATATGTAGAAGATGCTAGTGCAAAGGAATTATAACAAAAAAACCTTTCTAGTTTGCAATCCTATAGGCAATATGGGAAATTAAAGAGTAATGGAATGGAAACATAGAAATTTCAATGTACACATTGAACAATATGTATAAAGTGGGAACTCATTACTTGGAATATGGAAGTACATAGAAATAAAGCAATAAGTAACATATCCAAATGACACATTTACAATGCATCATTAAACTTAGTAGTTGTTGAAATATATTTTTCTAAGTGGCCTTGGCCTTACTCTTGCCTTTGGCCTTGCCTTGGCCTTACTCTTGCCTTTGGCCTTGCCTTGGCCCTTGGCCTTGGCCTTGGTCTTGTCCTTAGCCTTCCCTTTTCTAGAGCTTGAAGTTGTAGAAGATGTTGATCCTCTTCGTGTTCTTCGAGGATCTTCTTCCTCAATGACCATGTCTTCTTTAGTTCGTTCTTGAATCCAATCTTGCATTTCCTTGGTCTTAAGAGGATGGAGAAGTTTCCACTTCCCCATCCTCTTAGTCTTCCAATCTTCTTTCCATTTCTGTTCATTTTCCCACAAATGTTTTGCATAGTAAAAGTCATTTGCTTGAAGGAGGTGCATGAGGTGGGTGGCCCTTTGGAACTCAAAGTCCTCCCACCCATCCTCTACAGAAGTACATGTTCAAAACAAGAAGAAGTCATTAGAAAGTAATACAAGCCATTTACATGAAAAGCATGCCTTCAACAAGACTATGAACCATGATAGGCATACATTGAAAACAACAAACACTTCATTGAAGAAATTGTAAAATATCAAGCATATGAAAGGGACTTGGGAATTGAAGAATACCTTCAAAGTAATTGAGTATTGTTTCCACTCTCCTTTTCGGCAATGTATCATCCACAATGGAATCACGAAAGCCTTGCAAGGCATTCGTGATATATGAAACATATACATTGGAAGGATCCAAGAGAGTTGGAACCAAGAACTTGTGATCTTTGACACGAAATACCTTCAAGTCGTCAAGGAATCTGTTCTCCATAGCTTTCACTAAAAGAGAGGATTCCACCTCCTCGCTCATTGCAATGGGATGAAGAATTGATGCCCTCTCCCTTTCAAATTTGGATTGAACATTGTCTTCAATTCTTTTCTTAGCATTTGCAATTGCATTTCTTTCATTCTCTCTCTCACTTCTAGCCCTTCTTGCCTCCTTGGCACTCTCATCCCGTGTCCAAACCCTCTTCCTTTTGGGGGCCATGATGAATGAAACCTAAGGATCACATTCATTTTACATATAGTATTAAATGAAAAGAAGCATCTACTTGAAAGACACAATCATCCTTGAAGTAAAACATACATCTAAAATAAACATTGCAATGATTTTAAAGAAGGTTTAGAACATACGAATATCCTAAGTACAAACAATTCTTCTCTAAACCCTAAAAAAAATTAGGGTTTTTTTCCTTTGAAAGAAAAAGATACAATTGTCTTCAATAGATTGCATTTGGAAAGAACCACTTGAATTAAATTGATAAAGGTTCCAACGGTACATTCATAGATCACTACATCAATCTATAACAATGCTCACTTCATTTCAAGGTCACACTCATCTCTTTATCCTAAACCTAAATTTCTTTTGAAATTTTGCAATAGTTCAAGAAAATCTATTCACTTTGTAATGCACCCATGAAAGCAACTACTATCCTACACGTGCATTTCAAAAATAGTCTGTGAAACTCAAGAATTGCCTCTCAAACAAGTTCATCAATCTTTCTTTAATCATAATTTAATCTAAATTTTTTTGAAGCATTATCTTAATTTCAATGACTAGCAAATTGAGACATTGCAAAACATTGTTGCACAAATTGAAACTTCAAAGTACCTATAATCGTCTCTCGTTTGCAAAAAACAAATTACCTCAATGAAGCGCCTGGAACCTCGAACACTGCCTGGAGTGTCAAGATGCCTCCGTACAAAACTCCGCTGTCTGCACTGGAGGTGCGCATAGATGGGCTGGCCTGCGGAGGCGAGCAGGAAGTACAGCTGGGGAGAGACCCGGGCGGGCGGGTATTACTGGGGCGGGTTGCCTGAGCCCCGCAGCCCCTGGGCAACGGGAAGGGCTGCCCACAGCACCAGTCCCCGGCAGTTTACGAAAACTTCTGGGGACTTAGTGCCAAGGGCGGCCCTCGCCTGCTACGACTTGCTACCGGAACTGCAGGTTTTGAGGAAGAGGTTTTGAGGTTTTGAAGCGCCTGTTGAGGGTTGCGAAGTGTGTCGAGGTTTGACTTTCTACAGATGTGTGAGAATCGCTGAGATGTGTGGACGCTGCTCGAAGTAGCAAATTTACGAGGGTGGGGTTGCATGCCTTCAAATTGTTGTTTGTTTCTTTGGATTGCGTCTGTGATGGAACCGTGCCAAGTCTACGGGGTTGTGAAAGTATTATGCGTTGAAGATCGATTTCTTTGTTTTGTTTGAAGGTCTGTTTGAAGATTTGTGGCACTTTTGGATTTGTTGCAAAGTGCGTCGTATAGTCAGTCCAGCTGATTTACGATTTTTCAGTCCAGTTTTCACTACTAGAAAGTTCAACAACTTTAGAAAGCTCTAGCATGCTAAAAAATGAACCGATTTTGAAACCACAAAATTGCAACGCAAAATTCCAAAGCAAAATGAAATGAGTGTAATGAAATGCACTTCAACTTCATAAACATTGAGAAATGAATAATTTAAAATTATACAACAATTTGGATTCCTTTTACACACTATCTACCATTTCATAGAGAATCTTTGGAAGATAGTCAAAGATTTTTGCATTTGGGTGAAGAACAAGTGAGAAATCAAGCAAGCAATTCAAGTGGTATGGGAATAAGTACCTCTAAAGCAATTCAAGTGGTATGGGAATAAGTACCTCTAAAGCAATTGTCAAGGTTCATTTCTTATATGTACCATTGAATACAAGTTGTAGTTCTCACAAATGTTGGCAATACTAGATAGTACATAGTGTATAGAAAACATCAAACTCTTTCTATGACTTTCAATTACATATGTGTGTTTGTAATGATGATTAACCCATTAAGGACCAGGTCAATGAATGGGGTGAAAAAGTGGCTGAAACTGACATGTTTTCATAAGTATCCACTTTGGCTACTAATGAAAACACGTCAGTTTCAGCCAATTTTTCATTTCTTGTCATTGACCTGGTCCTTAATGGGTTAAGTAGACTTCAGTGTGATTCTATCGCAATTCAAAATTCAAAATTCCATTCATTTTTGAGGGCACATGGGCCTTCCAAAGTTCTAATATGAAGAGGATCCAAAAATTCGTAATTCAGCTCGACCCACCTGTACTACTTTGAGGTTGTACTTTGTGCAGATGTTTGAGAACTACTGAGGAAGAGGGATACCGCATACTTTGAGAAGTGCTTTGATGCGTTGATAAATAGTTGCAACTACGTCTGAAACCATGTCAACGAGGTTTATTTCTTTGCAACCCCGTTTTTGAATTTCTCTAATGTCCATGTTGCATAAAAATGTTTTTAGTTGGTATCTCTATTAAGCAAAGGAAGTGAATGTAAGGGGTTACAACCCTCCCTTCGTGCATATTGGGAAATTGCTGCTCGAGGGCGGTAGCCTGAGGAGAGCAATTTCCCGATATGCACGAAGGGAGGGTCGTAACTCGGCGTTAAGCGCGTTGGGTTTCTTTTTCTTTCCGGTTTCTTTTTCTTTCTTGCATTTCGACTTTCTTTTTGTTCTTCTATGCCGTAGTCGCGGCGTGTGTTTGTGGTGACTCTTTTGTTCACAAAGTGCTTCCCGATGCTGAACCTTCTGCAGCACAGTCGCAGAAATTTTTTTGGGAAAAGAAATCTTTGAAACTTGAAAAGAAATCTTTATGATATGCAATAGTGCACTGCACCGTTACACTGGTGCAACGGTGCAATGCATCGTTGCACTTTTCCAAGCATCATAATGGGATATCACATTGATTATTCAGAATGAGACTAGAAATCCAAGTGCTTAACGGTCTAATTAAAATTTCTTCATCTTTTTGAGTGCAGTGCAAAACGCTTGTAGTTGAATATGGTCCCTTTTTCCTCGCCAATGTTGACAAAATACTCGATTCATAGGCTACAAAGCTCTTTTCGCAATTTGATCGGAGAAGGCAAAATTGTGAACAGAGAAGGTCGTTGCATTATCACAAAAACATGCCCCTCTCAGTGATTTGCCGCATGAGGGCTTCACCAGAACTGTTTCAGGACCTATCAAGGGTCGAACGAATACTTGAGATATGTGACATTATAGGACGGAGGATTTGTCACTCATTCTCTTGTGTTTGAGATCTCTTTCTGAAAGGTATTGCTTTATAAGAATTATTTTAACTCAGTCTTTGAGTGCTATTTCACAATATAATGACCTTAAAAAGGAACATGATTATCGCATAATTAAGAAATGGTATTTATTGTACATCTTTAGAAAGAGTGATACTTGCAAACAAACTGCACATTATAACCTATACAACCTATATAGAAATAGCTATTTCAAAGACATTAATTTAAGTAATGGATAAGCGAGCCTTTGGAATGGCATTCAAAGGGTGAGCAAGTGCATGTGCAACTCCTTCACCTTCTGACATATCTAAATCCATAGGTTGCAAACCATTAGGAAGAGACCAATCAAAAGATTGTATAAAAGTTGCAACTATGATGTGAACCAATGTTGAAGCTAGCATAATGCCTGGACATTGTCTCCGCCCTGCTCCAAATGGTAGTACTTCAAAATTTTTGCCGTCATAGTGCATATTAGCATGAGGCATTCCATCCAAAAATCTTTCAGGTTTGAAAGTCATAGGATCCTCCCACGTCCTTGGGTCACGAGCAATTGTTGCAATATTTACAAAAACAAGTGTTTTTTCGGGTATGTCATACCCCAAAACCTTGCAAGGTTTTTCACTCAAATGAGGAACTAACAATGGGGCAACTGGATGAAGACGAAAGGTTTCTTTGATGATGGCTTGTAAATACTTGAGGTTAGGAATATCCGCATCTTCTACCCTTCGAGACTTGCCGAGAACAGTGTCAAGTTCTTCTTGCACCTTCTTCATTACAATGGGATTGCGAATGCATTCCGCAATTGCCCATTCTATTGTGTCGGTAGTTGTACTCATACTTCCTATAAAACCATCCTGTTTTCCACAAGAGAAGGAAAAATTCAAGGTATATTATTTAAACCTAGTATTCAAAAAATGAACATGAAGACTTGAGATCAACAATACAATTGAAAAACTTTGGCAAGAAAATAAAAATTTATTGTGTAAATTTCATCATATAATTCTCAACAAACAAATTATGAACCTCAACATCAAATTACCTTCAAGTGGTCTTCCTATGACTATCTTTAAAATCTTTTACTTCAAATATTCAAATAGTTAAATCTTTGAAATAAAGAAAAATAAAATATATAAGTTCTCAATAGCCTCTACTTAATGAAAAGGAATTGCACTCTTACCCATAAAGTACTCTTGATATTGTCATTGGTGATGTCAAATTGCAATGTCTCATCCTCCATTTGGTCTAAAAGGACATCTACCAGATCTTTGACAGAAATTGAACCATTTTTTCGTTTTGCAATATGCTCTAATATGATTGGGGACATGAAAGCATCCATTCTCTCTTTCAACTCTCGCATTTGTCTTTCAAACCCAAAGATGTCCATCCACTTGAGTATAGGGATGAAGTCTCCTAGATTTATACGTTGAGCATATTTAGTACTATCTGACATAATCTTTCGAAAATTGCTCACTTCCTTGAGTTCTTGTTCATCATATTTCTTCCTAGAAGCCATTGCCATAAAACGCCTTTTGAGAATCACGCGTGACATGATGTTAAACAAACCCACTTCAATGTAATTCCTTACAGGCACCACCGTCATACCATCTTGGGGAATTACATTCATGACTTGAGTGATCTCTTCCATTCGTACATTTGTTGTTAATTGAAGTTGTTTATTGGTGCTAAGCTGAATATGTAATATCTTCTTGAGGTGCAGCCTTGTGGGTGAGTCTGATGTCATGACTATATCTGATATCAAATGAAAATACATTTATTAAAAAGCACAATTTTAAAAAAATGTAAGTTTCAAACTATAAAAACTAAACTAAATTGAAAATGACTAAAATAAAATGACTTTCAATCCAAATTTATAAATGAAGGTCTTTCAAATGTTTAGAATTCTAAAATTAAAATGTACTTTTGATTGAAGATGTTAGTGAGACAATTGAAATGGAAATGAAGTATATACATCAATTATTTATCAACACTAATCTAGATGTGACACCTATATTTGGATCCAAAAGGGTAAAAGGAAATTAGATATTGCTTATTCAAGATGTACACTGTCAAAACATGAAAACTCATAAAAGCCTAGTCTTTGTTTTTTGGAGACATTATTTAGAAAATTCATAACTTGTACAATTTCTATATAATGCACGTTGATTCAAAAGTACATTGGAATCTTCATTTAATAGCCAATGCGATCTTATAAGAATATTTCATGTTTGGAAATATGAACTATGGAGAATTTCATTTAAATGGTGATTATTCTGTGACTTTGGCATTCTCAAAATTGAGACCAAGCAGTCTGAATTCTTTTAGTGTCCTAGATTTTTGAAATCTATACCATTATTAGATATTTGAAATCTAGGAAATATGTAGATTTTTAAAATCGATTTGTTTGAAATCTCCATCTTTCCTAGATTTAATACATCTAATAGTGGTATAGAGTTCACAAATCTTAAACACTAATAGATTTTAGACCGCCCGGTCTAAGTTGTGGGAATGGCACACTATGAAAATGGCACATGGAATATTGCCATTTTAATGAAATTCCCCATAACTATACTCAGTTGTCATTAGCATTGATCTAATGTATGCATACCGTAATTTTCCTAAATTCTATCGCATGTGGGCTATTGCTAACCTGATCTTGAGCACTCTAGACACTCATCTAAACACAAAATGCAATCACTCATTGGGTAAAGAAGAGGCATGTGATTTTCCAAAACTTTGAGTTGGTGTAACATTAAGGTTTTCTGCTTTAGTTCGTTTGTTGAAGTTATACCCAACGAAATGGAAATGGAAACAACATCCCTCACACTACCATGGCTTACATGTTGCTTCTCACAATGACAATGAGGTTGTACTTTCACGTTACATTCAACGGCCTCAGAAGAGGACTCTGAATCTAACTTCCAAGGGGAGGAAGAAGAGGCAGCTCAGTACCTCCAGGAACAATCACATCTGAAACAGAATTTGCCGTTCGGTTTGCGAAGTTGCAGCCTTGAGTCTTGAGAATCTCCTCCGCTGCCGCAGGGGAGGTAGCCACCACAGCCAGCTTTGGCCCCAACCATATGGACATCAGTGGACCATAAGTCTCGGCCAGTTTGGCAAAATCCTACTGTGGGAATTTGCCCAACAAGTGCAAGGAACCGATGATGGGGAGACCCCGTGGGCCTGGAGGCAAATTCTTGTATTTGCTGCTTGTGAGCAACTTGGCAAGCAGAAGAATGCCAAGCACCACCGCACTGACAAGCTGCACAGCACCATCGCCATTCATCGCCCCAGTAACTAACTTGATTTGAGCAAACATTTTGAGACTCATTCAAGTGATATCCACACATTTATATGGATGCGCATACTGTAGATTTAGTTTGAGCAACTTTTTGAGCAACTTATCACTGATATCTACGCAAGCATTCTGTGGCATATCATAAACTACTTTGAGACTAAACAATTGGAGACTAAACAATTGGAGACTAAACTGGCATCCACACATTCAAGTGGTTGCGCATAGTATCTAGTTTGAGCTCATTTTTGAAGTTAACTGACTGATATCGAGACTCCAAAGGGAGAGCCTGTATAATAAGATTGAATGTTTGGGAAGCAGAGAAGTGAGAGAAGCATACAGTCCAAGTTCCAGAAGCCTGCGTCATCATTGTTACCATGGCCGAGAAGATTGATGCTCGCACTTGCACACGATTTGCATGCAAGTGAACAACAAGTGATGATCGATGCACTACTAGAAAATTTCATTTTTCTGTTGTTTTGGTCGCGTTGATCCGGTCAAAATCTAACAGAAATCTGTTGCTTTCAACAGATTTCTGTCAGATTTTGACCGGATCAACGCGACCAAAACAACAGAAAAATGAAATTTTCTAGTAGTGATGTCCCCGTCTGGATGGCAATTCAAAATTCGCAGTCACAAGACTTCAGTCTCGCTCAAATTGGGCTCCAAGTGTACATTGCTGCTCCAACAGTATGCGAGACAATCTGCTAATAGCATTGCATGTTGGCTCAGTTTCATTATATAACAAGGATGCTCGCACTGTCGTAGGAGCACGTTGATGATTCAAGTGGAGAAGAAAAATTTGTACCAGATTCCACAGCCTAATCTTTTTAAGCTGACTTAAATTGAGTTGCACCTTTTTATGCGACAACCATGACGCAACCATGAGGTGGCAATGCCCTGCATGGTACATAAGTCTAACTGTTACAGAGCTTGCCATAGGATCTTGGAAGTATATCTCCTGCGAGTGCGGGTGTGATTTCACCAAGTGCACTCATACAATTGGGTGAACAAAAGGAGTAAGGTACATAAGGGAATCAACTACGTACTCTCACAATCAACACCAAGTGCGACACCTACATTTGGACAACAATGCCTTGCATGGTACGTAAGCCTATTAGGATAGGAACAGCTAGAAGTTCCGGGTGCGTTCCCACCGGAATATGAGCTAATTTGTCGAGCCTGAGCGGGTGCACAGTAGTTGCTCAGGTAACTTCGCAGTTGGAAGCAGTAATGGTATACATGATTTTATATAGAATTTCGGAGTCAGTTCGCATAACATTATTAACCTTCCCTGGGGGGACCCTTTTGCTCCCCAAAAATCAGGAGCCGTCAATAGTAGCCTTGCCAATGACATACGGAGCTGTGACAACTTGGTGCTACATCACCTCTGCTCAGCCAATGACTTGTGCAGCATTATAAGTAAACTCTCCTCCAAGGTATATAGGAGGGAATTATACTTCCACTTGGGGGGGACGAAACCGAGCTGGTTAGCAATGTTATGCGTCTCAATGTGTAGGAATGGAAGATTGTCAGGGTGCTGAGCTGGTGCTGAGCAGAGGGCGTAGCAACGAGCACTAATGACATGAATTATTATATACAATGTTTCGGAGTACGTATAGTGCAAATTGACGATAAAGATTATTTAATACATTTTTTTGAAGTAAGCACTTTCACACGTACAACAATGTAAGGCTTCCAACATGTGTCATAAATTTCATGTTATGGGTCTGTGGTTAACCCCTCACCGCCCAAGGTCTAACCATGTCAAAAAACAGGATTTCTTTTCAAGTGTTATAAGTCTAAATGTGAGTAAGTTATGAAAATCTCAACCGTACAATCTTGTAGTGTGCATGTTGTAGATGGTGAAAATCAAATTTGGAGTCATTTGACTGTATAGATTGAAAAATTATAATGATTTAGTGTTGACAAAAGATGCTGAAATTTTCCTAAAAACACAGTTGGAGGTGAAATTCGATTTGTACACCTACTCAAATGAAAAAACTTTAAACTACGAAGTGATTTAAAATCAAAAGACAAACACTTTGGTTGAAAAAAAATTCATTCAATTGACTCATTGCGTTTGCAAAATTGTTTTGAAATGTCAAAAAACAGTGAAAAAAGTAGAAAAAAAACACATCTATGGTTGAACCTACCTCTACTAAAATGCTTCTCATTCAATCATAACTTCTTGGATTGATATGAAATTTTTACCACAAGAACTAGACTAGTATGCGCAACTTTTTCAACAAAATTTATTGAAAACAAACCCTTTCTGAAGAAGTTATAAGCCGCCAAAGTTCACTATAATGCAAAAATGACTGGATTTTGGACTTCGAATTGCTCCCAAGCATTCAAAACAACTGGGATTGACATGAAAATTTTATCACAATAAGTAGACTTTATGGGGAACAATACCCAAATTTTTTTATTGAAAACTAACATTTGATTAAAAGGATACAAGCCCCCGAAGTTGCAGCCATATTAGTGCAGTGTGGTGAACTCAAATTGAACCTGCAAACTTTGAATGGCTTTCAAAAACTTATTACATCTCGGATAGATCTGGAAATTTTATTACAAAAAATAGACTATTATGCGCAACTTTCCCAACAAGTTTTATTGAATTTGAACATTGAATGCAAAAGTTACAGCACTTTGAAATTGATTGCTAGATTGTGTGAAGACACTTTTGGTCCCCTTGGGCGGTGAGGGATTAACTCACTGCGACTCAGCCGTCATTTTTAATTACTCGTTTCTAGAAATGGGCACCAATGCGATGGCTATGGCCCACCTGTCAGTTTTTCATTTTTAAAAGGGGCATTCATTCTCGTGACACAATTTGTAGGAAGAACGACATCGACGAAATATTCGTGCAACAATAGATTATACAGGAGTGACAGTGGCTGTAGCACTAGGAGCACAGTGCAAACATGCAATAGTGAAGGCAACAAGGTCGCTGCACTTCAGATCCCAAGTACGTGATTGGAACTACTATATAAGGTGAAGACTTTGTAACTTAAAGCGTTGATGAGATCACTGTTTGTCGTCTAGCTATGTAGAAAATGCATGACAGTTGCGAAGTGGTAGCACTATGTGCAGGAAAAAGCTACACATTGAAATTACATTTGTTTGATACAATGAATGCTTCAATAGTGACTGGCTAAAATTATATCAAATTTTGCTTTTACTCAGAATTTTTTGTCGTTGTACGTCTTCTTGTCTTCATTCATATCGTAGGAATTCTGACATTGTAGACTCACAGGTGATGTGGGTAGGTAGCTCTCTATTAAGATAAAAACTAACAGACAATGAATGAGTATAGTGGTCTTTTATTTGGACAAGTTTTACTATTCTCAACATTGGAAACTAAATGCAATAGTATTGACACATAAGTTTCCGCTCTCACCGTCAGCCGCTGTACTTATCTTCCAGCTACTAGAAAGACATATCCATGGATAGTGTGGGAA
This sequence comes from Climacium dendroides, assembly GCA_950106755.1. Lineage (NCBI taxonomy): Eukaryota > Viridiplantae > Streptophyta > Bryopsida > Hypnales > Climaciaceae > Climacium > Climacium dendroides. Next base: position 6,120,841 of record OX467084.1, on the reverse strand, counting down.
TCCGGAATCCGGAAACGGATCAATAATGCAAGAAATAGGTGCGAAAAATAAAAAAAAATAAAAAAATAATAGTTAGAGTGTGATTTTTGGACCAGATAACTTGAATTAGGAAATAAGCGTTCCGACACCACCCGTAACCGGAACTTATCCGGATCCGGAATCCGGACTCATTCGGAACACAGAAACCTACCGTATAGGTCCCGTAGCTACGGAGGTAGGGTACCGTTGAGACAACGGACCTGTAGCCGTTGTCCTTAAGACCGTAGAGAGACAATTTAGTACTTAAGCCGTCTTCCTAGGGTTTCCTCTTCCCTTTTCTGTTCTGTGTACCCGAGACTGTTTGTGTGAGTAGTTGAGAGAAAGAGTGGTGAGTTAGCAACTGAGGTAGAACTACTTTCCCTTCGTTCTCTCTTAGATCTTATGGCATCCGGACCAGTACGGAAGACAGCGGTATCTGCCCGGGTTATCTCTCCGGCCATTCCGGATAGCCCGGAACTACACAAACAGTTAGAGGAGGACTTGACTAGGTTAGGATGTGTCGGTTTACTACACCGACCGTGGAATCTCAAGAGTGAGGAGATGATTCAAGAGCTACTTCACGGTGTTCCGAATCAGTATGAGCTTACTTTGAGAGGACGACCAATCGCGTGGACAGAGGACATCTGGGCGGATGTTTATCAGTTCCGGAAGAGTGGGAACGGTTTAGCATCGAGGACGGACCGTTTTGTAGCCGGGAAGTTCACCGGGACTGCAAACCCTAAGGACGGCTTTGCTATCAGCGAGTGTAAGGACGAGAGACGTAGGCGGATCCTAGAGTTTCTGATTCCGATCTTATATCCGGAAAAGCCAACGCGGGTTACCATTACGGTGGCCAATACTATCTTTGGGGCTATGGAGAACCGGATAGTGCACTGGGGTAGGATCATAGCCGGGATAGTGGCTAAATTAGCGGATCACGTGACACGAGCTAAGGCGAGTCTAGTTAGCACGTATTTGTTTCATCTGTACCATCAACAGGAACTTTTGAGTGCGGCGGAAATAATTCAGTATGACACCGGAAAGACGCTCCTGTCATACGGACTTTCTGGGGAGGAAGTGGAGGATCCGGTCGAGTCTGAACCGGAAGAACTTCCCGAGGAACGTCTGACCAATCCAAGGACCAAGAAGAGGAAGTCAACCGATCCGGGGTCGAGAATCAAGCCACCGACAATGGAGAGAGGGGAGTCCAGCAAGGGACCTGAGATGGAAACAGAATCCGCATTTTTCAATGCGGGGCTCGAGTGGATACGTGAAGCCAAGGTACTTCACGACGGATTGTCGGATTTGGTGATAGATACCGCAGAAGTATTGAAGGTGGATCCGGATCAGATCGTAGAAGCTGTCAAGCGACTGCCCAAGCCGGAGGACCTGAAGAAGAGGGATGAGCGGATCCAGGAATTGGAGGCGGAACGGAATATACTCCAGGCCCGGGTGAATTGGGCGGAAGGAGAAATGGTAGCTGCGAAGGAGAAAGAGAAGGAGGCTCTCGCGCTGGTCAAGAATCTAACCAGGGCAGTCAACATCAAAGCCGACATCATCACGAAAGTTGCCTTGTTTGACTCAAAGATGATATCAGAAGGCCACATTACCGGAACCAAGGTAGTTACCATCCTCGTAGACTTCACCGCGAGAATAGAGCGAGTTTTCAAGGAGATCCAGAAGTTGTTGGCGGCCATCGACCCAAACCATGCGATGGATTTCTCCACCTTTCCGGAACTTCCTTTTGTCGCAGGTACCCCAGGAAAGCCAGTGGCGGATCAGGCAACCCGGATGGAGGGCCTGAGGGGGATACTCACACCAGCCGAGCCTTCCGCCAGTAAGATACGAATGACGGAGTTGAATCTGAGGCCAGCCTCGGAACCGGAACCGGAGTCTAGCGCGAAAATGGTTCCGGTGCCATCTAAGTTCTCAACTCCGGAAGTTCCCAAGGCACAAACAATGCCAAATTTGATGACCGGATCATTTAAGGTTCCGGGACAGCAGGTTAGGGGAGATCTCATCAATCGGATCGGTGGGATGACCAATCCGGCTCGGACTAATCCGAAAGGATTTGTGCACATGCAAGAGACCATGCTGGAAAAAGGAAGTGAACCCGCGACATTGGAGGATACAACACCAGAGAAGGAGAAGGAAGTCCAAGTCATTGAAGATTTTGACGAGGAGAGTGCCCACTCCACTTCCGGAATCGAAAATGACAGCGATCTGTCTCCAGCAACGCGCCATATCCAGACTCGGGCCACAGCGAAAACTACGCCAGCCAAGAACACGAAGGGGACGCCTACCAGCCAAGCGGGAAGTCGTTCAAAGAAAGGACGGAAGCCAAGACATTAGGATTGGTAGGAGAAGAAGTATAGGATCCGGAATGGGGTTCCGAGCTTGGACCCGGTTTCCGGAATTTTAGGCGGATAGTAAGGAAATCCGGTTATCTCGGACGGCTGTTAGTAATCTGTCCGGATATCTCGGGAGATTCAGGGATTGGTAGTCTGGATTTCCGGGTTTCCTTTTCAGGCTTTTAGGAGTTGACTTTGGGGTTTTGTGTTAGTATTTTAAGGGCAGGCAAGTTAGTTGTCTGCCATTCCATTCCATCCTACTCCATTGGATTTTCGTGCTTTCACGTATGTATTACAATTTTCTTTCCTTAATCTAAGTCAGCCAGGATACCTTTAGCTGCACTTTTTGCTTAGACAGGGTCTTTTTGAGCTGGGTGTATGCATGGGTGTATGATCTGGTACTGGAGAAAGAGAAGGGAGGGAGAGAAGGAATCCGGATCTTGAGCTACGGATCGTCTGGGAGTGGAGCTAGTCAGAAGGAATGCAAAGCTGAGTAAGGGAGAGCAAGTGCAACGTGCTTTTAAACTGCCGGAACAGCAATCCGGAATAGAGGGTAGAGGTCCATGCGAGTCCGGAACGAGGAGGGTGCGGAGTTAAGTAATCGCCAAAGGAAAGGATCTCCCACTACTTCGGAAAGTCTGCCAACCTCCCCCTTGGTAAATTGTCTTCTCCTTGAGATTCTATTCTTTTGGGTCTATAAGTTCTGATCCGTCGTTGTAGTAAGAGAGGTGTGAAAATTGCTCTGTGTGACCTGATTCCGGATCGGCCAATCTGGAAACTGTGAGAGAATATTCCTCCCTCCTCTTACAACTGTGTTGTCTTGGGTGTGTTGTTTAGTAGATTTAGAGTACAGAGAGAGAATAATTGTACAAGTGGTGAGTCCCCACCCCTTTCTAGATCAAGGGCGGACCCTCTAAGGATAAAACAGAGGCAACAAAAACCAGTGACGGAAGAGAGACGGAACGTAGATCCGGATGTGTCCGGATCCAGAACGGAATCCGGAATGTACTAAGTTTCCGAAACGAGATAGGGTAAGTGAAATAAGGGAGATTAAGTGAGTAGTCATAATCCGGATGCTTCTAATTCAATCGATATCATACTAGAGTTCCCTGGAACGATAATTCGTGTCATCTTACAACCATTTGTCGTTGTAAGGATACTTACGGCTAACTACGCGTACGACAGATAGTGAGGCGCCTCAAAGCCGACAATCAAGTCCACCATGCCCCCGACCGGTTCCTCTTGTAGGTATGTTTCCTTGCACTTCAAAGACCTGCGTAGCTCATGGAAAACGCCCACCTATGAATGTCTCCCATTTAATAGAGGACGCCATGTACAACTTTGATTTGATGACTTCAGACTGTCTTCAAATCTGTGCAAAACAATAGAAAGTTCTTCCTGTAACTATGACATATTAGAAGCGTAAGAGGTTGTCCACATGAGGTGGGCCAAAGAATTACAGTTGACCGTGCCTAAATATAGCTTGCTTACAATATGGCAACAAAACAAAAACTCAGCGGTAATGTAGTTGTCCATTTCGCTTCTTTTGAAGATGGAGTTCACTTGCACGATTTCAGTTTAATTTATAAGATACAGAGAATGTGAGTCATTAATGTACAATAGGGAAATCATTTACAGGGACGGCTTTACCTTGACAATTGCGATGATGGACTGCTGCTCGCCCTCTTCTTCCTTAGTCATTCAGAAATTGGCCTTCATCTCAATTTTCTAGGAAATGATTTTTACTGTACTTGTCATCCACTTGTTCTGTTAGTTCCACCATGTATGAACTGACTTCTACATGTGCCCTACTGTCTATGAGTCTGATGGTCTTCCTTGAACATCGATGACATAGGCATTTCAGCGTCCCCGTCAGAAGGTTGTAGACTCGCAAGAACTTCAGGAACTAGAAGCCCTTCTATAGTACAGTTGGGAACGCAGTAGATTGCTGCTGGACCTAGTAATGTGAAGCGGGCAAGGAAGGACATGGGACCCAACTGGAGTCCCCAAGAAGTTCATCTTTTAATTCGAGCTAAACGGGAGCAACACCTAGAAGAATTGGAAACTACAAACCCACGAGAGATGATGCTTTTAGACAACGTGAAGTGGGCATATATATCTCAACAAATCATGCTCGGTGGTTGCTCTACCTGTGTTCGAGACGGACCATCTTGCAAAACAAACACTATAAGGGAAAGGGGTCCAAAATGACAAGAATTCAACAGAAAATTATCGGAAATGACAGTACCTGTCAATTGCGAACCTATTCCTATCAATTCTTTGTTTTTGTCAACGCTTTGACACAAAACTATCCGAATTGACAACAAGCATGTATTGACAATATGTTGCTATCAAATGATGAGAATTCAATGAATTAAAATTTGTAAGATTGGAGGGTAGAGAGGCTGTTTTTATAGTGAAATGTATTGCCCATCAAGAATCCTCAAAAACTATGGGATAATTTAACAATGAGAGCTTGATCGCTCATTGTTAAAAATTGCAGGAATTGTGTTCAGAGTTTACATTGTCTCTAAATTTTGTTCATAACTTTTGATTGGAGAATCTAAATTTGAAACAGATTTTTGGAGGTAAAACTTAGATTGATTTCCCAACTTATCTTAGTTCAAAATTTTCTGAAAAAATATATGCTACTATACTTAAGTGAGGTTTGAAATTTCACTTTGAACACAATTCCTGCAATTGATATATCCCATATGAGTTGCCTTGCCTACCACCACCCTTTATGTATAAAGGAATTGTCTTCTTCACTTACCTCACTTGCAATAAGTGGCATTTGGAGGCATGTTTTTGAATGTGAAGCTTGATTTTCATAGATAATGGTTTTAAGTAGTAAAACATAATTAATCGGTTGTTTAGGAACAATGTGGCAAACTTGGGCCATGAGCTTAGAAATTATTAGTTTTTTTGACATCATGGATGAAAATCAGGTTGAAAAGGTTTCAAATTTTGATGACAACTAATGACAAAATTCTGTCAACTAATTGGCCAAATCAAAACGTTCCTACTGACAAAGCAATTGACAAATTTTTGTTAATTTGTTGTCAATAAGGACACATATATCCTTGTAGTTCTTGCAAGGTCTGTACAAAGCGCTTGAAAGCAACGTTGGACCACAAGACAAGATAGGCGAACCGCATCTCCGAATGACTTCAACCGGTCTCTGAGTTTCGGACAGAGTTCCGTAGTTTTGCGTCTGAGATCGACGGTCCGATGGCCTCTGTTGTTGCTTCGGCATGAGTAGGTGTTAGTGTCTCGTGAGAAGATTGAAGAACATCAGCTATATGGACGTCTGTTGTGTAGATCCTCTTGGCGGCACAAGTTCAGTGTCTGTACACATTTCCTCGCTGGGTCGAAATTCATTGTCTATGAGGTTGACCTTTCTGTGTTGGCTAGCCACAAGCCCGCTCCCAGAACCTATGTAAGTTGGGACAAACATCTGACCATTTCCGTTTGCCGTTGAATAGCCAAATGGGCATTGTTGTTAGCTGTAGTTGTGGAGTCATGTAGCCTCCTATCTCTATCTCTTTGATAACTCATTTGCTCTTGAAATAGACATAGGTGGATATCAAGTTTGGAGCGTTCCACAGCCAAAGTGGCATTAGCAATGGCTTGCATTTGCGATGCCATCACAACCCCTGTAGCTTTTGTACCCTCAGCAATGACTATGTGGCTGGATGTGACTTTCCGTCGCACTGCTGTATTTCCGGGTCGTCGTTGGCTACCGGTAGCAGTGGTATTTGAAGAGCTGACTAGATGCAGTATTACACCAACTGGTATTCCTGCATAGGGTTTGTCGGTACTGCCACCATGAACTAAAGATGTTGTAGTTCCTCGAGATGGTGTTGGTAGGGGTCGTTCATCTAATCCATTGCTAGAGGTCACAGTCGTGTTGGGAGGAGCGAAATGATTCAAGGGCACCTATGAACCGGAGAGCCCTGCTTTAGGGAGTTCCTGAATGGTGTCATGGTCACCGTCATGTACAAGTGCATCATAATTGCCATCTGAAGGAGAGAGTAAATCGTGGACATGAAGAGGATTAATAAGTAGATGAGCACGAAACCACTCATGAATCGCATTAAAGTACTCGCGATTGAATTGTCGAGGAAGCCTTTTCGCCTCCTTCTATTGAGTACTCAAATCCCAGTACTCTGATAAGTTATGTCCTGAGCAGCTATTGAAGTCTACAATCTTTTTGTACTCTGGTAGGAGTTGGTTCCACTTCCACTACAAGAATATCTGTGTCCTTATTGACAACAAATTAACAAAAATTTGTCAATTGCTTTGTCAGTAGGAACGTTTTGATTTGGCCAATTAGTTGACAGAATTTTGTCATTAGTTGTCATCAAAATTTGAAACCTTTTCAACCTGATTTTCATCCATAATGTCAAAAAAATAATGATTTCTAAGCTCATGGCCCAAGTTTGCCACATTGTTTCTAAACAACCGATTAATTATGTTTTACTACTTAAAACCATTATCTATCAAAATCAAGCTTCACATTCAAAAACATGCCTCTAAATGCCACTTATTGCAAGTGAGGTAAGTGAAGAAGACAATTCCTTTATACATAAAGGGTGGTGGTAGGCAAGGCAACTCATATGGGATATATCAATTGCAGGAATTGTGTTCAAAGTGAAATTTCAAACCTCACTTAAGTATAGTAGCATATATTTTTTCAGAAAATTTTGAACTAAGATAAGTTGGGAAATCAATTTAAGTTTTACCTCCAAAAATCTGTTTCAAATTTAGATTCTCCAATCAAAAGTTATGAACAAAATTTAGAGACAATGTAAACTCTGAACACAATTCCTGCAATTTTTAACAATGAGCGATCAAGCTCTCATTGTTAAATTATCCCATAGTTTTTGAGGATTCTTGATGGGCAATACATTTTACTATAAAAACAGCCTCTCTACTCTCCAATCTTACAAATTTTAATTCATTGAATTCTCATCATTTGATAGCAACATATTGTCAATACATGCTTGTTGTCAATTCGGATAGTTTTGTGTCAAAGCGTTGACAAAAACAAAGAATTGATAGGAATAGGTTCGCAATTGACAGGTACTGTCATTTCCGATAATTTTTTGTTGAATTCTTGTCATTTTGGACCCCTTTCCCTTATAGTGAAGCGACCAATATAGTGAGCACTTGTAGTTTAGAAACACTTAAGTAGTACTATAGTATAGTTCATAAAAAGTAGCAACTCCAGTGACCTCCAGGAAGTCCCTGTTGCACCATGGACACTTTTGTCGGACGCATGAGTAGTCACCGTGCAGCCTTGCCCGGTTGTGGGAGCACGGAAATCCGGTTTTTAGGTTTAGAAGGGAAATAAGGGGATTAGAACTCCTTATTCCCTATTTTTTTCGTTTTTCTTTAGAAAAATAAATCGTAAGTAGTTAGGAACCGGATACCGGAATAGGGTTATTCTAGAATAGAGGGTAAATGTACACTAGACCTTTGTACTTTTCACGTCACAATTCAATTTTCTCAAAGGACATGGTTTTCTACTTGTTGATACTCAAACTTAAAAGTTATTTTTACAACTTTTGTTTTGTTTTCCTAGATGCTACATTTGTATAGTCCACATGTACATTATTGTGTTTGTTGAGAAACTTCTTTGAGTGTGTTAAACTTGTACTTTTGTAGATTATTAGTAAGAAGTCACAATCAATTTTGTACTACAATCATGTGAAAAAGTACAATTTTTTTGGCCTTAGAAAACTTCAATTTTGATTTCCTTTCTATGGAAAAGACAACAAAGGATCTTCTATTGGAATCTACTATTGAATTTATGAATATGTCACTCTTGTAGCAAAGATCTAGGAAAATAATACAATTTGAGTTGACAATGGATAATTCATTAAAAAGTGTGTCTTTTCAAAATTGCCTTCAAGATTCTAGATGTTATTGGCTAGTTCTAAAATGGCTTTATGATGAAATTTGAATATTTTTGTTTTTCCACCTTCTATTTCATTTTCTTTAGTAAATTTGTACTTTTAGAACACCAAAATTGTGCCAAAAGTATATGGGGTCTAGTGTACTTTCACCCTAGATAATAGTGTTAACAAAAGTAACCGGAGACCGGAAACCGAAAACCCGGAAACGGGATAGTTAGGTCAAGAATAGGGTAGAGTGAGTTTTATCAGAAACCGGAAAACGGAAGAAAATAGAGGACCGGAAACAGGAAACGGATAGCAGGCAATCTGGGTATAACGGGTGCCTACCTAGCTCTAGACCATACTCGAGAGCAGGTCTATTTTTCGGGAAACGGTCACCTGTAACGGTCCCATGTGAATGAAATTAGCTCTAGAAAGTTAAAATAGAAGGGGCAAGTGGCTGAGACCTCCTTTTACTTGAAAGCTGCTTTAAGAAGAGGTTTGTAAAGTGCATCCGCGGTGTCTTTATAGGTTAGCCGAAGGAGGAGTTACGGGCGCATCCAATCTAATTTACGGTCTAAATTAGGGGAAGACAGGTCTCAAGAGGAGAGCACTCTTACAAGTTCATAAATGAGCGTTAGAATTAGAAGTGTTCTATTGGAGTGACTCTTGAGGAGGATCCCTGAGTGGAGTGAGAAGATTAGAGCACTAGTAATTTTGAAACCTCAAAGAGTGATTCCGGTTACTGATAAGCTTTAGAGAAAGCAGTCCACGATAGTGAGAGAGGAGGTAGTAGTGTCTTTACGCATGGTGAAGCCAGTAGTACCAACTGATCCAAAAGAAAAGGCGGAGCTAGAAGAGGACCTCCGGTAGATGGAATGTGAAGGCTTTTTAGTCCGGCCGTGGAACTTGAAGGATGAGGATATTGGGAGGGAGGTGATCGGCGCACCATTGAAGAAATGGAAGGGGATGTTGAAGGGCCGACCCGAGGACTGAACTCCAGCGCTATGGCGAGAAACATACGATTTCAAGAAAACGGGCAAAGGATTGGCTTCGCGGACGGCCCGTTTCTTTGTTGGTAAGTTCCAGAATCCTCCCACGAAGAAGGATGGCTTTTCTATAGCGGAATGTATAAACGTTAGGGAGAAGTGGTTGATGAAGTATCTTGCAGCTATCCTTAATCCAGAGCAGCCGAATAGGATTACGATCACCTTGGCAAACACCATTTTTGGTGCACTGTCGGGTGACCGGAAAATAGATTGGGAAGTAGTGGTGAGGGATCAAACAAAGAGGTTGGTAGGGGGCTTAGGGAAGTCTAAATCTTCCCCTATAACCCCTTTCCTCTATCACTTGTACCAAGCTCATAGTTGGCTTATGAATAGAGAACTAGATTCATACGATACAGTCAAAGCCATGTCGGAATTTGAAATAGAAGACCCGGATGAGGAAGTCGGGTAGGAAGAGGAAGATTCAGAGGCCGAGATAGGTGGAGATACTCCACAGGTCGAGGAAACTAAGTCACAATGGAGGAGGCAGGATCGGAAAGATAAAGACTCGGAAATAGGAGAGGGAAATAAGGGTGTCGATTCGGTCTGGAACCAGGATCCCCTGGGTCGGATTGTGAAGGAACTCAGTGAGTTCCGGGTCCAGTATAGAAAGAATCAAGAGACAATCCAAGAGCTATGCCAACTGTTGGGGATCAGTCAGCCACAGCAACTTGTTTCTCAACTGGACTGGAAGTTGAAAGAGGCGGTGAAGAGAGAGTTGAGCAAGGCCACACATAAGGTGGACCAGCTGACGAAGGAGATGGAGGACAAGAAAGAAGAACTGGACCAGCAGAAGAGGTTCACCAACACAGCCTTGGAGAATCTTTAGGCGATCCGGGAGTTCATCGACAATCCGAGCGAAGTCATCAACAAAGCGATGCTATTTGACGAAAAAGTGATGGAGACCGGAAAGCAGATTCCAGCCAATCTAATGATGGCCCTAGTGTCCTACCATCGCAAGACGGAGGCAATAGTAGAGCCACTACACGAGGTGATGAAGGAGGTAGAAGAATGAGGAGAGCAGGAGCAGGAACCGGAACCGGAGCTCGCACCAGTACCCCTTCCGGTACCCGCAGAAGAAGTTCAGGTAAAGGACAAGGTGGAGGACGTACCAAACTCCCCCATCTGGCATGAGGGAAAAATGATTTTCCTACTGGGGGAAGTAACGGACATTGCTCTCAATGTAGTAGAAGTAGTGAAGGTTGCTAATGAGGAGAAGACCGGAGAAGTGGAGACAACAGATAAGGCGAAGAAAGCATCGGAGGAGGTGAAGGCCGCAGATGAAGAAATGACGAAATCTGGACCAGAACCGCCCGAGAAGAAGAATGTGCCCAAACTAGGGCTGAGCAGCAAGTTTATCGACCTAAATGAATCATCTCTAGTTTCTCCAATCCCTCCTGCAAAGAAGGAGAAGGTATTTCCCTCCACCCCACTCAAATTAGCTTTGGAGAGTGAATCAGGGTCAAGGGTGGATCCGGGAACGGTGGAACAATTAGGGAAAACACTCCTCAGAGTGCTAGGGCCAAGGTTCCACCCACACTAACCACGCAGAAGAAGAAGCCTCCAATTATGTCAGCAAAGAAGAAAAGGTCGATTCTAGAGGACGATGACGAGGAGGAAGAAAAAGAAGAAGAAGACGAGGATGAAGAATCCGGAATTAAGGAAGACTCGGACCCGGATTCTGACCCGGATCAAGCACTGGCAGAGACTCGGGCGACTAAGGCTGCAGCATCCAAGAAGAAGAAGCTTGCCACTCGGGATAAGGTACGCCAAGGATAGAAGACCAGAACCGGAAAGAAGCCGGCCGCAAAGAAGATAAGAACTTAGAAAGTTACGTAGGGTAAATTTCTGAGGATAGGGTGGTGAAAATCTAAAGTTTTGGAATAGCTGTACATAATTAGGAAGTTTACTTTTTGAGTGACACGGCCACTAGCAGTTGGAAAGTGACCGGGTCCGTAATTATAGGATCTGAGATCCACTTTTAGCGGAAGTAGTGGGAGTTTGAGTGAAAGTCAACAGGGCTAGAAAATAGTAAGGGAATGAAACGTGTTTGGCCCTAATTGGCTGGAGCGTTACTTTTAAGTTAGGATTTTGAGGGAGTAGTTTAGTATTTAAATCCGGGACTTCTTTGGTCCCAGTGTGCATCTTTATCTTACCTTCTTATATTCATGAGCACCTGGGAGTTCGCTCTTGGCGTAATTGAAAGAAATTATAGTTGTGTGTACTTGACACTTGTCCGTATTTTAGAAGTCCAGGCTGAAAAGTGAGTGTAAGTGGATACAAGGTGTGCCCGGATGCTGAGTTTATCCAGTCCAGTATTGGGTTAGTGTGCGTGGGCAGAGGCAGAAGGGATCTCTAATGTGGTGTCGTAGCACAGGAAAGCAAAAATCCTTCTCTAAGGCTCAATATTTCTTAAAAGAGGCCTTAAAGTGACTCGAGTATCGTTCCCACGAAGATCGAATTTCCTAGGTTCACAATTACCGCAAAATGGTAGAGTGATGGTCACGAAACACACACAAACACAAAACCCCAAGCAAAACAATAGACCGGAACTTCCACTTGGCCTCCTTGTTTCCTTGGACAAACACGACCAGATCCCTCCGGTCCAACAATTACTAATACACGTTAGACCGGATCTTCCTGATTTAACAATACTGACCGGATCTAATCCGGTTTAACATCCACTTGTTTATCACACCGACTCTCTAACTGGTTAGTTTACTATCCCATAGCTTTACACTACCCTGTACTTTCCCAACACTTCTATTCACATACCTCAAGTAGTATCCCGTATTTACGTATTACAGACCGTAATCGGAATCCGCGTTTCCACAGATCTAACCTTAACCTCTAGTATTCACATCCGGTCCAGACCTCTACTCGTAACCATGTCGAGTTTAACCTCTCGAAGAGGGATCTACTAATTGGGATTTAGGAAGGAAGCTTAACTCCTACCCTCCGATTTTAAAGTGTCAGAAGTTTCACTATGTGATCAAACTTTTAAAAATAAACTTTCAAATCCTACAAATGAGAAAACAGACCGTCCTTACAGTAGGAAAAGAAACGCAGTCATGTCCAGCAAGTCACGTAAGCCGGTCCAATTCCTCCTAACCAATGCTACAACGACAGCCTACTGAATTAGTCCTAAATCCGGTCTGAACTAGCGGGGAAGAGAGGGGAAACGAGCGCTGCGGAGGTATGCTAACCCTTACTCTTTCCGAAGAGTGGCCCTCATCCGTACTCCTTCCGAGTCCATTCCTAGTCCACACTAGAAATCCCTTCTGCCTCCATCTACATGCACTAATTCAATACTGGATCGGATAAACTCAGCATCCGGATACACCTTGTATCCACTTACATTCACTTTCCAGCCTGGACTTCCAAAACACGGACAAGTGTCAAGTACACACAACTATGATTTGTTTCAATCACGCCAAGAGCGAACACCCAAGTACTCATGAATATAAGAAGGTAAGATAAAGATGCACACCGGGACCAAAGAAATCCCGGATTTAAATACTAAACTACTCCCTCAAAATCCTAACTTAAAAGTTACACTCCAACCAATCAGGGCCAAACACGTTTCATTCCCTTACTATTTTCTAGCCCTGTTGACTTTCACTCAAACTTCCACTACTTCCGCTAAAAGTGGATCTCAGATCCTATAATTACGGACCCGGTCACTTTCCAACTGCTAGTGGCCGTGTCACTCAAAAAGTAAACTTCCTAATTATGTATAGCTATTCCAAAACTTTAGATTTTCACCACCCTATCCTCAGAAATTTACCCTACGTAACTTTCTAAGTTCTTATCTTCTTTACGGCCGGCTTCTTTCCGGTTCTGGTCTTCTATCCTTGGCGTACCTTACACCGAGCGGCAAGCTTCTTCTTCTTGGATGCTGCAGCCTTAGTCGCCCGAGTCTCTGCCAGTGCTTGATCCGGGTCAGAATACAGCTCCGAGTCTTTTTTAGTACCGGATTCTTCATCCTCGTCTTCTTCTTCTTCTTCCTCCTCGTCATCGTCCTCTTCTTCTGTGTTGATACAATTGGAGGCTTCTTCTTCTACGTGGTTAGTGTGGGCGGAACATTGGCCCTAGTACTCTGAGGAGTGGTTTCCTCAATCGTTCTACCCTTCCCGGATCCTTGCCCCTGTGATCCGGTCTTCCTTTCCTCCATTGATCCAGTTTCACTTCTCAAAGCTAAGTTGAGTGGGGTGGAAGGAAATACCTTTTGTATCTTTGCAAGAGGAGTTGGAGAAACTAGAGATAATTCATTTAGGTTGATAAACTTGGTGCTCAGCCCTGGTTTGGGCACGTTCTTCTTCTCAGGCGGTTCCGGTCCAGATCTCGTCTTCTCTTCAGCTGTGGCCTTCACCTCCTCCAATGTTTCCTTCGCCTTGCTTGCTGTTTCCACTTCTCCGGTCTTCTCTTCCTCAGCAGCTTCTACTGCTCGCGCTGCATTAAGAGCAACGTTAGTTACTTCCCCCAGTAGGGAAGTCATTTCTCCCTTAGACTCCGATTGGATGGAAGAGCTTAGTACGTCCTCCACCTTGTCCTTCGCCTGAACTTCTTCTGCGGTGACCGAAAGGGGTGTTGGTGCGAGTTCCGGTTCCTGCTCCCGCTCTCTTCTGGTTTTCGGTTTCTAATAAAACTCACTCGGACCTACTCTTGACCTATCTATGCCGTTTCCGGGTTTTCGGTTTCGGGTTTCGGGTTACTTTTGTTAACACTATTATCTATTCTAAAGTAACCCTATTCCGGTATCCGGTTCTTAACTACTTACGGTCTACTTTTCTAACGAAAAACGAAAAAAAATAGGGAGTAAGAAGCTCTATTCCCCTTATTTCCCTTCTAAACCTAAAGACTGAATTCCCGTGCTCCCACATGTGGACTAGGAATGGACTCAAAAGAAATATGGAGGAGGGGTACTCTCCAGAAGAAGTAAGGCTTAGCACGCCTCCACAGCGCTCGTTTCCCCTTTGGTCCCCGCTAGTTCAGACCGGATTTAGGACTAACTCAGTAGGTTGTTGTTGTAGCATTGGTTAGGAAGAATTAGACCGGCTTGTGTGACCTGTTGGACATGACTGCGTTTCCTTTTCAATTGTAAGGACGGTCTGTTTTTCATTTGTAGGATTTGAAAGTTTATTTTTGAAAGTTTGATCACATAGTGAAACTTCTGACACTTTAAAATCGGAGGGTAGGAGTTAAGCTTCCTTCCTGAATCCCAATTAGCAGATCCCTCTTCGTTCAGAGATTAAACTTGACATAGTTACAAGTAGAGATCTGAACCGGATGTGAATACTGGAGGTTAAGGTTAGATCTGTGGAAACGCGCACTACAGCAAAAGCAGTATTTTATGACTGCAAAATATGACTGCAGTAAGTCGTAAAATAAAAAAAATGACTCACGCAGAAATCACTGTAGATGACTCGGAATATAACTAACTCCAATCGTTTAGAAGCAGTCGCTTCAGACATCAGTCATATTGGTAGTCATATGGATTGAGGGATATAAATACCCATTTTTAGCCATAGTATGCCAACTAGGCGTATACTTTGACTATCCTAGGGGGGGGTTGACTTTTTTTTGGATTGCCCGGGCAAATAAAAAAATCCTATGTGGAATACGACTATGTCGAGTCATATTTTTTGATGACGTGGAATATGACTGCGATGAGTCATATTTTTTGATGACGTGGAATATGACTGTGATGAGTCATATTTTTTGATGACGTGGAATATGACTATGGTGAGTCATATTTTTTGATGACATGGAATATGATTGTGGTGAGTCATATTTTTTGATGACGTGGAATATGACTATGGTGAGTCATATTTTTTGATGACATGGAATATGATTGTGGTTAGTCATATTTTGCAGTAACATAGAATATGACTGCGGTGAGTCATATTTTGCAGTAACGTGGAATATGATTGCAGTGAGTCATATTTTGCAGTGATGTGAAATATGACTGCGGTGAGTCATATTTTGCAGTGATGTGAATTATGACTATGGTGATTCATTTTTTGCAGTGATATGGAATATGACTGCGGTTAGTCATATTTTGTAGTAACATGGAATATGACTACAATGAGTCATATTTTTGGGGTACATGGAATATAACCAGGGTGAGTCATATTTTGCAGTAATGTGGAATATGACTGTGGTGAGTCATATTCTTGTTAGTGTGAAAAATGATTCTCATGAGTTATATTTTTGAATGATGTAGAATACGACTCTCGTCAGTCATATTACTAACTACAATCACATTTTTAATGCATTTTAAATGGACATGATATATAACTATCATACATCAAGATGATTTGACAGTTGAATAAAAAGTCTCATGCAATTAAAAATGAATACATAATATATGATTTTAGAGATGTATGAGAGATAATCATATTAAAGAAGGAGAATGTAAGAACAAATACAACTATCTTCATTGACATTTATTAGTCACTAATACAAAATATATATATTACAATGAATCATTCACACAATTCAATAAGGCCTACAATCCTTACAATAATGTGAAGATGACTTCATTGGGTTGTAAGTAGCCTCCAATGTCTTTGTTTCAACTTTTGGTGCCTGCATATACAATTAAAGAAATGAGAGGTTAATTTTTAGTGATTGAACAACAAAGCTCAACCTTCAAAAATTTATAACAACACAAAATATGTAGCTCAAGTTTAGGATAGGAAGAATAAGATTGATAATGGAGAAAATAAGAAAAAAAAGATAAGTATTAAGAAATAACAAGAAGTAAAAGTTAAGATACAACAAGAAATAAGAAGCAACAATTAAGCAACAACTAAGACACAACAAGAAACAAGAAATAACAACTAAAACGCAAGAAGAAACACAAAACAAGAAACAACAATTAAGACACAACATGAAGTAACAATTAAGATACAAGAGGAAATAAGAAGCAACAATTAAAACACAAGAAGAAACAAAAAGTACCAACTAAGACATAACAAGAAACAACAAGAAATGAGAGTGTAGATGCAACAAGAAGAAATAAGAAGCAAGAACTACAAAACAAGAACTAAAAAGAAGAAAGAGTTCAAATGCAAGAGAAAAAAAGAATTTAAATGCAACAATAAGAAGCAAGAAACATGAAGTAAAGAGCAATAAGAAACAAGAGTTGAGATGCAACAAAAAGCAACAACAAATGAGAGCTAAGGAACAATAGAAGGTAAAGAAGAAGAACCACAAGAAGTAACAGTTAGGGTTTCAAAACCCTAAAAAGTGGCGGCTAAGGTTCTAAAACCCTAAAAAAATAATGGCTAGGATCTCAAAACACTAAAAAAGTGGTGACTAGGATTCAAAATCCAAAAAAATAGGTGACTAGGATTTCAAAATTTTAAATGATGGTTTATTTATATTTTTTTTAGAATTGCCCGTATTTTTCTTGAATTGTTCAAAACAAAAAAAAATTCACTACTATGAAAATATGATTGATAATATGACTCAACGTTCCCAAACATGTTCCCTACGTTCCCTATGAAGTACTTTGGTATTCCTAATGGCTGTATAGTATACACTTATGAAGTAAAAGGCGTAAAAATGACTGGTAGTCATATTTCTCCCAAAAGTGTTGGCCTTCAAGAATATGACTGCAAGCAGTCGCTAGTCATCCTCAGTCATAATTCTGCAGTCATAAAACACTGCCATTGTTGTAGTGGCGGATCCCGGTTACGGTCTGTAAAACGCAAATACAGGAAACTACTAGAGGTATGTGAATAGAAGAGTTGGGAGAGTTACGGGATAGTGTAAAGATGTGGGGTAGGAAACCAACCAGTTAGAGAGTCTGTGTGATAAACAAGTGGGTGTTAAACTGGATTAGTCCGGTCAGTGTTGTTAGACCATGAAGATCCGGTCTAACGTGTATTAGTAATTGTTGGACTGGAAGGATCCGGTCATGTTTGTCCAAGAAAACAATGAGACCAAGTAGAGTTCCGGTTTATTGTTTTATTTGGGTTTTTGTGTTTCATGACCATCACTCTACCATTTTCCGGTAATTGTGAACCTAGGAATT
The DNA here is from genome assembly GCA_950106755.1 of Climacium dendroides. Classification (NCBI taxonomy): domain Eukaryota; kingdom Viridiplantae; phylum Streptophyta; class Bryopsida; order Hypnales; family Climaciaceae; genus Climacium; species Climacium dendroides. The sequence goes on along the minus strand of OX467084.1, from coordinate 6,103,482 downwards.
CGATCTTCGTGGGAACGATATTCGAGTCACTTTAAGGCCTCTTTTAAGAAATATTGAACCTTAGAGAAGGATTTTTGCTTTCCTATGCTACGACACCAGTCAGTCAAAATACCTACACCTTGCATGCCATGTATACTTTCTGTACATGAATACAACCACCTTCCTGCAATGCAAATTCCATTATACACTCCCACTTCACCAACTGCTGAAGGACAAGAAACAGTTCAAACCAAAAATCTTTAGTATTTCTGCTATTTCTGACTCGAAGTAGACCTCATCATGAAAAGATCGACGATGCATTACGAACTGCAATTAATCGAAACAAGACATGAATCCAATATTTAAATTAGTGACAAATGTACCTAGGTAATCTTCCTCCTCACAGTCTGTCCATAATCATGAACACATAGTCTTGTAAGGTACAGGACTAGCCTGCATGAAATTTGAATTGCCACTTTGAGAATGATGCAAACAATATGAGATGTTTACCGAAAATGAAAACGAGTCACTTCTTGGAACCATGACCACCAGTGCTCTCTCTCATTCATTTCTGACTTGGTAGGCATCCCTATTCGAACCAGATTTCTCACATCTCAATTTGTATCAATCATGTAGGTTTCACTTCAATCGTAGTTGAAACCATTCATTCAAATGGAATTAACCTGCATTGACTGCAATCAATTAACAACATCTTGTTCAACGCAGTAGTCCTGACAGAGCCGTGTACTGGACAATAAGGAAAGTAAACGGAGATAACATGGGTTCATCAACGATTACGGAATCATCACGCAAGGTCAGTAAGAGCCTCTAACGACTAATCGACAATAAAAGGAATTTATTGTTCTGTGACCATTTGATCTCATGTCGTTGTTGTCATGTCCAATGCTAGGTACTACTGTGCCAGTGAACATCATAGCCGACCAGTTCCCAACTTCCACGACTACAGGTTTTGTTGGAAGGCATTCACTTCTTTGTCCTTTCGCAAACACCTGCCATAGTTCTCCAAATGAGAGCAATGAATAGTTACAACATTCTCGTGAACTGACAGTTTAAGCATGAAAACAAGGATGAAGACTACCAAAATTTGAAGACGTGCAGAAACTTCTTAAGTACCTTCGTCAAAACTGCTAATCCAGTAGCACTCAGTTGGATTGAACTTGCACTTGTACCAGGAATTCGGGTTCAACAGCTGTACCGAATCCAACACAGGAACACGTACTCTTGTTCTGTCTTATCGAAACTTCCCATAGATACGAAATGTACTTCTTCGATTCACTACGTTGTTCCCAGTTTTTTGAGCAACCAACGACATCGACCGAGGAAGCACTGGTCGTCTGAACTTGCCACCAAAACTGAAGTCACAATCTTTAGCGCTACCATTATCGAAACTGGTTCCTCCATCGACCTGGTCCACTCCACAGGATCCATTTCCTCCAAGAGGTCCTCCACCGTCACTCCTCCAACACTGTTGACATCAATCCGCAATGGTGATCCCTGTTTTTATTTAAGAGCGAAGTTCTACGAAATTCAGATGCATCAATCATGCATTCTACAGTTGATAATTGAAGGGAGACAGTTTTTCTACAGTGCTCACTCTCAATTATAGGAACATAGAATTGAAGGAAATGAGGTTGCCACTTACGCCATGCAATGAAAGTACTCAATGCGAGTTATATTAATAGAACTACAAATGTACATTTACAGAAAAGAAAATTCAAAAAGCGGGACTACACCATTCCGCTATTAGTCAGGAGAGGGTATGTATCCTAAAGACAAGAAAGCAAGTCAGTTGCCACTGACGACAATGACATTAGAACGTTGGGGAAGAAACAGAGAGGCCTGCCTTTCTTGAAAAACTACAAGGCAGGACGACCCCTGGTAGTCAAGTATACACCTAGTTGTTGCCGTTTCTCCTGCGCTGTTGTGGATGCTACGTCGTCTGAGTTCACAACTCTTGCGTTGGTACTTCCTTGGCCATGACGCAAAGTCTCGCCGAGAAACTCCTCTTCATGGAGACCTTCTTCTTCCAGAATGCGAAGGAAGTCCTCTACTTCATCGTGTGATTGACGGAAGAGGATGTTGTGCAAGATCGCACAACATACATCAATGTGAGGTAGAAAAGTAAGGTGCAGCTTTGATTTCCCTAGCAACTCACGAAAGCACTGTTTTAAAATTCTGAAGGCGTTTTCCACTACAGCATGACCTCTTCGAACTTTCCTATTCAACAAAGTCTCAGGAACAGACAAGTGCGTGTCTTCTTTGTAGGGGACTACAATCCATGGTAACAAACTAACAATGGGTATTCCAAATCTACAATGAGGTAAGGGCTGAAGCCATCGACGGATGGAGCACTGTTGAAGAGGTTGCCATGTGTTGCCAAATTAAACAGCGACGACCTCCTCAACATGCGACTTTCATTAGTTGAACTAGGCATACTGACATATAAATCCAGGAATCGCTTGTCACTATCCACTACAGCTTGACAGTTCATGCTATATCCTCCCATCTTAAAGTAGTAATAATCTGCCGAGGCATGAGCAGGTTTCGCTATGCACAACTGCACACCATCTAGAGCACCAACAATAGCAGGTAGTGAGCAAAGGTCTTTGAATTTCCGCTGGATTTCACTCATGTGTTCACCTAGTGGCCATGAGATTTCTTGATGCAAACAATCATTTATGCCGTGCACAACGTGTCTCAAGATTTTGGAGACAGTGCTTCTTCCAATGGTGAACATCTCACTGCAAACAGTGAGATTCGCACCATGTGCTAGATTGAAGAGGATGCATGTAACACGTACCAACACTGGAACATCGGCACAGTAGTTCGTATCTTGTTTTTGCACATGCGGTCGAAGGACTTTGGCCAATGCAAATACTGCTAGTTTAGTCATCCTGAACATCGACACCCATTGTCTATTGTCATACTGTTGAACAAGGAACCTGCAAAACCATGTTGTGGAACGTGGTTTCACCCAGTACTCCACCTCGTCATGGTAAACATTTAATGTTGCGTAAAGCCTAAAATTCAGCAGCGCAGTAGTCATGGAGCTCAATGTATCACAACCAATGCTGCCATCATTGTCCAACACAGAGGGCAACAGCTCATCTATTCTATTACATTGCTCTGTTTTCTGTGGAAGTAGACAGCCATTGTCGGCATTCACAAGGAGAAACAATAGCCAAGTTGTATAAATCAGCGCTAGGCCACCAAAGTCCCACGAATCCATAGCTACTACCTCATCGAATATGATTTCCCTTCAAACGATAAGAGGAAGAAGAAGTGAGTGACTACTATGAAGACTAAGTAATGATACAGAGCACGACAGAAATGCAAGCAGCATCACTATTTCTAAATAGTGGAGCGTAGCGATATAAAAAATAAGAAAGCACGTGACTAACAGCGTGCTGTCTCTTGGAAACCTAATGTCACAATCGCTATACAACCTAATGATGTTGTTGTTCTACTGGAGACTGCATTGCGCTCAAGTCTAATGTAGTAGTCTTTCTAAATAAGACAGAGGATGTGGCCGATGCAAATGGATGACATGATGACAAAGACAATAGGTACAAGAGAAGGTAAAGAAAGAAAAAAAAGTTAAGCGATTGCGTACCACGATGTGAACTACTGCGTTGCCAAGTTCGAACGCCTTCTTCTTACTGTCAATACGACTCATTGACGCTACTAACTCAGAGAGAGAGAGAGGCTGCCTATCAGTGTTGTTTGCTCCGCACTTTGTTGCAGTGACTACGATGGACCTGAAATGACCGCAATGTTCACTTCTTCCCCGAACTCAGCTTGTCGAGGGGGATCACTGCAACTCCCGAGTCCTTCCGCAACAGCCCTCCGCTGCGACTCTCTCTCACCTGCCGACCGCTTAGGACTTCGTGAAGCACACATCGCAGAAGCAACTCTGTAGGACCCACCAGTACTTCCGACTACAGTTGTGCGGACACCCTTCTCTTCCCGTCGCGTTCCTTCCTAACGTTACAAAAATCCTGACAAGCCTGACCGCGCTGCTTTAAATACCTCTACTACCATGCCTCCGGTTTGGTTCCGAGGTTGCTGACCTATTCACTGTCCTTCTCTTTGTTCGAGGTGGCCGTTTAACTAATCACAACGTTCCTATCTACTACTCGATAGGGACAGACCCTAAGCCTTACAAGAGTTGTCATTGGAGCTCATAAGTATATTTGTTGTGAATGCGGGTGTAATTTCACAAAGTGCACTCAGTGATATTCCATTTGTAAGCATACAATTGGATGAACAAAAGGAATAAGGTACATACACTCACAATCAACTCTGCCCCTAATGCAATATTTACATTTGGACAAGAAAGCATTAAAAAAAAAACCTAGATATGTTGATGACATAAGATACACATCTCACGTCTCTTAAGAAAGGGAAAATACCATGAAAAAATTGGGCCTTTTGGAGTGCGTTTACAACATGGAAAGTTTATATAATGAAAGACTGTGTGCATGCACGTAATCAATATGGAATTTTTTGGCTCCCATTGTTGATTGAACATGTATCTAATATTGTTTCTATGCTCTTATGTTCTCAAAGAGTATACTATACATTTTGGATGTGTTTTATTAATGAAGAAGGATAAAATTTGATATGTGTAGAGGAAAATGATGAGCCTTCTTTTATAGAAAAAAATGAATTACAAAAATTTGTCTAGACCCAAAACATATATGAAAACAGTCATGGAGAATTCCATTACAAAATACCAATTTCTTACCACTATGTAGGCTATCGTAACATAACACTTTTTACCAATGAAGTAGAGGCCCATTTGCATCTTTAAAAAAAGTGATTTTTATAGTGAACAATTTAATTGTTTTATATGTCCCTTCAACCCATTTCAATCCTTAAACTAATTGATAAGCCCCTCTCAAGAATCTAATAAAATATTAATACTCGTATACGATAGGACCTCCAAATCCATGATCTCCCAACCAAACCAATGTTGAAAAACCCAGTGGCTAGTTCAAAGTTATCTGGAAGAATTGGAAAAAAAATTGGTTGTAATTTGAAAACATTGGCATAAAACCGGTGAAAAAATCTATAAAATTTCTATTTTGAATAAAAAATTAGAGAAAATAACGGAACTCAATTCTTCAAAAACCGGTTCAATTCGAAAACTAAAGGAAATTAACCGGTAAAGCTCAAAAAGTTTCCAACCAAACACCCCATCAACCAAGTCCCCAGCTGTCTGACACATGCCCCAGCCCCAGCCCAAACTCAAAGACCGATGCCATAGATCAAGCGATTCCTGACCCCAAATCAACAGACGGGACCTCAACGAGCCATACAGGACCTCGATATCCTCACGCAACACCTCGCCGGCTCTCATGAAGAGTATCACCACCCGTGTTGCAAAATGGGGTGGAGGTTTGGCTTGCAAAATCACTGTCCATCCATTTTGCAAGGTGGGTGGAAATGGGCGCCCCACCCCTAACATGGTAACAAGCCAAGCTCAAATTGCATTTGCAATTAAATATGGCTAAAACTGCCAGCCTAGTGGTCCCACCAATCTAGCCCTTCCTTCTCCTTTTTATTTATTTTTAATAATCTTAGCTATTCGAAGATCATTCATCTCAAACTTAAGGACAGACGGATTATTAACAAATATTGTACTGATTTGGTGCCTTCATCACTACGTACTATAATCGCATCGATTATGTGCATTTTTTCGCACTAAATCAGTGCGAAAACAATGAATATCAATAACGTACAGTTTATGTACTTTAACTATACGATTGTTGTGTAATTTTGACACAGTAGGTGCACATAGATTGGACCCTCTAGGTGCACATGGATTGTGTTGGCTGATTTCTATTGCACTTGTAAGATAATCTATAATTTCTTCAAAATGCCGGATTAAACACCACAAAAACACCACAAAAACACTACAAAAACACTTAATGCCTCATTGAACATACTTTTGACTCTCAAAATTGATTGCATTTTGTTTATTTTTTGGAAAAAAGGCCTCTAGTCAATCCTCTAGCCCCTCTAGGTCTGTAGAGCCAAAATGTAAGGCATAGAGGCTGGAGGTTTAATTGGATGGGAGTTTGGAGCCACACAGGCAATGGAGGATACTTCGAGGTGCAAAATTAGAGCTCTAATCGCACAATGGCATCTAACTTTCAAGAATCTAGGCCTACAAAGCCTGATAATGTGGGTTGGAGGTTGGCGGGCCTACAAAAGGCTGACTACAATGGAAAACTACAAGACGCCTATAGTTCGGAGGTTTGGATCTTCAATGGCAACTGGCCCTAACTGGTCCTTTTTAGACTAGCTGTTTTTTTGCTTTCTTAGGGTATTGGTTTTCCATGACCTTTTGGAAGTTGAATCTTTTTTATTGTGGAGGGTAGTCTAAATTCTAATGGAGTAATGGTATATTTTTACTTGGTCTTAAATAGCAAGATTTTTAGGATGTGGTATTAGGTATAGAATTTGTAGCGCATTCTTACCTATGTTCTTTGATATCCACCAAGCTTACATGGCATGTGATGTAGCATAGAGATAGAAATAGTTTTATGGTCATTACTTTCTAGAATCTGGTAGGTAGGTTAGAAGATGCTTATTAATTTCAAGAAACAAAGATTGAGAGAATTATGGATGTTCTTATGAACTTAAGCTTTATGGTGCCCATTATGTAAGTGCAGTGGCTACTAAAGGCAGAAATTAGTGAAACCTGATATTGTAAAATCACAAAAATTGAAATCATTCAGCAACCACCTCATATAGATTTGAAGGTCATTTTTGTTGTGAGTGATGGAATATGTACAAAAAATCTCTTTATATAAGTGAGGTGGTAGGATGTAAAACAATCCATGTAAGATATGTAAATTAGGATTAGTAGAAGGTCAATTGTTCATACCTAGTTAAGTCAAAAGCATGAATTGTGTTCAATGTAGAACTTCAGACCTCATTTTGGCATAATAGAATTATTTTTTTTAAGAAACTTTGAACTTGGAAAAGGTTTTAGATCTAAATAAATCTAATTTCTAAAAATGCATTTGAGATTTTGAGCCTTTAATAAAAAGTTAGGGACAAAATTTAGAGAGGGATTGGGAGGGATATTTTCTTTGATGTTTTCAAACATCCTCTTTGATTTTTGTCCCTAATTTTTTCTTGGAGGCTCAAAATCTCAAATTCATTTTTGGAAATGAAGTTTATCTAGATTCAAAAACTTTTTTAAGTTCAAAGTTTCTTATTCTACTATACCCAAATGAGGTCTGAAATTCTACATGGAACACAATTCACGTGTTTTCGATAATGAGCAATCAAGCTCCCATCTTCAAATTGTCCTTTATCTTTTGAGGATTTGTGAGCCATTATAAAAACAACCTCTCCACCCATTATTTAGTAGACATGTATTGGCATCTAGTTGTATTGAAGTCTTCTCTAGTATTTGGACTTTCTTTACGATTAATTTTCTTTGGATTTGGCAAGGTGACCTATTAACCTTGAAGTGCTCCAACATTCAATTTCTAGTTGACTAACAAATTCATACTCACTACTACTTAGATTAAAGTCATCCTAATTTGTAGAGATACTTTATCAAGTTGTTGTCCTATTTCAAGGTTGGATTCGGTATGACAAGAGTATGTATTTTTCTAAAATTACAAATGTGGAAGTATGTCAAGTAGTTGACCAAGCCAAAATTGCATTGATTCTAGTCCAAAATTGGATTTTCAAAGATGAGGTTATAGATTTAAAGAGTACAAAAATTTCAAAAATCACCATGTAAAGAGATTTTCATTTCAAATTCATTCCAATAAATAGTAATAAAAAATGATAATATTTTAGTTATAACTAGCGGTTGGCGCTTGCTTTCATCATTAGAATTTCATTAGAATTTTTATGTATTAGATAGAATGTAGAGCAAGAATTTTAATAAATTTTCAAATAAAAATTACTAAAATCTTTACATAATTTTTTAATAAATAAACATATATTGAAATAAACAATAGAAATTTAATGAATGATGAATGAAATACATGCAATGATGAATACGGTAAAAGATACATATACATTAGAATGCATTAGAAATTTGACTCAATTGTTACAAACAATGTCAACCCAAATAGAAGAATTTAAAGGAAAAACTTGTAAATCTCAAAAGCTTCGTAAACAATTTAATTGTTGTGGAATTCAAAATCGGTTAATCTAATAAATTTTTCAAATCATTTGGTAATAGCAATAGAAAATTGAAATCAAAAGCTCAAAGCTCACAAAAGTACAAAATCATAGAAATGCAAAAGAAGTATAAAGCCAAAAAGCAATGGAATTGCTACCTTTATAATATCACCATATTGATCCTCTTTAATATCACCTCAATTGCAACGACTATGTTGTTTTTATAATATCACCCTTTATAAAAAGTGATATTACAGAGGTGATTGTGAACTGCTACTCTATTTCAGTAATATCACATTGTGTGAAAATATGATTTTTATATATGCATAATTGAAAATATTTCTATAAAATAATTAAAATAATTATTTTGAAGACTTATCAAAATCATTATCATGCATTCTATTCAAATATATCAAATTTTTACTAATATGTGATACAATGAATGCATAGCATAGCAAGTATTGTGATCCCACTAGACTTAGAACGCTAGCATATGACGGGAAATTTCAAAAATTGTTCCCTTAAAAAGGAAAGTTTTTGAGTTCTCATAGGAAATTAGGGAAACTTAGAAATACCGGATCTCCGGATCCGGAAAATTTTCATTAGGTCTAAAAACCTAAATCCGGAATTCTAGAAAGTTCTGGAAATCGGGTGACAGCTCCGGCCCTAAAAGCCGGAAACCGGATCCGTACTAGAGTTAGGTTTTTACCGCCAAAACCTGTCCCGTACATTCATCCGACTAACTGTCCGTCTGGCCAGTATAAAAGGAGAATTGTAGCCGGCAGAAGACACGAGTACTTCCTTATTTTCCTTCCACTAGTGTTTTCCATCTTTCTAGCTTTGTGAGAATTCCGGTAGACTGAGGGACTGTGTGAGTTGCGATCGTGCAGGGGTTACCGGAGTGAAACTTTGTGAGCAGGAGAGGTAGGGAGAGATTGTGTGAGGTAATTTTGTGAGCACGATGTCTTCAAGGGCAAGCCGGCGCAAGCTAAAGGATCTGCCCGAGGACTCAAACGATGAACTTCCGCCAGCGCCGCTCCGGCCGAAGACTATTCCGGTGATGAAGGTGGTGCTGGAGGTTCCTACTGAGGAAGACCGGTTGGTGCGCCTGCGAGAGAACCTCACCAACATGGGGTGTGAGGGTCTCATGGAGGTTCCTTGGGGCATCAGGGAGGAGAACTTGGTGTCTGATTTACTTCGTCCGGAAAGCGGTCTTGGATACCACCCTCCAGGCAAAACCAGAACTGTGGTCGGTTAACACGTGGAGAGCCGTCTACAAGTTCCGGGAGGTGCCGGACAAGGTCATGGAGAAGAATCAGGAGGTTATGGAGGGCGATTTCCGGGTGCCGGCCAATCCAAAGGAGGGTCACCAAGTTTCCAACTTGGTGAATCCGGAGTATCGGGATGTGATAGCATTCCTTAATCCTGTCCTCCATCCGACCAAGCCGCGGCGAGTGGTAGCGAAGGTATCCTCTGCCATCTTGGGGAGCCTCCAAGGTAAAATGATGATGGATTGGGCAACCATCATCCACGAGTTAATAGGGGACCTGGTGCGTTCCCTCCGGTTAGGGAAGAAGGGTCAGAGTCCACTTCCGGCGTACCTTTCCCATCTATATGCCCAGCACTCCCTGCTTAAGGCCAATGAGGAGAGTGCCTACTAGGAGCTAGTTCAGCTCCAGCAGTACGGAGGAGAAGAACCTTTCCCTCGTGACGGACCGGACAATGAGGAGACGGAGGACGAGGAGCCGCCCACTCCTCTAAAGAAGAGGCAACGGCGGAATAGGACTCCACCGGTAAATCCGATAGAAGATCCTCCCGCGCTGGAACCACTGGAGGAAAGAAATTCCGGACTAGAAGACGGAGACCAGACTGGCCCCGGAAGAAGTCCGACCTTCTGCACAAGAGGTTGGGCCGGTGCAACCGCAAGTTGGTCCCACTCTGGCCGAGGCCGGACCCTCCCAGTCCAGGCTTATGGAGGCAAAAGAGGGAGATAGAACCCCCATGCAACTAGGGGGGACGCCGCTGGAGGACATCTCATGAAGCTTCTCGAGAATTACGAGGAGGCTCTCAAGTGGGTGTGTCGGAAGATGACACTGATCGACCAGAACGCCATCTTCCGGAGGACGGATGCGTTGATGGTGGCGGAGAAGCAAAACGGCCTCCTAATAGAAAACGGAAGCAACTGGTAACGGAGTTGAGGGCTTTACATGTGGAGAACCGAACATTGCTGGACCGAGTACAGGAATCGGAATCCAAGTGCGTGGGATTGGAGAGCAGTCTACGCACAGCCCAGGAGACGGCCCAACTCATAGAAAGGGATCACCGCCGGCAGATAGCGACATTGTGTCAAGGTGTAGTCCGGCTTCGGAACTCCTTGGAAGTACTGGCGGACTGCATCAACAAAGCCCGGATGTTCGAAGCCAACCTCGACGCAGCCGCCAACTCGAGTCGGGTACACATCATCAAGGGCTTGTTGGAGCAGACGAGACGGATGGACACATCCCAAGCAGATATGTAGAAGATGATGGAGTATTTGGCTCCCACTGAATCAGATCCGGTAACTCTTTCTTCCCCCTCTGCGCAAACTTTGGTAGTTACGAAAGGCAATAACCCGGAGCCCATGGTTACTGAAGTATCACCGGTACTATCGACTGATCCGGAACTGTCACCACCACCCAGAAGGCCAGAATGAGTGGACTGGGGTGCCGTGGTACCCCAAGGAAGCGAAGATCTACTTCCGGTGACCCCGACCATCGACTTGACGGGTACTTCTCCGGAGGCTCACAGTGGTCGGGCGGTACAATCTTCTCCTCGTCATAAGAAGACCCAGAAGGATTCCCGGGGAAGTCCAGATGTTCCGATGGTCGGGACCCGGAGCGTAGAGGTCCAGAGATGGAGACAAAGGGGTCCAAATTTGTTTTCTCCGGGGAGTAGCCAGAAGGAGATGAAGCTGGATTTGTTGAAGGACTATGCTCCTCCTGCGGATCCGGATCCCAAGGAATAGTGTACAGTAGTGTAGAGTAGCGACAATACCGAAGTCCGGCCATCAAAAGCCGGAAAAATAGGATCTAGGATTTACCGGAAATCTAGCGGATTTTTAGGATGATGTTAGTCTTAGTATAAGTAGGGGTTTTTGATGGCCTTTCTGGTCATTCACATCCGTCCCATAGTTTCATCTTGTATCTTTTTGAGCTTAAATCCAAGTGTTTGGAAGTATCCACTATCTCATCTTTTGTATTCGGTACATACTTGTGGGGGTGGAGGTCCATTCGTACTTTTTCGAAGACTAAGAACTTACCTTGAGTAGCAAGAGTCGATCGTGAGTGGATTCCGGGTGTAACTAACTTGATAGAGAGATTGGCCGGATGGTTCCGACAGTAGTGGTAGTGTAGTACTGCTTGGATGCCGGTATAGCCTGCGAGTAGGATATAGCCTTAGGTGGAAGGGTATCTGAAAGGCTGCTAGCAACTTCCGTGTACGGGAGTTTTGCAAGACGTGTCCGAATTCCGGATTGTCGGAATTCCCCATAGATAGAGTTAAAAGCCCCGGCGCAAGCCCAAGAGAGTACAAGGAGATCCACCCGGTCGACGGGAGGCTCAGTGCCCGGTTAAGGTTAGAATGTCGTTGTAGTCCTTGACCGTCCTTGCGTGACCTAATCCAGTAAGCTTTCTGAATTTGTGAGGTGATGGAACAGGAGGACACTTCCGGTCCCTAAAGAGTTAGGTTAGTAGTAGTGTTAGAGATAGAGAGAGAGAAAGAGAGCGTGTTTCCGAACACAGTAAGCATCCGGACGGTGGATCTAGCCACTTGTGGGAGCACGGAAATCCAGTCTTTAGGTTTAGAAGGGAAATAAGGGGAATAGAGCTCTTTTTACTCTCTATTTTTTTTTGTTTTTCTTTAGAAAAGTAGACCGTAAGTAGTTAGGGATCGGATACCGGAATAGGGTTACTTTAGAATAGATAATAGTGTTAACAGAAGTAACCGGAAACCGGAAACCGAAAGTCTAGAAACGGCATAGATAGGTCAAGAGTAGGTCAGAGTGATTTTCATTAGAAACCGGAAACTGGAATAAAATAGAAGACCGGAGACCGGAAACGGAAGACAGGCAATCCGGGTGTAACGGGTGCCTACCTAGTTCTAGACCATACTTGAGAGCGGGTCTATTTTGGGGAAAACGGTCACCTGTAACGGGCCGGGTGAGTGCAGCCCTAGAAATAGGAGGGGCAGGTGGCTCAGACCTCCTTTTGCGCGGAAGCTACCTTGAGAAGAGATTGATGAGGAGCATTTGAGGTGTACTTATATGTCAGCCAAAGAGAAAAAGTTACGAGCTCAGTTTACGGACCGGATTAAGGACAGACGGGTCTTGAGAGGAGAATTCACTTAGAAGTTCACGTATGAGTGTGGAGTTAGGAGTGCACTGGTGAGGCGACTTTTGAGGAGGGTCCTTGAGCGGAATAGGAAAACTAGAGTGCGAGTGATTGTGAGACCTCAAATAGTGATTCCAGTCACTGAGAGGGTTTGAGAGAACAACCCACGATGGTGAGAGAAGAGGTAGCTATATCCTTGCGCATGGTGAAGTTGGTGGTACCAGCGGATCCACGAGAGAAAGCGGAGCTAGAAGAAGACCTCCGACAGATGGGGTGTGAGGGATTTCTAGCCCGGCCATGGAATTTGAAAGACGAGGAGATCGTGAGGGAGGTAATCGACGCACCGCTAAGGAAGTGGAAGGGGACGTCGAGAAGCCGGCCTAAAGACTGGACTCCAACGCTGTGGAGGGAGACGTACGATTTCAAGAAGACGGACAAGGGACCGACTTCTCGGACGGATCGCTTCTACGTGGGTAAGTTCCAGAATCCCCCAACGAAGAAGGATGGTTTCCCTGTGGCAGAGTGCATAAATGGTAGGGAGAAACATTTAATGAAGTACCTAGCAACCATCCTTAGTCCAGAGCGACCAAACAGGATTACAGTCACCCTGGCGAACACTATTTTCGGTGCACTGTCGGGTGACCGGAAAGTAGATTGGGGCGTAGTGATGAGAGATCAGATCAAGAGATTGGTAGGAGGTATAGGGAAGTCTAAGCCTTCCCCTATAATCCCTTTTCTCTACCACTTATATCAAGCACATGGCTGGCTTACAAATAGAGAGATAGATTCATATGATACGGCCAGAGCCATGTCCGAATTCGATATAGAAGACCCGGATGAGGAAGCCGGGCAAGAAGAGGAAGATTCAGAGGCAGACACTATACCGGTCGAGGAAGCTAAGTCTCAGTGGAGGAGGCAGGACCGTAAAGAGAAAGACTTAGAGATAGGAGAAGGTAGTAAGGGAGTCGATCCGGTTTGGAACCAGGATCCCCTAGGTCGAATTGTGAGGGAACTCAGTGAGTTCCGGGTCCAGTATGGGAAGAGCCAGGAGATCATTCAAGAACTGTATCAGTTGCTGAAGGTCAGTCAGCCGCAGCAGCTCGTTGCCCAACTGGACCAGAAGATGAAGGAAGCGGTGAAGAAAGAGCTAAGCGAAGCCGCGAGTAAAGTGGACCAACTAACGAGGGAGTTGGAGGAGAAGAGAGAAGAAATGGACCAGCAGAAGAAATTCTCCAAGACAGCCGCAAAGAACCTTCAGGTGATCCGGGAGTTCATCGGCAATCCGGGCGAAGTCATCAACATAGCAATGTTGTTTGACGAGAAGGTGATGGAGACCGGAAAGCAAATTCCAGCCAACCTGATGATGGCGTTAGTGTCCTACCACCGCAAAATGGAGGCAATAGTGGAGCCACTGCGCGAGGTGATGAAGGAGGTAGAAGAACGAAGAGAGCGGGAGCAGGGATCGGAAACGGAACCGGAACTCACACCAGCACCCCTTCCGGTCATTGAAGAAGAAGTAAAGGCAAAGGACAAGATGGAGGACGTGCCAAGCTCTTCCATCCGGTCAGAGCCTAAAGGAGAAATGACTTCTCTACTAGGGGAAGTAACGGACGTTGCTCTTAATGCAACGCGAGTAGTAGAAGCTACTGAGGAAGAGAAGACCGGAGAAGTGGAGACAACAAGCAAGGCGAGGGAACTACCGGAAGAGGTGAAGGCCACAGTTGAAGAGAAGACGAGGTCTGGATCGGAACTGTCCGAGAAGAAGAACGTGCCCAAACCAGGGCTGAGTACCAAGTTTATCGACCTCAGTGAGTTATCTCCAGTCTCTCCGCCTCCTCCTGCAAAGACACAGAAGGTATTTCCTTCCACCCTACTCAACTTAGCTTTGGGAAGCGAAACTGGGTCAATGGAGGAAAGGAAGACCGGATCACAGGGGCAAGGATCCGGGAAGAGCAGACCGATTGAGGAAACCACTCTTCAGAGTGCTAGGGCCAATGTTCCGCCCACACCAACCACGCAGAAGAAGAAGCCTCCAATTATGACATATAAGAAGAGGACGATTCTAGAGGACGATGACGAGGAGGAAGAGGAAGAAGAAGAGGACGAGGATGAAGAATCCGGTACTAAGGAGGACTCAGAGCCGTATTCTGACTCGGATCAAGCACTGGCAGAGACTCGAGCAACCAAGGCTGCAGCATCCAAGAAGAAGAAGCTTGCTGCTTGGGGTAAGGTACACTAGGGATAGAAGACCGGAACCGGAAAGAAGCTGGCCGTGAAGAAGTTAAAAACTTAGAAAGTTACGTAGGGTAAATTTCTGAGGATAGGGTAGTGAAAAATCTGAAGTTTTGGGATAGTTGTACATAATTAGGAAAATTACTTTTTTTGAGTGACACGGCCACTAGCAGTTGGAAAGTGACCGGGTCCGTAATTATAGGATCTGAGATCCACTTTTAGCGGAAGTAGTGGAAGTTTGAGTGAAAGTCAACAGGGTTAGAAATTAGTAAGGGAATGAAACGTGTTGAGCCCTGATTGGCTGGAGCGTTACTTTTAGGTTAGGATTTTGAGGAAGTAGTTTATTATTTAAATCCAGGACTTCTTTGGTCCCGGTGTGCATCTTTATCTTACCTTCTTATATTCATGAGTACCTAGGAGTTCGCTCTTGGCGTGATTGAAACAAATCATAGTTGTGTGTACTTGACACTTGTTCGTGTTTTGGAAGTCCAAGCTGGAAAGTGAGTGTAAGTGGATACAAGGTGTACCCAGATGCTGAGTTTATCTAGTCCAGTATTGAATTAGTACATGTGGATGGAGGCAGAAGGGATCTCTAGTGTGGACTAGGAGTGGACTCGGAAGGGAGTACGGATTGAGGACCACTCTCCGGAAAGAGTAAGGGTCAGCACGCCTCCACAGCGCTCGTTTCCCCTCTCTTCCCCGCTAGTTCAGACCGGATTTAGGACTAACTCAATAGGTTGTCGTTGTAGCATTGGTTAGGAGGGATTAGACCGGCTTGCGTGACCTGCTGGACACGACTGCATTTCTTTTCCAATTGTGAGGACGGTCTGTTTTCTGATTTGTAGGATTTGAAAGTTTATTTTTGAAAGTTTGATCACATAGTGAAACTTCTAACACTTTAAAATGGAAGGGTAGGAGTTAAGCTTCCTTCCTAAAGCCCAATTAAGCAGATCCCTTGTCGAGAGGTTAAAATCCACATGGTTACAATTAGAGATCTAGACCGGATGTGAATATTAGAGGTTAAGGTTAAATCTGTGGAAACGCGGGTTACGGTTACGGTCTGAAAAACGTAAATACATGTAACTACCAAAGGTATGTTAATAGAAGTGTTGGGAGAGTTACAGGGTAGTGTAAAGCCGTGGGGTAGTAAATTAACCAATTAGAGTCTGTGTGATAAACCAATGGGTGTTAGACCGGAATCAATCCGGTCAGTGTTGTTAGATCGGGAAGATCCGGTCTAAAGTGTAGTAGTAATTGTTGGACCAGAGAGATCCGGTCGTGTTTGTCCAAGGAAACAAGGAGGCCAAGTGGAAGTTCCGGTCTATTGTTTTGCTTGGGGTTTTGTGTTTGTGTGTGTTTCGTAACCATCACTCTACCATTTTTCGGTAATTGTGAACCTAGGAAATTCGATCTTTGTGGGAATGATACTCGAGTCACTTTAGGGCCTCTTTTAAGAAATATTGAGCCTTAAAGAAGGATTTTTGCTTTCCTGTGCTACGACACCACTCGTCACCCAAACCCAGGGATCCCGGAAGGGGCACTGAACGGTTTCCAGACTTTTCCGGAACCCATCCGGCACTAGTGGGCGGATCGGACTTGTAGTCCGGAGTAGTATGACGGAGAGAAAGTGAATGCTTAGATTGGGTCATCCTATAAATCTGTAAACCTCAAGTCCTTGTGGGAACGATTCCGGAGCGGTTTACTCTAAGTGGGCCTTTGGTGCGAACTAAGGGCTAACTAGAGGAAAACTAAGGAATTTTGAATTTTTTCTTTCAAAATTTATATAAAAAATATTGATGATATCATTGGTGAATCTAAAACTCAAAATCTACAATTTTTATTTGTATATGAATTCCAAAATATTCTTCGAAATAGTACTTGATAATGATTTCTTCCAAATTGTGATTTTTGGAGAAGATTTTGGACATTTAGGGGTTCATTTCAAAAACATTTAGACTTTGAAATTTTGATTATTTTTTGCCAAGGGCGACCTTTGCATATATGGGACATGCAATCCCTTTGGATGGTTGAAGGAAATACAAGCCATGTAAGAACTACACCTAGTTAAAAAACAATTATAGAAATTTCAAACTTGAACTTTTGTAAAAAAAAATATTATTTCATTCTTATGTACAAGTTTTATGGAGTTTGCAAACAACAAATGGGAATGGACTATAAATCAAAATCCAAAGGAAAGGCTGTCTAAACTAAATCAACTAAATGATTAAATGAAACTCAAACTCAAATTGAAGGAAATGGCTAACAAAGGAAATTAAGGCAAAATAAAGCTAAACTTTAGAACTTAATTGGCTAAAATGAACTAAATTCTATCATGGAAAGATGAGATGAACCTAAAGTAAATTTCAAGGGCATGCCTAATGAGGGAAATTGAAGCTAAATAGGTAGGTTTAAAGCTTTGTTGTCATGTTAGAAACACAAGGAAAAGGTAAATCATAGAAAGGAAGAGTAATCAAATGGGTGTTTTAACTCCTAAGGATTTTTGACTATGTTTAGGCTAGAGCTTTTGTGTAAGGTTGATTACCATATACAAGGATTGGTTTGCATATATAAAAAACTGATTTGCATACATAAAAGGCTAATTTGGTATGCAAGGAGTAATGGTAAGCAAGAATGATGGTTCTAACTGTTGATAAACAAGAGGAGAGAAATGTGAAGCATTAGAAAAAATTTGAACCCTTTAAAGGGCCACCAATTTTTTATTTTCAACAGCCCCGCATGCAAATGAAGAATTTTCTTAAATAGATAAAAAGCTAAGAGAATTCCATTTTGCCATTAGAAGTTTAGCTTAAACAATTATTGACTTGAATAGGAGAACAAGAATATTGTATTAGTCAATTAACGCTATATTCAAAATTTTGGGAGTTTAGGACTCTCCCAAAATAATATTGTTGATTTTGATACCAATACGAATGGATGTTTTGTATATAATTTAGGTTGACAAATATTAGACATACTAATTTTTTAATGTATTTTCCATTAAAATGAGAGTGTAGTGACATACAAAGTCTCTAATTCGAACATTAGGTCAAATTTCAAGCACCAATGCTAACATTAATATACAGAAAATCTTTACTTTTTGAACACCAAGTCATGAGCTTTGAAGTTGGTTGTAAAGGATGGTTCATGTCATTCAAACGGTCTGAGTTCAATTCCCATTGAATATGAATAAGCGGTTGAGGGAGAGGCATGACTTGGTGCTGCCTAATGACCTATGCATGCAGCTAGGAAAGTTGTAACAATCAATCGGCCCCCTATCCGAATTATGACAATTACTTAACACAATTATCAAACATATAGTCATTAGAACCACTACCCATTTTTTCCAGTTGCTTTAAATTATCAATAATATTCGTCATAGATATTATAACATAAGTGCTTCAACAAAAATAAATTAAAACATAGAAAAAAAATAAAACTCAAATGTACTTAGAAGCAATTCATTATAATTGAAATTGAATACTCTTGTTTTGTAAAAACAAAAGCTACATTTCAAAGCATATAAACAATACCAAACTATAAATCCAAACCAACAAAATTAAAGTATATGCCATCTACTGCAATATATAAATTCCATCCATTACACACAATATGTGGATGGGAAATACAAAATAAAGCATACCACATATACCCTTATGTACATATGGCTTCTCAATTATAGGAAGTCAAGCTCTTGTTAATGACTTCAATTTGTATAGCAGGGATTTTAATCATGTACTCCTGAGTGTCTTTCTTGATCCTCAACTTCCACGCTGTCATAAGAGCATCAGTGTGTTGCCAAACAAGAGGTTCAGTTTCATCGACCTTCCAATGCAGAATTCTTTCGTTGTCCCATCCGGTGTAGAAATCTATAACATCTTGATTCCTTGATGTTGGACGGAAGTATTGAATACGGACACAATTCGGATGTTCTAGACTGCAGTGCGGATCAGACAATGCCCTTACAATCCACACCGGATGAGTGTCACCATCTGCGGGGCGAACCGCAACAAAATAGCCTTCAAACAAATCTCGAGCTACTCGAAAAGATGGATTTGGACGACCACTCAACGGCCCAACATACGGGTCATCTTCCCCAAACTCTTCACGCTCTTCACCATCCTCGTTCAATTCATCCGCTCGATCTGCTACTACTCGTGAAGTTGGCCAAAAACCATCTCTCAAAACACCAAAGGTAGGTAATGGTTTCATAGGCTTCAACGGAACAGGCAGCGGTTCACCCCGTGGCCACAAACTTCGCCCTTCAACATCTTCTTTCCATAATTTGATGCCTCTTCCGTCTTCTCCTAACCACTCTGCATCAGTGTAAAGAAGTTTGTACTTCATGACAGGGCACCCCGTTGAGTCCAGGTAGAACTTCAACTGATGTGGTTTTGTGTGTCCAACGAGCATGTCATCACCATCAACAAGTGACCCTGCTATAAAACCCTTGAAATCGGGCACTTCTTCAATAAGGTGAGGGATAACGGGGATGGAATCCACATCCATGAACGACTTCATTAGTGCTGGTACTGTTGAGAAGTTGTCTTTCTTCAAATCCATGCTCCATCTTCCAAACAACGCATCTATGTCGTCATGTGTGTGACCCACAATCATGAAGTTCACGTACACTTCCCGGAAGATTTTGTTTGCAACAAGTAAAGACCAAAAACAGAAAACATATCTATTCTTGTTGTCTCCAGTGGCATTGTCCATCTGCACGTTCAAAATGGGCGGTAGCCGCATGGCTGGAGCTAAAGTATTTGGCAACGGCGGTAGTGACACGTTGCACATGTCTGCACCCTCTAGCACAGCCTTAAACAAATTAGTGGACTTTGAATTTTTGAACAACTCTCAAGAAGAAGACTTCGGAACTAACTCTAAATCTCGCAACAACTTTGCCATTGATCCAACGGTATAGTTGGAGTCATGGGAGAAGACATCCAACCCATAATGCGCATAGCGTACATCTGCATGACCATGTGCAAGCATGCCCGTCACAGAAACTGGTAGCTTCATGAGGCCATCGAGTTCTTTACTCTTGTGAGAGGACACCGGACAAGCGGTTTTCGAGTGATCCATTTTGTCGTGTATGATTGTAAGACATTCATGCGGAGACTTGAATGACAACTCTCGATTAATGTAATATACATCCCTATGGGCACGAGCAATGGTAAGATGCCTATCCAATCTTCTTGCCCATTTCAAAGCAGTTTGAGATCCACTGATAGCACCCTTAACAAGCTCATTTAGCTTGTCACAAGTAGCACACCGAGCAAAATTATCCCCTGGCTTCTTCACATCGAACTCTGAGAACTTTGTGGACCTTATTTTACTCAAGTTCGAAGTGGAGATCTCCTTCAATCCGAAAGCCGCATTGGAATCATTGAGTTTCTTCAATTGGTCTTTCCATTGAAATGAGGCCGGAAGAATCTTTGACACGACTTTCTCACCTGCCTTCAGACTCCGGGTGCGATGCGGCATATGATCGGCTTCCCTGTCAAGGATGCACTTCAAAGAAGCTATTGCTTGTAGGGTATGTTCTCTAGGCTTCAACAATCCTGTATTACCGTGATCCCTTGCTTCTCGATCGAGCTTCATGTATTTTGAGTAGCGATAGAATGTAGACTCAGCAACCCCCGCAATAAGCATCCATGCACGCAAACACACATTTATGCCTTCAATTGTAACCATCTTCCTTCGATGTGCACCTTCATGAATTTGTTTGTGTACATCAGTCTTCATGAAGGCACGGTGTTTAAATGTTGAATTTCTGTACATTCTTTCTCAAAATGCCCGAATTTTCTCCCTCGGGAACGGTTGGACACAATTCTTATTGCAACACACCTTGCTAGACACCATGTTGATTGACTCTTGTGTAAGAAGGTCTTTTGCTTTGACAGCAGTTTGACGAGGCGGATTTCGGTTGGCACTTGCATAGGGCCTAGCAGATTTGGATGATGGTGGATTCATTAAACTTGCTTGCAGACGGTTGAATTTGTCTCTCTATTCATGATCGCGTAAACTAGCACCACGACAGTGCACGAGCTCAATAGGCCAAGCTACTAATGAGAAGACATTTTCTTTAGAAATGTCCACTTCAGAATGTGATTTTGAAATGTGCACTGACACATGAGTGTCTCCAAGAGGTCCAGTGACACCAAGTACAAGATCTGAATTCACACTATGACAAGTACCTTCTCCAACAAGAACGCCCTCTCCATTATACAAAGTAACAAACCTTGTATTCCATTTTTGTCGAGGAAGCCCTTCACACTCAGGAATGCCAGCACTCATTTCTTGAAGTACCTGGAGCTCATCGTCTGATGAGTCCATGAGGTCAAGTGGGACATCAACGGAGCCCATATTATCTGTAAACATTAACCACAATCCAAATAGAAAATTAATAGATGAAGAAAGACCTATCAAATTTTATTAAATGTAATTTATTAATTTATGTAAATGCAGTTTAGGGCGGACCTCCCTAAAATGCACAACTAGACAAACAAAGTTCTAGATCAATGAAGACCAATCTGATCGAAATTAATGATCATTGTACGGCTAACAACCCTTATCTGCTTCACAGTAGTATGAAGTTTTCTGAACACAGATGGTGTAGCCCTCATTCATTTTCTTAATCTGTCAAAATCAATGGTGTGGCGGTTTTAGGTGAATAGCATGACCACTTTGTCAGATTTTAGAAACTAAATAAGACATCCCCTCATATTTTCTTTCTTAAGTACTAAAATTGTGGCATTTCAATTTAGGGCGAACCTACCTAAATTGCATGAACATAGTGTGAAATATTTCAGACTCGACATGCTGAAACCCTATAAATTGAACATGGAAGAAGTGTATTTTAGGGCGGACCTCCCTAAACTGCATGACCGGTAAAAACTGCGTGAAGGTTGTCGAAGTCCTCTCTAAATTGAACAAGAACCTGCTTTGTTCACTGTTGTGCAAGTAATGAAACTATTGCAATGCAATTTAGAGCGGACCGTCCTAAAGTGTATGTCCGGACTCTCTGTGTATTGAAGATATAGCAGTACCTACCTAGTTAATGTCTTTAAAACATTCAGGTTTGTCAGTATGTAGTTTAGGACGGACCGCCCTAAACTGCAATGACAGAATATATAGCGTAAATGTAAATTGTCTTTATTTCAGAGGGTAAATGATGCATTGCAATTTAGGGCGGACCGACCTAAACTGCTCGTCCCACTAGTAAAAATTTTGCTATATAGAATATAAATTAAGGCATTGATGCATTTCATTTTAGGGCGGACCAACCTAAACTGCTCGTCCCACTAGTAAAAATTTTGCTATATAGAATATAAATTAAGGCATTGATGCATTTCATTTTAGGGCGGGCCGACCTAAACTGCTCGTCCCACTAGTAAAAATTTTGCTATATAGAATATAAATTAAGGCATTGATGCATTTCATTTTAGGGCGGACCAACCTAAAGTGCATATCCAAACTGTTGATTTTGTGATTATTTATTAGAAACCCCAACTTATTTAAGTCTTCAGAAAATATTTAGGTTTGTCAATCTGCAATTTAGGGCGGACCGCCCTAAACTGCATGAATAGGGTCAAGGAAATTGGATTCAGTGTTACTGTATTTTGTTGTCATATTCATAAAATTATTTCTGATCGCAATGAAGTTTAGGTCGGACCGACCTAAACTGCACTTCTTACAAAAACGTAATATGCTCGACATGAAATACAAATCATGACATGGTCTACTTGCGTTTTAGGACGGACCGTCCTAAATTGCACGTCTTCAAAAACATGTAGCCCAAGGAGTTTCTAAATATAGACCTGGATTTTACGGCTACAAACCAGGGTACCTATTCACACCGCAGAAATTAAATTCAGTATGATGACTTAAAACTGAGCTTGTACTTGAAAATGTATGAGCACATTGCAAATTCCTCAATACGAAACTGAAATGTACAAGAAGAAGAGGAGAACTCTGTCGAACTTGAAATATGTTGCGTTACATGACTATGCACAAAGTACTGGAGTGCTAGAAATGTCTGGACAAAGAAAATGCTTTCATCTGTTGGTTGTACGCAAAGCACACCTTGAACTGCAGAATGCCTCGTCCAAGTGTGCCGCGTTTAAAGTCTTCAAACCACAACAGAAGAAAATGACAACAATGAATAACAGAGAGCTTGAACAGATTCACGATCACATAAGAAAAACCAAATGAGAATGAGAACGACACTAACAATCTCAACGCGCATACACAAAGCACCCGGCCACCCGCGCCGGGGGGAGCAAAGTTTTGGCGTGGGGGGGAACCAAGTTTTGGCGCCGGAGGGGGGCCGCGCCAAAACAAAATGAATTCAAATTTCAAATTTTTTTTCGGGAGATTCGTTTTCCACTTTGTAGCACTTTTTCAGGCCACACGATCTTTGGAAGAAGTTCGTGCAGTCTTTCATTAGAAAAATAGTCGTCCACTTGACAGTACTTACTTCAGATTCAAGCCTATTTCAGGTGTTTGCGGATTTGCAAAGTCAAGTACTAGAATTTTTTTTCGCAAATCACAATGTTGACAAAGCAAATTTTGCGCGCGATTTTCTGTCTAACATTAATGATTTCCAGAAGTAGGTGAGACATTCTCTCCTTCCTTTTCCTTGCCACGCAACAATGCATGTGCAAAGAATGTATTGAACTTTTGTAACTTTGTTGACTTTGCGTTTCAAAAATAAAATCTCTTTGTTTATGAATGTTGGTGTACAAAATGTAAACAACTCTTTAGGGTTTAGGGTTTAGGGTTTGGGGTTCAGGATCCAGTGTAAAAAATTTGGATTAAATGTTCAACATTCGAAAAAAGAGTACATCCATAAACATTGAAAAAACTGGAAAATTTTTTTTTAACACTTTGGTATAAACCAAAGCCTTACAAATGAACTTTAAAAAAATAATTGATACTTCTTCAAATGGGTTTGAGTAGTTAAAAAAATGTAAAAGTCCATGTACTTTTATGGACTGCTCATGCAAAAGTCGTGGACTTCAACCTAATACCAAAGAAAAAAATAGGTACAAGCTTGAAATTCTTTCAAAATCGACTAATCATGATTTCTTGGAATTACTCTTTTTGTTTAAAATAATAGAACATTATGAAAGACATACAATAAATCAATTAGTATCCTTGGCAAAGCCAAAAATATTACCCAAATAATTACCCATTCACTTGGAATCAAAGTTCATCATACTATTAAAATCATAAGTCCCTTTGTAATATCACAAATGCTATCATTAATATTAGAGGCTCGTACTTACTATACTACGTATTCATTGTATCACATATTAGTAGAAATTTGATATATTTGAATAGAATGCATGATAATGATTTTGATAAGTCTTAATAATAATAATTTTAATTATTTTATTAAAATATTTCCAATCATGCATACATAGAAATCATATTTTCAAACAATGTGATATTATTGAAATACAATAGTAGTTCACAATCACCTTTGTAATATCACTTTGTATAGAGGGTGATATTATAGAAATAATATAGTCGTTGCAATTGAAGTGATATTAAAGAGGATCAATATGGTGATATTATAAAGGTAGCAATTCCATTGCTTTTGTTGGTTTTATACTTCTTTTGCATTTCTATAATGCTGTGCTTTTTTGAGCTTTGAGCTTCTCATTTGAATTATGTATTGCTATTACCACATGATTTGAGAAATTTATTAGATTGAATTGATTTTGGATTTCACAACAATTAAATTGTTCACGAAGTTTTTGAGATTTACAAAGTTTTTCTTTAAATATAATAGTATAATAATAAATAAACTATTTTAATTTTTGCTTAGCAAAACAAGCGCCACCTATGTAATATCACATTTTTCAAAATTTGTGATATTATAGAAATACAATGGCTTTTACAATATCACACCTCTAAACTCTACAAAATTACAAAAGTACAATGGTCATTGAAGAGAGGTGGAAGTTAAAAAATATGAATAGAGTGATATAAAAGAATTGACATTTCATTGCCTTTTTTGGCTTCAAACTTCATTGCACTTTCATAATTTGGTGATTTTTTGAATTCAAAATCTTTAAGCGTCAAATTTATAAAACAATTATTAGAAAAACAAATTTGATTATCAATGAAGATAGTAATTTTAGAGAATGAGAATAGTTAGAATATTGCATTTTGATCTTGTAAAATTTTTTAATTAATTCAAAACATAACTAATACCCAATATTTCATCAATTTCAAAAATATTTTTATATCTATTTCACTAATAAATATTGGTTAATGCAATGGAAGATGTAAACATATAGAGGATGAGTATGGATTGTAGATTAGAAGTGTTAAAAGTCACTGCTAAGTTAAGTTGCAATTTACAATACATCTTTATGTTTTAGAGATTGAATTTTTAAGTCCTTAGGAAATTATAGGTTGTCAATGATTTAAAAAGGGACAATAAATGTTACCATTTTACAGTCATAGTAATTTCTTCTAAACCAAAGACAATTTTTATGCTCTTAACCAATGAATGTGCTTAGATTTGATATTTTCTTAAACCTCAAAGTTCCATTGTAACTTGAACTGATTTTAGGTAGGCTCTTATGGACTCAATATTCATCTATTTATGATTTTTTGAAACTTCTTGTAGAGATAGAAAATACACTACCTTTTTGAGAATATAATTTTTTTTCAATCACTACGCCATGGGCGCAAAAATTATTGTACAAAAGCTCCTTTTTAAAGTTTGGTGGACAATCCATCCTCCTAAAAAAGAAATTCAATATTTATTTGAATTCTTTTTTATCATAGATTTTGTATAATCATCTGCATGGAAAGCTTTCATTCCTCTTCATGAAAGCTCCTTCTTTATTCTTTGAATTTCAGGTTTATCAATAGTTCTTTCTTCTCTTCGCTTGTATAATTGAATCAACTTCATCACTCAACAAAGATGACATGAAGTAGCACTATTGTCATGTGTGCCATTATCATAATTTAAAATTTTTAAAAAGAATTTCACTCAATAAATCTTTGGAATTCAATAAAGAATTTATATAGTGTAAAGAAGTGATATTTTTGGTATAAATTGAAAGTTCAATGCCCTACATAGTGCAAGGGCTTTGTTTGTGAATGCATTGTGAAAGTTATTTTTGTTTCAAAAATAAAAGATAATTGAATTTAAATCTTTAATTTTTCCAAGCCTTACATTTCAAATCGTAATTCCAAATGCCACAAAATTGGCATGAATACAAAGCACTTGTGCACAAAAGAGTGCAAAGACTTCATACAAGAGGAAACTTTTACTTAGTTCACGATTTAGGGTACAAAAAATAACATTTCAAGATCCTTTGAGCTTTCTTTCAAAAAAATTAAGCCAACTTCTAAATATAAATGTATTGTCTATGGCTATGGTATACATGATTTGGTTTTGTCAAGAAAATTAACTAAACTATTCCACTACCATATCCGAAGATTCCTTCATCACTCCTTAGACGACAAACGTATGCTGTAGTGTTTATGGATTAACCTTCAAATGACGAGGCGGATGATTTTTGTCTGATGGATGACAAGAAAACTTCATTCAAATGATGGAAGTTCCACTATTCATCCTCCTAATTCCGTGTGAAAACAAAAAGATCATCTATAGTATTTTGCTCTTGCAAATGAGTGTTTCTGCATTATTTTAATCTAACAATTCACACGGTGAAAAACGGTTTTTCACATTAGTAGGTATCAACCAGAGGTGGGAACCTGATTAGGTATGGTTGAGCATTGGGTGGGTATGAGGCCGTTGCAAGTCGGGTAGGGGGCAGTTTAAAAGGTGGGTACGGGGCGGGTATGGTGCGATTACGGGGCGGGTATAGGGCGGGTACGAGGCGGGTACGGGGCGGGTATGGTGCGATTACGTGGCGGATATGGGGCAGGTGCGGGGCGGGTACGAGGCGGGTACGGCGCGGGGAGCTTGAGGTCGACTTTGACATTCCTAGGGTTTGTTTTCTGCTGCTCCTGCTCCTCATCATTGCTCCTACTCCTTGTTGTTTGCTCCTCGTCGTTGCGCTGCTCCTCGTCGTTGCGCTGCTCCTCGTCGTTGCCACTCCTTTTGTTCCTGCTAGGATTTTTTGCCACAGAACGTGAGATCAGGGTGTGTCTGCATGCGATTTTGGAAGGAGGTGTTTGGTGGCGGATTTGCGGATCAGGTCTGCAGCGACTCAAAGGCCGAGGGACGTTGACGTTAGCGTGAAGAAGCTCACGTGATTCAGCATCATTCTATTCAGGTTTGCTCCTGCTCCTCGTCGTTGCTGCTCCTCGTCGTTGCCAATCGCGTGCATTGTTTTTACTGATTTGCTCTTGCGCCGCTCATCCCACTCCAGTCAAAATTTATATTTTTCTGGTGTAGTTTTCTTATTATATTGTCGTTCGGGAAAGAGAGTGGCTTGATTTGTATTGGCACTCGCTACGAACTCAGATTGACTGTAGTTGAGGACTGGATGGAGTGTTGGCGGTGGAATATGGAGCGTAGGGATCCAGAGTGAGAACACGAAGATAACAGGATTCATTGGGGTGTTGGAGACGGGATTGCGGTTTGGGTTTAGGGTGTGATGGTTAGGTTTTTGTGAGGGGGAGAATTGGAAGTCTTGAGTTCGTTTTGGATGGTTTGGTGCGATTGAGGGATTGAGGGAGTATTGTGATTGCTTGCTATTGTGATTTCTTAATAATTTGATTGCTTAGATTTCGTGTGAAGAGATGAGATGAGTCTTCCGGTGAAGCGGCAGGACGAGGAGACGGCAGTGGTTAAGGTGGTGGACACGGGAGCAGGAAAGCAGCAACAACAGCAATTGTTCCTGCTCCTCGTCATTGCTGCTCCTCGTTGTTGCCAGTCGCGTGCATTGTTTTCACCGATTTGCTCTTGTACCGCTCATCCCACTCCAGTCAAAATTTATATTTTTTTGGTGTAGTTTTCTTATTATATTGTCGTTCGGGAAAGAGAGTGGCTTGATTTGTATTGGCACTCGCTGCGAACTCAGATTGACTGTAGTTGAGGACTGGATGGAGTGTTGGCGGTGGAATATGGAGCGTAGGGATCCAGAGTGAGAACACGAAGATAACAGGATTCATTGGGGTGTTGGAGACGGGATTGCGGTTTGGGTTTAGGGTGTGATGGTTAGGTTTTTGTGAGGGGGAGAATTGGAAGTCTTGAGTTCGTTTTGGATGGTTTGGTGCGATTGAGGGATTGAGGGAGTATTGTGATTGCTTGCTATTGTGATTTCTTAATAATTTGATTGCTTAGATTTCGTGTGAAGAGATGAGATGAGTCTTCCGATGAAGCGGCAGCACGCGGTGGTTAAGGTAGTGGAGACGGGAGCAGGAAAGCTTCACTTCATGTGCATCTGCGTCTGCTGTGCAGTTGCTGATTTTAATTTGCCAAAGAGGCGAACGTGTTCAGTTAGTTTGCAGTGTGCTTGTGCAGTTTAGGGCATTTGTACACGCCCACCGACTTGACACTGTGAAACCGTGAGAAACCGTGAGATTTGGTTATTATGATTGTTTGCCACAAAACGTGAGATCAGGGTGTGTTTGCATGGGTTTCATTTTTATTTATAGAATGGTGGAAAACAATTGGGAGCACTGGTTTCAATTGCATCTGGATGTTGCAATTCTGTTGAACTTGGGGACGAATCAATTGCTTGTCTTCCAAATTACATGTGACTAACTAGTTGCAATTGTACTTTTCTTGTTTTCTCACTCCTTGTTTTGCACTCTTGGATTTGCAGCAGTGTGATTTGGATACGTTTGTGGTAGCAGCTTTGAGGTTTTTTTCGTTTGTGGAAGGAGACAAGTATCAAAAACCTATCATTGTGTTATTTGGCAGGTCAGGACTTCTGCATTGGATGTTAATAAATGGTTCAGGTTTAAGGGTTTAAGGGTTTAAGGATTTAGGGTTTAGGGTTTAGGGTTTAGGGTTCTAATTATCATGCTTTACAGTTGAAGAACGTGTTAACCCTCGCATAGAATTTGACGGATATGACCATGATATATGCGGGTCTTAGGCGGGTATCACCTAGATATCCCCAGGTATAAAGCAGGTATTGAGTGCAAAGTCAGAAATAGAACGTCTGCAATTTAGGGCGGACCGTCCTAAACTGCATTTCTGAAGATTATGAGAATTGATCAATCCTATATATATGCTACGCTGAGAAATAAAAATGTAGTCCATGCGCAATTTAGTGCGGACCATCCTAAATTGAATTTTTGTTCATAATGAGAATTGATCAACTCTACATATAAGCTACGCTAACTTGGTAAGGAATCAAAAATGTAGTCCATGCACAATTTAGGGCGGACCGTCCTAAACTACATTTCTGTAAATCACGAGAATTGATGAACCCTATGCATATGCTACGCTGTAAAATAAAAAATATAGTCCATGTGCAAGTTAGGACGGACTGCCCTAAACTGCCTCTCTGTTGATATTGAAAATTGATCAACCCTATATATATGCTAGATATATGAAACGAGAATATAGACCACGCGCAATTTAGGACGGACCGCCCTAAACTGCACTCCAAAGCACTACACTGACGACAGAAGCATAGACATTACCATAAAATGATTAATGAAATCAGACACATTAAACAATTTCAGTGATGATTGGTAGATAAAATACTTCTAAAACTCAACGCCTCTTCTACTACTTAAACAATAATGCTTACAAACCAAAGAATAATCCCAGCAGTTTAGGGCGGACCGCCCTAAACTGCAAACTAATAGAGAAACGTAGGCAGCAAACAGAAGACTACCAAATCAAAAATAAATAAGGGCGCAATCAAAATTGACTTAATAAAGATCAACAAGAAAAATGTGCGTCTACGTCTAGCAACAGTTTAGCTTGGTCCGTCCTAAACCGCAACAATAGACTGAATTGTAGTTGTCCATGCTCAGAATGGAGGAATACATGGATCAACTCAAGGCGCACTTCAAAAGAGTAGAGGATGTCGAAGAAGAAAGTCCAAATGTGGACGAGGATATGATAGAAGGGGACTGGTGGGAGTTCGAAAATCCAAAAGAGGTGGATGCGTGGTGTCTGAAGATGGTGCCCCATACAGACAACATGCACTTCAATATGAAGTACCGAAATTCCAAGGCGTATCTCCCGATCTCATTTGACGAGAAAGTGAAGCGGGTGTCTACGGATAAATTCCCAAACATCAAAATTCACTGCGTCACCACCAATAACGAATTCCCAGCGGGCAATCAGTACCACTTCACATTACTCTTGAACTCAAAGAAGATTTGGTTCAACATATCGCCATTCTTGGAGAGTCTAGAGCCAACGCCATACAGTTCGGAGATCAAAGAGTTGGAGCGCAAAATAGACAATGGCGAGTACCACAACATGGACGGAAGTCCATTGACAGGAAGTAGACTATGCACGAAGATCACGCTCCTGATGAACTCCTTTGTAGTCATCAAGGAAAAGATGGCAATGCAAAGATCCTTCATGGCTCCACGAACGGTATCCGTGGAGACAACTGCTCAAGATGAAGGTCAGCCATCAACGGGGAAAAAGGCTGGTGGATCACAAAGTAAAGGCAAGAAAAACAGGAAGCCCCCACCATCTCCAGCGACAGCACCTCAAAGCAGTCCGCTGGCATCCGGGTCAGCAAGAAAGGCAGTCGAGAGGACATCGGAGCAGTCAGGCGTGGAGTCGGCAAGCTATCTCGAAGAAATGAATGTCGTTCCGGAAGCCCTCAAGACGGAGCGGAAGCCAAACTACAAAGATATAAGCGCTCTGTACAAGAACTTCTGGGAGAAGTACTCCACCGCGTTTATCTACAGAGTTGGTGAGAAGAAAGAGCTGCCAATTGGAAAGTTGAAGGAGGCACCTGCCGAACTCAACATACACGTGAAGGAGGACAAAATTGTTAAAGAAATGCTCCATTATCTTGTCAACATGCCAGACAAGAGCGTGAAGCAGACTCTTTGCGTCACACCGGTCTTGCCAAAAGGCAAAAGAGATCCACCTCGATGGGAGGAGGTGATGGACGGAGACTTCTACATCATCAATGGCCAGCATAGCGTAGCTGCAAGCCACTTGATGATGCAAGAGGAAAGCATGGTGAACGAAGAAGTGAAGAAACACTTCAGAACCTGGAAATGCTACATAGTTTGGTCACTCGATAAGGAGATGTTGAGGACAATCTCTGCATACTATAATCGGACCAACCACTTTCAGCCCGCTACACCATCTTGGGCAACAAATATCTTGGGAGCAAGGACTGTGTGGGTTTCCATGGGAAGACCGGCACCACCGAAAGGAGACAAAACTGGTGGACCCTCGGAACGAGGCAAAGCCCATACTGCGCTAACGCAAAAGTACAAGGTAAACATTTTAGGGCGGACCGCCCTAAACTGCATATGCTTACAGTTTTGTACTTGCTCTCTGAGAGAGCTCCTTCTGCAGTGTAGTTTATGATAAGATCACAAGTTAATGAATCTAGTCAATCCTTGTGCAGAGTTTTGAAAAGGCAGTTAATCTCAGATTCGCCATGATTGACGTAAATAAAAGCTTCACGATCTCAAAGAAGAAGGGTGCAGACGAAAAGCTGAAGCTTATAAACGAACTGAAAATAATTTCTGCGCCCGATGACGTTTACGAGGTTTGGAGCGAAGTTATCATCAGTGCTGCACACGGGGAGCTCATCGATCCAGAGACGAAGATGAAGTTCAATGAGAAGGAAAATTGGAAACAAGAAAGTTGCGCAATGAGCAAAGACTTCTTCAGGCCCCTTGGAAATCTCAGCTACGATGATATGAAGAGATTGGCGAAGCATATTTTCAATCGCTCCGGACCAAGTCGCCACCACCCATATCCGAAAGTGACAATCAAACCAGTGTCCACGGTCGTACAAGACTGCTACAGCGCCAAGGAATGGGTGGAGAGAGTGAAGCGAGAGAAGGTGAAAAAAGAGATTCACCTGATCTGTCCAGAACTCAACTTGTTCAATGCAAGGAATGAGCTCATTCCGGAGAACTGGCGACAGTTCAAGAGGAGCCGTTGCTTCACTAGTGCAACGATGAATCTGTTGCTTGAAAGGCCGGGTGAGGCATATTTTTCGATGACCAAGCAAACTCGAGGGAGAAATAAAACAGCAGCAACCATCGATCCGAAGATAGAGACCTTCTTCAAAGTCTTTCTGGAAAAGAAGAACCAATTTCGCATTCCTTCGTCGGTCGCACATTTGCGTCCTTACAGCATACGTTACAACACACATGAGAACTGGCCGACGGATGTTTGGACGTCGGAGACAGTGAGCTTGATCGGTTTGGGAGTGATCGATTTTCGATCGATTCCCGGAGTGCTGGAGAAGGGGAGCTCCACGATGGAGAAGCCGTTCTTCCTGGAAGTACTAATGTCTCAGCAGTAAATGAAGGAACCTCTGCTTGAAGAAGTCAAGACCTGGTTGTTCATCGTCGAGGACGAGACTGACTTATCTCAAGTCCTCGGGTTCGTTGAGAAAAATGAGGTCTTACGCACATATAATTGGAGTTTCTCCGATTACTACCCAGCGAAAAATGAGAGACTTTATGATCTCCCAGTGAATTCGGCAAGGGCGCTGAGGAAAGTATCGCTCATTTTTCTCCAAAGCAGAGACCTGCCAACGCAGGTCCGGATTGAACCGGAATTTCGAGCTCCGGATACAATCACTTATAAAGAATCTAAGAGGTACAATGAGCTACCGTTTAGAATGTATATTATGGAGCTGCGAATGGAATTCTACCTTGGGATCATCAAGAAGTTCTACCATCCGGGGTCAAGCATATTCTTTGTTTTTGCTGGGAGCAA
Organism: Climacium dendroides; assembly: GCA_950106755.1. Lineage (NCBI taxonomy): Eukaryota > Viridiplantae > Streptophyta > Bryopsida > Hypnales > Climaciaceae > Climacium > Climacium dendroides. The sequence continues at coordinate 6,070,890 of OX467084.1, read as the reverse complement.
ATTGACATGTGTTGCACTGGTAAGTACATCGCTACAATTTAAGTCGGACCGACCTAAACTGCAAACCTGCACTTGACGCTTACTGCTTACTTGTAGTAAATGAACAATTTCTAGATCCTGGTTGCAGTTTAGGGAGGACCGCCCTAAAATGCATAGATAGTCTGGAACTCAATGATTAATTGTCATAATAGTCGACGTTATTTTCCTATCTTAGCTTGTGTTCCTTGAATGTTGTTTAGGTCGGACCGTCCTAAATTGCAAGTCAGTAACTCTGAGATTCTACATGCTGTGTTTGACTGCAGATGAGCTGGGTAGATGTTTTCGCTGCTGTCCCGGATTGTGAAACAGACATCTGGCAAAATATTGCCACGGTCGGTTTATCGCTGGACAAGGATGACTTCCTCGACTCCTCATATGTTGTTGACGAAGACATTGTATCGACTCAACGTGAGTCACAGTCCAACCCTGATTCGACCAGACCAAGGGGTCGCTCGGAGACTGCTGCCTCGCCTGGCCAAAACCGGGGGAAGAGGCGCATGGAGGAAGACATCGAGGAAGATGAAAATGAGGAGGAAGAGGATGACTTCGACGTAGAAGACATTGCGGGGGATTACGACATGTTTGACGAAATCACCACGTCAGGTGCTTGTGCATCGCAGACCAATTTAGGGTCGTCAAGCTCAACAGGGCTGCAGAACATGGCAGTCCAACCTGTTGATGCTAAAACTCCGGTTTCCAGAACTAGGCCTGCTAAAAAAAAGAAGGTGGACCACATGCAAGCCTTGTCGATGTCGTTGGCGGTGGTCTTGAAGTAGCAAGAGGAAATCAGGCGCGAACAAAAGAAAGACCGGGAGGAAAATTTAGAGTTCCAAAAGGAATCAACTAAAAACTTTGCGGGTCTAGTGCAGGCCTTCTTAGAGGAACAAAGGTTGAATAGGGAGGAGCGTGAGCATAATCGGGTAATGTGGCAAGCGTACTTGGACAGAAATCAAGCCCAGCCTGTTGCCACGCTTCCACCACCAACAGCTTCGCAGCAGCTCTTCATCGGAAACAACCCATCAGGATCCAATGATAGTGCTGTCTCCGTTCCGCAGAGGGATGCTGCTGCGACTCCGCCTCTTCCACCGGAGCCTCCGGATTTTATCCCTCCGCCTATTCCTGTGAGAGAAACACGTGGAGGTCAGAGTTCCTCATCGCCCAAGAACGTCACATCGACCTTGGAGGGCGCACAAGCTGCAAGCGAGGGGATATCCAAGGGAGATCAGCAGTGTGATAGTGGGCAGAACTTGTCTGTGGATCCAGAAGGGGTAGTGCCCGGGAGTACCACCGACCGCGCCAATGATCCACCAACAGGTTGTGCCAAGTAATCACTCGATGTCATTTGTTGTAGCTCGACTCGAGCTGATGTGTATTCTAGAGCTACATTTGTAGATATAGTGTACAGAGTTTTTTTATGGACACGGGAACTTCTAGTGGATTGAACCATGGAGTTCCAAATTTTGTAATCAATTTTGTATTTTAACACTCATTTGTTGAGGTTGTAATATATCGTTGTCTTATACAACATTCTATCTTAATTCTTCTATTGTAGGGCTTCAGAATGCTTTAAATGTTTGTACAACTCGCGCTTCTTCTGTAGCACCATCAATTCCTGTGTTGGAAAATGAGTTTGTTGCCCTTGATGAAATGCCGGTGCTAGGACCTCCTCAAAGTGAATCGAAGAAGGTGGTTACGACTGACATTCAACCTGAGGCTGAACCTGATGTTCCTGCTGAGTCCTCTCAGCAGCAGGTATGTTCATTTCCCTATTGTCCACGGGTTCTGGAATTCGTATCATTGTAGTGTCGACAAAAAGAGGAGTTGCAGAATGTTAACTGTCCTCACTCTATTCCTTTTGACAGTAGGAATCCGGTCCTCCATGTCGTCGTGGAGGGACTTCGGAGGGACTTCGGAGGGCGTCGTTCGTCCATTCAAGTCCAGGGTGGCGGAAAAGTGGATCAATGTTGTCCTGGACCTAAATGGCATTCTATGTGTCTGCGAAGATTGGAAGTCCAAGGGATTGTCGCACAAAAAATTGAGAGACTTGTCGCAGCCGCACTCCGCAACTGAGCCCACGCTAGTCGGACCCAAGGCTGTGTGGGTGCGGCCTCATTGCTCTAATTTCCTTACAGAGCTTCAAAAATTTGCAACAGTTTCAGTGTGGAGTTCTATGAAGAAGTCTACCACTGAACTGATTTCTCAATATCTTTTCCGAGACGGACTGCCGCCTTCCCAAATACTTGGGTAGGACTCCTGCCAAACACTAAAACAAAGAGATAGATCGGGAAGGTTGACCTATTTCAAAGTACCAGGAACGGACAAGGACTTATTCCTCAAAAATCTAGACCGGTTATTTAAAGATAGAAGAGGAAGCTTCTCGTCTGACAATACTGTCATTGTAGATGACAGTCCTGTGAAGCATATAATGAATAGGCCTCATAATGTCATACTGCCTGATGCGTGGAGTTATAGAGGAAATGGTCCGCGGGACTCCTTTCTTTTTGATGTTTTGCTTCCTTGGTTTCAACGTTTATACATAGCTCGAAACCAAGGTTTGAAGGCATTCAAGGAAAATGGTCCTGGAAGAATTGGGCGACGAATGCTTTGCGATGAAAGGAACCGCAAGGAATACAAAGTGCTAATGGAAGTAGTTCGCGCTTCCTCTAGTTTGAGTTAGGTCATGGTCTATGGTTTCCTAGGGAAGTGTAGTTCGAGTGCAAGACTGGCGCATTTTAGCTCGGTCCGCCTTAAATTGTATATACTTATTTTTTAATTGATACTAGTAGACTGGTGGATTGAATGAATCCATTCAGAACGTTTAAGCGATATCAGTTTTGTGTGTGATATGTTTGAACTGCTTTGTTCCAGTATGTTGTGTGATCCACTTCATTCGTTTCACTTGTGTAGTTTAGGTCGGTCCGACCTAAACAGCACATGCTTGGCTGATATACATGTCAAAGTTCTTTTGAGCTTTTTGTTGGGTGTTGTCTTGTGTTTTAGTTCTTATATTGTTTGATCTGTGTATTGCGCAGCAGTGTTTTCTCAATTTGAATTATGTTCTTCTTCAATCTGTGGCTTTCTTTGCTTGATAGATGATGAGAACTTCGAAGGTCCATGTTCCGAAAGGTGGATTCGCTTGTGCAGCTTCTGCTGACTCCATCTTAGACTATGGGCAATACATCATTCTCAGCACTAGAAATTTACTGTGTTCGGCCACTACTGCAAATTCCACCATGGATTTCTCGACGAAGTCTATTGAGGACAACGTGGTTGACAGTCCTCCGAGTGGTAGGACGCGTCCGCAGCTTTCTTTCTCCCCGTCGCCGCTGCGATCCGTTGGCCAACGTGCTTTGCCGTCTACTTCTGATCGAATGACTCAAAGAAAGCTTTACGGGGAAGAAGGTTGTCCACACATTGGAGCAAATGTGACTTTAGGCATTCCAAGTGAGATTTGCCAAGTGCGTCCAGATATTGCTTCCTCTCTTCCCCGCCTTCCTCCACTAACGGAAGGTGTCCAAACGAAGCGATCTCGGAGCTCTTCCATGTATATTGCAGAGGCGACCACACCGGAGGTTCCACTACCTCCAATTCATAGACGCAGATACTTGAATGTTCCAAAACGTCAATGCTCAAGTCTTAGTGGAGAGTCCCGACTAGAAGGGAGCCGTCGTTTATGGGATGCTGTGGAAGAAAGGTCCTTGAAGAAGCAAAGGTGGGACATCATTCGAGAGCGGTCCGCAATTTGTACTGGGTATAGTAGAGGACCGGAAATATTGAAGGCATATGAGAAGTTGAAGAGTATGTCACAGTAGTAAAGCACATTATGCTTATTACGAAGCATGAGCTACATCATCCGATACAATGTAGATGTACAGATGAACATCAACAATTGTTGACCATGATAACATTTTGGGTTCCTTATAAAAGGCTACTGTAAAGTCTAGAATCCAAATGTAATTTTGGGTTCCTTATAAAAGGCTATTGTAAAGTCTAGAATCCAAAGTGTCATTCCATAGTGTACATACTATTACTTGTATATTTGATGGATATTATTGGTAAATTCCATTCTTCTCATAATGGACTTGCAATATTTACACTCTTTTCTAATGATGCATTGCTTTTCTCTCTCCGTATAGAACAAAATCACCTATGTTTAAAGAAAACTATGTATTTAGAACCTCTCATTTTCTTGGAAAACTCTCATTTTAATGAATATAGTGTTAATTATTGTCTTGAAATTTGGTACAAGTATTCTATTGCAAGGTCAATTAGTGAGTTCTAATTATGGAATAGAAAAGAAGTAGAAGAAAAAGAAGTAGGGGAAAAGATAGAAAGAAGAGAAACTTTCGAAGTAGAGTTAGAATTTAATTCCTTCACCTGTATTAAAAAAACCTTTGAAACATTAGTAGAGAGCACAATTCAAGAAATGACAAGATCAAGCATGAAGAAGGCTTTGAGGGCATTTCAACCATCTCATTAATGAGGTTCACCTTGAGGTGAGTTCCTAAATCCCATTCATTTCCTTTAAATCTTTTACTAAATAGAAGTTTAAACCATAGCCGGAATACAAGTTAGATTCAAACCATTAGGGATAGATTTTATTTTAATTTTAGCTTAAAAGCTTGGAAAAGAGGTTTAGAGGTTTCCAAAAACATAAGACACGTAGAAAATAGACTTAAAATGAGTAAGCTACAAGTGGATGAAGTTTAAGAACAAAAATGGATGAAGATTAGTAAAATTCATTTAAAAGGAACAAGAAAGGAAAATTAAAGAGTAGTTAAAATTTAGTGTCCAGAAGTGAAGTTAAAAGTTAAATTTAAGTTGTAGGCTAGAATTAATTAATTAATTAGCGGATGAAGTTTACTAATTAGCAATCAAGCCTCATCTGCTTGAAACTTTCACTAACTAAGAAAGTTCAATATTCAAGTGTCTTAGCATTTTAGAGAAGTGAAACAAAGTTCTATAAGGAAAAAGTCTTAGAAATCTAAAAATAGTAAATCAATAGAAGTAATTCAACATCTTTAGGAAAAAATAGTTGTCAACTAAAAACCTTTCAATGTTAAGCAAGTAGGAATTTAAGTGTAGAAACTTATAGGAGATTAGAAGAGCCCAAAACTATTTAATAAATCGTAAATTGAGTTAAGCTCTATGAAAAATCACATGATGAAGTTTAGATGAGGATTTGGATGAATTTAGGAAAATTTTGTCCATCCAAAGTCAAATTTAGGGTTTAGATAGGAGATTTTAATATAAAACTATAGGAAAAATCCAAGGTCAAATTGATTTTGGAAGTCATTAGAAAATGATGGATGAAGTTTAAATTGCCTTCTAAAGGCTAAACTTCATTTGGTCAGAACTTCCTTTAAGACATTGGATTTCAATGAATCTTATATTATTGAAAATGGAATGATTTGTTCTCTAACTTAGAATTAATAGTTTGTGACTGTAAACTTTTGCTTCCAAAATCACAGTAGCCTTATTACATTCAACCCACGGGGAGGACACTCTCCACGTTTTAGCAACCCACGATTCAACCATTTGGCCAAAAGTTGGTTTGGTTGAGCTTGTAGTTAATTCATTTTGCATTTCACATCATCTAGATATATAAAAAAGGATCCATTGCTTAAAAGGCACAATGATCCGAGCCTAGGCATCCAAATAGGATAAACTTTTATGTAATCCCTAAGAACATGGTTGTGCTTGTTTAATACCAAAGGTGGATATTAAAACACTCACAAAGTGCAATTGAAGAATTAAGATAGTGAGATTATGTTCAAGTATTGGAAATTATAGCAATTGTAGGAGATTATGAAGAAATTTAGGGAGGATTCATTTAGATGTTGGAAATCTCTATCTACAATTATTAGCTCTTAGACAAGTAAACAAGGAGATAGCATTATTTGAATTTCATCTTAAAATTTGAATAATTGGTTCTTTTTACAAAGTCAACTAGTGGACTATTGGACTTCAATTATTGAAGATATTAGAAATTGGAGATAGAAGAAAAAGATGAAGTGAGAAGGGAAAGAAGGGATATTAGAAAGAAAATAGAAGAAGGGAAACTTAGAAGGAGAAGTAGGAAGTGGACTTGAAATTAAAATTCCAAAACTTGTATTAAAAATTCCACAATTAATCGATAAACACATAATCATGAAGGGACAAGATGGAGAACAAGGGGGGCGTTGAGGCCATCTTTGAAGACCTCTTAGATAAGGTTCACTCCATGGTAAGTGATAGTTTACCTTAGAGCTAATCCAAGCCAAAAACTTGAGGTTGCAACCACTCAAACTTGAATTCAAATTGCATAAAGACTTAAACTAAACATAGAGAGGGAGAAGAAGATCAAGAATGGTGTACAATTGCAATTGAAGTGGAATTAGAAGATGGAGGCAATTTAGATGATGAAGTTGGAAGTAAAATAGGATTAGGTGGAAATCCACTAGGAGCATTTTAGACCATGGGAAGTTAATTTGATCAATAATTGATTTGGAAGATAGGAGATTTGCAAATAGTCAATTATTGCTTGAAGGTGCATCAATTGTTTTATTCAAAGTCAAAGCTTAGAATATAAATAATGGAATAGAATAGTGTGGAGGCTTAGAAGAAAAATCCATACCTTAAATTTGATTGTTTGATTTGTTTGTTACATTGAGATCTCCTGGATTGTGCATTTTCTACTTGCGTTCTTGGTACTGTCAAAAAGCTTTCAACAAGGAGGGGTGCATGGGCTTTGTTTTGTGGTGTTTGAACCTATAGTGAGAAAGTTATTGAATTTTGAAGTTTTTATGAACTAAAAAATTAGAAGGCAATCATAGCAATTTCTTGAAAGAAATTTTTTTCTTTCATTTTGAATGCTAATATCTTTCAATCTATAAGTTCAAAAATCACAAAAAATTATCACATGATTTAAGACAAGTGTAGAACAAGATCCTACAGTCAGATCTTTAAAAATATTTTTAAAAATTTATTTTGTAGGTGATTATAGTAGAAGTGGTAGTTTTGAGTGGTTTTGGTAAACAAAATTGGCCATGGGACTTTAGGGGTTAAAGAAATCAAAATATGAAAGTTGAATTTTTTAATTTGATAAATATAGAGTTCATTTTGTAATCATAGAATCTATTTGAAGTCACAACAAAAAAATGGTGGTATATAGCCATGATGAAAATAATAGAATTTTAAAGTTGCAAGACTAAAATCAAGCCTAGAGAGAATCCAATGTCAAATTTAATCAAGGGACTTAAAAAGCTTTTGGAAGAACTAATGGGAACCTTTGAGGTCCATTTAATTTCAAAAACAAGAGGTGGAAAGAATTTGGAATTTGAGAAGAAAAATATGAGAATTGAAAGGGTTAATAGGGAATTATGTATAGTGAATCAAGAGAGTTGAGAAATAATTTGAAGGAACTTATGAAAAACCTGTAGGTTTCAATTAATTTTCAAAACAAAGGCAATAAAAATTTACATTAGAATGAGAATTAGGATTTGAAAAAATATAAGAGTTGATACAATCTAGATTTTGGAGGTTTACATATTAACAAATGTAGAGTTTAATACGCAATGTTGGTCAATATACACCTTCCAAAGTCACCATAATGAGTTCACTATCCTCGCAAAGAGGGAGGAAGCCTCACCCTACCTTCTCCTCCCCTTAGTGGAAAATCAACAATTGTTTCATGAGATTAACCCATCAATGCCGTCATGAATGTTTCTTGTGTGGTGGATGATAGAAAATCCTTCTAAGTAGGACAATAGTGCAACTATTCATCCTCCCAATTTTGCGTGAAAAGGAAAGGTCTTCTATAGTAGATTGATTTCTAATGAATACTTTTAAAGTGGATAAATTCACACTATTGCAAAAGGTATGATTTCCTTTAACCATAAACGATGTTGCTACCTTTTTTCAAATGATGAATGACCTTCTATGTGGGACAGAATTGCAACTATACAAAGAACACTAAATTATGCCAACGAAGGGGACTCAATAGGATAATTTGGGGTTCTCCGAGGGATAAAAGTAAAAAACATGCCCCTTGTTTTGAGCTGTGTCTAGGGTATGCTTTAGACCTCCCCTAGCTAATTTGGAGTCTCTAATGGCAAATATGAATTCAAAATTTGCAAAAATAAAAAATTTATGTGAAAAATAAAAAATTCCTGTGTTTTCTCCCAGGGTAAATCCAACTTACCGGGCCCATTTTGTAGGTAGGGTTTAATGTCCCCCAAGTTTACATTGGCCAAATTTTGTGTGAAAAAGGGAGGTCTTCCACAATGGTTTTACTTTCAACAAGTACTTTTGGATTTTTCAAAACTAATTATTCATGGATGACACCAAAATGGATGATTTCCACGGTCACCCGAAAAAGACCTCCGTCCCCCACTGCCGCCGATCGGAAGTAAAAGACCAAATGTCGTTGTCGAAGGAGTTGGCCGCCCGCGCCTGCTGCGACTTGCTGCCGGAACTGCAGGTTTTGAGGAAGAGGTTTCGAGGTTTTGAGGCGCCTGCTGAGGGTTGCGAAGTGTGTCGAGGTTTGACTTTCTACAGATGTGTGAGAATCGCTGAGATGTGTGGACGCTGTTCGAAGTAGCAAATTTACGGGGGTGGGGTTGCATGCCTTCAAATTGCTGTTTGTTTCTTTGGATTGCGTCTGCTATTTCATCTTGGAAGTTGTGATGGAACCGTGCCAAGTCTGCGGGGTCGTGAAAGTATTATGCGTTGAAGATCGATTTCTTTGTTTTGTTTGAAGGTCTGTTTGAAGATTTGTGGCACTTTTGGGTTTGTTGCAAAGTGCGTCGTACAGTCAGTCCAGCTGATTTACGATTTTTCAGTCCAGTTTTCAGTACTAGAAAGTTCAACAACTTTAGAAAGCTCTAGCATGCTCAAAAATGAACCGATTTTGAAACCACAAAATTGCAACGCAAAATTCCAAAGCAAAATGAAATGAGTGTAATGAAATGCACTTCAACTTCATAAACATTGAGAAATGAATAATTTAAAATTATACAACAATTTGGATTCCTTTTACACACTATCTACCATTTCATAGAGAATCTTTGGAAGATAGTCAAAGATTTTTGCATTTGGGTGAAGAACAAGTGAGAAATCAAGCAAGCAATTCAAGTGGTATGGGAATAAGTACCTCTAAAGCAATTGTCAAGGTTCATTTCTTATATGTACCATTGAATACAAGTTGTAGTTCTCACAAATGTTGGCAACACTAGATAGTACATAGTGTATAGAAAACATCAAACTCTTTGTATGACTTTCAATTACATATGTGTGTTTGTAATGATGATTAACCCATTAAGGACCAGGTGGATGAATGGAGTGAAAAAGTGGCTGAAACTGACATGTTTTCATAAGTATCCACTTTGGCTACTAATGAAAACACATCAGTTTCAGCCAGTTTTTCATTTCTTGTCATCGACCTGGTCCTTGATGGGTTAAGTAGACTTCAGTGTGATTGTATCGCAATTCAAAATTCAAAATTCCATTCATTTTTGAGGGCACAAGGGCCTTCCAAAGTTCTAATATGAAGAGGATCCAAAAATTCGTAATTCAGCTCGACCCATCTGTACTACTTTGAAGTTGTACTTTGTGCAGATGTTTGAGAACTACTGAGGAAGAGGGATATCGCATACTTTGAGAAGTGCTTTGATGCGTTGATAAATAGTTGCAACTGCGTCCGAAACAATGTCAACGAGGTTTATTTCTCTGCAACCCCGTTTTTGAATTTCTCTAATGTCCATGTTGCATAAACATGTTTTTAGTTGGTATCTCTATTAAGCAAAGAAAGTGAATGGTCTAATTAAAATTTCCTCATCTTTTGGAGTGCAGTGCAAAACGCTTGTAGTTGAATATGGTCCATTTTTCCTCGCCAATGTCGACAAAATACTCGATTCATAGGCTACAAAGTTGGTTTCGCAATTTGATTGGAGAAGGCAAAATTGTGAATGGAGAAGGTCATTGCATTTTCACAAAAACATGCCCCTCTCAGTGATTTGCCGCATGAGGGCTTGAAAGGATCCTTGAGATATGTAGGGCGAAGGATTTGTCACTCATTCTCTTGTGTATGAGATCTCTTTCTGAAAGGTATTGCTTTATAAGAATTATTTTAACTCAGTTCTTTGAGTGTTATTTCACAATATAATGACCTTAAAAAGGAACATAATTATCACATAATTAAAAAATGGTATTATTGTACATCTTTAGAAAGAGTGATACTTGTAAACAAATTACACATTATAACCTCTATAAGCTATATAGAAATAGCTATTTCAAAGACATTAATTTAAGTAATGGATAAGCGAGCCTTTGGAATGGCATTCAAAGGGTGAGCAAGTGCATGTGCAACTCCTTCACCTTCTGCCATATCTAAATCCATAGGTTGCAAACCATTAGGAAGAGACCAATCAAAAGATTGTATAAAAGTTGCAACTATGATGTGAACCAATGTTGAAGCTAGCATGATGCCTGGACATTGTCTTCGCCCTGCTCCAAATGGTAGTACTTCAAAATTTTTGCCTTCGTAGTGCATATTAGCATGAGGCATTCCATCCAAAAATCTTTCAGGTTTGAAAGTCATAGGATCCTCCCACGTCCTTGGGTCTCGAGCAATTGTTGCAACATTTACAAAAACAAGTGTTTTTTCGGGTATGTCATACCCCAAAACCTTGCAAGGTTTTTCATTCAAATGAGGAAGTAACAATGGGGCAACTGGATGAAGACGAAAGGTTTCTTTGATGATGGCTTGTAAATACTTGAGGTTAGGAATATCCGCATCTTCTACCCTTCGAGACTTGCCGACAACAGTGTCAAGTTCTTCTTGCACCTTCTTCATCACAATGGGATTGCGAATGCATTCCGCAATTGCCCATTCTATTGTGTCGGTAGTTGTACTCATACTTCCTATAAAACCATTCTGTTTTCCACAAGAGAAGGAAAATTTCAAGGTGTATTATTTAAACCTAGTATTCAAAAAATGAACATGAAGACTTGAGATCAACAATACAATTGAAAAACTTTGGCAAGAAAATAAAAATTTATTGTGTAAATTTCATCATATAATTCTCAACAAACAAATTATGAACCTCAACATCAAATTACCTTCAAGTGGTCTTCCTATGACTATCTTTAAATATTTTTACTTCAAATATTCAAATAGTTAAATCTTTGAAATAAAGAAAAATAAAATATATATAAGTTCTCAATAGCCTCTACTTAATGAAAAGGAATTGCACTCTTACCCATAAAGTACTCTTGATATTGTCATTGGTGATGTCAAATTGCAATGTCTCATCCTCCATTTGGTCTAAAAGGACATCTACCAGATCTTTGACAGAAATTGAACCACTTTTTCGTTTTGCAATATGCTCTGATATGATTGGGGACATGAAAGCATCCATTCTCACTTTCAACTCTCGCATTTGTCTTTCAATCCCAAAAATGTCCATCCACTTGTCCATCCACTTGAGTATAGGGATGAAGTCTCCTGGATTTATAAGTTGATGATATTTAGCACTATCTGACAAAATCTTTCGAAAATTGCTCACTTGCTTGAGTTCTTGTTCATCATATTTCTTCCCAGAAGCCATTGCCATAAAACGCTTTTTGAGAATCACGCGTGACATGATGTTAATCAAACCCACTTCAATGTAGTTCCTCACAGGCACCACCGTGATACCATCTTGGGGAATTACATTCATGACTTGAATGATCTCTTCCATTCGTACATTTGTTGTTAATTGAAGTTGTTTATTGGTGCTGAGTTGAATATGTAATATCTTCTTGAGGTGCAGCCTTGTGGGTGAGTCTGATGTCATGACTATATCTGATGTCAAATGAAAATACATTTATTAAAAAGCACAATTTAAAAAAAATGTAAGTTTCAAACTATAAAAACTAAACTAAATTGAAAATGACTAAAATAAAATGACTTTCAATCCAAATTTATAAATGAAGGTCTTTCAAATGTTTAGAATTCTAAAATTAAAATGTACTTTTGATTGAAGATGTTAGTGAGACAATTAAAATGGCAATGAAGTATATACATCAATTATTTATCAACACTAATCTAGATGTGACACCTATATTTGGATCCAAAAGGGTAAAAGGAAATTAGATATTGCTTATTCAAGATGTACACTGTCAAAACATGAAAACTTGTAAAAGCCTTGTCTTTATGCAACATTTAACTACTTATGTACTTTTGAAAGTCCAAAATTAATATTGATCATCAGAAGATAATACAAAACATTGCAAAATCAATGTAAAACATCGAGAGATTAGTAAAAAACATTGGGAGATTTACAAAACATTGGGAGATTTATGAAAACATTGGGAGATCTCCTGATGTTATTATACAAAGATCTTTGGACATTTTGTCCAAGATTCAATGAATAGTCCAAAAGTAGTTAAACATGGTATCTATTTGTTTTTTGGAGACATTATTTAGAAAATTCATAACTTGTACAATTTCTATATAATGCACATTGATTCAGAAGTGCATTGGAATCTTCATTTAATAGCCAATGTGATCTTATAAGAATATTTCATGTTTGGAAATATGAACTATGGGGAATTTCACTAAAATGGCGATTATTTTGTAACTTTGGCATTCTCACAGTTCAGACCGGGCGGTCTAAACTTTTTTAGTGTCCTAGATTTTTGAAATCTATACCATTATTAGAGATCTGAAATTTAGGAAATATGTAGATTTTAAAAACCGATTGGTCTGAAATCTACATCTTTCCTAGATTCAATACATCTAATAGTGTTATAGAGTTAACAAATGTAAGATACTAATAGATTTTAGACCGCCCGGTCTAAGTTGTGGGAACGGCACATTGTGAAAATGGCACATAGAATATTGCCATTTTAATGAAATTCCCCATAACTATACTCAGTTGTCATTAGCATTGATCTAATGTATGCATACCGTAATTTTCCTAAACTCTATCACATGTGGGCTATTGCTTAGTACCTGATATTGAGCACTCTAGACACTCACCTAAACACAAAATGCAATCACTCATTGGGTAAAGAAGAGGCATGTGATTTTCCAAAACTTTGAGTTGGTGTAACATTAAGGTTTTCTGCTTTAGTTCGTTTGTTGAAGTTATATCCAACGACATGGAAATGGAAACAACATCCCTCACACTACCATGGCTTACATGTTGCTTCTCACAATGACAATGAGGTTGTACTTTCACGTTACATTCAACGGCCTCAGAAGAGGACTCTGAATCTAATTTCCAAGGGGAGGAAGAAGAGGCAGCTCAGTACCTCCAGGAGTAATCACATCTGAAACAGAATTTGCCATTCGGTTTGCGAAATTGGAGCCTTGAGTCTTGAGAATCTCCTCCGCTGCCGCAGGGGAGGTAGCCACCACAGCCAGCTTTGGCCCCAACCATATGGACATCAGTGGACCATAAGTCTCGGCCAGTTTGGCAAAATCCTGCTGTGGGAATTTGCCCAACAAGTGCAAGGAACCGATGATGGGGAGACCCCGTGGGCCTGGAGGCAAATTCTTGTATTTGCTGCTTGTGAGCAACTTGGCAAGCAGAAGAATGCCAAGCACCACCGCACTGACAAGCTGCACAGCACCATTGCCATTCATCGCCCCAGTAACTAACTTGATTTGAGCAAACATTTTGAGACTCATTCAAGTGATATCCACACATTTATATGGTTGCGCATACTGTAGATTTAGTTTGAGCAACTTTTTGAGCAACTTATCACTGATATCTACGCAAGCATTCTGTGGCATATCACAAACTACTTTGAGACTAAACAATTGGAGACTAAACTAGCATCCACACATTCAAGTGGTTGCGCATACTATCTAGTTTGAGCTCATTTTTGAAGTTAACTGACTGATATCGAGACTCCAAAGGGAGAGCCTGTATAATAAGATTGAATGTTTGGGAAGCAGAGAAGTAAGAGAAGCATACAGTCCAAGTTCCAGAAGCCTGCGTCATCATTGTCACCATGGCCGAGAAGATTGATGCTCGCACTTGCACACGATTTGCATGCAAGTGAACAACAAGTGATGATCGATGTCCCCGTCTGAATGGCAACTCAGAATTCGCAGTCACAGGACTTCAGTCTCGCTCAAATTGGGCTCCAAGTGTACATTGCTGCTCCAACAGTATGCGAGTCAGTCTGCTAATGGCATTACATGTTGGCTCAGTCCCATTATATAGCAAGGATGCTCGCACTGTCGTAGGAGCACGTTGATGATTCAAGTGGACAAGAAAAATTTGTACCAGATTCCACAGCCTAATCTTTTTAAGCTGACTTTAATTGAGTTGCACCTTTTTGCAGGGTTATGACCCAAAGAATGGAATGGGGATGATTCTCTTGAACTTTAGTGTTCTATGGGCCCATTCATGATCGAGTTCGCGTCTGTACTGAGCTCTATGCGACAACCATGAGGCCAAGGAGCAACAAAAGGTGGCAATGCCGTGCACGGTACGTAAGTCTAACTGTTACAGAGCTTGCCATAGGATCTTGGAAGTATATCTCCTGCGAGTGCGGGTGTGATTTCACCAAGTGCACTCAGTGATATTTCACCTGTAAGCATACAATTGGGTGAACAAGAGGAGTAAGGTACACAAGGGAATAAAGTGCCCCAAATGCGACACCTACATTTGGACAACAATGCCTTACATGGTACGTAAGCGTAAGCCTTACAGCAGTTGTCATTGGAGCTCATAAGTATATTTGTTGCGAGTGTGGGTGTAATTTCACCAAGTGCACTCAATGATATTTCATTTGTAAGCATACAATTGGGTGAACAAAAGGAGTAAGGTACGTACACTCACAATCAACACTGCCTCAAATGCAATACTTACATTTGGACAAGAAAGCACACCTACATATGTTGATGACATAACATGCACATCTCACGTCTCTTAGCCCAAGGCCTAACCATGTTAGAAAACAACCTTGCTTTTCGAGTGTTATGAGTCTAAATGTGAGTAAGTTATGAAAATCTCAACCGTACAATCTTGTATTGTGCATGTTGTAGATGGTGTAAATCAACTTTGGGGTCATTTGACCGTATAGATTGAAAGATTATAATGTTTTAGTGTTGACAAAAGATGCTGAAATTATCCTAAAAACACATTTGGAGGTGAAATTTGATTTCTAAACCTACTCAAATGAAAAAACTTTAAACTACAAAGTGATTTAAAATCAAAAGACAAACACTTCGGCGGAAAAAAAATCATTCAACTGACTCATTGCGTTTGCAAAATTGTTTTGAAATGTCAAAAAACAGTGAAAAACGTAGAAAAAAACACATCTATGGATGAACCTACCTCTACTAAAGTGCTTCTCAATAAATCATAACTTCTTGGATTGATATGAAACTTTTACCACAAGAACTAGACTACTATGCGCAACTTTTCCAACAAAAATTATTGAAAACAAACCCTATTTGAAGAAGTCATAAGCTACCGAAGTTCACTGTAATGCAAAAATGTCTAGATTTTGAACTTTGAATTGCTCCCAAGCATTCAAAACAACATGGATTGACATGAAAATTTTATCACAATAATTAGACTTTATGGGTAACAAAAACCAACAAATTTTATTGAAGACTAACATTTGATGAAAAAGATACAAGCCCCCAAAGTTACAGCCATCTCATTGCAGTGTGGTGAACTCAAATTGAACCTGCAAACTTTGAATAGCTTTCAAAAACTCATTACATCTTGGATAGATCTGAAAATTTTACCACAGAAAATAGACTACTATGCAAAACTTTTCCAACAAGTTTTATTTAATTTGGACATTGGATGCAGAAGTTACAGCACTTTAAAGTTGACTGCTAGACTGTGTGACGACACTTTTGGTCCCCTTGGGCAGTGAGGGGTTAGAAAGGAAAAATACCATGAAAAAATTGGGCCTTTTGGAGTGCGTTTACAACATGAAAAGTTTATGTAATGAAAGATTGTATGAGGACTGTATGCATGCACGTAATCAATATGGAAATTTTTGGCTCCCATTGTTGATTGAACATGTATCTAATATTGTTCCTATGTTCTTATGTTCTCAAAGAGGTACACTATACATTTTGTACGTGTTTTATTAATGAAGAAGGATAAAATTTGATATGTGTAAAGGAAAATGATGAGCCTTCTTTTGTAAAAGAAACCAAATTACAACAATTTGTCTAAACCTAAAACATATATGAAAACAGTCCTGGAGAATCATACTACTAAAATCACAAGGTCTTCCGTAATCTCAAAAATGCTACCATTAATACTAGGGACTCGTGCTTGTTATGCTACGCATTCATTGGCTCTCATTTATTAGTAAAAAATTGATATATTTGAATAGAATGCATAATAATGATTTCAATAAGTCTTTAAAATAATTATTTTAAATATTTTGTAAAAATATTTTCAATCGTGCATACATAGATATTGTATTTTCACACAATGTGATTACAGAAATAGAGTAGCAATTTGCAATCACTTATGTAATATCACTTTTTACAAAGGGTGATATTATAGAAATAATATTGTTGTGCAATTGAGGTGATATTAAAGAGGATCTATAGGATGATATTATATAGGTAGCAAATTCATTGTTTCTCTTGGTTTTACTTCTTTATACTTCTATGATTTTGTGCTTTTGTGAGCTTTGAGTTTTCATGATTTCAATTTTCTATTGCTACTACCAAATGATTTTGAGAAATTTATTTAATTCAAGCAATTTTGGATTCCACAACAATTAAGTTGTTCACAAAGCTTTTGAGATTTATAAGTTTTTCCTTTAAATTCTTCTATTTGGGTTGCCGTTGTTTGTAACAATTGAGTCAAATTTCTAATGCATTCTAATGTATGTGTATCTTTTATAGTATTTACCATTGCATATGTTTCATTCATCATTCAATAAATTTTTATTGTACATTTCAATATATGCTTACTTATAAAAAAAATTATACAAAGGTTTTAGTCATTTTTATTTGAAGATTTATTGAAATTTTTGTTCTACATTCTATCTAATATGTAAAAATTCTTATAAAATTCTAATGATGAATGCGTAGCATAGCAAGTGCCAACCGCTAGTATGGCTACTAAAATCATAAGTCCCTATGTAATATCACAAATGCTACCATTAATACTAGGTACTCATACTTGCTATGCTATGCATTCATTGTATCACATATTAGTAAAAATTTGATATATTTGAATAGAATGCATGATAATGATTTTAATAAGTCTTCAAAATAATTATTTTAATTATTTTATAAAAATATTTTCAATCATGCATTTATAAAAATCATATTTTCACACAATGTGATATTACTGAAATAGAGTAGCAGTTCACAATCACCTCTGTAATATCACTTTTTACAAAGGGTGACATTATAGGAATAACATAGTCGTTGCAATTGGGGTGATATTAAAGAGGATCAATATGGTGATATTATAAAGGTAGCAATTCCATTGCTTTTTGGCTTTATACTTCTTTTGCATTTCCATGATTTTGTGCTTTTGTGAGCTTTGAGCTTTTGATTTCAATTTTCTATTGCTATTACCAAATGATTTGAAAAATTTATTAGATTAACCGATTTTGAATTCCACAACAATTAAATTGTTTACGAAGCTTTTGAGATTTACAAGTTTTTCCTTTAAATTCTTCTATTTGGGTTGACATTGTTTGTAACAATTGAGTCAAATTTCTAATGCATTCTAATGTATATGTATCTTTTACCGTATTCATCATTGCATGTATTTCATTCATCATTCATTAAATTTCTATTGTTTATTTCAATATATGTTTATTTATTAAAAAATTATGTAAAGATTTTAGTAATTTTTATTTGAAAATTTATTAAAATTCTTGCTCTACATTCTATCTAATACATAAAAATTCTAATGAAATTCTAATGATGAAAGCAAGCGCCAACCGCTAGTTATAACTAAAATATTATCATTTTTTATTACTATTTATTGGAATGAATTTGAAATGAAGATCTCTTTACATGGTGATTTTTGAAATTTTTGTACTCTTTAAATCTATAACCTCATCTTTGAAAATCCAATTTTGGACTAGAATCAATGCAATTTTCGCTTGGTCAACTACTTGATATACTTCCACATTTGTAATTTTAGAAAAATACATACTCTTGTAATACCGAATCCAACCTTGAAATAGGACAACAACTTGATAAAGTATCTCCACAAATTAGGATGACTTTTATCTAAGTAGTAGTGAGTATGAATTTGTTAATCAACTAGAAATTGAATGTTGGAGCACTTCAAGGTTAATAGGTCACCTTGCCAAATCCAAAGAAAATTAATTGTAAAGAAAGTCCAAATACTAGAGAAGACTTCAATACAACTAGATGCCAATACATGTCTACTAAATAATGGGTGGAGAGGTTGTTTTTATAATGGCTTACAAATCCTCAAAGGATAAGGGATAATTTGAAGATGGGAGCTTGATTGCTCATTATCAAAAACACGTGAATTGTGTTCCATGTAGAATTTTAGACCTCATTGTGGCATAGTAGAATAATTTTTTATAAGAAACTTTGAATTTAAGTTTTTAAATTTAGATAAACTTCATTTCCAAAAATGAATTTGAGATTTTGAGTCTCCAAGAAAAAATTAGGGACAAAAATCAAAGTGGATGTTTGAAAACATCAAAGAAAATATCCCTCCCAATCCTTCTCTAAATTTTGTCCCTAACTTTTTATTAAAGGCTCAAAATCTCAAATTCATTTTTGGAGATTAGATTTTTTTAGATCTAAAAACTTTTCCAAGTTCAAAGTTTCTTAAAAAAAATAATTCTATTATGCCAAAATGAAGTCTGAAGTTCTACATTGAACACAATTCATGCTTTTGACTTAACTAGGTATGAACAATTGACCTTCTACTAATCCTAATTTACATATCTTACATGGATTGTTTTACATCCTACCACCTCACTTATATAAAGAGATTTTTTGTACATATTCCATCACTCACAACAAAAATGACCTTCAAATCTATATGAGGTGGTTGCTGAATGATTTCAATTTTTGTGATTTTACAATATCAGGTTTCACCAATTTCTGCCTTTAGTAGCCACTGCACTTACATAATGGACACTATAAAGCTCAAGTTCATAAGAACATCCATAATTTTCTCAAATCTTCGTTTCTTGAAATTAATAAGCACCTTCTAACCTACCTACCAGATTCTAGAAAGTAGTGGCCATAAAACTATTTCTATCTCTATGCCACATCACATGCCATGTAAGCTTGGTGGATATCAAAGAACATAGGTAAGAATGCGCTACAAATCCTATACCTAATACCACATCCTAAAAATCTTGCTATTTAAGACCAAGTAAAAATATACCATTACTCCATTAGAATTTAGACTACCCTCCACAATAAAAAAGATTCAATTTCCAAAAGGTCATGAAAAAACCAATACCCTAAGAAAACAAAAAAACAGCTAGTCTAAAAAGGACCAGTTAGAGCCAGTTGCCATTGAAGACCCAAACCTCCGAACTATAGGCGTCTTATAGTTTTCCATTGTAGTTGGCCTTTCATAGGCCCGCCAACCTCCAACCCACATTATCAGGCTTTGTAGGCCTAGATTCTTGAAAGTTAGATGCCATTGTGCGATTAGAGCTCTAATTTTGTACCTCCAAGTATCCTGCATTGCCTGTGTGGCTCCAAACTCCCATCCAATTAAACCTCCAGAATCTATGCCTTACATTTTGGCTCTACAAACCTAGAGGGGCTAGAGGATTGACTAGAGGCCTTTTTTCCAAAAAATAAACAAAATGCAATCAACTTTGAGAGTCAAAAGTATGCTCAATGAGGCATTAAATGTTTTTGTAGTGTTTTTGTGGTGTTTTTGTGGTGTTTAATCCGGCATTTTGAAGAAATTATAGATTATCTTACGGGCGCAATAGAAATCAGCCAACACAATCAATGTGCACCTAGAGGGTCCAATCCATGTGCACCTACTGTGTCAAAATTACACAACAATCGTATAGTTAAAGTACATAAACTGTACGTTATTGATATTCATTGTTTTTGCATTGATTTAGTGCGAAAAAATGCACATAATCGATGCGATTATAGTACGTAGTGATGAAGGCACCGAATTAGTACAATATTTGTTAATAATCCGTTTGTCCTTAAGTTTGAGATGAATGATCTTCGAATAGCTAAGATTATTAAAAATAAATAAAAAGGAGAAGGAAGAGCTAGATTGGTGGGACCACTAGGCTGGCAGTTTTAGCCATATTTAATTGCAAATGCAATTTGAGCTTGGCTTGTTACCATGTTAGGGGTGGGGCGCCCATTTCCACCCACCTTGCAAAATGGATGGGCAGTGATTTTGCAAGCCAAACCTCCACCCCATTTTGCAACACGGGTGGTGATACTCTTCATGAGAGCCGGCGAGGTGTTGCGTGAGGATATCGAGGTCCTGTACGGCTCGTTGAGGTCCCGTCTGTTGATTTGGGGTCGTGGAATCGCTTGATCTATGGCATCGGTCTTTGAGTTTGGGTTGGGGCTGGGGCATGTGTCAGACAGCTGGGGACTTGGTTGATGGGGTGTTTGGTTGGAAACTTTTTGAGCTTTACCGGTTAATTTCCTTTAGTTTTTGTATGGAACTGGTTTTGAAGAACTGAGTTCCATTATTTTCTCTATTTTTTATTCAAAATAGAAATTTTATAGATTTTTTCACTGGTTTTATGCCAATGTTTTCAAATTACAACCAGATTTTTTCCCAATTCTTCCAGCTAACTTTGAACTAGCGATTGGGTTTTTTCAACATTGGTTTGGTTGGGAGATCATGGATTTGGGGGTCCTATCCTACACGAGTATTAATATTTTATTAGATTCTTGAGAGGGGCTTATCAATTAGTTTAAGGATTGAAATGGGTTGAAGAGACATATAAAACAATTAAATTGTTCACTATAAAAATTGCTTTTTTTAAAGATGCAAAAGGGCCTCTACTTCATTGGTAAAAAGTGTTATGTTATGATAGCCTACATAGTGGTAAGAAACTGGTATTTTATAATGGAACTAGCGGTTGGCGCTTGCTATGCTACGCATTAATCATTAGAATTTTATTAGAATTTTTATGTATTAAATAGAATACAGAGCAAGAATTTTAATAAATTTTCAAATAAAAATTACTAAAATCTTTACATAATTTTTTTAATAAATAAACATATATTGCAATAAACAATAGAAATTTAATGAATGATGAATGAAATACATGCAATGATGAATACGGTAAAAGATACATATACATTAGAATGCATTAGAAATTTGATTCAATTGTTACAAACAATGGCAACCTAAATAGAAGAATTTAAAGGAAAAACTTGTAAATCTCAAAAGCTTCGTAAACAATTTAATTGTTGTGAAATCCAAAATCGGTTAATCTAATAAATTTTTCAAATCATTTGGTAGTAGCAATAGAAAATTGAAATCAAAAGCTCAAAGCTCACAAAAGCACAAAATCATGGAAACGCAAAAGAAGTATAAAGCCAAAAAGCAATGGAATTGCTACCTTTATAATATCACCATATTGATCCTCTTTAATATCACCTCAATTGCAACGACTATGTTATTTCTATAATATCACCCTTTATAAAAAGTGATATTACAGAGGTGATTGTGAACTGCTACTCTATTTCAGTAATATCACATTGTGTGAAAATATGAACTACTGTGCCGCTGTTCCAGTGTTCTTGCGTGTTGCATGCATCTTCTTCAAACTAGTACATGATGCGAATCTCACTGTTTGCAATGAGATGTTTGCCATTGGAAGAAGCACTGTCTCCAAAATCTTGAGACACATTGTGTACGGCATAAATGATTGTTTGCATCAAGAAATCTCATGGCCACTAGGTGAACGCATGCATGAAACCCAACGGAAATTCAAAGACCTTTGCTCACTACCTGTTGTTGTTGGTGCTCTAGATGGTGTACAGTTGTCCATAGCGAAACCTACTCATGCCTCGGTAGATTATTACTACTTTAAGATGGGAGGATATAGCATGAACTGTCAAGCTGTAGTGGATAGTGAAAAGCGATTTCTGGATTTATATGTCGGTATGCCTAGTTCAACTAATGACAGTCGCATGTTGAGGAGGTCGTCGCTGTTTAATTTGGCAATATATGGCAACCTCTTCAACAGTGCTCCATCCGTCGATGGCTTCAGCTCTTACCTCATTGCAAATTTGGAATACCCATTGTTACCATGGATAGTAGTCCCCTACAAAGAAGGCACACATTTGTCTGTTCCCGAGACTTTGTTGAATAGGAAAGTTTGAAGAGGTCATGCTGTAGTGGAAAACGCCTTCAGAATTTTAAAACAGTACTTTCATGAGTTGCTAGGGAAATCAAAGTTGCACCTTACTTTTCTGCCTCACGTTGTTGTATGTTGTGTGATCTTGCACAACATCCTCTTCCGTCAATCACACGGTGAAGTAGAGGACTTCCTTCGCATTCTGGAAGAAGAGGGTCTCTATGAAGAGGAGTTTCTTGGCGAGACTTTGCGTCATGGCCAAGGAGGTACCAACGCAACAACTGTGAATTCAAACGACATAGCGTCCACAACAGCGCAGGAGAAACGGCAACAACTAGGTGTATACTTGACTGCCAAGGGTCGTCATGTCTTATAGTTTTTCAAGAAAGGTAAGCCTCTCTGTTTCTTCCCCAACGTTCTAATGTCATTGTCGTCAGTGGCAACTGACTTGTTTTCTTGTCTTCAGGATACGTACCCTCTCCTGACTAATAGCGGAATGGTGTAGTCCCGCTTTTTGAATTTGCTTTTCTGTAAATGTACATTTGTAGTTCCATTAATATAACTCGCACTGAGTACTTTCACTGCATGGCGTAAGTGGCAACCTCATTTCCTTCAATTCTATGTTCCTACAATTGAAAGTGAGCACTGTAGAAAAACTATCTCCCTTCAATTATCAACTATAGAATGCATGATTGACACATTCGAATTTCGTAGAACTTCGCTCCTGAATAAAAACAGGGATCACCATTACGGACTGACGTCAACAGTGTTGGAGGGGTGATGGTGGAGGACCACTTGGAGGAAATGGATCCTGTGGAGTGGACTAGGTCGATGGAGGAGCTAGTTTTGATAATGGTAGCGATAAAGACTGTGACTTCAGTTTTGGCGGCAAGTTCAAACGACCAGTGCTTCCTCAGTCGATGTTGTTGGTTGCACAAAAAACTGGACTACAAGGAATTGGGGGTTATCGTGACTGCAGAAACATGACTGCATCGTGACTTCACCTCCGTAATTGCACCAGCGGGTCGATCTTCACAACGCTGCAGTCGTGATTCAGTCATTCTGCAGTCGCGCGTTTCACTGTGGAATGAATAGTGACTGCGCTAGAGGTTCATCCACAACATTCTGTCCATAGGGTCCACGAGGAAGTGACGTGACTACCAGAAACGTGACTGGAGACTACAGGGGACTGCCAAGTCATTGCAGTATGACTCTAGGACTGAAAGAAGTCACGGGGAAGATGTTTTCTTTTACTTATACGTAAAGAAAAAGAAGTGAAGTCCCAGAGCGGTCCACGGAGGACAAGAGCGGGCAACTACGGTATCGAGTATGTGACTTCAATATGACTGCAGAATCACTGAGACTTCTTGCACATATAACTAGGGGCATGCAATAAGTTGTTTAGGGGAATATGATAGAGGGGGCCATGCTGCAAATGGATGGAACTTCCGATAAGATGTGATGCAGGAAGCCTGAAACGAAACAACATTTAGGTACAAAGAGAGAGATGTGGGAGTGTCATTATTCAAATGAAGCACATACAACATGAAGTGTACAAGGAAGGTATAATACTACTCGGGGTGGAAGCTCATTGAACATGGAGGCGTTTGAGGTGGCAACTAGCATGCCAATGTCTCAAAGATGAGGTGAACACTACTCTCACATCATATTTGCGGTTTTGGCATTCACACTTGGTTGATAAAGTTTGCATTCATGCATTGGACACCAAGGTTCATAGAAATGTGGCTAATACAGTACCTGCACAAGCGGGAAGTTGTATTGAGTATGAATGAAGGACAATGACAAAGGCAAGGTCATCACCCAATAAATGGGGTGACATTGAGAAGAAGGGACACCTTGTGGCAAGTGAAGCCTAACTGATTGTAGTATGACTTCACCATGATTGTGATACAACTACAGAATGACTCAAGCACGACTAGAGAGTATAATTAATGACTCCGGTATAACTACTAACTGCCCGAAATGTTTGCAAGTGGTCTACTTGCCTAATTGTTGCATGACGCGTTTGAATAGAATGCATGATAATGATTTTGATTAGTCTTCAAAATAATTATTTTAATTATTTTATAAAAATATTTTCAATCATGCATTTATAGAAATCATATTTTCACACAATGTGATATTACTGAAATAGAGTAGCAGTTCACAATCACCTCTGTAATATCACTTTTTATAAAGGGTGATATTATAGAAATAACATAGTCGTTGCAATTGAGGTGATATTAAAGAGGATCAATATGGTGATATTATAAAGGTAGCAATTCCATTGCTTTTTGGCTTTATACTTCTTTTGCGTTTCCATGATTTTGTGCTTTTGTGAGCTTTGAGCTTTTGATTTCAATTTTCTATTGCTACTACCAAATGATTTGAAAAATTTATTAGATTAACCGATTTTGGATTTCACAACAATTAAATTGTTTACGAAGCTTTTGAGATTTACAAGTTTTTCCTTTAAATTCTTCTATTTAGGTTGCCATTGTTTGTAACAATTGAATCAAATTTCTAATGCATTCTAATGTATATGTATCTTTTACCGTATTCATCATTGCATGTATTTCATTCATCATTCATTAAATTTCTATTGTTTATTGCAATATATGTTTATTTATTAAAAAAATTATGTAAAGATTTTAGTAATTTTTATTTGAAAATTTATTAAAATTCTTGCTCTGTATTCTATTTAATACATAAAAATTCTAATAAAATTCTAATGATTAATGCGTAGCATAGCAAGCGCCAACCGCTAGTTCCATTATAAAATACCAGTTTCTTACCACTATGTAGGCTATCATAACATAACACTTTTTACCAATGAAGTAGAGGCCCTTTTGCATCTTTAAAAAAAGCAATTTTTATAGTGAACAATTTAATTGTTTTATATGTCTCTTCAACCCATTTCAATCCTTAAACTAATTGATAAGCCCCTCTCAAGAATCTAATAAAATATTAATACTCGTGTAGGATAGGACCCCCAAATCCATGATCTCCCAACCAAACCAATGTTGAAAAAACCCAATCGCTAGTTCAAAGTTAGCTGGAAGAATTGGGAAAAAATCTGGTTGTAATTTGAAAACATTGGCATAAAACCAGTGAAAAAATCTATAAAATTTCTATTTTGAATAAAAAATAGAGAAAATAATGGAACTCAGTTCTTCAAAACCAGTTCCATACAAAAACTAAAGGAAATTAACCGGTAAAGCTCAAAAAGTTTCCAACCAAACACCCCATCAACCAAGTCCCCAGCTGTCTGACACATGCCCCAGCCCCAACCCAAACTCAAAGACCGATGCCATAGATCAAGCGATTCCACGACCCCAAATCAACAGACGGGACCTCAACGAGCCGTACAGGACCTCGATATCCTCACGCAACACCTCGCCGGCTCTCATGAAGAGTATCACCACCCGTGTTGCAAAATGGGGTGGAGGTTTGGCTTGCAAAATCACTGCCCATCCATTTTGCAAGGTGGGTGGAAATGGGCGCCCCACCCCTAACATGGTAACAAGCCAAGCTCAAATTGCATTTGCAATTAAATATGGCTAAAACTGCCAGCCTAGTGGTCCCACCAATCTAGCTCTTCCTTCTCCTTTTTATTTATTTTTAATAATCTTAGCTATTCGAAGATCATTCATCTCAAACTTAAGGACAAACGGATTATTAACAAATATTGTACTAATTCGGTGCCTTCATCACTACGTACTATAATCGCATCGATTATGTGCATTTTTTCGCACTAAATCAATGCAAAAACAATGAATATCAATAACGTACAGTTTATGTACTTTAACTATACGATTGTTGTGTAATTTTGACACAGTAGGTGCACATGGATTGGACCCTCTAGGTGCACATTGATTGTGTTGGCTGATTTCTATTGCGCCCGTAAGATAATCTATAATTTCTTCAAAATGCCGGATTAAACACCACAAAAACACCACAAAAACACTACAAAAACATTTAATGCCTCATTGAGCATACTTTTGACTCTCAAAGTTGATTGCATTTTGTTTATTTTTTGGAAAAAAGGCCTCTAGTCAATCCTCTAGCCCCTCTAGGTTTGTAGAGCCAAAATGTAAGGCATAGATTCTGGAGGTTTAATTGGATGGGAGTTTGGAGCCACACAGGCAATGCAGGATACTTGGAGGTACAAAATTAGAGCTCTAATCGCACAATGGCATCTAACTTTCAAGAATCTAGGCCTACAAAGCCTGATAATGTGGGTTGGAGGTTGGCGGGCCTATGAAAGGCCAACTACAATGGAAAACTACAAGACGCCTATAGTTCGGAGGTTTGGGTCTTCAATGGCAACTGGCTCTAACTGGTCCTTTTTAGACTAGCTGTTTTTTTGTTTTCTTAGGGTATTGGTTTTTTCATGACCTTTTGGAAATTGAATCTTTTTTATTGTGGAGGGTAGTCTAAATTCTAATGGAGTAATGGTATATTTTTACTTGGTCTTAAATAGCAAGATTTTTAGGATGTGGTATTAGGTATAGGATTTGTAGCGCATTCTTACCTATGTTCTTTGATATCCACCAAGCTTACATGGCATGTGATGTGGCATAGAGATAGAAATAGTTTTATGGCCACTACTTTCTAGAATCTGGTAGGTAGGTTAGAAGGTGCTTATTAATTTCAAGAAACGAAGATTTGAGAAAATTATGGATGTTCTTATGAACTTGAGCTTTATAGTGTCCATTATGTAAGTGCAGTGGCTACTAAAGGCAGAAATTGGTGAAACCTGATATTGTAAAATCACAAAAATTGAAATCATTCAGCAACCACCTCATATAGATTTGAAGGTCATTTTTGTTGTGAGTGATGGAATATGTACAAAAAATCTCTTTATATAAGTGAGGTGGTAGGATGTAAAACAATCCATGTAAGATATGTAAATTAGGATTAGTAGAAGGTCAATTGTTCATACCTAGTTAAGTCAAAAGCATGAATTGTGTTCAATGTAGAACTTCAGACTTCATTTTGGCATAATAGAATTATTTTTTTTAAGAAACTTTGAACTTGGAAAAGTTTTTAGATCTAAAAAAATCTAATCTCCAAAAATGAATTTGAGATTTTGAGCCTTTAATAAAAAGTTAGGGACAAAATTTAGAGAAGGATTGGGAGGGATATTTTCTTTGATGTTTTCAAACATCCACTTTGATTTTTGTCCCTAATTTTTTCTTGGAGACTCAAAATCTCAAATTCATTTTTGGAAATGAAGTTTATCTAAATTTAAAAACTTAAATTCAAAGTTTCTTATAAAAAATTATTCTACTATGCCACAATGAGGTCTAAAATTCTACATGGAACACAATTCACGTGTTTTTGATAATGAGCAATCAAGCTCCCATCTTCAAATTATCCCTTATCCTTTGAGGATTTGTAAGCCATTATAAAAACAACCTCTCCACCCATTATTTAGTAGACATGTATTGGCATCTAGTTGTATTGAAGTCTTCTCTAGTATTTGGACTTTCTTTACAATTAATTTTCTTTGGATTTGGCAAGGTGACCTATTAACCTTGAAGTGCTCCAACATTCAATTTCTAGTTGATTAACAAATTCATACTCACTACTACTTAGATAAAAGTCATCCTAATTTGTGGAGATACTTTATCAAGTTGTTGTCCTATTTCAAGGTTGGATTCGGTATTACAAGAGTATGTATTTTTCTAAAATTACAAATGTGGAAGTATATCAAGTAGTTGACCAAGCGAAAATTGCATTGATTCTAGTCCAAAATTGGATTTTCAAAGATGAGGTTATAGATTTAAAGAGTACAAAAATTTCAAAAATCACCATGTAAAGAGATCTTCATTTCAAATTCATTCCAATAAATAGTAATAAAAAATGATAATATTTTAGTTATAACTAGCGGTTGGCGCTTGCTTTCATCATTAGAATTTCATTAGAATTTTTATGTATTAGATAGAATGTAGAGCAAGAATTTTAATAAATTTTCAAATAAAAATTACTAAAATCTTTACATAATTTTTTAATAAATAAACATATATTGAAATAAACAATAGAAATTTAATGAATGATGAATGAAATACATGCAATGATGAATACGGTAAAAGATACATATACATTAGAATGCATTAGAAATTTGACTCAATTGTTACAAACAATGTCAACCCAAATAGAAGAATTTAAAGGAAAAACTTGTAAATCTCAAAAGCTTCGTAAACAATTTAATTGTTGTGGAATTCAAAATCGGTTAATCTAATAAATTTTTCAAATCATTTGGTAATAGCAATAGAAAATTGAAATCAAAAGCTCAAAGCTCACAAAAGCACAAAATCATGGAAATGCAAAAGAAGTATAAAGCCAAAAAGCAATGGAATTGCTACCTTTATAATATCACCATATTGATCCTCTTTAATATCACCCCAATTGCAACGACTATGTTATTCCTATAATGTCACCCTTTGTAAAAAGTGATATTACAGAGGTGATTGTGAACTGCTACTCTATTTCAGTAATATCACATTGTGTGAAAATATGATTTTTATAAATGCATGATTGAAAATATTTTTATAAAATAATTAAAATAATTATTTTGAAGACTTATTAAAATCATTATCATGCATTCTATTCAAATATATCAAATTTTTACTAATATGTGATACAATGAATGCATAGCATAGCAAGTATGAGTACCTAGTATTAATGGTAGCATTTGTGATATTACATAGGGACTTATGATTTTAGTAGCCATACTAGCGGTTGGCACTTGCTATGCTACGCATTCATCATTAGAATTTTATAAGAATTTTTACATATTAGATAGAATGTAGAACAAAAATTTCAATAAATCTTCAAATAAAAATGACTAAAACCTTTGTATAATTTTTTTTATAAGTAAGCATATATTGAAATGTACAATAAAAATTTATTGAATGATGAATGAAACATATGCAATGGTAAATACTATAAAAGATACACATACATTAGAATGCATTAGAAATTTGACTCAATTGTTACAAACAACGGCAACCCAAATAGAAGAATTTAAAGGAAAAACTTATAGATCTCAAAAGCTTTGTGAACAACTTAATTGTTGTGGAATCCAAAATTGCTTGAATTAAATAAATTTCTCAAAATCATTTGGTAGTAGCAATAGAAAATTGAAATCATGAAAACTCAAAGCTCACAAAAGTACAAAATCATAGAAGTGTAAAGAAGTAAAACCAAGAGAAGAAATGAATTTGCTACCTCTATAATATCATCCTATGGATCTTCTTTAATATCACCTCAATTGCAACGACTATATTATTTTTATAATATCACCCTTTGTAAAAAGTGATATTACAAAAGTGATTGCAAATTGCTACTTTATTTCTGTAATATCACATTGTGTGAAAATACAATTTCTTTGTCTGCATGATTGAAAATATTTTTACAAAATATTTAAAATAATTATTTTAAAGACTTATTGAAATCATTATTATGCACTCTATTCAAATATATCAAAATTTGACTAATATGTGATACAATGAATGTGTAGCATATCAAGCACGAGTCCCTAGTATTAATGGTAGCATTTGTGATATTGCAGAGGGAGTTATGATTTTAGTAGTATGATGATTGAATTTTGAAGGAATTTTGAATTTTTTCTTTAAAAATTTATATAAAAAATATTGATGATATCATTGGTGAATCTACCCATACAAATGGAATCTAAAACTCAAAATCTACAATTTTTATTTGTATATGAATTCCAAAATATTCTTCCAAATAGTACTTGATAATGATTTCTTCCAAATTGTGAATTTTGGAGAAGATTTTGGACATTTAGGGGTTCATTTCAAAATCATTTAGACTTTGAAATTTTGGTCACTTTTTGCCAAGGGTGACCTTTGCATATATGGGACATGCAATCCCTTTGGATGGTTGAAGGAAATACAAGCCATGTGAGAACTACACCTAGTTAAAAAACAATTATAGAAATTCCAAACCTGAACTCTTGTAAAAAAAGATTATTTCATTCTTATGTACAAGTTTTATGGAGTTTGCAAACAACAGATGGGAATGGACTATAAATCAAAATCCAAAGGAAGTGCTGACTAAACTAAATCAACTAAATGATTAAATGGAACTCAAACTCAAATCGAAGGAAATGGTTAACAAGGGAAATTAAGGCAAAATAAAGCTAAACTTTAGAACTTAATTGGCTAAAATAAACTAAATTCTATCATGGAAAGATGAGATGAACCTAAAGTAAATTTCAAGGGCATGCCTAATGAGGGAAATTGAAGCTAAATAGGTAGGTTCAAAGTTTTGTTGTCATGTTAGAAACACAAGGAAAAGGTAAATCATAGAAAGGAAGTGTAATCAAATGGGTGTTTTAACTCCTAAGGATTTTTTACTATGTTTAGGCTAGAGCTTTTGTGTAAGGTTGATTACCATATACAAGGATTGGTTTGCATATATAAAAAACTGATTTGCATACATAAAAGGCTAATTTGGTATGCAAGGAGTAATGGTAAGCAAGAATGATGGTTGTAACTGTTGATAAACAAGAGGAGAGAAATGTGAAGCATTAGAAAAAATTTGAACCCTTTAAAGGGCCACCAATTTTTTATTTTCAACAGCCCCGCATGCAAATGAAGAATTTTCTTAAGAATTTTTTTTTGACATTGCATGGGGTATAGACCCCACAACATTTTTGATGCTTGAAATTTTTTCTAATGGTTGTACACTTGAAAATTAAGGAGTTTAATAATAGATAAAAAGCTAAGAGAATTCCATTTTGCCATTAGAAGTTTAGCTTAAACAATTATTGACTTGAATAGGAGAACAAGATTATTGTATTAGTCAATTATTGTCTTAAAATTTGGTACAAGTATTCTATTGCAAGGTCAATTAGTGAGTTCTAATTATGGAATAGAAAAGAAGTAGAAGAAAAAGAAGTAGGGGAAAAGATAGAAAGAAGAGAAACTTTGGAAATAGAGTTAGAATTTAATTCCCTCACCTATATTAAAAAAACCTTTGAAACATTAGTAGAGAGCACAATTCAAGAAATGACAAGATCAAGCATGAAGAAGGCTTTGAGGGCATTTCAACCATCTCATTAATGAGGTTCACCTTGAGGTGAGTTCCTAAATCCCATTCATTTCCTTTAAATCTTTTACTAAATAGAAATTTAAACCATAGCCGGAATACAAGTTAGATTCAAACCATTAGGGATAGATTTTATTTTAATTTTAGCTTAAAAGCTTGGAAAAGAGGTTTAGAGGTTTCCAAAAACATAAGACACATAGAGAATAGACTTAAAATGAGTAAGCTACAAGTGGATGAAGTTTAAGAACAAAAATGGATGAAGATTAGTAAAATTCATTTAAAAGGAACAAGAAAGGAAAATTAAAGAGTAGTTAAAATTTAGCGTCCAGAAGTGAAGTTAAAAGTTAAATTTAAGTTGTAGGCTAGAATTAATTAATTAATTAGCGGATGAAGTTTACTAATTAGCAATCTAGCCTCATCTGCTTGAAACTTTCACTAACTAAGAAAGTTCAATATTCAAGTGTCTTAGCATTTTAGAGAAGTGAAACAAAGTTCTATAAGGAAAAAGTCTTAGAAATCTAAAAATAATAAATCAATAGAAGTAATTCAACATCTTTAGGAAAAAATAGTTGTCAACTAAAAACCTTTCAATATTAAGCAAGTAGGAATTTAAGTGTAGAAACTTATAGGGGATTAGAAGAGCCCAAAACTATTTAATAAATTGTAAATTGGGTTAAGCTCAATGAAAAATCACATGATGAAGTTTAGATGAGGATTTGGATGAATTTAGGAAAATTTTGTCCATCCAAAGTCAAATTTAGGGTTTAGATAGGAGATTTTAATATAAAACTATAGGAAAAATCCAATGTCAAATTGATTTTGGAAGTCATTAGAAAATGATGGATGAAGTTTAAATTGCCTTCTAAAGGCTAAACTTCATTTGGTCAGAACTTCCTTTAAGAACATTGGATTTCAATGAATCTTATATTATTGAAAATGGAATGATCTGTTCTCTAACTTAGAATTAATAGTTTGTGACTGTAAACTTTTGCTTCCAAAATCACAGTAGCCTTATTACATTCAACCCACGGGGAGGACACTCTCTATGTTTTAGCAACCCACGATTCAACCATTTGGCCAAAAGTTGGTTTGGTTGAGCTTGTAGTTAATTCATTTTGCATTTCACATCATCTAGATATATAAAAAAGGATCCATTGCTTAAAAGGCACAATGATCCGAGCCTAGGCATCCAAATAGGATAAACTTTTATGTAATCCCTAAGAACATAGTTGTGCTTGTTTAATACCAAAGGTGGATATTAAAACACTCACAAAGTGCAATTGAAGAATTAAGATAGTGAGATTATGTTCAAGTATTGGAAATTATAGCAATTGTAGGAGATTATGAAGAAATTTAGGGAGGATTCATTTAGATGTTGGAAATCTCTATCTACAATTATTAGCTCTTAGACAAGTAAACAAGGAGATAGCATTATTTGAATTTCATCTTAAAATTTGAATAATTGGTTCTTTTTACAAAGTCAACTAGTGGACTATTGGACTTCAATTATTGAAGATATTAGAAATTGGAGATAGAAGAAAAAGATGAAGTGAGAAGGGAAAGAAGGGATATTAGAAAGAAAATAGAAGAAGGGAAACTTAGAAGGAGAAGTAGGAAGTGGACTTGAAATTAAAATTCCAAAACTTGTATTAAAAATTCCACAATTAATCGATAAACACATAATCATGAAGGGACAAGATGGAGAACAAGGGGGGCGTTGAGGCCATCTTTGAAGACCTCTTAGATAAGGTTCACTCCATGGTAAGTGATAGTTTACCTTAGAGCTAATCCAAGCCAAAAACTTGAGGTTGCAACCACTCAAACTTGAATTCAAATTGCATAAAGACTTAAACTAAACATAGAGAGGGAGAAGAAGATCAAGAATGGTGTACAATTGCAATTGAAGTGGAATTAGAAGATGGAGGCAATTTAGATGATGAAGTTGGAAGTAAAATAGGATTAGGTGGAAATCCACTAGGAGCATTTTAGACCATGGGAAGTTAATTTGATCAATAATTGATTTGGAAGATAGGAGATTTGCAAATAGTCAATTATTGCTTGAAGGTGCATCAATTGTTTTATTCAAAGTCAAAGCTTAGAATATAAATAATGGAATAGAATAGTGTGGAGGCTTAGAAGAAAAATCCATACCTTAAATTTGATTGTTTGATTTGTTTGTTACATTGAGATCTCCTGGATTGTGCATTTTCTACTTGCGTTCTTGGTACTGTCAAAAAGCTTTCAACAAGGAGGGGTGCATGGGCTTTGTTTTGTGGTGTTTGAACCTATAGTGAGAAAGTTATTGAATTTTGAAGTTTTTATGAACTAAAAAATTAGAAGGCAATCATAGCAATTTCTTGAAAGAAATTTTTTTCTTTCATTTTGAATGCTAATATCTTTCAATCTATAAGTTCAAAAATCACAAAAAATTATCACATGATTTAAGACAAGTGTAGAACAAGATCCTACAGTCAGATCTTTAAAAATATTTTTAAAAATTTATTTTGTAGGTGATTATAGTAGAAGTGGTAGTTTTGAGTGGTTTTGGTAAACAAAATTGGCCATGGGACTTTAGGGGTTAAAGAAATCAAAATATGAAAGTTGAATTTTTTAATTTGATAAATATAGAGTTCATTTTGTAATCATAGAATCTATTTGAAGTCACAACAAAAAAATGGTGGTATATAGCCATGATGAAAATAATAGAATTTTAAAGTTGCAAGACTAAAATCAAGCCTAGAGAGAATCCAATGTCAAATTTAATCAAGGGACTTAAAAAGCTTTTGGAAGAACTAATGGGAACCTTTGAGGTCCATTTAATTTCAAAAACAAGAGGTGGAAAGAATTTGGAATTTGAGAAGAAAAATATGAGAATTGAAAGGGTTAATAGGGAATTATGTATAGTGAATCAAGAGAGTTGAGAAATAATTTGAAGGAACTTATGAAAAACCTGTAGGTTTCAATTAATTTTCAAAACAAAGGCAATAAAAATTTACATTAGAATGAGAATTAGGATTTGAAAAAATATAAGAGTTGATACAATCTAGATTTTGGAGGTTTACATATTAACAAATGTAGAGTTTAATACGCAATGTTGGTCAATATACACCTTCCAAAGTCACCATAATGAGTTCACTATCCTCGCAAAGAGGGAGGAAGCCTCACCCTACCTTCTCCTCCCCTTAGTGGAAAATCAACAATTGTTTCATGAGATTAACCCATCAATGCCGTCATGAATGTTTCTTGTGTGGTGGATGATAGAAAATCCTTCTAAGTAGGACAATAGTGCAACTATTCATCCTCCCAATTTTGCGTGAAAAGGAAAGGTCTTCTATAGTAGATTGATTTCTAATGAATACTTTTAAAGTGGATAAATTCACACTATTGCAAAAGGTATGATTTCCTTTAACCATAAACGATGTTGCTACCTTTTTTCAAATGATGAATGACCTTCTATGTGGGACAGAATTGCAACTATACAAAGAACACTAAATTATGCCAACGAAGGGGACTCAATAGGATAATTTGGGGTTCTCCGAGGGATAAAAGTAAAAAACATGCCCCTTGTTTTGAGCTGTGTCTAGGGTATGCTTTAGACCTCCCCTAGCTAATTTGGAGTCTCTAATGGCAAATATGAATTCAAAATTTGCAAAAATAAAAAATTTATGTGAAAAATAAAAAATTCCTGTGTTTTCTCCCAGGGTAAATCCAACTTACCGGGCCCATTTTGTAGGCAGGGTTTAATGTCCCCCAAGTTTACATTGGCCAAATTTTGTGTGAAAAAGGGAGGTCTTCCACAATGGTTTTACTTTCAACAAGTACTTTTGGATTTTTCAAAACTAATTATTCATGGATGACACCAAAATGGATGATTTCCACGGTCACCCGAAAAAGACCTCCGTCCCCCACTGCCGCCGATCGGAAGTAAAAGACCAAATGTCGTTGTCGAAGGAGTTGGCCGCCCGCGCCTGCTGCGACTTGCTGCCGGAACTGCAGGTTTTGAGGAAGAGGTTTCGAGGTTTTGAGGCGCCTGCTGAGGGTTGCGAAGTGTGTCGAGGTTTGACTTTCTACAGATGTGTGAGAATCGCTGAGATGTGTGGACGCTGTTCGAAGTAGCAAATTTACGGGGGTGGGGTTGCATGCCTTCAAATTGCTGTTTGTTTCTTTGGATTGCGTCTGCTATTTCATCTTGGAAGTTGTGATGGAACCGTGCCAAGTCTGCGGGGTCGTGAAAGTATTATGCGTTGAAGATCGATTTCTTTGTTTTGTTTGAAGGTCTGTTTGAAGATTTGTGGCACTTTTGGGTTTGTTGCAAAGTGCGTCGTACAGTCAGTCCAGCTGATTTACGATTTTTCAGTCCAGTTTTCAGTACTAGAAAGTTCAACAACTTTAGAAAGCTCTAGCATGCTCAAAAATGAACCGATTTTGAAACCACAAAATTGCAACGCAAAATTCCAAAGCAAAATGAAATGAGTGTAATGAAATGCACTTCAACTTCATAAACATTGAGAAATGAATAATTTAAAATTATACAACAATTTGGATTCCTTTTACACACTATCTACCATTTCATAGAGAATCTTTGGAAGATAGTCAAAGATTTTTGCATTTGGGTGAAGAACAAGTGAGAAATCAAGCAAGCAATTCAAGTGGTATGGGAATAAGTACCTCTAAAGCAATTGTCAAGGTTCATTTCTTATATGTACCATTGAATACAAGTTGTAGTTCTCACAAATGTTGGCAACACTAGATAGTACATAGTGTATAGAAAACATCAAACTCTTTGTATGACTTTCAATTACATATGTGTGTTTGTAATGATGATTAATCCCTCACCGCCCAAGGCCTAACCATGTCAAGAAACAACCTTGCTTTTCAAGTGTTATAGGTCTAAATGTGAGTAAGTTATGAGAATCTCAACCGTACAATCTTATAGTGTGCATGTTGTAGATGGTGTAAGTCAAATTTGGGGTCATTTGACCGTATAGATTGAAAGATTATAATGTTTTAGTGTTGACAAAAAATGCTGAAAGTTTCCTAGAAACACATTTGGAGGTGAAATTCAATTTCTAAACTTACTCAAATGAAAAAACATTAAACTACAAAGTGATTTAAAATCAAAAGACACACTTTGGTGGAAAAAAAAATCATTCAATTGACTCATTGCGTTTGCAAAATTGTTTTGAAATGTCAAAAAACAATGAAAAAAGTAGCAAAAAAACATATCTATGGCTAAACCTACCTCTACTAAAATGCTTCTCAATAAATCATAACTTCTTGGATTGATGTGAAATTTTCACCACAAGAACTAGACTAGTATGCGCAACTTTTTAAATAAAAATTGTTGAAAACAAACCTTGTCTGAAGAAGTTATAAGCCACCGAAGTTCACTGTAATGCAAAAATGTCTAGATTTTGAACTTTGAATTGCTCCCAAGCATTCAAAATAACTTGGATTGACATGAACATTTTTTCACAATAAGTAGAATTTACGGGAAACAAAACCCAACAAATTTTATTGAAAACTAACATTTGATGAAAAAATACAAGCCCCCGAAGTTGCAGCCATCTCATTGCAGTGTGGTGAACTCAAATTGAACCTGCGAACTTTGAATGGCTTTCAAAAATTGATTACATCTTGGATAGATCTGAAAATTTTACCCCAAAAAATAGACTATTATGCACAACTTTCCCAACAAGTTTTATTGCATTTGGACATTGGATGCAAATGTTACAGCACTTTGAAGTTGACTGCTAGACTGTGTGAGGACACTTTTGGTCCCCTTCGGCGATGAGGGGTTAAGTAGACTTCAGTGTGATTCTATCGCAATTCAAAATTCAAGATTCCATTCATTTTTGAGGGCACAAGGGCCTTCCAAAGTTCTAATATGAAGAGGATCCAAAAGTTCGTAATTCAGCTGGACCCATCTGTACTACTTTGAGGTTGCACTTTGTGCAGATGTTTGAGAACTGTTGAGGAAGAGGGATACCGCATACTTTGAGAAGTGCTTTGCGGAGGATTTGTCACTCATTCTCTTGTTTCTGAGATCTCTTTTTGAAAGGTATTGCTTTATAAGAATTATTTTAACTCAGTTCTTTGAGTGTTATTTCACAATATAATGACCTTAAAAAGGAACATGATCATCACATAATTAAAAAATGATATTTATTGTACATCTTTAGAAAGAGTGATACTTGCAAACAAACTGTACATTATAACCTATATAAGCTATATAGAAATAGCTATTTCAAAGGCATTAATTTAAGTAATGGATAAGCGAGCCTTTGGAATGGCATTCAAAGGGTGAGCAAGTGCATGTGCAACTCCTTCACCTTCTGACATATCTAAATCCATAGGTTGTAAACCATTAGGAAGAGACCAATCAAAAGATTGCATAAAAGTTGCAACTATGATGTGAACCAATGTTGAAGCTAGCATAATGCCTGGACATTGTCTCCGCCCTGCTCCAAATGGTAGTACTTCAAAAATTTTGCCGTCATAGTGCATATTAGCATGAGGCATTCCATCCAAAAATCTTTCAGGTTTGAAAGTCATAGGATCCTCCCACGTCCTTGGGTCTCGAGCAATTGCTGCAACATTTACAAAAACAAGTGTTTTTTCGGGTATGTCATACCCCAAAACCTTGCAAGGTTTTTCACTCAAATGAGGAACTAACATTGGGATAACTGGATGAAGTCGAAAGGTTTCTTTGATGATGGCTTGTAAATACTTGAGGTTAGGAATATCCGCATCTTCTACCCTTCGAGACTTGCCGACAACAGTGTCAAGTTCTTCTTGCACCTTCTTCATCACAATGGGATTGCGAATGCATTCCGCAATTGCCCATTCTATTGTGTCAGTAGTTGTACTCATACTTCCTATAAAACCATTCTGTTTTCCACAAGAGAAGGAAAATTTCAAGGTGTATTATTTAAACCTAGTATTCAAAAAATGAACATGAAGACTTGAGATCAACAATACAATTGAAAAACTTTGGCAAGAAAATAAAAATTTATTGTGTAAATTTCATCATATAATTTTCAACAAACAAATTATGAACCTCAACATCAAATTACCTTCAAGTGGTCTTCCTATGACTATCTTTAAATACTTTTACTTCAAATATTCAAATAGTTAAATCTTTGAAATAAAGAAAAATAAAATATATAAGTTCTCAATAGCCTCTACTTAATGAAAAGGAATTGCACTCTTACCCATAAAGTACTCTTGATATTGTCATTGGTGATGTCAAATTGCAATGTCTCATCCTCCATTTGGTCTAAAAGGACATCTACCAGATCTTTGACAGAAATTGAACCACTTTTTCGTTCTACAATATGCTCTGATATGATTGGGGACATGAAAGCATCCATTCTCTCTTTCAACTCTCGCATTTGTCTTTCAAACCCAAATATGTCCATCCACTTGTCCATCCACTTGAGTATAGGGATAAAGTCTCCTGGATTTATAAGTTGAGCATATTTAACACTATCTGACAAAATCTTTCGAAAATTGCTCACTTGCTTGAGTTCTTGTTCATCATATTTCTTCCCAGAAGCCATTGCCATAAAACGCCTTTTGAGAATCACGCGTGACATGATGTTAATCAAACCTACTTCAATGTAATTCCTCACAGGCACCACCGTGATACCATCTTGGGGAATTACATTCATGACTTGAATGATTTCTTCCATTCGTACATTTGTTGTTAATTGAAGTTGTTTATTGGTGCTGAGTTGAATATGTAATATCTTCTTGAGGTGCAGCCTTGTGGGTGAGTCTGATGTCATGACTATATCTGATATCAAATGAAAATACATTTATTAAAAAATACAATTTAAAAAAATGTGAGTTTCAAACTATAAAAACTAAACTAAATTGAAAATGACTAAAATAAAATGACTTTCAATCCAAATTTATAAACAAAGGTCTTTCAAATGTTTAGAATTCTAAAATTAAAATGTACTTTTGATTGAAGATGTTAGTGAGACAATTGAAATGGAAATGAAGTATATACATCAATTATTTATCAACACTAATCTAGATGTGACACTTATATTTGGATCCAAAAGGATAAAAGGAAATTAGATATTGCTTATTCAAGATGTACACTGTCAAAACATGAAAACTTGTAAGAGCCTAATCTTTGTTTTTTGGAGACATTATTTAGAAAATTCATAACTTGTACATTTTCTACATAATGCACTTTGATTCAAAAGTGCATTGGAATCTTCATTTAATAGCCAATGTGATCTTATAAGAATATTTCATGTTTGGAAATATGAACTATGGGGAATTTCATTAAAATGGTGATTATTCTGTGACTTTGGCATTCTCAAAATTGAGACTAGGCGGTCTAAACTTTTTTAGTGTCCTATATTTTTGAAATCTATACCATTATTAGATATCTGAAATCTAGGAAATATGTAGATTTTAAAAACCGATTGGTTTGAAATATACATCTTTCCTAGATTTAATACATCTAATAGTGGTATAGAGTTCACAAATCTTAGACACTAATAGATTTTAGACCGCCCGGTCTAAGTTGTGGGAACGGCACACTGTGAAAATGGCACATGGAATATTGCCATTTTAATGAAACTCCCCATAACTATACTCAGTTGTCATTAGCATTGATCTAATGTATGCATACTGTAATTTTCCTAAACTCTATCGCATGTGGGCTATTGCTAACCTGATCTTGAGCACTCTAGACACTCATCTAAACACAAAATGCAATCACTCATCGGGTAAAGAAGAGGCATGTAATTTTCCAAAACTTCGAGTTGGTGTAACATTAAGGTTTTCTGCTTTAGTTTGTTTGTTGAAGTTATATCCAACGACATGGAAATGGAAATAACATCCCTCACACTACCATGGCTTACATGTTGCTTCTCACAATGACAATGAGGTTGTACTTTCACGTTACATTCAACGGCCTCAGAAGAGGACTCTGAATCTAACTTCCAAGGGGAGGAAGAAGAGGCAGCTCAGTACCTCCAGGAACAATCACATCTGAAACAGAATTTGCCGTTCGGTTTGCGAAGTTGCAGCCTTGAGTCTTGAGAATCTCCTCCGCTGCCGCAGGGGAGGTAGCCACCACAGCCAGCTTTGGCCCCAACCATATGGACATCAGTGGACCATAAGTCTCGGCCAGTTTGGCAAAATCCTGCTGTGGGAATTTGCCCAACAAGTGCAAGGAACCGATGATGGGGAGACCCCGTGGGCCTGGAGGCAAATTCTTGTATTTGCTGCTTGTGAGCAACTTGGCAAGCAGAAGAATGCCAAGCACCACCGCACTGACAAGCTGCACAGCACCATTGCCATTCATCGCCCCAGTAACTAACTTGATTTGAGCAAACATTTTGAGACTCATTCAAGTGATATCCACACATTTATATGGTTGCGCATACTGTAGATTTAGTTTGAGCAACTTTTTGAGCAACTTATCACTGATATCTACGCAAGCATTCTGTGGCATATCATAAACTGCTTTGAGACTAAACAATTGGAGACTAAACTAGCATCCACACATTCAAGTGGTTGCGCATACTATCTAGTTTGAGCTCATTTTTGAAGTTAACTGACTGATATCGAGACTCCGAAGGGAGAGCCTGTATAATAAGATTGAATGTTTGGGAAGCAGAGAAGTGAGAGAAGCATACAGTCCAAGTTCCAGAAGCCTGCGTCATCATTGTCACCATGGCCGAGAAAATTGATGCTCGAACTTGCACACGATTTGCATGCAAGTGAACAACAAGTGATGATCGATGTCCCCGTCTGGATGGCAACTCAGAATTCGCAGTCACAGGACTTCACTCCCGCTCAAATTGGGCTCCAGAGTGTACATTGCTGCTCCAACAGTATGCGAGTCAGTCTGCTAGTGGCATTACATGTTGGCTCAGTCCCATTATATAGCAAGGATGCTCGCACTGTCGTAGGAGCACATTGATGATTCAAGTGGACAAGAAAAATTTGTACCAGATTCCACAGCCTAATCTTTTTAAGCTGACTTAAATTGAGTTGCATCTTTTTGCAGGGTTATGACCCATAGAATGGAATGGGGATGATTCTCTTGAACTTTAGTGTTCTATGGGCCCATTCATGATCGAGTTCGCGTCTGTACTGAGCTCTATGCGACAACCATGAGGCCAAGGAGCAACAAAAGGTGGCAATGCCGTGCACGGTACGTAAGTCTAACTGTTACAGA
This sequence comes from Climacium dendroides, assembly GCA_950106755.1. Classification (NCBI taxonomy): domain Eukaryota; kingdom Viridiplantae; phylum Streptophyta; class Bryopsida; order Hypnales; family Climaciaceae; genus Climacium; species Climacium dendroides. The sequence continues at coordinate 6,029,276 of OX467084.1, read as the reverse complement.
GCTTGCCATAGGATCTTGGAAGTATATCTCCTGCGAGTGCGGGTGTGATTTCACCAAGTGCACTCAGTGATATAGCATACAATTGGGTGAACAAGAGGAGTAAGGTACACAAGGGAATAAAGTGCCCCAAATGCGACACCTACATTTGGACAACAATGCCTTACATGGTACGTAAGCGTAAGCCTTACAGCAGTTGTCATTGGAGCTCATAAGTATATTTGTTGCGAGTGTGGGTGTAATTTCACCAAGTGCACTCAATGATATTTCATTTGTAAGCATACAATTGGGTGAACAAAAGGAGTAAGGTACGTACACTCACAATCAACACTGCCTCAAATGCAATACTTACATTTGGACAAGAAAGCACACCTACATATGTTGATGACATAACATGCACATCTCACGTCTCTTAGCCCAAGGCCTAACCATGTTAGAAAACAACCTTGCTTTTCGAGTGTTATGAGTCTAAATGTGAGTAAGTTATGAAAATCTCAACCGTACAATCTTGTATTGTGCATGTTGTAGATGGTGTAAATCAACTTTGGGGTCATTTGACCGTATAGATTGAAAAATTATAATGTTTTAGTGTTGACAAAAGATGCTGAAATTTTCCTAAAAACACATTTGGAGGTGAAATTTGATTTCTAAACCTACTCAAATGAAAAAACTTTAAACTACAAAGTGATTTAAAATCAAAAGACAAACACTTTGGTGGAAAAAAAATCATTCAATTGACTCATTGTGTTTGCAAAATTGTTTTGAAATGTCAAAAAATAGTGAAACAAGCAAAAAAAAAAACACATCTATGGATGAACCTACCTCTACTAAAGTAGTACTCAGTAAATCATAACTTCTTGGATTGATATGAAACTTTTACCACAAGAACTAGGCTACTATGCGCAACTTTTCCAACAAAAATTATTGAAAACAAACCCTATCTGAAGAAGTCATAAGCTGCCGAAGTTCACTGTAATGCAAAAATGTCTGGATTTTGAACTTTGAATTGCTCCCAAGCATTCAAAACAACTTGGATTGACATGAAAATTTTATCACAATAATTAGACTTTATGGGTAACAAAACCAACAAATTTTATTGAAGACTAACATTTGATGAAAAAGATACAAGCCCCCAAAGTTACAGCCATCTCATTGCAGTGTGGTGAACTCAAATTGAACCTGCGAACTTTGAATAGCTTTCAAAAACTCATTACATCTTGGATAGATCTGAAAAATTTACCACAAAAAATAGACTACTATGCAAAACTTTTCCAACAAGTTTTATTTAATTTGGACATTGGATGCAGAAGTTACAGCACTTTAAAGTTGACTGCTAGACTGTGTGACGACACTTTTGGTCCCCTTGGGCAGTGAGGGGTTAGAAAGGAAAAATACCATGAAAAAATTGGGCCTTTTGGAGTGCGTTTACAACATGGAAAGTTTATATAATGAAAGATTGTATGAGGACTGTATGCATGCACGTAATCAATATGGAATTTTTTGGCTCCTATTGTTGATTGAACATGTATCTAATATTGTTCCTATGTTCTTATGTTCTCAAAGAGGTATACTATACATTATGTACGTGTTTTATTAATGAAGAAGGATAAAATTTGATATGTGTAAAGGAAAACAATGAGCCTTCTTTTGTAAAAGAAACCAAATTACAACAATTTGTCTAGACCTAAAACATATATGAAAACAGTCCTGGAGAATTCCATTACAAAATAGCAGTTTCTTACAATGTGTAGGCTATCATAACACTTTTTACCAATGAAGGTAGGGGCCCTTTTGCATCCTTAAAAAAAAGGGACTCTTCTAGTGAACAATTTAATTGTTTTATATGGATCATTGGCTCTTCAACTGACTCCAATCCTTAAATTAATTGATAAGTCCCTCTCCAGAATCTAATAAAATATTAATACTTGTGTAGGGTAGGACCCCGAATCCGTGATCTCCCAACCAAACCAATGTTAAAAAACCCAGTGGCTAGTTCAAAGTTAGCCGGAGGAATTAGAAAAAAATCTGGTTGTAATTTGAAAACATTGGCATAAAACCGGTGAAAAAATCTATGAAGTTTCTATTTTGAGTAAAAAATCAGAGAAAATAATGGAACTCAATTCTTCAAAAACCGGTTCGATTCGAAAACTAAAGGAAATTAACCGGTAAAGCTCAAAAAGTTTCCAACCAAACACCCCATCAACCAAGTCCCCAGCTGTCTGACATCCCACGACCCCAAATCAACAGACGGGACCTCAACGAGCCGTACAGGACCTCGATATCCTCAGGCAGCACCTCGCCGGCTCTCATGAAGAGTATCACCACCCATGTTGCAAAATGGGGTGGAGATTTGGCTTGCAAAATCACTGCCCATCCACCTGTAACATGGTGACAAGCCAAGCTCAAATTGCATTTGCAATTAAATATGGCTAAAACTGCGAGCCTAGTGGTTCCGCCAATCTAGCCCCTCCTTCTCCTTTTTATTTTTTTTAATAATCTTAGCTATTCGGAGATCATTGCGCTTAAGAAAGAGATTTGGAGCATGGAGAGCGTATTGATAGGGATGTGTGGCCAACGTTGCACCGATAGAGATCCATGCATTCCTTTTTGTCATTTTGTTGTTCATCCTGGTGATGAGTAAGCCAAGTTCCCATTTGCAAAATGACCTTTATTTGCAAATTGTTTCATGTTTGCTAGCCAATCAAACAAGCGAGCCATCCACTATGTCAAGGCAAGGCGGGCAAGTTCATAGGCCACTCTTAAGAAGTCATGTATTATGCCAAATATGTGAGCATACTTTTAAGGTTCGCTTGCCATTGAGGGCATGGATGTCCAACAGTTGGAGGGGGTTCAAAAGTTGGATAGTTTGTAATGTTGTCTCTATTAGATGCTAAACCTAGAACCTAGCTTCCTACAAATGTGTAGAGTACTCCAATTTTCTTAGTATCATCCTACTTTACGGGAGAACATTTGCTTAGTTATGCATTATTATGCCCTTCTCTGAATAAAATGCAGGAATTACAACCATTGACTTTTAGATTGTACCTGATTTTGTTCTCCTATAATCAAAGCTAGACTCCATTGGAACATTGGAGGTCTTGGTACTAGAGGTAGGTTGGACCCTCTAGGTGCACATGGATTGTGTTGGCTGATTTCTATTGTGCCCGTAAGATAATCTAGAATTCCTTCAAAATGTTAGGTTAAACACCACAAAACCACCACAAAACACTACAAAACCATTTAATGCCTCATTGAGCATACTTTTGACTCTTAAAGTTGGTTGTATTTTTTTTTTCTTGGAAAAAGGGCCTCTAGTCCACCCTCTAGCCCCTCTAGGTCTGTAGAGCCAAAATGCAAGGCATAGAGGCTGGAGGTTTGATTGGATGGGAGTTTGGAGCCACAGAGGCAATGGAGGATACTTGGAGGTACAAAATTAGAGCTCTAATCGCACAATGGCAACCAACTTTCAAGAATCTAGGCCTACAAAGTTTGATAATGTGGTTTGGAGGTTGGCGGACCAACGAAAGGCTGACTACAATGGAAAACTACAAGACGCCTACAGTTCGGAGGTTTGGGTCTTCAATGGCAACTGGCCCTAATGAAAACTACAAGACGCCTACAGTTCGGAGGTTTGGGTCTTCAATGGCAACTGGCCCTAACTGGTCCTTTTTAGACTAGCTGTTTTTTTGTTTTCTTAGGGTATTGGTTTCTCTATGACCTTTTGGAAATTGAATCTTTTTTACTGTAGAGGGTAGTCTAAATTTTAATGGAATAATTGTATGTTTTCACTTGGTCTTAAATAGCAGGATTTTTAGAATGTGGTATTAGGTATAGGATTTGTAGCGCATTCTTACCTATGTTCTTTGATATCCACCAAGCCTACATGGCATGTGATGTGGCATAGAGATAGAAGCAGTTTTATGGTCATTACTTTCTAGAATCTGGTAGGTAGGTTAGAAGGTGCTTATTAATTTCAAGAAACGAAGATTTGAGAGAATTATAGATGTTCTTATGAACTTAAGCTTTATGGTGCCCATTATGTAAGTGCAGTGGCTACTAAAGGCAGAAATTAGTGAAACCTGATATTGTAAAATCACAAAAATTGAAATCATTCACTCATTCAGCAACCACCTCATATAGATTTGAAGGTCATTTTTGTTGTGAGTGATGGAATATGTACAAAAATCTCTTTATATAAGTAAGGTGGTAGGATGTAAAACAATCCATGTAAGATATGTAAATTAGGATTAGTAGAAGGTCAATTGTTCATACCTAGTTAAGTCAAAAGCATGAATTGTGTTCAATGTAGAACTTCAGACCTCATTTTGGCATAATAGAATAATTTTTTCTAAGAAACTTTGAACTTGGAAAAGTTTTTAGATCTAAATAAATCTAATTTCTAAAAATGCATTTGAGATTTTGAGCCTTTAATAAAAAGTTAGGGACAAAATTTAGAGAGGATTGGGAGGGATATTTTCTTTGATGTTTTCAAACATCCACTTTGATTTTTGTCCCTAATTTTTTCTTGGAGACTCAAAATCTCAAATTCATTTTTGGAAATGAAGTTTATCTAGATTTAAAAACTTTTTTAAGTTCAAAGTTTTTTATTCTACTACACTACTAGAAAATTTAGTTTTTCTATTGTTTTGGTCGCGTTGATCCGGTCAAAATCTGACAGAAATCTGTTGATTTGTACAAATTTCTGTCAGATTTTGACCGGATCAACGCGACCAAAACAACAGAAAAACTAAATTTTCTAGTAGTGCTATGCCAAAATGAGGTATGAAATTCTACATGGAACACAATTCACGTGTTTTTGATAATGAGCAATCAAGCTCCCATCTTCAAATTGTCTTTTATCTTTTGAGGATTTGTGAGCCATTATAAAAACGACCTCTCCACCCATTATTTAGTAGATATGTATTGGCATCTAGTTGTATTGAAGTCTTCTCTAGTATTTGGACTTTTTTTACAACTAATTTTCTTTGGATTTGGCAAGGTGACCTATTAACCTTGAAGTGCTCTAACATTCAATTTCTAGTTGACTAACAAATCCCAACTCAAATTTCATACTCACTACTACTTAGATAAAAGTCATCGTAATTTGTAGAGATACTTTATCAAGTTGTTGTCCTATTTCAAGGTTGGATTCGGTATTACAAGAGTATGTATTTTTCTAAAATTACAAATGTGGAAGTATGTCAAGTAGTTGACCAAGCCAAAATTGCATTGATTCTAGTCCAAAATTGGATTTTCAAAGATGAGGTTATAGATTTAAAGAGTACAAAAATTTCAAAAATCACCATGTAAAGAGATCTTCATTTCAAATTCATTCCAATCATACTACTAAAATTACAAAGTCTTTTGTAATATCACATTTTTACACTGTGTGATATTATAGAGGTCCAATCTTTGTGCAATATCACATTTCTACACAATGTGATATTATAGAGTTCCAACGACCATTTCATTGATATTACAGTGTAAAAATATGATATTATAGAGGTATATTGATATTATGGAGGTTTCATATTTCTTGGCTTCACACTTCATTTTACTTCCACAATTCTATGATTTTTTAAGTTTTGAATGTTCTCAATTCTAATGTTCTTTTCTTACTACCAAATGATTTGAAGCTTTGTTAGATTGAAGCAATTTTGGATTCTACAACAAAGTATTTACAAAGTCTTTGCAATTTGACAAATTTGCATTTCAATTCTTCAATTTTGGTCACCATTATTTGTGAGTGAAGAAATTTTTAATTTTATCAAGTGATAATGTCCTTGCAATGTTTTCATGTTTGCAGAGATTTTTTTTGTGAAAATTATGATATAAAGATTTTTTAAGATTACTTTCTATTGCACAATATATATATGTATTTCCAAAAAATATTGTATAAAGATGTCAATATTTTCATTTTAAGATTATACAAAATTTATTAATCTACATTCTATCACATGCAAAATTGATGAAAGTAATATAGTTAATGCGTAGCAAAGCGAGTGCCAACCGCTAGTAAAAAGTAATAAAAAAAATGATAATATTTTACTTATAACTAGTGCTTGGCGCTTGCTGTGCTACGCATTCATCATTAGAATTTCATTAGAATTTTTATGTATTAAATAGAATACAGAGCAAGAATTTCAATAAATCTTCAAATAAAAATTACTAAAATCTTTACATAATTTTTTTAATAAATAAACATATATTGCAATAAACAATAGAAATTTAATGAATGATGAATGAAATACATGCAATGATGAAAACGGTAAAAGATACATATACATTAGAATGCATTAGAAATTTGATTCAATTGTTACAAACAATGGCAATCCAAATAGAAGAATTTAAAGGAAAAACTTGTAAATCTCAAAAGCTTTGTAAACAATTTAATTGTTGTGAAATCCAAAATCGGTTAATCTAATAAATTTTTCAAATCATTTGGTAGTAGCAATAGAAAATTGAAATCAAAAGCTCAAAGCTCACAAAAGCACAAAATCATGGAAATGCAAAAGAAGTATAAAGCCAAAAAGCAATGGAATTGCTACCTTTATAATATCACCATATTGATCCTCTTTAATATCACCTCAATTGCAACGACTATGTTATTTCTATAATATCACCCTTTGTAAAAAGTGATATTACAGAGGTGATTGTGAACTGCTACTCTACTTCAGTAATATCACATTGTGTGAAAATATGATTTCTATAAATGCATGATTGAAAATATTTTTATAAAATAATTAAAATAATTATTTTGAAGACTTATTAAAATCATTATCATGCATTCTATTCAAATATATCAAATTTTAACTAATATGTGATACAATGAATGCATAGCATAGCAAGTATGAGTCCCTAGTATTAATGGTAGCATTTGTGATATTACGGAAGACCTTGTGATTTTAGTAGTATGATGATTGAATTTTGAAGGAATTTTGAATTTTTTCTTTAAAAATTTATATAAAAAATATTAGTGATATCATTGGTGAATCTACCCATACAAATGGAATCTAAAACTCAAAATCTACAATTTTTATTTGTATATGAATTCCAAAATATTCTTCCAAATAGTACTTGATAATGATTTCTTCCAAATTGTGAATTTTGGAGAAGATTTTGGACACTTAGGGGTTCATTTTAAAATCATTTAGACTTTGAAATTTTTGTTACTTTTTGCCAAGGGTGACCTTTGCATATATGGGACATGCAATCCCTTTGGATGGTTGAAGGAAATACAAGCCATGTGAGAACTACACCTAGTTAAAAAACAATTATAGAAATTCCAAACCTGAACTCTTGTAAAAAAAGATTATTTCATTCTTATGTACAAGTTTTATGGAGTTTGCAAACAATAGATGGGAATGGACTATAAATCAAAATCCAAAGGAAAGGCTGCCTAAACTAAATCAACTAAATGATTAAATGGAACTCAAACTCAAATTGAAGGAAATGGCTAACAAGGGAAATTAAGGCAAAATAAAGCTAAACTTTAGAACTTAATTGGCTAAGATGAATTAAATTCTATCATGGAAAGATGAGATGAACCTAAAGTAAATTTCAAGGGCATGCCTAATGAGGGAAATTGAGGCTAAATAGGTAGGTTTAAAGTTTTGTTGTCATGTTAGAAACACAAGGAAAAGGTAAATCATAGAAAGGAAGAGTAATCAAATGGGTGTTTTAACTCCTAAGGATTTTTTACTATGTTTAGGCTAGAGCTTTTGTGTAAGGTTGATTACCATATACAAGGATTGGTTTGCATGTGTAAAAAATTGATTTGCATACATAAAAGGCTAATTTGGTATGCAAGGAGTAATGGTAAGCAAGAATGATGGTTGTAACTGTTGATAAACAAGAGGAGAGAAATGTAAAGCATTAGAAAAAATTTGAACCCTTTAAAGAAGTAGAAGGAAAAGAAGTAGTGGAAAAGAAAGGAAGGAAGGATAGAAAGAAGAGAAACTTTGGAAGTAGAGTTAGAATTTAATTCCTTCACCTGTATTAAAAAAACCTTTGAAAAATTAGTAGTGAGCACAATTCAAGAAATGACAAGATGAAGCATGAAGAAGGCTTTGAGGGCTTTTCAACCATCTCATTAATTAGGTTCACTCTGAGGTGAGTTCCTAAATCCCATTCATTTCCTTTAAATCTTTTATTAAATAGAAGTTTAAACCATAGCCGGAGTACAAGTTAGATTCAAACCATTAGGGATAGATTTTATTTTAATTTTAGCTTAAAAGCTTGGAAAAGAGGTTTAGAGGTTTCCATAATCATAAGACACGTAGAAAATAGACTTAAAATGAGTAAGCTACAAGTGGATGAAGTTTAAGAACAAAAATGGATGAAGATTAGTAAAATTCATTTAAAAGGAACAAGAAAGGAAAATTAAAGAGTAGTTAAAATTTAGTGTCCAAAAGTGAAGTTAAAAGTTAAATTTAAGTTGTAGGCTAGAAGTAATTAATTAATTAGCGGATGAAGTTTACTAATTAGCAATCAAGCCTCATTTGCTTGAAACTTTCACTAAGAAAGTTCAATATTCAAGTGTCTTAGCATTTTAGAGAGGTGAAACAAAGTTCTATAAGGAAAAAGTCTTAGAAATCTAAAAATAGTAAATCAATAGAGATAATTCAGCATCTTTAAGAAAAAATAGTTGTTACCTAAAAACCTTTCAATGTTAAACAAGTAGGAATTTAAGTGTAGAAACTTATAGGAGATTAGATTATTAGAAGAACCCAAAACTATTTAATAAATAGCAAATTGAGTTAAGCTCTATGAAAAATCACATGATGAAGTTTAGATGAGGATTTGGATGAATTTAGGAAAATTTTGTCCATCCAAAGTCAAATTTAGGGTTTAGATAGGAGATTTTAATATAAAACTATAGGAAAAATCCAATGTCAAATTGATTTTGGAAGTCATTAGAAAATGATGGATGAAGTTTAAATTGCCTTCTAAAGGCTAAACTTCATTTGGTCAGAACTTCCTTTAAGAACATTGGATTTCAATGAATCTTATATTATTGAAAATGGAATGATCTGATCTCTAACTTAGAATTAATAGTTTGTGACTGTAAACTTTTGCTTCAAAAATCACAATAGCCTTATTACATTCAACCCACGGGGAGGACACTCTCCACGGTTTAGCAACCCACGATTCAACCATTTGGCCAAAAGTTGGTTTGGTTGAGCTTGTAGTTAATTCATTTTTCATTTCATATCATCTAGATATATAAAAAAAGATCCATTGCTTAAAAGGCACAATGATCCGAGCCTAGGCATCCAAATAGGATAAACTTTTATGTAATCCCTAAGAACATGGTTGTGCTTGTTTAATACCAAAGGTGGATATTAAAACACTCACAAAGTGCAATTGAAGAATTAAGATAGTGAGATATTGTTCAAGTATTGGAAATTATAGCAATTGGAGGAGATTATGAAGAAATTTAGGGAGGATTCATTTAGATGTTGGAAATCTCTATCTACAATTATTAGCTCTTAGACAAGTAAACAAGGAGATAGCATTATTTGAATTTCATCTTAAAATTTGAATAATTGGTTCTTTTTACAAAGTCAACTAGTGGACTATTGGACTTCAATTATTGAAGATATTAGAAATTGGAGATAGAAGAAAAAGATGAAGTGAGAAGGGAAAGAAGGGATATTAGAAAGAAAATAGAAGAAGGGAAACTTAGAAGGAGAAGTAGGAAGTGGACTTGAAATTAAAATTCCAAAACTTGTATTAAAAATTCCACAATTAATCGATAAACACATAATCATGAAGGGACAAGATGGAGAACAAGGGGGGCGTTGAGGCCATCTTTGAAGACCTCTTAGATAAGGTTCACTCCATGGTAAGTGATAGTTTACCTTAGAGCTAATCAAAGCCAAAAACTTGAGGTTGCATCACTCAAACTTGAATTCAAATTGCATGAAGACACTATAAGAAAACTGTGTCTGCCGCGATATTGCAATTTGGACACCCGGACATCACGCGTGACACGTTCTATATCTGGACTGATGTCCAATCACTTTGTGCTGCCGTGGACATGCCGAAAACATGGTATGTTGCATCAGATTTGCAGGCCTAGCATCGTGATGTCCAAAAAACATCGGTCAACGGGTAACTTCAGGAGTTGACATGTGGCTGCCACCTAGGCGTGGGAAAGCCAGAGTATCATTTTTTTCATCCATTGCCCATCAATGATGTGGTATCTGACGTATAATTGACGTGGCATGCCACGTCGGTGTTGACGGAATAGGGTGACGTGGCATCTGCGGATGCTGACGTGGCATTTTTTGGGGCCACTTGCCTGGTCTGCCTAGCATTTTAGGATGTCTTCTGAGACAACGCTGTGGACGTCCAGGTGTCGTAAATGATGTCAGGTGAAACAATTGTATGCTGATTGAAATGTTCATCCGAGCATGTGGAGTTTGTACATGCACGTTTCTTAAAGCATACCCTGTCATAGGAGATGTCTGCTTGCACAAGCCAGCACAAGTACATGCTGGGGTAGCAGATGCCTTCTTGCATTGTAGGATGTCAGCGGCAACGTCCACTTGTTTGATCTTCGTAGAAGGAGATGCAATTATGAACACACTTATTTTTTGGGACATCTCTTGGAACGCATGTATGCATTGTATTGGACGTTCTAATGTTTCATGCATGGATTGTATCAGACATTCCAATGTTTTCTGTATGCATTGTATTGGACATTCTGATGTTTTATGATTCGTAGTATGGGACACTCTAATGGTTTCTGTATGCATTGTATTGGGCATTCCGATGTTTTATGGATTCGTTGTATGGGACACTCTAATGCTTCATGTATGCATTGTATTGGACATTATGATGTTACAATTCAAAGATTGCACAACATGTTATGCTAATTTTGACATCAAGAACATCCACAATTTGCTTGTGACGTGACAAGGGACTACGTCCATGACATATTCATAGAATAGAAAATCCAATACAAAAAACAACCATATCTCACAAAGGAGGGTCACGGTAGAACACAAAGCCAAATTTCAAAATGAACCCTAAATCGAACAAAGAAATCAACACAAACCGAAACACATATAACAGAATTTTAGCTGAAGACAACCTTTTCAGCTTCTACACTGTTTCCCACTACTTGCTGGATACGCGAACGTTTGCAGCGACGTCCCATTGTTAATGCTAATGTATTCTTGTCTCCCAAGACGTCTTCTATAGCACGCTCTGCATTCAATGTAACATAGGTATCGACGACTTCGTGTTCTTGGAAACACTGCCCATATATGAGGGTGGCATAATTGCAATACAAACATTAACATTGGCAAGAACCTCACTATGTGCTCATTTTTTGCGTGGTACCTCTTTCTTCTTAGGGGTATCCCCCGTCTGAGGAGGGCTTGGCTTCGAAGCCTTGGGTGTGGCTGCCTTCGTTGATTTTGTTGGGGCCACAAACTTCGACGGCTTGGCACTTGGTACGCTTCTTGTGACCCAATTGGATCGACTTGATGACCCATAAGATTGCGAATTTGCCACCTACAACCAAGCGATAACATCAAACACCTTACAAAATGGACACTCATTACATTTTTTGCTACAAGTAGATGCAACAATACAAAAGCAAATTCTTATGTGGAAATAAACATGAAGGTGAGCCAATGAACTCCTATTATATGGTCTACAATGTTTACAATACCTCTTGCACTCTCCCTAGTTCTGCTGCTGGTTTAGACATCTGGACTGGGGCAAGGGCAACTTCTTCCACGGAAATGGCATACGGGTTTGTGCTAGACTTCTCCGCATCCTTGCTGATGTCCTCAGAAGCATCGCTGTGCTTCACAATGTTCTCCATAGCAGACACTTGGACGTCCTCGCCGACGTTTGCACTAGCGTTGTTGTCAGCCTCGACGTCTGAAACGGTGTCCTTCAATTATTCAACTTCCTCTTCATCGTCGCTTGGGACATCTTCAACGGTGTCACCAATGTTTGCAGCAGTGACTTGAAGATCCCCCCCGATGTCTGTGGGGACATTCTCAGCACCATCCTTCTTCAAAGGAATGATGTCGCCCCCAACATTTTCACCAATACCTCCTGCATTTGAGACAAGCTGCTGGTGAAGATTGTTGCCTCCAATGGAATGAACGAGTTGTTGGAGAAGTTCCTCTACTCGAGCTAGGCGCCCTCCCAACTCAGTTGTTGAGGCCCGCACTTCTTCTATATCTGGACCATAGTCATGAGGTAATTTGCGTGCCTCCGCTTGCCGCCGCGCATACTCTTTCTCTGTTGCCTCCACCTCCAGTTCATAAGGTATGTGTCCAAGTTGTAGGGTCTAGCACATGAAAAAAAATTAGAGGTGACGTTGCAAAGGAGCTCCACAAAAAACTGAGACATTGATGTCTAGAAAAACATCAAGTCAGACATGAGCATAATGAATATAGACCTCATACAATGCAACATGATGTCAGAATAGACATGATAAACACAGAGAAGTTTAAGACTTTCACCAATTCGCCAATCACAGTCTTCTCAATGATCCTCATCTGTGTCTCCTTGGACGCCTTTGCCTTGGAAACTGCATGCATCTGCACAGACTTCTCCTTAGCCAGGTCTGAGCTATGCCTCTCTTGTAACTTCTTCCACACCAAAGCATCAACATCTGCTGGCTTCGGGCACCCTGCATCGATCATCTTCATCAAATTATGGTGAAGATTAATGAGGGTCTTCGTCACGTACTATGGAAACCACTGCGGATTGATCTCCACTTGGTCGCCTCCAACCTCCCAGTCTGAAATAAGAGGGCCACAATACATAAACAATTGCAAACAATAAGACTTTCAAAATAATTTGATTCCAGTGGCATAATGATGTCCACACAGACATCATTGAAGACATCCGGGCGCCACTACAGACGTCAAGACAGAATGCATGATCATGCTCACCCAGATGTCATCTTCAACATCATCATGTCTAGGAGGACATCAAATTCGAAAAAAGAACTGAGGGCCTCCTATGGCAACTTGGCCACGTGACGTTACCTGCATAGACTCTGTTGAAGAAGCGTTGTTTTTCATCCAGTGGTTGGTCAGCCCAACCAAACAAGAGATTCAGTCCGGCCCTTGGCAAAAGCCTTGACATCATTTATCAGAAAGGCTGTTGCCTTCCCATGGGGATGACCGCGTCTGTCCACCTCCACATATTGCTTACGCTTGCGATTGCTCTTCTTCTTTACATGGCGTTTACGATGTAGAGGTGTGGTGGGCTCCTTTTCCGTGATCATTATGTCATCTTCTTCTTCATCCGCGTTGTTGTCAAGAGACCGAGAGCTGCTCCTACGAAACCTCAAATGCAAATAATACTTACAGGTCAATGTCTAGTTGGTATCAATTAGGACATCAACTCAGACATCAACTTGGACATCCACTTCGACAGCAGACTAAGACGCTGAAATGCAGAAGACAACATGCTCTGTCTAACACAATGTCTACAAAAAAACTGCAGAGGTTCAGGTGGTGTTGGTTACCTCTGCTCAGATTCAATAGAGTTGTCCTCACTCATGGACAACTCTTCTTCGTTCCTCCTATGCTGTGACACTTGTGGGAGCACGGAAATCCAGTCTTTAGGTTTAGAAGGGAAATAAGGGGAATAGAGCTTTTTTTACTTCCTATTTTTTTTGTTTTTCTTTAGAAAAAGTAGACCGTAAGTAGTTAGGGACTGGATACCGGAATAGGGTTACTTTAGAATAGATAATAGTGTTAACAGAAGTAACCGGAAACCGGAAACCGAAAGTCCGGAAACGGCATAGATAGGTCAGGAGTAGGTCAGAATGATTTTCATTAGAAACCGGAAACCGGAATAAAATAGAAGACCGGAGACCAGAAACGGAAGACAGGCAATCCGGGTGTAACGGGTGCCTACCTAGTTCTAGACCATACTTGAGAGTGGGTCTATTTTGGGGAAAACGGTCACCTGTAACGGGCCGGGTGAGTGCAGCCCTAGAAATAGGAGGGGTAGGTGGCTCAGACCTCCTTTTGCGCGGAAGCTACCTTGAGAAGAGATTGGTGAGGAGAATTTGAGGTGTACTTATATGTCAGCCAAAGAGAAGAAGTTACGGGCTCAGTTTACGGACCGGATTAAGGACAGACGGGTCTTGAGAGGAGAATTCACTTAGAAGTTCACGTATGAGTGTGGAGTTAGGAGTGCACTGGTGAGGCGACTTTTGAGGAGGGTCCTTGAGCAGAATAGGAAAACTAGAGTGCGAGTGATTGTGAGACCTCAAATAGTGATTCCGGTCACTGAGAGGGTTTGAGAGAACAACCCACGATGGTGAGAGAAGAGGTAGCTGTATCCTTGCGCATGGTGAAGTCGGTGGTACCAACGGATCCACGAGAGAAAGCAGAGCTAGAAGAAGACCTCCGACAGATGGGGTGTGAGGGATTTCTAGCCCGGCCATGGAATTTGAAAGACGAGGAGATCGTGAGGGAGGTAATCGATGCGCTGCTAAGGAAGTGGAAGGGGACGTCGAGAAGCCGGCCTAAAGACTGGACTCCAACGTTGTGGAGGGAGACGTACGATTTCAAGAAGACGGACAAGGGACCGACTTCTCGGACGGATCGCTTCTACGTGGGTAAGTTCCAGAATCCCCCAACGAAGAAGGATGGTTTCCCTGTGGCAGAGTGCATAAATGGTAGGGAGAAACATTTAATGAAGTACCTAGCAGCCATCCTTAGTCCAGAGTGACCAAACAGGATTACAGTCACCTTGGCGAACACTATTTTCGGTGCACTGTCGGGTGACCGGAAAGTAGATTGGGGCGTAGTGATGAGAGATCAGATCAAGAGATTGGTAGGAGGTATAGGGAAGTCTAAGCCTTCCCCTATAATCCCTTTTCTCTACCACTTATATCAAGCACATGGCTGGCTTACAAATAGAGAGATAGATTCATATGATACGGCCAGAGCCATGTCCGAATTCGATATAGAAGACCCGGATGAGGAAGCCGGGCAAGAAGAGGAAGATTCAGAGGCAGACACTATACCGGTCGAGGAAGCTAAGTCTCAGTGGAGGAGGCAGGACCGTAAAGAGAAAGACTTAGAGATAGGAGAAGGTAGTAAGGGAGTCGATCCGGTCTGGAACCAGGATCCCCTAGGTCGAATTGTGAGGGAACTCAGTGAGTTCCGGGTCCAGTACAGGAAGAGCCAGGAGATCATTCAAGAACTGTGTCAGTTGCTGAAGGTCAGTCAACCGCAGCAGCTCGTTGCCCAACTGGATCGGAAGATGAAGGAAGTGGTGAAGAAAGAGCTAAGCGAAGCCGCGAGTAAGGTGGACCAACTAACGAGGGAGTTGGAGGAGAAGAGAGAAGAAATGGACCAGCAGAAGAAATTCTCCAAGACAGCCGCAAAGAACCTTCAGGCGATCCGGGAGTTCATCGGCAATCCGGGCGAAGTCATCAACAAAGCAATCTTGTTTGATGAGAAGGTGATGGAGACCGGAAAGCAAATTCCAGCCAACCTGATGATGGCGTTAGTGTCCTACCACCGCAAAATGGAGGCAATAGTGGAGCCATTGCGCGAGGTGATGAAGGAGGTAGAAGAACGAAGAGAGCGGGAGCAGGGACCGGAAACGGAACCGGAACTCACACCAGCACCCCTTCCGGTCATTGAAGAAGAAGTAAAGGCAAAGGACAAGATGGAGGACGTGCCAAGCTCTTCCATCCAGTCAGAGCCTAAAGGAGAAATGACTTCTCTACTAGGGGAAGTAACGGACGTTGCTCTTAATGCAACGCGAGTAGTAGAAGCTACTGAGGAAGAGAAGACCGGAGAAGTGGAGACAACAAGCAAGGCGAGGGAACTACCGGAAGAGGTGAAGGCCACAGTTGAAGAGAAGACGAGGTCTGGACCGGAACTGTCCGAGAAGAAGAACGTGCCCAAACCAGGGCTGAGTACCAAGTTTATCGACCTCAGTGAGTTATCTCCAGTCTCTCCGCCTCCTCCTGCAAAGACACAGAAGGTATTTCCTTCCACCCTACTCAACTTAGCTTTGGGAAGCGAAACTAGGTCAATGGAGGAAAGGAAGACCGGATCACAGGGACAAGGATACGGGAAGAGCAGACCGATTGAGGAAACCACTCTTCAGAGTGCTAGGGCCAATGTTCCGCCCACACCAACCACGCAGAAGAAGAAGCCTCCAATAATGACACATAAGAAGAGGACGATTCTAGAGGACGATGACGAGGAGGAAGAGGAAGAAGAAGAGGACGAGGATGAAGAATCCGGTACTGAGGAGGACTCAGAGCCGTATTCTGACTCGGATCAAGCACTGGCAGAGACTCGAGCAACCAAGGCTGCAGCATCCAAGAAGAAGAAGCTTGCTGCTCGGGGTAAGGTACGCCAAGGACAGAAGACCGGAGCCGGAAAGAAGACGGCCGTGAAGAAGTTAAAAACTTAGAAAGTTACGTAGGGTAAATTTCTGAGGATAGGGTAGTGAAAAATCTGAAGTTTTGGGATAGTTGTACATAATTAGGAAAATTACTTTTTTTGGGTGACACGGCCACTAGCAGTTGGAAAGTGACCGAGTCCGTAATTATAGGATCTGAGATCCACTTTTAGCGGAAGTAGTGGAAGTTTGAGTGAAAGTCAACAGGGCTAGAAAATAGTAAGGGAATGAAACGTGTTGGGCCCTGATTGGCTGGAGCGTTACTTTTAGGTTAGGATTTTGAGGGAGTAGTTTAATATTTAAATCCGGGACTTCTTTGGTCCCAGTGTGCATCTTTATCTTACCTTCTTATATTCATGAGTACCTGGGAGTTCGCTCTTGGCGTGATTGGAAGAAATCATAGTTGTGTGTACTTGACACTTGTTCGTGTTTTGGAAGTCCAGGCTGGAAAGTGAGTGTAAGTGGATACAAGGTGTACCCGGATGTTGAGTTTATCCGGTCCAGTATTGAATTAGTGCGTGTGGATGGAGGCAGAAGGGATCTCTAGTGTGGACTAGGAGTGGACTCGGAAGGGAGTACGGATTGAGGACCACTCTCCGGAAAGAGTAAGGGTCAGCACGCCTCCGCAGCGCTCGTTTCCCCTCTCTTCCCCGCTAGTTCAGACCGGATTTAGGACTAACTCAGTAGGCTGTCGTTGTAGCATTGGTTAGGAGGGATTAGACCGGCTTGCGTGACCTGCTGGACACGACTGCGTTTCTTTTCTAATTGTAAGGACGGTCTGTTTTCTCATTTGTAGGATTTGAAAGTTTATTTTTGAAAGTTTGATCACATAGTGAAACTTCTAACACTTTAAAATGGAAGGGTAGGAGTTAAACTTCCTTCCTAAAGCCCAATTAAGCAGATCCCTCGTCGAGAGGTTAAAATCCACATGGTTACAATTAGAGATCTAGACCGGATGTGAATACTAGAGGTTAAGGTTAAATCTGTGGAAACGCGGGTTCCGGTTCCGGTCTGAAAAACGTAAATACATGTAACTACCAAAGGTATGTGAATAGAAGTGTTGGGAGAGTTACAGGGTAGTGTAAAGCTGTGGGGTAGTAAACTAACCAATTAGAGAGTCTGTGTGATAAACCAATGGGTGTTAGACCGGAATCAATCCGGTCAGTGTCGTTAGATCGGGAAGATCCAGTCTAAAGTGTAGTAGTAATTGTTGGACCGGAGAGATTTGGTCGTGTTTGTCCAAGGAAACAAGGAGGCTAAGTGGAAGTTCCGGTCTATTGTTTTGCTTGGGGTTTTGTGTTTGTATGTGTTTCGTGACCATCACTCTACCATTTTCTGGTAATTGTGAACCTAGGAAATTCAATCTTCGTGGGAACGATACTCGAGTCACTTTAGGGCCTCTTTTAAGAAATATTGAGCCTTAGAGAAGGATTTTTGCTTTCCTGTGCTACGACAACACTCCCATGCGACGCCTCTTGGGCGGCGGGGTACTTGCTGTAGCCTTTCTTTTGTCCTTCGCACGACTAGTCACTTGCCATGTATCATTCCTTTGCTTAGATCGTTGCTCCGTGAGTGGCCGCCCTCTACCGTGAACCTCCTTCACGGTAGAGTTGTCGTTGTCATTGTCGGGATGATGCCGACCCTATGCTATCCGTTTCACGGGTAGCTTCTTCCGAGCAACGAGAGCCATCTCCAATAGCGGCCAAGAATGAAAAGCCTCACCTGAAATTTATAACAGAATGAAAGACAAACACAATACAAAATTACAACAACAAAATGGCCAATTGAAATGCAGTGACGGTATGCATTCCGGGACATCAATTTCAGCATCTTGACGTCCGAGAAAACATTAGGACGTCTCGATGGAGGCCCAACGTACGTCTCCTCTGCATACAAGACACTCCAAAACATAGAACGTGACACATGATGCATTTCAGGACATCACATTGGACACCTGCATGTCTAGAAAAACATTATTACGCCACAAGGGAGGCCCTATAGTAGTCTCATCTGCGAATAGGACACGAGAGATTGGGCATGATGACTGTCGTACGCGCAGTTAGCCGTAAGTATCCTTACAACGACAAATGGTTGCAAGATGACACGAATTATCGTTCCAGGGAACTTCTAGTAAGATATCGATTAAGTTAGAAGTATCCGGATCGTGACTACTCACTTAATCCTCGTTCTTCACTCACCCTATCTCGTTCCGGAAACTCAGTACATTCCGGATTCCGTTCCGGATCCGGACATCTCCGGATCTGAGTTCCGTCTCTCTTCCGTCACTGGTTTTTGTTGCCTCTGTTTTATCCTCAGAAGGTCTACCCTTGATCTAGAAAGGGGTGGGGACTCACCACTTGTGCAAATTCCTCTCTGTACTCTAAATCTACTAAACAACACACCCAAGACAACACAGTTGTAGGAGGAGGGAGGAGTATTCTCTCACAGTTTCTGGATTGGCCGTTTCGGAATCAGGTCACACAGAGCAATTTTCACACCTCTCTTACTACAACGACGGATCAGAACTTATAGACCCAAAAGAATAGAATATCAAGGAGAAGACAATATACCAAGGGAGAGGTTGGCAGACTTTCCGAAGTAGCGGGAGATCCTTTCCTTTGGCGGTTGCTTAACTCCGCACAGAACCCTCCTGGTTCCGGACTCGCACGGACCTCTACCGTCTTATCCGGATTGCCGTTCCAGCAGTTTAAAAGCACGTTGCACTTACACTCCCTTACTCAGCTTTGCATTCCTTCTCACTAGCTCCACCCCCAAATGATCCATAGCTCAAGATCCGGATTCCTTTTCTCCCTCCCTTCTCTTTCTCCAGTACCAGATCATACACCCATACATACACTCAACCCAAAAGACCCTGTCTAAGCAAAAGTGCAGCTAAAGGTATCCTGGCTGACTTAGATTAAGGAAAGAAAATTGTAATACATACGTGAAAGCACGAAAATCCAGTGGAATAGGATGGAATGGAATGGCAGACAACTAACTTGCTTGCCCTTAAAATACTAACACAAAAACCCAAAGTCAACTCCTAAAAGCCTGAAAAGGAAACCCGGAAATCCAGGCCACCAATCCCTGAACCTCCCGAAATATCCGGAAAGATTGCTAACTGCCGTCCGAGATAACCGGATTTCCTTACTATCCGCCTAAAATTCCGGAAACCGGGTTCATGCTCGGAACCCCATTCCGGATCCTATACTTCTTCTCCTACCAACCCTAATGTCTTGGCTTCCGTCCTTTCTTTGAACGACTCCCCGCTTGGCTAGTAGGCGTCCCCTTCGTGTTCTTGGCTGGCGTAGTTTTTGCTGTGGCTCGAGTCTGGATATGGCGCGTTGCTGGAGACGGATCGCTGTCGCCTTCAGTTCCGGAAGTGGAGTGGGCACTCTCCTCGTCAGAATCTTCAATGACTTGAACTTCCTTCTCCTTCTCTGGTGTTGTATCCTCCAATGTTGCGGGTTCGCTTCCTTTCTCCGGCGTGGTCTCTTGCATGTGCACAAATCCTTTCGGATTAGTCCGAGCCGGATTGGTCATTCCACCGATCCGGTTGATGAGATCTCCCCTAACCTGCTGTCCTGGAACCTTGAATGATCCGGTCATCAAATTCGGCATTGTTTGTGCCTTGGGAACTTCCGGAGTTGAGAACTTAGATGGCACCTGAACCGTTTTCGCGCTAGACTCCGGTTCCGGTTCCGAGGTTGGCCTCAAATTCAACTCCATCATCCGTATCTTACTGGCGGAAGGCTCGGCTGGTGTGAATATCCCCCTCAGGCCCTCCATCCAGGTTGCCTGATCCGCCATTGGCCTTCCTGGGGTACCTGCGACAAAAGGAAGTTCCGGAAAGGTGGAGAAATCCATCGCATGGTTTGGGTCGATGGCCGCCAGCAACTTCTGGATCTCCTTGAAAACTCTCTCTATTCTCGCGGTGAAGTCTATAAGGATGGTAACTACCTTGGTTCCGGTAATGTGGCCTTCTGATATCATCTTGGAGTCAAACAAGGCAGCTTTCGTGATGATGTCGGCTTTGATGTTGACTGCCCCGGTGAGATTCTTGACCAGCAAAAAGGCCTCCTTCTCTTTCTCCTTCGCAGCTACCATTTCTCCTTCTGCCCAATTCACACGGGTCTGGAGTAGATTCCGTTCCGCCTCCAACTCCTGGATCCGCTCCTCCCTCTTCTTCAGATCCTTCGGCTTGGGCAGTCGCTTGACAGCTTCCACGATCTGATCCGGATCCACCTTCAATACTTCCGCGGTATCTATCACCAAATCCGACAATCCGTCGTGAAGTACCTTGGCTTCACGTATCCACTCGAGCCCCGCATTGAAAAATGCGGATTCTGTTTCCATCTCAGGTCCCTTGCTGGACTCCCCCCTCTCCATTGTCGGTGGCTTGATTCTCGACCCTGGATCGGTTGACTTCTTCTTCTTGGTCCTTGGGTCGGTCAGACGTTCCTCGGGAAGTTCCTCCGGTTCAGACTCGACCGGATCCTCCGCTTCCTCCCTGGAAAGTCCGTATGATAGGAGCGTCTTTCCGGTGTCATACTGAATTATTTCCGCCGCACTCAAAAGTTCCTGTTGATGGTACAGATGAAACAAATACGTGCTAACTGGACTCGCCTTAGCTCGAGTCACGTGATCCGCTAATTTAGCCACTATCCCGGCTATGACCCTACCCTAGTGCACTACCCGGTTCTCCATAGCCCCAAAGATAGTATTGGCCACCGTAATGGTAACCCGCGTTGGCTTTTCCGGATATAAGATCGGAATCAGAAATTCTAGGATCCGCCTATGTCTCTCGTCCTTGCACTCGCTGATAGCAAATCCGTCCTTAGGGTTTGCAGACCCGGTGAACTTCCCAGCTACAAAGCGGTCCGTCCTCGATGCTAAACCGTTCCCACTCTTCCGGAACTGATAGATGTCCGCCCAGATGTCCTCGATCCACGCGACTGGCCGTCCTCTCAAAGTGAGCTCATACTGATTTGGAACACCGTGAAGTAGCTCTTGAATCATCTCCTCACTCTTGAGGTTCCATGGTCGGTGTAGTAAACCGACACATCCTAACCTAGTCAAGTCCTCCTCTAACTACTTATATAGTTCCGGGCTATCCGGAATGGCCGGAGAGATAACCCGGGTAGATACCGCTATCTTCCGTACTAGTCCGGATGCCATAAGATCTAAGTGAGAACGAAGGGAAAGTAGTTCTACCTCAGTCGCTAACTCACCACTCTTTCTCTCAACTACTCACACAAACAGTCTCAGGAACACCGAACGGAAAAGTGAAGAGGAAACCCTAGGAAGACGGCTTAAGTACTAAACCGCCTTTCTACGGTCTTAAGGACAACGGCTACAGGTCCGTTGTATCAACGGTATCCTACTTCCGTAGCTACGGGACCTATACAGTAGGTTCCTGTGTTCCGGATGAGTCCGGATTCCGGATCCGGATAAGTTCCGGTTACGGGTGGTGCCGGAACGCTTATTTCCTAATTCAAGTTATCTGGTCCAAAAATCACTCTAACTATAATTTTTTTTTTTTCTATTTTTCGCAGCTACTTCTTGCATTATTGATCCGTTTCCGGATTCCGGATTCCCACAATGACGCCTGGAGCTCTTTGTGACATCAGTTTTGACACACGGGGGGCTAGAAGAACACTAGCATGCCACCATGGATGATCATCCACCTACATGCACAAAAATAAAAAAAAATAAAAATTTGGCCAACTAGACACATTGATGTCTACTTTGACATTCACAGGAGCATGTGAAAGTCCTCGTTGACACTAGAAGGTTTGAGGAAGCAAATGAGTACTTCACTTTACACAATGGAAATAACATCAAAGACCCTTCAAAATTTAACAACTGGTGCCTGCAAGCAATGTAGATCCTCCATTGCAGTAGGTGAAACATGAATGGACGGCTGGACCTACAAACTTGCTGAATTTGAATCCAAGTTGATTCATGGCTCAAGAAAATCGCACTGAAACCAAACTATCTCATGAAGGAACTTGTCATGCCACTCTCACAAACCAAAACAAGGATCACACCTACAAATGAAAACCAAGGTGGTGGAGTGTAAGAAAGGAGATGCAAGGTTTAGGATGATAAATTTACACCAAATCAAAACAAAACAAAATTAAAACAAAAACAAAAAACAAAAATGTGGCTCTCACCTGGGTATTGCCGCGACTCCGAACTGCGGAGGGTCTTCCCCCATACGGGGCAGCTCCCCCCGCGAAGGGGCTCCTCGCTACTGGGGCTCCCTGCTAGGGGTTCCCCGCTGCTGCTTGGGGGCTCCCCGCAGCGGCGTCGGGGGCTCCCGCCGCAACGCAGGGGCTCCTCGCCCTTGCGCTGGGGTTCCCCGCTTGGGCGCCGGGGTTCCCTATTTGGGCGTAGGAGTCCTTCGCTCCTCCACGTCCGCTTCCACGCTCTGCCTCCGCACGCTCCTCCTCCATCGAGTATTCCTTCAACCAAAAACTTGCATCAACAAAACACAAGGGAATTCCAATTTCATGCATGAGACTTACAGAAGCTTGTAGTAATGTTCACAGAGACACCAGTTCAAGCCCTAGTGTGTTATAGATGAAAAAAATGGATGAAAAATGTCGCTGCCAATACAATGCAATGAATGCAAGTTTAATTCCGAAAATTAGCTGCGGGGAGGGGAGCTGCGACCGTGGGGAGCTGCGGGAGCCCCTGCCGCGAGGGCAAGGGGCCGCGGGGGCAGGGGGCCGCGGGAGCGGGGAGCTGCAGGGCAGGGCGGGGCGGGGCAGAGCAAGGAGAGGGGGGAGGGGGAGGGAGAGGGGAGGGGGAGGGCAGAGGAGGGGAGAAGAGAGGGGAGAGGAGGAGGGAGAGGAGGAGGGAGGAGGAGCAAGAGGTTGCCATTGTTAAGATGTGGTGCAAGAGAAATTGCAAAGATGTGGTGCAAGAGAAATGTCTTACCTTGTCCAATTTTGCAACTTCATGCGTTGAATGTGCCAAGTCGTTTATACGTTGCTTGTTCTTGTTTAGGCGACTGCTGCAACGAGGGCTGCCGTCTACTCCAGCTCCTACTTTGTCCATCCCTGAGGTGAGTGCAACAACAACAATGTCGTCCACAAAGTGCTGAAACATGCTAGCACGTGCTTGATGGACTTGAAAATCCTCCACTCCCTGTTGTGCTACAACTTCTACTCCAAGTGAATGTGTACTAGAAGTTTGGAGTGAGATAGGAAGAGCCATACTATCCAAAATCAAATCTTAGTGAAGAAAGAATTGGAAGAGGTGCTGGACGAAGAGAAAGGCCGAAGGTAGACTTAGGGTTTGTCTAAGTCCCATCACAGAGCGACAGCCCTACGTGGGACGTTGGTCATAGTGTACTTTTGAAAAATGCACTTAGGTTGGAACTTGACATTCGTATGCTTCTGCAGACACCAGAATTGACATCGAGACATCAACTCAGACATCATCTTGTCTGACTTGATGTCATAAACGATGCGTTCTTTGCCAATTTGAAATGGACAAGAAGGGGGAACCCGCCCTAATGCTAAATTGGATTCTTGTATGAAAGTAGTGCCTATAATGGACTACAATTTTGAAGTGCGAAGCTTGCTGCCCTCTTTAGCCATGGAAACCGGTGACTGCAAAACACTAGAAGACATATAGTGCATGGGATCTAGTGTTTCTTAGCCTAGCCCAATGTTTTTTTAGCATGCCTGTGCAGAGCTTAACGTCACACAGAACATGTCAATGTCCACATGAAGAAACTCGTAGAAATTTTCAGTGTCTTCTAGGATGTTAGGCGTAGCACTAGATGTTAGACGTAGCACACAATGTCAAACGTAGCACACGTAGCACATACATTTTTTTCTTCTATCCAAGCGCGTTCATGTCATGTAGAAGCTAATGGGTGACATTGTGGTATTCCTGTAGACATAAATGCGTCTTAGTGGACATGACGGTGTCTTTTTAGACATCTACAATGACAAACATATGTTTACAGAAACATTTAGACGTTCAGAATTTCAGAATTACGATTGAGAATTAGGTTGTTGAACCCCAATTTGCCAATCACAGTAGGTGTTGACGTCTGTGATGGACATGGAGGGCAGGCATGGACGTCGTGTTGTAAGAGTCTGCATCAATGCAGACGGCCGTGTCCTTTGCCACATTCCTATAGATGACCTCATTCTACAAACCGAGTTGAGGGTGGCAACGGAGTTGAATTTGATGAGGTTTCCATGCCCATGCCAAAATTGTCATGGAGGAACACGTCGGGCTATTCATGTGATTCGAAAGCATCATGTAGAGGTGGGACGGGATGCTTTCTTGACGAAGTCAATGATTTGGGGGGACCCATCCAATGAATACCTTCCTTGTGACATGTGGGTGGAAGATCTTATTTATGATGATGACATCATCGACAATGATGCGGACATTGTAGATGATGACATTGAGTTTCAAGATGTAAATGGAGGACAAGAATTTGGGGACATTGATGTCAGCGACACTATAGATGACAACGACGCTCCTCTGGATGTACAACACGACGTCCAAAGGCAAGTCCTGGAGGCCTTTGATAGTGGCGATGCATTGCATTCGGGCACCTTGGCATCTGAGGGAGCGTCAGGCACTGAAGCAGACGCTGACGGCAACACCGTTGAAGACATGCAGCGTTTATATGAGTATGCAACAATAGTACTGTATGAGGGGGCATCATCAAGTATTTTGTCAGCAACAATCATCATTATGAATATGTGCATGGTCTTCCGTGTGAGTAACCATTTCACTAGTGAGCTTCTACAGTATTTGTCATCAGATTTGCTTCCAAAGAACAACAAGCTTCCTACTAGTCATTATGAGGCAAGGAAAATGATTAGGAAGTTGGGCTTAGAGTACAACAACATCCATGCATGACCAAGTGGATGTGTGCTATTCGAAGACGAGCATGAAGATCTAAGTACATGCCCAAAGTGCTCGAAACCAAGGTAGGTGGAGGGCACGCACTCAGTAGCAACAAGGCTCGTTTGACACTTCCCCTTGATACCAAGACTGAAATGCATGTTTAGGTCTTCGGAGATCGCTCAGATGCTAACAGGTTGGATGAAGCATGCCAGCAACAACGGCGTCATGCGGTCAGTGGTGGATAGCCCTGCTTGGAAGCATGTCAGCGGGGACGTCGCCTTTGACAACTTTGGTGCTGACGACAGGAACTTGCGTCTGGCACTAGCACTGTATGGTGTCAATCCCTTCAAGCTGAGCAACACAAATTGGTCAACATGGTCGGTGCTCATTTTGATTTACAACTTTGAGCCATGGTTTGTGACGAAAAAATTCTTCATCTCCCTCAACCTTCTCATTTCTGGGAAGCACTCCCCAACTTCCATGAACATGGATGTGTTTTTGCGCCCACTGTTGAAGGAGCTACATGCATTGTGGGAAGGTGTGGTAGCTCAAAATTTCTCACAGCCCGAAGGTGCTCGTCACTTTATCATGCGTGGCTTACTAATGTGGACCATATCAGATTTTCCAGCATATGCTCTCATTTCTGGCTTGTCTTGCAAGGGATATAAAAGATGCCCAGATTGTGGTCCCGAGATAGATTCTAGACTTGCGAGAACCAGCGATGTGAGGGCGGATCGAAGTACCAGAGGGTCAAAGATTGTATATGGTGGAATACGAAGGTACCTAAGTTGACACCATCCTTATTGTCGAAACCGTCACTTCAATGGCAAAGCAGAGCGTCACTTCAGGCCGAAGACCATGACCGTTGACGATGTTATCTGATATGCTGCGTGGCGGCAAGCATTTTTAGATCTTGGTGGAAAAGAAGATGGAAAGGATGACCCGGTGCATTTCACAGGGGTGAAGCGGTTGAGTGCTTTGTTTGAGTTGCCCTATTGGAAGGTGCAAAGTGATCTAACCTGAATTTGATACTTTGTTAGTATCCAATGTCTGCGTGGTACATACATCAGATGTTCTTTGTCATAGTAGTGGAGCGTTGACGTCTAAGTAGATGTCATAGCAAACATCCCAGAGCAGGGATTGCAATAGTTGTAGACAGTGGCCGTCTATTCAATTGTGCAATGCGAACATCTCATGCTGCGTTACATATCCCTTTAGTCGTAGATGTGAACACAAAGTGAAGGCTAAATGTCTTTGTACATTTCTGTCGCAACCTAACTTTTTGATTTTTTCTCTCTATCGTGTTTTGAAACACACAATCTAGAAAAATATACCCGGATTGATACAAAAAGAAAGGAAAAACTAAAAGTTAGGAAGACTATAGAAGTAAGCCTTGAATGAACCAGAATATAGAGTGGAACGGATATCGGAAACGAATCCAGTCTAGACCCATGACCGGAGGAACAGATCCAGGATCTGCGCCCGAAAAATCGGAAAAAAGTAATGATTAGGTTTTTCAGGGTACAAAGAAGACTGCTTTAGGGCTTGGGCTATCATTTGCACTTGGGAGCGCCCGCATATCTGCCATGCTCACAGTGATTTCTATCTGTGAGAGTGCGCAAGTGTGTTGTGAGTTTCTGGGTTCTGTAAGAGAGAAGGTGTCTGTGAGTGTGTAGGCTTTTGTAAATCTGTTTCTTCTATGCGAGTGATTGAGGGTCCTTTGCGCTAAGTAAGGAGAAGAGTTGATTGCAAGCGGCTGATTGAGGACGAGTGAGCGCTACGAGAATCTGCGTGAAGATTGGCACAGGAGATAGCTCGGTTGAGGTCGAGAAGTGTATTGTGAAGAAACGGAGCGTGCGGCCAGGAGAGAAGTGAGGTAGTGATTTGGAGAGGAGACGGATGCCGCAATTAAAGCGCGGTAGAAATCAGGGCCAGACGAGTGCACACAAAATAGAAATAAGGGTGAGAAAGGTGGCGCCTTTAGAGCCCAGTAACGAGTGGGAGAGAGCGGAGTTAATGGAAGATCTCTCCGCCATGGGATGCACGGGTTTCTTTGAAAAACCCTAGGGCTTCTAGAGTGAAGCCATAGTTAGGGAGCTCATAAAAGGAGCTCCTAACCAGTTTGATAACTCCCTTCGACCAGCTCTGCCCATGTGGACGCGGGAGATTTGGAGGAGAGTTTACAACTTTGAGGAAGGCGGTACAGCTCAGGCCAGCCGGAAAGGAAACTTCGTGCGCGGAAAGTTCAAAGGAGAAGCCAATTCCAAGGACGGATTCGCTATTGAAGATTGTGTCAACGCGCGACACCGGCGGTTGCTCGAATTTTTAGTACCCATCTTACATCCGGAAAAACCTACCCAAGTGACCTCCACGATTGGGAATGCTATCTTTGGAACCCTGAGTGGGGAGAAGAGGATGGATTGGGCAGGCTACATTCACACACTAGTGAATGTCCTAGTCTCAAATGAGGGGAAGAGTAGGGCTACTCCAGTATGCCCCTACCTTTTCCACCTGTACAAGGACCAGAGTCTCCTGACTTCGGAGGAGAACAAGGAATGGAGAACTCAGATGGCTCTCTGGACATGCAGAGGATCGGATGAAGAATCCGAGACAGAACTGGAGGGTGAAAACCCTAAGAAGAGGGCATGGGAAGAAGAAGAGGAGGAAGAGGAAGCCCCTCTCAACCGAAGGAGAACCAAGCGGACGCCCAGTTTGAGGGGCTCTCCTTCAGTGCCCCGCAGGGACAAAGGACCGGAACTGGTGGAAAGAGTGGAGCTAGTCGTTCCGAAAAAGCAGGAGCAAGTGGAGGTGGTCAAGTAGAGACCTACTCCAGTGTCTCAGATGACGGACTTGACAAGTCCGTATAACGACCTAATCCGGATTCTCAGTGCAGTGAGAATGGATTGGGAGATCAAGACCACTACGCTTCATGAAGTGGTGGACTTGGTGGTAAGTACTCCAACTAGTGCGCTACCGGAAGCCGTGGCAAACTGCATCAGCAACCCTGACGACATTCGGGAATTAGAAGAAAGATTGCTGAAGCAGAACATTAACCAGTGGGAGATGGATGAGTAGGTGATCCGGTTGCGAGGGGAGATCCAAAACTTCCGGAAGGACTTGGATGCTAGTCACGATTAGGTGAAGGCTGCAATGTCCCTGCAAGCGGAAACCAGGGCGGCAATCGACCGGATGACAGCAGTAGTAGAGACATAGGGTGACGTGATGGCAAAGGCCAAGCTCTTTGATGAAGGAATGCACAAGGACTAGAAACCTTCTAGTACCCGCATTGCTCGCATCCTAGCTGACTTTGCCGGGGAGGTGGAGGAGACCATGAAGGAATTCCGAAAGGACGGTAAAGGGTTGGAGGACAACATCCGGAAATTCCAGAGCGTGTTGGTCTCTCTATCCGGGATTTCAATCCCGGAGGAGTTCGATGAGGTGGAAATCTTGGATGGGAAGTTTGAAACCCCAATCTCAAAGGAGAAAGAGGGAGGAAGAACTTCCACTTTAGTGGCTCCGCGGGCGATGACAGGGGTGACTTCCCCTGTAGAACCGGAATGAGTTCCGGAAGGAGGGGATAAGAGTAGAAATTTGAGTGAACTCTCCCCTATAGCTACTCCAAATAGTGGTGGACCCCCTTAGGATGAGTAGGTAGTTAGGAGTTTAGAGTTAGGAAATTTTGTTAGACCAAACCTTATCCCGGAAAGATAGGAAAAATTCAGATCCAAAAATCTCGACCGGATCAATGCCGGATTTCCGAGAACGCTTTTGTGTAAATTTTGTATATAATTTGAGTCTCAAGATTGAGACGAGGAGTTCTTCTTCTTGCATATACTGTCTCTTTTTTATTTTCTATTGTTTTCCTTGTCTTCCCAAATATTGGTCGGATGAGGGAGGGAGAGATTGAGTATAGATGAGCAGATTGTGAGAGGAACTTCTCCCCTTGGTGTCTTCTTGTGATTGCATGTGTATGTGGATAGGTTGTAAGTGTTGGGAGTGAGTCAAGACACCTCAGTAGGTTTAGAGTTTATTATTCCGAGTGAGATAGCCAGTGCTAGGCTAGGTAGTAAGAGAGAGGATTCTCAAACTACACTAGAGCTACTAGATGGGATGTCTGGATTAGTCTCCGAACACTTGAGAGGTCTCGCCATCTGAAGAAGTAAACAGAAGAACTCTAGATTATACTGGCACGGGCGGATGCTCTTGCAGCCACCTTAGTTTTGCACGGATCTGAAGAGACAGTAAGGTCGTTGTAGTTGGTGAGGATCGTACGAGGGATTTTTGTATGACCTACAGACTGGGAACGTTCCTAGTTTGCTGTGAAAGATCAAACCGGATCCTGTTAATATAGAAGGATAGATTAACTGAGTGAATCTTCCGTCACTATAAAGACCAGAAGGAGAGGAGGGCCTACCTCTCTGAGAACAAGTGGCAGACCCTTCTGAAGTACCAACAGAGGTTAAGCGAAACCGGAATAGAAACCGAGGAAAATAAGTTCCTCAGATGAAGTGATAAAGATCCGATCGGAAGTGTGAGTTCCGGTTGGGTTCTTGTTGGTTGTGTAAATTGATTTTGATTTGGATCAGTATTAGCATGGACCGGATCAGCCTATAGAAATAGAAAGGAATTGTCCGGTATTTGGGGAAAAGGATAGACAGTGAAAAAGAAGAGTATTTGAATTGAGAATTTTCCTCAAACCACCTAGTAACACGAAACACTTCACAGAGTCTCTTGGGTTCAATCTTTAGTCACTTTGTTATGCTTTAAAGAGGTTTTTGTAAGCATAATAGGGAATTTCACTTACCCTGTGTAAGTTGCGACAATTTCCTAAACGAATAACACCGAAAGTGACGATACATATTATTCCGGATGGGGTAGCTTACTCATGATATATGTGTGTTGTTTTTTGCAGTATCTGTTGATCCGACACATTATGGATGTCATGCATTGCGAGAAAAATTTATGGGGAACATGGTGAAGACGCTTCTTGCTATGAACGATAGCCCTGGCAGTCGCATTGATGCACAACAACTTGGAATACATGAAGAAATTTGGCTTCAAGATCCACGAAGATGCCAAGATGATTTCTACATGCCAAATGCGCCGTATGCAATGACAGTAGACGAGCGCAAGGAGTTCGTGGATATAGTATCAAATATCCGTACCCCAACAAACTATATTGGTGCAATTCATAAACGTCTACAGAATGGAATGTTACAGTACATGAAGACTCACAATTATCACATTCTCATGCAACATGTGAGCATGTCATGGAACGTGACACAGAGGTTTGTAGAACTTATCCAAGGAAGAAATGGAGTTCAAAGATTGTCACTGTTCCATAACCATTGTGGACATCATATGTCTTTGGTGACGTCGTCAAAGACAGTCGTATGTGTATGACAGTGCATGGGAAGATGTCGTCTTCGACATGATAGTGTTTTCTGTGGCATTGATGCGTTTTCTGGTAGTCACCAATATTCAGCATAGGAACGTTGCAATGGATGTCCGAAACTAATGTTGGGGTGACCCTCATGCACGTTACAGAGAATTGTGTTAGATATTTAGCAATGGAAAGGTGACTGATGAAGATGTTTTTCGTGTGTAGATTCTACCGGTGGCTGTCTGGAACATCTTGGATGAGAATGTGCGCTTGGCTATTATAAAAATGAGCAAGGTTTTCCAAAGACTTTGTGAGAAGGAGGTCAAGGAGGCTAACAAAAATGTCTTCATGCAAGATGTTATTATGGCAACTTGTCTCATAGAGAAAGAGTTCCCCACGACATTTTTGAACATAATGACCCATTTGCCAGTGCACCTTGTTGAACAATTGTTTGTATGTGGCCTAGTGCATTGTAGGTGGATGTACTCCATTGAGTGATACATGAAGACTTTGAAGGATTATGTGCGAACTTTGGTTCATCTAGAAGGAAGCATAGCAGAGGGATATCGCATTGAAGACACACTTGGCTTTTGCACGGAATACATGAGAGAGTTCTAGGGAACTGGTGAGCGTGTCTGGGATGTAGACGAAGATTCCATCATGAATAACGAGGTGATACGTAGCAGGAAACCAAAAGAGAGGGTATTATCCGACGCTTTGCGTTCATATGCACATGCGTTTGTAATAGACAATGCTCCGTGCTTGGAATCTTGGTGAGAGTAAGTAACATGCACTGCTTTCTAGTGCCACTGCGGACATCACGTTGTCTTGTATACACTCTAACTTAGTAGACATCGAAGCCAACGCTGCCCCGTTACATGATGTCATATGGGAAGACGCATTGATGTTTATGTTGGCACTAGTATGCACGCCTCAGTAGAAGAGAATGTCTTCAACACATGATAGTTATTAAGGAGCACTTGAAATCTTCAACATCTTCTTAGAAATGCCATGCACATTGTGCATGCCCCCCACCTACATAAGTTCATATGTTCAATCCATTGTTCTAATTTCATTATTGTTGAGCATAATGCAGGGACTACACTACGACAAAGTCTCGAAGATGGGAGGATTGGGAAGCTTTTCGAGTTGCGTGGCGGCGCTCAAATCTAGGAAGAGCGGTCCGTTATCCAGTTGAACTAAATGAGTTTCCATCCTTCGCGTAGTGGCTGACGTCAACGGTGAGGGAGGCTGATCATTCTGGACGTCCAGTGGATGAAGACACCAGACATTATGCGTAGCTTCCAGAGTGGAAGGCAACATCCCACCGTCAAATGTATTGTCATGGTATGCACCTCCGTGTCCGAAGCTCCAAACGTGGGCTTGTTACCCGTGACTCTGGAGTGGTAGCGAGTTTCACACGCCAACTTCGTTGGGGTATGCAAAATGGGAGGCCAATGAAAACCACACATGAATATGTAGGGTACATTGAAGAGATTTTGGTATTGGATTATCGAAATCATTGTGTCACAGTGTTGTTGTGTGATTGGGTGAACAGCACGCAGGGTAGTCGAGCTCCCAGCGTACAACAGGATAAGTACGACTTCACGTTGGCAAACTTCAACCATTTGGATGGAACAGTCTACGCTGATTCATTTGCTTTTCCATTGCATTGCCAACAGGTGTACTTCTCCGACGATCTACATCGGCCTGGTTGGAAAGTAGTTTGCCAAACAGAGGTGAGGGATAGACGTGGGTCATTGCACCCTCTTACGACAACCCCGAACATGGTGCAGTTGGTGAATGTAGGGACTTCAATGGCCTACAACCACTGCAACAAGTCGTGGACCCGGTGCGCCAACCAGTAGACAATGGTAGAGAGTATGTTGCCGTACTTAACGATGACATTGCATCTGAAGAGGAAACATAGGGTGTTCACATCACTGACATGTGTTTGCTGTGCCAGCATTTTGATGTCATGTAAGACGTCTGAGAAATACAAAGCCATCAGCATGTTCATGTCTTCCAAGTAGCCCCGTTGCATCGTGAACGTGCATTTTGTGGCAAAGTTTGTCTTGCTTGGTGCTGCAAGTGACATCATATGAATAGGGTGGAATTTTATCCTAATGAAGTTTGTTGAACGTGCGCAAAATGTACGACTTCAATAGCCCAAAAATGAACCTAAACCAAGTAAACACATAAGTCATTTTAACTACATAGGAAGGACATGCATCATGTGCAAATTCAACCTTGGGCATAAAGTCATGTCATGCATCTATAGTCATTTTGACATCAAAGAAGACGCCTACAATTGCTTCCACAACACCCACACGTCCAGTTAGACATAATGAAATGCACAGTGGATAGCATGTGGTTTGAAGTTACATTCGCAGTAAGTACGAAATGTTGACGCCAGAAGTGACGTCAATGTGGACGTCAGTACGTCACTTGTGACGTCTATGAAGACATCCAATATCGGAACATGGATAGGCCAAGTATGTTGACATGGCATGCCACGTCATCAACCATGTCCACGTCACACAATTTCCACCTCATCGAGCCACGTCAGGTGCCATATAAGCTTTTAGGAGTCACCACCTACCCGTTGTCCTCTTTTTAACCTTGGACAGTCACTTTATCTCTAACCGCAACAAAATTCTAAATCAACTTCTAAGCTAAGTTTGACCAAAGATGGTGACGTAGCAAAACATGTTATTGTGGACATCCTTGGAAACATCTGGTGTCCACTTGTATGTCTTACATTGCATCAGTGTTTTTCGTAGCATCTGTATGCTATGACTAAAATCTAGCAATGCCAACTCAAACATCAAAGCAAAATCTTCATTTTTTCGGCCTAACACCCTAATGTCTTCTGCGACATATCGTGTTTTCGCAGACATATGTTGTTTTTGGCTAGATATCCAAGAAGACACAGTTTTCTTATAATGAGACTTAAACTAAACATAGAGAGGGAGAAGAAGAGAATGGTGTACAACCATAAGTTGTACAACCATACCTTAAATTTGATTGTTTGTTTTGTTTATTACGTTGAGATCTCCTAAATTGTGCATTCTCCACTCGTGTTCTTGGTACTGTTGGAAATCTCTCAACAAGGAGGGGTGCACGGGCTTTGTTTCATAGTGTTTGAACCTATAGTGAGAAAGTTATTGAATTTTGAAGTTTTTTTGAGAAAATTACTTTTACTTTTGTTTTGACTATGGTGATGGTACAGAGCACACTAGTATAGGTTAAAGAAAGAAGGAGGATGAAGTAGAAATAGTGTAGAATTGGCAAAGACTTAGTACTGTCAAAACTTTATAAAAAAATTAACTATTGGGCAAAATTTCAAGAGGAAAACAATGGCAAATAGAGAGGAGTTTGAATGTGTTTTTGGCCCATTCAATCGACAAAGTTCACTCCAAGGTAAGCCATTAATTTCCTTTTTCTTCTTTAAAAAGTTTTAATTAGCAATCTTACACCATAGGCAATCACAAGTCCAAGTCAAAGAATCTAAAAGATTATAGATTAGGTCTAGAGGTTTCTGAAAATGTGTAACACTTAGTTAATAAATCCAAAACAAATGAGATATTAGCGGATGAAGTTTAGGACTTAGAATGGATGAATATTAATAAAATTCATCTAATTGAAACAAGAATGGAAATTTAGGAATAAGTAATAAACTAGAGTTTTAAAGTAAAATTGAAAGTTAACCCCTAAAGCCCTAATCTGTTTTTTTGACAAAATAGCAATTGTGGACAATTCACTACCAATGGAATTTTATTTTTTTCCTTTAAAGTTTTCACACAACATGTGCCCAAGGAGTATCTTTCAAGCCCAAAAATTTTCATAACTTTGACTACATGGTTCTATAGATACGTTTAGATCCTATTTGAAAATATCTAAACTAATAGTAAAGTTCGTTCCTAGGGAGGCAATTTTAATAGGATTACTTCTACAATGACAATAAGACAAGAATAAAACACACAAGAAGGCTATACTTCCAATTAGTATTAATTTAATTTTCTCACAATTACATAATTAATTCTTTAATTCTTTAATTACTCCACTCTTATAACCACCAAGGTTAAATACACTATAAGAAAACCTTGTTTTACGTGACGGATTGACATCAAAAGGAACGGATTTTAGGTGACATCAAAGGTGACATAAAAAAAAAAAAAACATGTTTTTATGTCAACAACGATGTCCATTGATGTTATATTGGACATCATTGTTGACATAAAAACATGGGTTTGTTTTTTTCAATATCACCTAAAATCCGTTCCTTTTGACATCAATAAATTTTGGTTTCTTATAGTGGTATCACCCAATTAGATTTGCTCTTTAATCTTCAAGTTGGATTCTTTCATCTTTCCACCAAATCAGAATTGTTGTTGCTGATGTAGGCTCACTGCAGCACTTTGACTCCCAATTTGGATCAATCACTTGTCAGCCTTGTTTTTGTCACCAACACAGGGAACCACTAGATCTTCTTTCATCAACTTGGTCTTCATTTCTTTATCTTCACAATTTGGTTTGATGTAATTTTTATTACCGCAACATTGACACTTCTTATAAACCGGTGTGAAATCAACTTTTTCACTCTTGCATTCTTTTTCATCCTTCCTTCTCAACTTGGATAATTTATCTTCTTATAAACGCTCACAAACTCTCAAAATTGCACATATATCACTCTCTCCTTTACAGATATGTCTCAGAACCCAAAACAAGACAACAACTAAATTTAATTAACCCGACTTGGTATACACTCATGACATTGTACAGCACACATACACAGTCATCCACTTAGACTCATAACACATATGATTAATGACACTCAAACTTCCAATTTGGCTTAACAGATTTCATATGGCACATAGCCCATTACTTCAACAAATTCCACCATTTACATTCACTTTAACCTAGTATTCAGTCAAGCTCATACAATCATTGATAACACACAATTGCTTCAAAGATCCATCATATTCATCTGACTTGGTGAACAAATCACCGTTAATACATCCGGCAAAAGCTCGCAGCTTACTTTTTCTCTCGTTCACTTGTTGTGACTTCAATCTATACTAAGTCCTTTCTTCTAATTTCCAACTGGGACTTAGTCTTGGATTCCTTAATTCTCAACTACTGCTCTACAAAGCCTTGTTTCACTTGACCATAACCTCGTCAAACAAACTTAACAACATCCACTTGAAATCACTTCCACTCATTGTCCATCAACTTCTCACCCACTCGGTAAGCTCTTTATCTTCCTGCACGCACCACACACAAACTTCCACATGTCCCCGACTTCGACATAGATAACTCCTTTGAACTTCTCTCATTCAAACATAGTAAACTTCCATCTTTACGACAAATTTCCAATTTGCTCTCACATCATCATTATGACACACAAGCATCACTACTTGACACAAACATTCACACACACCAAAACAACCAAACACACAAAACCAAAAAATACGCAGCTCGACAGGCTGGGACTCGCACTGGACTCTCCTTCAACAGTGGGTGCCTTCCAAATTGAAAAACTCCCCTTTTAAACCCCGGCACAGGCAATTCCTTAACCGACTTGGACATCACCTTAAAGCCCACAAACTGCCAATTAAGAACCTCAAACATAACCACCCACCAAATACAAACACCAACTTCCAATTTGGCACTTGCGGCTACCGCACAATCCTAACTGCCGACCATAGGCATAAATCAACTCGGAAAACACTGTAACCCCGAATTGGTTTGACAACGACAACCCGACTAGGAACAGAACATTCCAACTTGGAATTGCACTTCAACCTCCAATTAGGCCTTCCCTTCCGAATCCAGCTCAGCGGCTCGCACTTGACTGCTCCCAAATACTCCCAAATAGGGATTAATCACACAGAAACGACTTCCAAATTGGTTAACAAACATTCAAAATCACCCCTTTGAAACACCAAATAAGAAAAACATAACCTAAAAAACACAAATTCACACAAAATAACTCCCAAAAATGAAAAATAAAATCCGAATAGGTTATTTACAGGTTCAAAAAGTTATTATATCATATGTAGTTTTTAGCACAGTGCAGGCAACTCGAGTAGGAAAAAAAATTCTTCAAAAATCACTTTTTTAGTTAATAAAAATTTGAAATTGATTTTTGGGATTTATACATATGTGAAAATCTTTTAATCATTCCATTTTGATTAATGAGATGAAAGTTATATGGGTTTTAGTTTGTGGGTAGTTATGGAATTTCTACTCTAAGATAAACTTTGAAGTCCTTTATTTAACTCAATTTCAATAGTTTTGAAAAAAATAAAAATGTTGAATGTAGATTGTTTATAACAACATTACAAACATTGGAATTGGCATTTTTCAATTCCATAAATAAATTGTGAACAATTTAGTATTTTGAATCATTCTCTACATCTTTCTGCTTTTTCTTTTTTCCTATATGTTATAAAATTCCAAATGATCTAAAATTTATCAAGCATGTAGCCAACTTGCCATGAAGAATGAACCCAAAGAATTACCACCATTTTGAACATTTTTTTATACAAATGTGACCTTGTGAAGTGTAGCTGCCCAATTTTTTGCAAGGCCACCCAAAGGATTTTCACCACTTCAACCACTAATATCTTGCAATCTACACAGTGGAAATTTCTGAAATCTTTTCTACATCTTCTTGTACTAGCATAATACAAGATCCTACAGTTACATGAGTTCAAAGTTTATTTTTTTTCTAAAATTTGGTACATGTCCTAGAAGTAATAGTTTTGGAGTGTTTTGGTAAAAACATAGTCAAGAACCTTTAGTGGTTAATTTTGAATTGTAGTTTAGTAAAAAAAAAACAATTAACAATCAAACTTCATTCATGCACAACTTTCACTAGGAAGGTTCAATTCATAGGTGTCTTAGTAATTTAGAAAGGATTATTTTAGCCTCTACAAGTAAAAATATTAAAATTATAAAAATTGTAAACTCCTAGAAATAACTCTAGGGCTTAGAATGAATGAAGTATCAAACTAAAACCTCTAGGAATTATTTAAAAAAAGAAATTAGGTTTAGAATCTTTTAGAAGATTATAGAAGCCCAAAACTTTACCAATTTTTTGAAAACACTTTAAAGTCTTAAAGATATAGAAGGATGAAGTTTATAACAAGGAATGGATGAATTTAATTAGGATCCATCCATATGGATCCAAACTAGGATTTTAGGAATTTAATATCAATCTAAATCCATAGCCAAAGTCATGAATCAATTTGGAATTAGAAGTTTGGAAAAATCATGGATGAAGCTTGAGTGCTAATTATGCAGATTTACTTACCACGGGTGGATAAATAATTGTTCACAACCCCTACAATCAAGGTAGTTGCCCAAAATGTGCTTACAATGTGCCTACAATGAATAATGAAGTCATCCATCAAACACTTTTAGCTCTTAATGTCATTCTGACGTTAATGCTAGGCAATGGCGACATTGAACTATTTTTAAATGTAAGGCTGTTGCCAAATTTTCATTTTCAAAACCATGAAAATTGCCACCTTCACTATATTTTTCTTAACCATTAAAGTCTCTAGGCCTCTTTTCCATCAAAAAACACTCAAAACTACCATTTTGATAGCAAAGAGTAGAATTTTTTTTTAATGTTTTTTTTTTCATATCTAATCATAAGATCTTGTACTAGACTAGTATAGGAATATGTGGAAGAAATCTCACAAAAATTGACCTTATAGATTGCAAAATATCTGCATTTGAAGTAAAGGAAACAAGTTTTTTGCACCTTACTCAATTACATTTTTTGGCTTTGAACCTTCATAACATATAATTTTTGCTCTATTGATTATGAATTTCTAATTTTATATGATAAATGATTGAATTGAGAGTCTAGAAAAAAAATTCAAAAAACACAATTAGTTTTCACTCATTAAAAAATTGTTAAGTAGAAGTAGGTTCAAGATTGAAGAAAAATCTAAATTGTTAATAATTCTAAGATGGAATTGAAATACACTAATCTCAATGGTGAAATTGTTCTATATATAGATTTTAACCTTGTAAAAGTTTATTTTTGAAAAATTGTGAAAATTTGAGGTCAGAAGTGAATCCTAGAATTTATTTTTTCAAGAACATGCTTTGATTGCATGTAAAATAAGATTATCTATAACTTTTGCATAAAAATCCAAATGGAATGAATCAAAACTTTACTTGTACATAAAAATATAATCTATACAAAAAAAGATTTAAAATTTTTTACTTTAAGTTTTTTTGAAGTCTTGATTTTGCCAACCAAACTATAAAAAGGGCTTTTTATGCCATAACTTTAGTTCCTATGATTGAAATAAAAATTATATTTTTGGAAAGCTAATGTGTTTTTCTATCCTTACAAAAAAATTCAAAAAATCACAACAAATATTGAAACCATAGGAGCCTTCCATTAATCAATTTTGTTCTTGGAGGGGACAATGGGATTGTAGGGGTTAATTGATATAGTCACATTTATTCATCCATTCAAGAAGGCTTATAGCCAATAATGTTTTTGAAAAGTTAAATTTGTTTCAAGTAGTAAATGTAGCTAGTAATACGACAAAAGAAAATGCTATCAAGGTAAATCAACCCAATTCTATGCGTTGCCCAATTTTGACCCCTACTTTTGGCTCCAATTTTGGCCATTTAAACATCCAAATTTGTCTTGAAATATCCAAATTCCTACAAGATTCTCACAAAATTAGAACATTAATGACAACATGGGTAATATGGCAATCTTTAATTGGTGGAAACTTAAGTGCCAATAGATACATGGATAGGGGGTTTAAAGGATAATTATGACTCACTAAATGGGCAGTTTTGTAATTTTAGGGAAAATTACTTCAAAAATTCAAAAAAATTACAATTTCAGTTGGAAAATTATAATTCTACTTGGATTTGATTCATGAAACAAGAACACAAGGTAGCCGACCACTTTCTGATCACTTAAGAAATTTAGCATATTTATACTATGGGTATGGTGAGGGAAAAAATTTCCTCGTTTAAATAAATAGATTTTAGAAGAGTTTCATATTTTTTTATAATTTTTTCTTCAAAAACAAAATGACCATGATTTTTTTGTGAAGATTTTGTTCAAGTAACCTATTCTTGTTATATAGGTCACCATATCTCCAACTATAGATTGATTACAAAATCAACAATGCTTCAATTGTGGCTTACAATGTATATCTATTGATCATTGTATGCTTTCAATGTCAACATCCAAAACATTTATGATGCCCCTACTATAAGCTTTCATTTGAACCACAATTGATCAGAAACATGGCAATCTAACTAGTGAATATGGGTGGTAAGTTGGAAAGGGGTCATCTACCTTACCTTTGAAAAATATATGCCCCTCTTGGAATTGATCCCAAGATATGCACATTGCAAATTAGGGTGGTAATAGGCTTGCCTACCTTAGAGGCCACCTACTTCACACTTTCCTAAACAACTAAAAAATGGCTAAAGCAAACAATTCGTGGAAGTTGATGAATGGAGTCTTGGGCTCTTGGCTGCCCCTTTATTTACTGTTGTTTTGTCAATAGTATAGTAGTGAGAAAAGTTTTCCATTTGCCAACTTGGACTTTGGGGACTCCACAATAAGTACAGTGATCCTAGAACTAGTTTATGGAATTTAGTGCAATATGTTACCTTAAAGACAAATAGGCATCAACTTTAGCTACCTTGAGAGTGAATAGTATTACAAAAAAATAGAAAAGAAAGGATTTTGCAAGTTGGAAAGGATTATGGGGAGTACTGTAACACAAAGACTCCATAGATGCTAATTCCAATGTGGAGGAAGTTGCAAATTGGCTATCAAATTCTGTAGTTTGTTTCAGTCTTGACTAAAATCTAATTCTTCCATGGAATACATTTAGCTACCAAAAATTTGAAGTAGCAATGGAGCGAATTCTAGCCAGTTCTGTGAACGCTGCTTGGAGCTTGCCATTATTGAATAGGTTGCAATACTTGGAAATTAGAAAGGCTTGGTCGTGGGGTGCAACAGCTTCAATCGTGAGAAAGCCCAACATCCATTCCTGCGACTGGCACACTTGATTGAAGACTACGGGAATACAATTTGCTGGGCGAAATGAAGTGTGTGTAAGTTTTCGTGGCATTATTTGACGACGATGTAGCAGGAATGGAATCTGGCAGGTGATTTCGAAGAAGTTGGAGCCAGTGCTATGCATGTCGCTGTGGATCATGCTGGACAGGGTTGCGACTACACTGCTGTGATGAGCAACATAAACAATTATGTGTTAATTCAAATCAAATACAACTTCATACTAAAATGACCTTTTCAAAAGAACGTGGTTATTACATATTGAAGAAATGGTATTTATTCTACTATACATCTTTAGAAAGAGTGATACTCGTAAACAAACTGCACATTATAACCTATAATTATAACCTATATAGAAATAGCTATTTCAAAGGCATTAATTTAAGTAATGGATAAGCGAGCCTTTGGAATGACAGTCAAAGGGTGAGCTAGCAAATGCCCAATTCCTTCAGCTTCTGACATATCTAAATCCATAGGTTGCAAACCATCAGGAAGAGACCAATCAAAAGATTGCATAAAAGTTGCAACCATAATGTGAATCATTGTTGAAGCTAGCATGATGCCTGAACATTGTCTCCGCCCTGCTCCAAATGGTAGCACCTCGAAACTTGTGCCTTCAACATGCATATTGGCATGAGGCATTCCATCCAAAAATCTTTCAGGTTTGAAAGCCATAGGATCCTCCCACGTCCTTGGGTCTCGAGCAATTGTTAAAACGTTTATAAAAACAAGTGACTTTTCGGGTATGTCATACCCCCAAACCTTACAAGGTTTTTCACTCAAATGAGGAACTAACAATGGGGCAACTGGATGAAGACGAAAGGTTTCTTTGATGATGGCTTGTAAATACTTGAGGTTAGGAACATCCGCATCTTTTATTCTTCGAGACTTGCCAACAATAGTGTCAAGTTCTTCTTGCACCTTCTTCATCACAATAGGATTGCGAATGCATTCTGCAATTGCCCATTCTATTGTGTCGATAGTTGTATTTATACTTCCTGTAAGAGCATTCTATTTTCCACAAGAGAAGGAAAAATTAAAGGTGCATTATTTAAACCTATTCAAAAAATGAACATGAAGACTTGAGATCAATAGCATAATTGAAAAAATTTGGTAAGAAAATAAAAAATTTATTGTGTGAATTCATCTTATAATTTTCAGAAAACAAATCATCAATCTCATCACAAATTTGCCTTCAAGTGCTCCCCTTGTTATTCTCTTTTTCTTCTATCACTTCAAAAATTCAAACAAAAAAGTCTTTGAATCAAAGAAAAATAAAATATATAGGTTCTTAATAGCCTCTACTTAATGAAAAGGAATTGCACTCTTACCCACAATGAACTCCTGACGTTGTTATTGGTGATGTCAAATTGCAATGTTTCATCCTCCATTTGATCTAAAAAGACATCTAACATATCTTTGATAGAAATTAAACCTTTTTTCCGTTGCACAACATGCTCAGATATGATTGGAGACATGAAAGCATCCATTCTCTCTCTCAACTCTCGCAATTGCCTTTCGATCCCAAAGATGTCCATCCACTTGAATATAGGGATGAAGTCTCCTGGATTTATAGTTTGAGCAAACTTAGAGATATCCATCAAAATCTTTCGAAAATTGCTTACTTGCTCAAGTTCTTGTTCATCATGTTTCTTTCCAAAAGCCACTGCCATGAAACGCCTTTTGAGAATCATGCGTGACATGATGTTAGTTATGGCCACTGAAATATAGCTCTTCATAGGTACAACTGTGACACCATCTTGGGGAATCATACTCATAATATGATCAATTTCTTCCATTCGAACATTTTCTGCTAGTTGAATTTGTTTACTAGTACTAAGTTGTGCATGTAGTATCTTCTTCAAGTGCATCCTCAAAGGTGAATCTGATGTCATGACTATATC
Source organism: Climacium dendroides (assembly GCA_950106755.1). NCBI lineage: Eukaryota > Viridiplantae > Streptophyta > Bryopsida > Hypnales > Climaciaceae > Climacium > Climacium dendroides. The sequence continues at coordinate 5,986,600 of OX467084.1, read as the reverse complement.
TGATATCAAATACAAACATAATTGTGAAAAAAAGATGAACTTCAAACTAAAAAAATGAAATTGAACTAAAAAGGCCTAAAATAAAATGACATTGAATTCGAATTCAAAAATGAAGGACTTTTGAATGCCTAAAGCTCTAAAAAGTAGGAATATTTTTTATTGGAGATGTCAATTAGACAATTGAAATGGGAGCAAAGCATTTACACCCATTAATTATTAGCATTGATTCAAATGTGACACCTATATTTGGATCAAAAAGTGTAAAGAAAATTAGATATTGATTACTCAAGATGTATACTATCCAAACATATAAATTTATGAAAGTGTATTCTTGGTTTTTGGCAAACCTAGAGACATTATCTTGAAAATTCGTAATTTATTCATACATTGTCCATATAATGCTTGCTAAAGTGCGTTGGAATCCTCTTTTAGTTGCTGATGAGTTTTAATAAAAAAAATCATGTTTAAAAATATGAACAATGTTTAGTTGTCATTAATGTTGATCAAAGATGTATATCTTAATTTTCTTGAACTCTACAATTCTACTACTAACCATGTTGAGCATTCTAAATACTCTAGCTTCTATCCCTTCCCATATATGAAGACAAAATGCAGCGATCCAAAACACCATCTCCATAACCTTAGTTTGCACAAAGGGCAATCACTCACTGAGTAAGGAGAGGCATGTAATTTTCCAAAACTTTGGGTCAGTCTAGCATTAGCCTGTTCATATTTTTTGATTTTAGCCTGTTCATTGAAGCTAAACCCAGCAACATGGAAATGGAGCCTCATTATGGAAATAACATCCTGAGGCCCTCACCACTACCATGACTTGTATGTTCCTTCTCCACAATGACAATGAGGCTGTACTTTCACGTTCCATTTAACATCCTCACACAGGACTTTGAATCTAATTTCCAAGGGGAGGAAGAGGAGACAATTCGATACCTTCAGGGGCAATTGTATCTGAAATAGAAGTTGAGAGTCGGTTTGCGAAGTTGGAGCCTTGAGTCTTGAGAATCTCCTTCGCTGCCGCAGGGGAGGTAGCCACCACAGCCAGCTTTGGCCCCAACCATATGGACATCAGCGGCCCATAAGTCTCGGCCAGTTTGGCAAAATCGTGCTGAGGAGATTTGCTCAGCAAGTGCAAGGAACCGATGATGGGGAGACCCCGTGGGCCTGGAGGTAAATTCTTGTATTTGCGGCTTGTGAGCAACTTGGCAAGCAGAAGAATGCCAAGCACCACCGCACTGATAACCTGCACAGCACCATCGCCACATTCACGGACGTGGTTGCGCACAGTAACTAACTTGATTTGAGCAAACATTTTGAGACTCATTCGACTGCTATCCACACATTCACATGGGTGCGCATACAGCTGATCTAGTTTGAGCAAAGTTTTGAGACTTCACTGATATCTACACACGGATTCTGTGGTGCGTAATAAACTACTTTGAGACTAAATATTTTGAGACTTAACTGACATCCACACATTCATGTGGTTGCGCATAATATCAAATTTTTGAGGCTAAACTGACATCGGTACTCCAAAGGGGGAGCCTGTATAATAAGATGGTGTGGAAAGCAGAGGAGAGAGAAGCATACAGTCCAAGCTCCAGAAGCCTGCGTCATTATAGTCACCATGGCCAAGAAGATTGATGCCCGCCCTTGCACACAATTTGAATGCAAGTGAACAAGTGATGATCGATGTCCCGGAAGTCAACTCAGAATTCGCAGTCACAGGACTTGAGTGTCGCTTGTTGCTTGAGTGTCACTTTGGGCTCCAAGTGCACATTGTTCCTTAAACAGTATGCGAGACAGTCTGCTAGTGGCACTGGATGTTGGCTTAGTCCCATTATATAGCGAGGGAGCATGAACAGTCGTCGAATATTTTTAATTCAAGTGGAAAAGAAAAGTCCAGGTGGCTCGGGCTAGTTGCCAGAAAAACCGATGATAGCATGGTGTTTAATGGGCCACACTCAGATACCATGTTTCGATCGACGAAGACAAGGTCGTGATTCTTTCCTTTAGGACCCAGTTGATTAATTCCCTTTGCGGGTGCAGCCAATGACATCAGCACCACGTCTCCGTGTGCTCAGCAAAACTGTATGATTGAGGAAATGTGAGGACCACGAAATTCGGGAAAAATGTGGAATTGGATCATGCATCTTCGACTTATGCGTCGTTTCTAAATTTGTGATTCAGAAATTCCGACCTTGAGGTGAAGTTATCGACCTTGCTTGCCGAATCGTGACCGCTTCATGTTCGTCGTTTTCGTCAATCTGCCCTTCTAGTCTCTTATAACGAAAATACACGTTTTCGAGAGAGGGATTTCCAACAGCTTGCTTCACGTGTCTCCTACATTATTTGGCCTAAAGTGTGCTACATTCAGCATGAATTTCTCAACAATTAAAAATGGTATTTCGGTTTTTTCTTCATGCTTCCCTCATTGCTCTCAGTTGGCAACAATGACCACTTTTAATATAAATTTTCCAAGTGCATTCTCTAATTTTAAAAAATGGAAATGTGGAAGTCTCATTTTCCTAGTTTAATTGCAGCTTGTGGCTCAGAATAGTATTTCAAGGTATAGCAGTAAGAACATGGCCACCTGTCCTCCAAAACGGATGACTTGCTTGGAGGCTGGGCTTGCAAGCTGCCCTTGGCTTGCAAATGGGGGTCATTTTGGAAGCCAAGTTTGGGCTTGCAAAACCACAGAAGACAAATTTGCCATAACACTCTATATTGCCCGCATTCACTCCGCACCAATGATTTTACCTCAAGCTTAGTCGCTTAAGAGGTCATGGGTGGGGTGGACATATTCAACCCAGCTTGCAAAATAGATGGCCCCTTTTTGCAAGCCAAATCACCCCATTTTGCAAGGCAGGTGGTGATGCTCACAAGAGACCGGGAGGGCGATATTGGATGATTTTTTTGGGGGGTATATAACTTTACCCCCCAAAACAACCCCCCAATATCGGCCTCCCGTTCTCCCTGTGTCTTTAAAGACTCCTTTTAGTAAGGTAGATACGCCCAAAACCGCCACTTTTTGCTACTGAGACCTATTTTCTATTATTAGATTGATTAAATTTTCATATGTTCTTGTTGGCAAGTGAAAGTAGGTTCCAATGCACCAGAGAATGTGGCATTTGGATATGTAAGTTGTTAAGGAACAAAGTTTGGTTCTGAAAACGTTTCTTCCACATATATACAGAATTGATTTTGGAGATGTACATACAATATAGATGCCGGTTTAAGGTCAGTGGCACATTTGGGGTGTACCAACCTTAGTATTGGTGGGGCCCAATGCGGCTCCAATTTGCCAACATGGACTACTTTTATGGCGAGTTTATTATTGCCATCCATCACTATTATCCAATGATGAACTTCCACGTGGCGTTAGAGTGATAGATCTGAAATCCAATCAACGGTCCATATTTCATGTTGCATGCCCCGACTTTGTCACAGTACTCTTAGGACAAATAGTACTGACAGACAGAAAATCGAAAATGAAACAACTAGTAAAAGTGTTTCTTGCAATCGCCCTGGAACATGAAAACTTGTCCGCTCACCCACTCCGACGAAACAATCGATGGAACTCTTCTTAATTGTCTTCTCGTACTTTTTTGTGCCCATCGATGGGGATTCTCTGTCGCATGTGGAGCCTATGACATGAGCACCACTTGTTTGTGTGCTCAGCAAAACTGTCTCAAAAGACTGATCTTTTGAAATGGACGTAATTGAATTTGGAGTGAGTCATACCTTGCTGCAGGATTATGACCCATAGAATAGAATGGGGATGATTGTAAGGATCTTTAGTGTTCTATTAGCCCATTCATGAGTTCGCATAAGGTGGCAATGCCCTGCAGGCACGGTACGTAACCTTTACAGAATTTGATAGGAGCATAATTTTAGGCATGCTTCATAAGAGTGGCGGTGGAATCTCACCGAGTGCACTCAATGAATTTCTTTTGTGAGCAAATGGTGTTTAACAGGGTCTTGGTCCTTATCCTTTAGCTAGGAGTTAATGGGTACCTTGAAAGGGTGCAGCCAATGTCTTGACATCAGCACTACGTCTGTCTGCGCTTAGCAAAACTGTCTGGAGTGATTATAAGTCCAGGACGCTCAGGCTAGTTGCCAGAAAAAGCGACGGTAGCATGATGTTTCTGGGCCACTCAGATACCATGTTCCGACGAAGAAAAGGTCGTGATCCTTTAAGGTAGCATACATGTCCATATCCTGTCTGCCCATGCTCCAAGAACTACTCTTAAAGTATTCCATGAATTGTTACTAGTATTGGTATGTAAATTAAACTGTCTGGTGATGAATTGGTATCAATTTGGGATTACTGTTGTGCACAGTTTTACAAGTGGTTTGATAAGCATATTTCTTATGAGTGGGGGTGGAATCTCACTGCATGCACTCAATGATATTTCATTTGTAAGCATATGGTGTTTAATAGGCCACACTCTTACCATGTTTCGACGAAGACAAGGGCGTGATTCTTTCCTTTTCCTTTCGGAGTTAATGGATACCTTTATTGGGTGTAACCAATGACATCAGCAAAACTGCATGATTGAGAGATTGCAAGTCCCGGTGGCCGGCCCGGCCCGGGCTGGTTGCTCACGATGGATTTATTACTGAGGACGAAGTCGCACATGAAATTCAGAAGTAAGAAAGGCTGTGCAGGAGCACATTTTTTCGTCGGTAGTCTAGAATGTAACCGTTAGATCTGAAGGTGAGCAGACGAAATGCTGCGAATGTGACATTAACTGAAATTCGGAAAAAAGTGTACGTCTGAAAGATCAGAAGGCTTGACCACACAAACAAAAAGGTGTTGACTTCGACGGGCAGTTACACAGGTAGCGGCTTTCGGAGTGTGTACATCACGTGAGAGGACCAGGAAATTCGGGAAAAATGTGGAATATGGAGTTGCATCGTCGAAAATGTGGAATATGGAATTGCATCGGGAAAAGTGTGGAATATGGAATTGCATCATATTTTCAGAGCACTGAGGCAGAGACTTGCCGGCATCTCAGCTGCTACCCCTGGCAACGTACCATGTCTGTAAGTTTTTATTTTTCACATTTTCTGAAGCACTTCTGCAAACAGAAATTTCACCTCATGTTGACAGTTGAGCACTGCCGCTGAACTTGTCTACAAAACAACAGGGGAAAAAAATTGCGATGAATTCGTCGCTTTTCTATGAGTTACAGACTTGAATCTCTTCTGTCCGTCGTCCACATTATGAATGTCGACACGCTTAGGGGTTAATGGGCCACACTCTACCATGATTCGGCAAAGAAAAGGTCGTGATCCGGCCTTTAGGGTAGCCTGTCCATATTCTGCCCCATGCTCCAAGAACTACTCCTAGATTGCTGTACCATGAATTGATATTGTAGGAATGAAAACTGTTCAGTGGTGATTCGGTGCCAATTTGGGATTACTGTTGTGCACAGTTTTATGAGTGGTTGATAGGAGCACACAAGTATATTTTGTATGAATCGGGGTGGAATCTCACTGCATACACTCAATGATATTTCATTTGTGACTTTGTGAGCATATGGTGTTTAACAGGTCACACTCTACCATGTTTTGACGAAGACAAGGTCGTGATCCTTTCCTTTAGGAGCTAACGGATATCTTTAGTGGGAGCATCCAATGACATCAGCACCACGTCTCTGTGATTGCAAGTCCCGGTGGCCCGGGCTGGTTGCTAGAAACTGAGTGCCGATCGAATTTGGCCACTCAACACAATGTTTATTCCTACACTCTCCCATATCATTTGGCCGTTGCTGCTTCGATGGGCCACTCAAGTACAATACCAAAGTTACGGTAGTTGTAGTCCAAGCTAGTGTACCAGCATGCTCGGATTGCTAGTCCAGGTGAATCGGGCTGGTCGCCACAAAAAGTGACGATACATGAATGCTGTTTAACACGCCACACTCTACCCTGTTTCCACACAGAAAAGGTCGTGATCCTTTAAGGTAGCATATCCATATTTGCCCATGCACCAATACGAGGATCGCATATAAAACCTCGTGACAATCCTCTTCGTCCTGTTTGAAATTTTCCGTTTCCTGTCTGAAGTTTCCGTTTGCTAACCCCAGCCCCCTTGTCTCCCGTACAGCGGTCATGCAGCGTGGCACAATCGGGAATGCACCTCCCCGTTTTCCACGACAACAACCACCACCCCACCACCCACGCCAACCGCTCCTAGTCAGATTATACCATGGACTGTTACAGTAACTGTAGGAATGAAAAACTGTCCAATGATGAATTGGTGCCAATTTGGGGTGGTTGTTCCGCAGTTTTATGATTGGTTTGATAGGAGCATATAAGCATATTTCGTATGAGTGCGGGGTGGAATCTCACCGAATGCACTCGATGATATTTCTTTTGTGAGAATATGGTGTTTAACAGGGCAAAACTCTACCATGTTTCGACAAAGATAAGGTCGTGATCCCTTACGGGTTAATGGATTCCCTTAGGGAGTGCAGCCAATGACATCAGCACGACGTCTCTGTGTGCAAAGCTTTACGATTGAGTGATTGCAAGTCCTGGTGGTCCGGGCTGGTTGCCAGAAACTGAGTGCCGATCGAATTTGGCCTCTTTACCATGATGTCTATATATATTCGTCCACACTCTACCATGTCATGGCCTTCATTTTGTCGGTGCTGCTTCGTTGGGCCAGTAAAGTATAGTTAAAAAGCTACGGTAGTTGTAGTCAAAGTGTACACGTATATAATCATGCAGTGCAAAGTTTCATTATTTCTGACTATTTTATTTACCAGACAATGTGCACAAGAACCCGGGCTAAGGTGGTCTGTGGAATGGGTATTTCAAAGTTTGCTACTGTTTATACCCTCTTAGCAAAGGTCTGGGACAGTGTGGCCTAAAAAACAAAGACACACTTCGTTATTAGGAGTGCACACATGCATTCAAGGCGAATTTCCTGTGAGGGTACGGCACCTTGGTTGATCATGGAGCAAGCATCGTCTTTCTTCACTACACTAAAATTGGTAAATAGTGTTGGGTGATAATTAGTGTTGTTCCCTGTTTTTTATCCCAAACACTATTTTTCAACTTATGTGTAAATAGTGTTGGGGCACTTAATTGTTGTCATAAAAATCTGTCCCTTCCCTACAAAACTGTAATTTTTGCCTTCCGCCGTAAAAATCTGTCTCTTCCCTACAAAATTGTAATTATTGCCTCCCGCCGTGAAAATCTACCCCTTTCCAAGAAAACTGCAATTTTTGCTTCCCACTACGAAAATCTGTCCGTTCCCTGCAAAACTGTAATTTTAGCCTCCCGTCATGAAAGTTTGTCCTTTCTCTGCAAAATTGTAATCTATGGTTTCCGCCGTGAAAATTTGTCCCTTTCTTAGAAAACTGTAATTTACTATAGAGCTAAAATAGTGTTAGAATGGGGTAATTTTCATCTAACACTAATCTTGCAAATCACAATTAGTGTTAGTGTTGACAATTAGTATTGCCAACACTATTTACCAATTTTAGTGTAGCGTTGAAGATGCATCTGATGTTGAAGTCCCTGCTAACTGGATGCCGGTGTGTATGATTTGAATGGTAAGCCTCCAACCCTTCATAAGTTTGGAAATATGCGGAAGAGACTTAAAAAAATTATGCATTTTTCACCCTTAACATTGTCAAAGAAGTCAGGAAAAAAAAAGAAAAAAGGTTTCTCATGGTAAATGCCTTAAGATTTTAAACTATAACAAAAAGATATCATTCAATAAGCTACATTATTTTGTCAAAGTTAAATTGTTCACCAAAGACATCCCAACTGTATGTATTCTAATATCATGGAATGATTGCTTATATATGTACATTGTGATGGATCTAGAGGGCTTAATTGGCTAACTATAGATTTAGACCAAGAAAGGGAAATTTGGTTTAAAAGGCTTAAAGGCTTAAATGCCAAGATTTTGTTAAATTAGTTGAATTTCAAGCTTGAAGGGAATGAAGGATGTGTTTGAGCTAAAATCAACTTTCACAAAAATTGTCATGTCTACCTTTTTATTGGATTTTTTCAAACAAATGTGTACAAGCATTGTATTGAATGCAAAGTTTGCAAACCAAACTTTGTAAAATTTGGAATAGTGGTTACACAATTATGTTCAATTCAATTTTTCTATTCTCAACATTGGGAAGTTGGGCAATGAGAAATACTTTCCATTTTTGAATTTTATTTCCTTCAATTTTTTTTTGATGAATTTTCAATTAAATTTCAAAACAAGGCAACTTGCATAAATTGTGAGACACACATTTTATTATAAAGTTTTGGATAGTGAACAATGCATTTGCAAAGTATTGTGAAAGTTTTTTTTTAAAGTTCCAATATAATTAATAGGGCTTCATTGCCCTTTGTGGAGTTTGTACCACCAATAATAAGTTAACAATGAATTGAAGGCTAAAATATGTTATTGTTGAAAATATTAGAAACATGGTTAAAAAATCAAAATGATGATGTTTTTAATTATTATTTTTTATTTTGTGAATTTTCACACAAATATTAAAGCTCTAATATTGCTCTTAAAGAATAGGGAGAACCATTAGATGAGATTTTGGGGTTGTAAAGGATTGCAAGTTCCTGGACTTTTGGAAATATGGAAACCGTACCAAATGAGTAGTTTAACATAGCAAAACTACCTTAGATTTTGCACTTTTCTAATTCTCCTATTTAAAATTTTCTTCTATATTTTTCCTTCAAAAGGTGCCTTCTTCTTAAAGGTATATATATTAAACATATTTTTAAATTATTTTTAAAATTATTTTTCCAATTTTAAAGTACTCTCAAAAAATTCATGAGTAATGTATAAAAAGTTATCAAAACTGGTAGGTATTTTTTGCAACCACCCTTTACATGTATCCCTTCATTGTAGAGATAAAGAAAACCAATATCTCAAGTAGGATGTATCTTAACACAATGTCTGTGGTGTACATTATTGTAAAGAGCTTGCATGAGGAACTACCAAACTATTGCATGCATATTTCGTCTTAGGTATACTTGTAATGAACACAAATCCAAGTTACCAATCATTTCAAAACTTAGGTAAAAGTCAAACTATTAGCTTTGTAGGTGAAAAATACATGCACTACAAAGATAGGAGCGTATGTAGCCTACATAAGATATTTTGATGGTAAAAACACACCAAAAGTTCACTAGTACAATCAACTGGCCAAGATTCCACTCCAATCAAAGATTCTCAATCCATCTAATTCTATAAAAGGTAATAAATTGTAAGCCCCTCTTAGAACAAGTGCAAAATAATAATACGAGCCTACACTAAGGATATAGGATCCTCTAGAGGTCAATCATTGAGTTTTGGATTTCTCTAAATAGCTCAAGTATAGATTTTGGAAAGCCAACCACTTAAACCAACCTTACTAAATTTTTAAAAAACACCCAAATTTCAATAAAATTCCAATAAAAATTAGGATAGCATGCCTTTAGATAATAACAAGCTTCAATAAGTTTCAAAGCAATCCAACATCAACAAGTACCCAAATAGACAACACTAGCTAATTATAATAAATTTAAACAAGTTCAAGGAGTTGGCTAAAGCTTCAAGAACATGCAACATCCCAAAAAAGTCAAAGAGTGGTCTTTTCTTACTCCCACAAACCTTTCAAATACCTCCAATAAATTCAAAATCTTTAAAAAGTTCATATTTCAACATTTGGGCTTTTTATAGTTCTTTATTTTGGCGACTTGTAATATTTACTAGTCTAAAACTCCAAATGACCTAGGTAGATAGGGGATGTGTAGAAGAAGGATAAAGACCTACTTGAAAATTACCCATTTAGTATAATAAAATCATTCCAAGGGAGACGGTCAAGTAAGAAATTTATGCTAAATAGACCAATTCCTAGAATAGGTAATACAATCCAAAAATAGAAGACCATGACCCAAGTTGGACAATCATCAATCACTCAAACTACAACAAAATTACACTTCCAACGTAATTCAAATTTTTATTTTTTATGTTTATTTATTTATTTTTATTCACAAACTTAATTCAACATTGCCAATTCACAAGCTTAAACACATCTCAAATATTTCAAAATTTAGATTTTCTTATATTAAATGAATTGGCGATCATATCATTGTTGAAAGATTTACAAAATATTCATTACTCTACACTTTCTCATAATGTCTTGTCCATAATAGAATTTTAAAATCCTTTCTTTCTATCACACACCACCTTCAATTAGAACATTCAAATCTTCTCACTTAAAACTCTCTCAATCACATTCCAATTTCTACAAACACTCTTCATGGACTAGCACACTTGCATACTCAATTTCTTAACTTAAATTCACAAAAACACACACAAAACAAAAACACTACACAACCTACTTGGCTCGGACTCGCACTAGCTCTCTCCAAGTGGGTAAAAAATGAAATAAAAAACTTAATAGGCAACAGAGGAGATGGCCACCAACCACCATCAATCGACTTGGATGGACACAAAAAAAATCCCACTTAGACTTAACCACCTATTTGGTAATTATACCCTAATATTCACTACTTACTATATCTACCAACTTGGAACACTTGACTTACCCAACTAGCACATCCAATTGGTTTTGACCAAATCACTACCAACTCAGACTGAATTGGATTAACCAAAGATTGGACCATCCGACTTGATAAACTCAAAATAGACTTCAAAGAAGCACAACCAATTGGACAAAATGACCCCATTGGCAAAAAGAACAACCAACATCTATACAGAAAGTATCAAAATACACACAAAATGACACCAAAATTTACACAAGAAAAATCTTATTTGGTTATCTATAAGGATCTTTAAAGCTAATTTGTACCTTTTGAAACCAATAGCTTAACCTATTTGTTATTTGAAGTTTTTTCCACAAATTAAAAATAAGTCCAACAATAAATTTGATTTATTTTAGTACTCTTGGAATTGATGGAGAAAAGATTACTGGGGGACTTTGGAAAAAATATATAACTTCATCCCTTTTCTTTCAAATCACCTCTTATTACTTGAGTATATATAGAAGTCAAGATTGAAAGATTCCTAAGTCTCAACAACTCATTTTAGTTTATAGCTCTCAGTATTAGCTCTAGATCTAAAGCCTTGTTTTAGTACTCTTGTTTTCTTAATCTCTTGAATACATCTCTTAGATCTTAGCTCTTGGTTCTAGCTTTAATATTGTACTTTTTGACTCTAATATCAAGTCTTGTCATCCAAAATTTGTCTTGTCTTGTCTTGTATCTCTTGCATCCATTATTGAGGTTTCTTCAAATTTTCTCTTTGCCTTGATTTAGGTGTTTCTTTAATTGTTTAAAAAGTTTGGTACTAATCCTAGAGAACATTTCCACTTAATTCTAGTGATTCTATTAAGGGGATACTCTAGCCATTTTGTATTTTGTTATGAAGTTCACTTAAGCTTTTTAATTTGGAGCTCCATTACATAAAAATTTCCCTAGTAGGTATAGAAGGTTGGGTAGAATTTTATTTTTTTTCCAATTTGTAACCAAGAAATCCAATTTAAGCAGTGAATCAAATTTGAGGAATATAAAATGGAAGACAACAGGTACTTTGAAGAAATCACACTCATGATAAACATAGTCTAGAACCTTCTCCAAGAAACTAAAGCTAAAAAGAAACTTCTTGAGAAACTTTTCAAACTAGAGAAGTTCTAAAAGGTTCTAAAAAGACGTTTAAGTAGGATGGAAGTTCTTTAAAAAACTTCCTAAGTATTAGAAGCTCTTGGTAGCTTTTTGAAGAAGGTTCAAACTAGAGAAAGCTTCTTGAGAAGCAATTCAAGTTGCAAAAGCTTCCAACGGTGCTAGAGTGTGAGCGGGGAGCAACGAGCGTTGAGCAACGAGCAATTAGATTTGAGTGCTCACTGTGAAGAATTTTACTAAAAATAGACATGTCAGAGTAATAAATAGGGTTGTCAGATCTAAATATAGAAATGTCAGAAACCAAAAATAAAAAAATAAATCCAAGAAATTGCAATTTTTTTTATTGAAAATAATGAATTTTACATTCAAATGTTGCATGAATGGGCATGAATGAAGACTAGCATTTCCCACAAGTAGATGATTTTTCAACCATAGATTTGATGAATGAATGAGCTTCATTCATGTCATCCATTCATCATCCATCCTCCCAAATTTTTCTTTACATATTTGTAATATGTCTTAAAATAAATGAACTTTTTTCCTTGTAAAAATAATAATTTACAATTTTTTTGAAGTTTGCATTGTTGATCTTAAAACTTTGTTAACTAATCTAAGGTTGGTTGTGTTTTTTGTAACTAAGGTAGAAGCACCCATAATTGTCAAAATAAGGGGTTTGGGATATATTGTTGATTAATAGACATCCAAAAAATTATTGAATTGTACTTAGAAGAGAAAAAGAATTTCAATGCATTTTTAAATTTATTTTTTGGACATGAATAAGTTTTGAATTTTTAAAAGAGCCGATTGTACATTGACTTAAAACCACCACTTACGTCAAATTTTTAGATGAGGTACATTCTTGCTATTACATCTTCCTACTCCCCAAGATTTTCCAAGATGTAAGGAAGTGATGGTTATAGGTAAAGTAACAATTATGGGTGAGGCTACTTTAAGAAACTCTTAGAAGGTTCATTTAGATATATGTAACAATCAGTTGTATAATGTTGTTTCATTATAATAAGTTCTCCTTAGAATGTAGTAGCATTTTCAAGATTCATTTGTAGAATTGTAACATTTCTTCCTGCAATGTTTTTTTGGCTAAATTTAGCTTTTTTTTAATGTATTTTTGTTATGTTTATGGTTTTACAAATCATTTTAGTTGTTTGTAAGTTGCTACAAACTATTTCCACCTTAAACTAATTAGGATTTAGCATACATGTCAACTACTTCAATGGGCCATTCTATATTCACTTCTAAACAAAAGTAGTTTTTCAACCTAGTACTATAAGATGAATATACATCTTATAGATTGCTACCTACAAGAAGTAGCTTCACCTCATCAAAGCTCAAACTTGGTACATGTATGTACTTATTGTCCTCAGAATTTGCCTTGCAAATGAACCTAAAGACATAATATAAATGCTTGCAGTTCACCCAAGATTTCCTACTACCAAGTGTAGTTGTACTCATGGTGATGAAGTCTTCGCAGGTACAAGCAAGAAAGTCTGAAATTGTGACTCGATAGACCTTCTGGTTGGGAAAGATGCCGGACAGTAGAGTTATCACTCTACCATAGCCAAGATATGGAATAACGACTACGGATTGAATGACAGCTTTTAGGTTTAGTGCTGTCTCCCATTTGTTGCAGTGGTCAATTGTCAGTGCATTAGAATTACATTGTATGGTCCTACCCAATCGCTTTATCGGGTGCATATCACCATCAGATGGTTGAAAATTGCTATCTGGATGTTTTGAGTGAAGGAAAGATACACCTCTATCTGTACTCTCTTCATTAAAGAGATGGAGCATAAGAGCATTGCTTTGTCTAGTTCCTCAGTTTGCAATTGAAATCCTGCTTCCTCCAGAGAAAGGATCTCTGATTTGGTGAAATGTGTTCCACATGCAATAGGCCATACATTTGGCAAAGGAGGCCAATCATGAACCCACTTGATTTTAGAGCCTCCTGCACAATGCATAAGGTCATCTGCACCAAACCAAAAATCAAAGTTGATGATGGCCTTGGTTCCATATTCTGTCATGTGGCCGTTGTAGGTAGGTGTTGTTGTTCTACTCTTACTTGACTTGTTTATCTTGGCCCCACATTTCTTCTTCATCCCAACTTGAACTCCATGACAAGTCTTTCCTTCCTTTTTGCATCTAGCAATGTGCCACAAAGTAGGGTTGTAGTTTGTTTCAAGTACCCCACTTAGCTTAAAAGGATTTAGGGCTCCATATTTAAAGATTTAATGCACGGCCAACAATTGTATTTTTTAAATTTAGTTATCAATACCCGATCTTTGGAATAATGAATTGTACATAGCGCCACTTTCACATTGAAGGGTGATTAGAAGGCTCCAAATGGAGGCCTCTTCCAATGTAGTGGTGGTATATTCAAATGTGAGTGATTATGAAGCAGTTGAGCGAAGAATGGATGATCTTATTGACCATTTATATCCTGGTTAGTAGATGTTTTATTTGGAGAAGTTATAATGAATTGGATGAGAATACATTCATTAGACTTGAAGAGTGCTATATATTGGAGAGATTGCGGTATTGCTAATGAGAAAGTGTAGTTCGCTTTCTTGAATTTTTTGGTTGAAGGGATGCCGAAGGGTTCTCATAGAACGAGACATAAGGCAGGACTTCGCTTCTCTAGCAAAAAACAGCTAGAAAGATTGAAGATGTTTAGGCACTTACAAAAATCCAATGGTGGTGAAATTAGTAGCATTGTTCGGACCTTGTCATATGAGAATGATGGGATTGAAAATGCACCTTTTGAACACGAGTTTAGTTTGACGCAAAATAGTGAAGGAATGGATATTGTCAAGCTTGACACTATTGATGAAACTGAAGTGGACGTATGCCAACCGAGTATGCTAAAAAAGAACATGTCCCTAGTGATCAGCGCAAAGTTGGTAAGTTTATGTATTCATTGGTAGGACTGGAGCCATTAGACTGTGAGGAGTTAATTGTATGTGTTGAATATTTTTTGTTAAAGGTGAATTTGACACCAAACTTCATTTCGTGTATTTTGAGAAGACGATTCCAACGGTATATAGCATGCAAAAAATGAAGCATTTTTGAATGTTCTACGGCCTAAAAACTAATTCAGCATCTTGGAATCTTCTCTAAAATCTTCAGAATCGACTGATTTTTCAGCCAAATCTTGCCCAAATATTTGTAGAAGACTTTGCCGATTTTTGTAAAATTCCTTGTAACTTCAAAAAATCTGAAAAAAATGGGGTTACTTTTGAGGTTATAATCTATGTGCTCCAAAAAATTTGGACCAGAAATCTATGAAATCGCAGATTTTATTAGAAAGATTCCCTTGGCCTAAATCTACCCATCTCTTCCTTCTCCATTGCTTGAAACCATCTTTTTGAAACCAAAGAACAACTCCATGGGCTGATCTTCGGCTTACTTTGGTGTAGTTCTCTTCCTTTTCCATTGTTGTGTTTTGGCTTGGGGTTGCTTCCGAAATGAACTTACGGAGTGGCATGCTACGCAAGGATGGAGAGGCACGCAGCGACAGTGGGGAGAGTGTCTCCGACACCATTAAAGGCAGCAATGCGATGGAAGTTCAAGTTCCTACAAATCCTCAAGGGGTGCCATTTCTGAATACCCCTTTTTCAGGTTGTAAACTTGACCTCGTTGACGAGGTCACTTTTTCAGGGATTTAAGAAATCACTCAAACGGTTCCGGTTTTGATGTATGATTTTCAAAAGATTGCAATTTCAGGGTTTAAAATGTGACCTCATTGACGAGATCACATTCTTGGGTTCTTTACAATCTTACGAAGACAATTTCTAATTTTGATGCATAATTTCAAATTCTTTCTACAGGTTGTTGAATTAGATTGGAAAATGTGACCTTGTCAACGAGGTCACTTTTTTGAGATTTCTGAAATCACTAAGATAATTTCAATTTAGGATTCAGATTTTGCTTTCTCTCGTAAGGTTTGCTAAATTAGATTGCACTAGTAGAAAAAAAATGACCATGTCAACAAAAAATTAACAAAAAAGTATTGAGGGTGTTTGTACCCATGGTCACGTTGTCTTGGATAATACCTAACAAAAAACTGTTGTCCATTTTGTTATGGTGGCCAAATCAGAAAAATAATAATATTAATTCATTTTTAAATTTGCTCAATGAATGACTGCCACATGTCAAGCCAAGAACCAACCTAGTACAAACTGCCATGTAGGCCAAAAATAACACATACAAATGACCAAAAATTAACCTTTACAATTTAATTAGAAGAAAATTAGACTTTACAATTTAATTACAAGAAAGCTAGAATTTATAAATAATTTAGGAGACAAGTTCCATAGGACTAAGTATTTAGTGATAGAGGAGAGGTGACTTTGGTGATACAAGGTTAAAGGAGACAATCTTTTTATAGAAATGGGGTGGTAGGAGATAAAACAAACCATATGGGATATGTGAATTAAGACTATGAATAATTCATGTATCCCATATGGTTTGTTTTGACCTTTTATCACCCCATTTGTATAAAGAGCTTATCTTCTCTTCCCTTATGACACCAAAATCACCTCTCTTACATCACTAGTGTATAACATGTTGTCTTCTTAACAAAGAAGTGTTAACTTTTTTGTTGATGTGGATGTTGTACTATTTAAAGCAACAAAAATTCAATGCCCATTTTGTTAGCTTGTTCAAATCAAGAAAAAATTGTTAAAACGGTCAATACAGTATCGCAATCAACAAAAACTTATTAAATTTTTGTTGACTTGAACACCATTTTCCAGTAGTGTTGCAAAATGTGACCTCGTCAACGAGGTCACTTTTCCAAGGGTTTAGAGAGGTGACAAAAATAGTTTAGTTTTCATTTTAGGCTTCAGTTTTCTCTAAGAGATTGTTGAAATGGATTGCAAAATGTGACTTTATTAACGAGGTCACTTTTCCAAGGATTTAGAGAGGTGTTAAAGATAGTTTAATTTTCATTTTAGGCTTCAGTTTTCTCTAAGAGACTACTGAAATGGATTGCAAAATGTGACCTCGTTAACGAGGTCACTTTTCCAAGGGTTTAGAGAGGTGACAAAGATAGTTTAGTTTTCATTTTAGGCTTCAGTTTTCTTTAAGAGACTACTGAAATGGATTGCAAAATGTGACCTTGTCAATGAGGTCACTTTTTCAAGGGTTTAGAGAGGTGACAAAGATAGTTTAGTTTTCATTTTAGGCTTCAGTTTTCTCTAAGAGACTGCTGAAATGGATTGCAAAATATGACCTTGTTAATGGGGTCACCTTTCGAAGGGTTTAGAGAGATGACAAAGACAGTTCAATTCTAATTTTAGGCTTCGGTTTTCTCTAAGAGACTGCTGAAATGAATTGCAAAATGTGACCTCTCAACGAGGTCATTTTTTCAGGGTTTAAAGGGATTACTAAGAGAATTCAGTTTTCACTTTAGGCTTCACTTCTTTGCCTTCTCACTACTGAAATACATTGGAAAAAGTAGCCTCGTTGATGAGGCTTCTTTCTTCGGATTTTTTAGGGATCACTTACATAGTTCAGTTTTCACTTTAGCCTTCATTGTTCTTTCTTTACACTATTGAAATACATTGGCAAAACAGACCTTGTTTAGAAGGTCACTTCTACCAATGTATTCTAAACACTCACTTAGAAAATCTAAACTTAAGTCTGAGGTTCAAAATGTATTTTCCCGATTCACTACTAGAAAATTTCGTATTTCTGTTGTTTTGGTCGCGTTGATCCGGTCAAAATCTGACAGAATTCTGTTGAAACCAACAGAATTTTGTCAGATTTTGACCAGATCAACGCGACCAAAACAACAGAAATACGAAATTTTCTAGTAGTGTTTGGGCTGAAAATGTAACCTCGTTAACATGGTCACTACTTAGGCTGATTTTTATAAAGATGTAAAAAATACTTATTCTTGTTTTTTCAAAACAGAGCTTTATGGACATCGATGGAGGGCTTCCACAAATGGAGTACTTGGAGCTAGTCACCAATGATGATTCTTAGCTTGTGGTCGGCAATCCTCAGGTTAGATGCATTTCTATTTATTTTTGTATGATAAATTCTATGATTGATTTTGTATTATAGTTGTCGTCATATTTGTTTTCATTTCCATGACTTCTTAATGTTAACTATAACTTGAGTTCAATTTTCTATTGATTGTAGGTTGACAGCACCATTGATATTCAAAGTGTTGATCAAGTTTTTGAAGGGCAAACGATAGATGAGGTGGAAGTGAATGTGCGAAATGGTCAGAAATTAGACTCCAATGCAATCATCAACAACATGCTCTTCAATGGTGGTGGTTCAGGATCTCGATTTGATATTCCTTTTTGCAGGATGATTGGGCTTCCGTTGGTCTGTCCTCTCCTCCAAAGTCAAGTGAAACGATTGGAGGCTGAGTTTGTTCATGGATATCGACAAGGTGATCATGTACTTTACGTGTTAACAACAAATGATAAGGGAGCTTCCAAGTTAGTGACACTTGAGATCGTAGAGACGTAGGATGAACACTGGATAAACAAAAATGACCAATTTGAGTGTTGGTTGAGTTCTCAACCAACCATCTCACACTTGTCAAATCACATATTTTTTGTATGGGGTGGCAATCACAGATTGGCGGCTTGGTATGCTTACATCCACAGAATGCATCGTCATGACCGCAAGTGGCATTTACTTGTTGATTATATGTTATTGGTGTCCAAAGGTCGTACATGCATTCTATTGGAGGCTATGAATGACATCAATTGGTGAGTTCCAATGTTTGTTGAATCAATATTTATTTTATTTTATCGCTTCTTCAATTGTATTGTAATATTCTATGCTTTCACATTCATTCATCTTACATTCTATTTTCATTGATATTTGCAGATCTACAGAGCACTCCCATGTCAAAAGCAACTTGGTTCAATAATTGCATAGAATGAGTACCTATGACAACTTGCAATTGGAAGAGTTCAAGGGGCTTCTAAGTGATGAAAATTACAAGAAATGTGAGGCCAGAAAGCTACCAGGTGCTTGGTATCCATTGACATCTCCCATCTTCATACAATTCCTTCATCTGGTGAGTATCTTTTGTTTGTAATACTTTTTCATTCAATTGTTGTGATTTGTAAAATTTATTTTATACTGATTTCAAGTTCATGTTTTTCATGTGCAGCAAGAAATTGTTATTGTTTTAGATGTGGCTATGCGAACTTACTATGAGAAGACACGGTTGGAAGAATGAACTCCAAAGGGCGTTCATGAGGCCATGACTCAAGCCACCACTGCAGCTATCAAAGGATTTTGAACGGAGTTTGATAAACAATCCGCCATTGCAAATCCAAAAAATGGCGTTGGATTCCTAGAAGAGGTATATTATTATGCCTACTTGCTTTTTTTTTATTTATATGATTATTTTTGGACTTGATTTTTACTATACTTATGTCTTTTCAAATTTCAGATTAACTTGCATTACAACGCCAACAAGAAGCCCAAGATGTCTTTGGAGAAACTTCAAAGGATTTCTACATGCCAAGTTCAACCAAACCACAAGGTTCGCTGGCTTTGGTGGTGGAATTCAAGTGAGACTTCTAGGGAGGGTTTCAAGACTTCTAGGGAGGGTTTCAATTCTCAAATTTAAAAAGAAAAATATGAGAATTGAAAAGGTTCCATTTTGCAACCATAGGATATTATGTCTAGTCAATTGAGAGAGCTGAGAAGTAATTTAAAGAAACCAATGTAAATCTTTGGATTTCAATTCATTTTCAAAATAAAGGCCATAAAATTTTAGATTGGCATTTGGATTTGAAAAATATCAAGATTGATAGGATCTATTTTGCATCCATAGGGTCCCAAATCTTTAGGGTGTATATATTGACAAATATAGATGTCAACATTGGCAATGGTCAAAATTGGCTAGTGGTCAATATACACCTCTAAAGTCCAACATAATGAGTTTACAATTAATTGCCAAGACTTCTATGTCAATTGAATCCTCAAGACATTTAACCCTCAAGGCCTGTAATTATCCTTTTAACTTTGAAAGCTTGGGGAGTGCACTCCCCCTTTTGTTGATGTTAGCATGCGAACAAAACTTTGGACCTCCTATATACTTTTTGAATTTTAAATAAAATTAAATGAAAAAAATATGAACAGATTTTTCTACTTTGAAAGTTTGTGTTTTGAATTATTGATATTTTGATTTGTTAATAATAATTAGTTACAAATTTTTGAAGTAAAAAGATACATTGTAGAACTAAAAAATAATTTTCACATCCCTATATTATATAAGAAAAAATTGTCTAAAAAATGAACAAAAAATTTCTAAAAATAACTCTTTATTGAACACTCATTTTGAGTTGAATATTGATGCAATGGTCATCTAAATGTGTTCTCTAAAAAGATTTGAATTAAAAAAATATGCCATTTTAGTGCATTTTTAACCTCTTCTACTCTTCTAGAAATCATTCCATATTTTATTTGAGTTTGAAATTTTGGGAATAGAATCCTATAGTTATTAGTAAATAATGCTCAAAATTTGAAGTTAAAATTATAGTTTATTAGAAACCACTTGTTTGCATGTGGTTTGTTGTTGTAGAACTAAGTGCACCCTTTGGGCTTGAAAGGATGTTGACGTTTTGTGTCCTCTGGATACTCATCTAGGCTTTGTGCATATTGAAAAATAGATGATATTCATCCAATTTTTTGTATGCAACTTTATTGATTCTCTATTTGCATTATAGAGTTAAAATCAAGATATTTTAAATGTTTTCTGATTTCATATGGGGTAGTTTATTAAAAAAAATGGTACACTATTCAATGTATTTCAATAATTTAAGATTTTTTTCCTTAAAACTTGATTTTGGCATTCAAAACAATTTCTTTTGCTTTTGAGCAAAATTAACAAAATGAAGCTTCTGAAATTTAGTTTCTTTTCTACTTGAAAATTTTTAAAAAAATCCTTAAAATAAGAATTTTAATGAAGTTTGAAGTTGAGAATCTATAACCATGTTTTTTGTATATGAAGTGATATAGAATTAATTTTAATATCATAGTGTTTTATTCTATAGAATAATTCTATTTATAAAGTTTTAGATTTTTTAATCATATTTTGTATTTGATATGATTTTTCTTCATTTTTTCTTAAAAAAAAATCAGTGTAATGAGATTCTCAACCTCATTTTTTAAGTAACTATCAATGTAATCTTTTATATTTATTTTTCAAATATTTCTTGTCTTCTATTAGTTTTCAGAATTTGACATTATTTGGAAAAACTTTGAAATTACTATGAATTTCAATATATAAAGTAAAAAAATTCATATCAAATGCAATTGATGCTCAAAATTTTTGAAAATCTCTCGAGGTTTATATCATAGTATCAAACATTATGGTACTTATTTTTTTATTATGCCATTTTAAAATTAAAAATTAGCATTCCATGGTTGCAAATTCATTTATTCAAATTCCTAGTCAATACTTTTTGAAATTTTTTCTCTATTTCAAGTAGAATTACAAATGAATAGCCTAAAAATAACTATAAAAAGTTATATTCCAATAGAAATCATACTAATGCTTTTGGATCTCTAATATCCATGTGAAAATTTCCACTGCCAAGGTCTTCCACTCCATAAATGTAACCTTCATTCAAGCACACTCATAGCGTGTAGTTTTTTTGGGCAATTTGTTGCTATTGTTAACAATTCCCACTTGTTTAGATCAATATTTCTATAAATTTGCCACTAATGTGAGGGCATGAAAGACACTATTTTTCCTAAAACAAAATGTTGGTAGCGCGGAGAGCAATAGAGTCCTGGGTTTTTTTTATAGTAGAAATCTTCATCAACTCTCTTCTTATACATTTATAAAAATAATGCAAATATAGATGAATGAACATGCAAAAGACAACACAAAAAGTTGTGTAGTATATGAAAGGCCATACAAATTATTTGATGGAATAGTCGTAGCTTTACTTGCACTATTTCTTTGTCATGATTTTTAGTCCATGACTTTGGCCGTGGACTCAGTTGTGGCTTAACTTTTGTGAATTCATTCCCTAGTTTTGGTTGTGTCTATTCACACCTATGCACCCTATATTTGTTAATACAAAAATAGGTATAGATATATAAGATTTAAAATATCACCTAAACTAGTTCCAACCTTAAGGTCCTAACTCAAATTTTACAAGAAATGAAGCCTACCACTTTAGAATATGAATGCAATTTTGTTCAAAGCATTAGTTATATAATGTTGCTATAGAATTTTTAAAATTTCAATCAAAATCCAAAACACAAAGATTTCACCTCATAAATCTTCAACCACCAATCAAATTGGGTACAAATTAGTTTACTAGAAAGCTAGTACATTTTTGAAAAGTAGTAGTATTTGACTTTATAATAGCTTATATGTTCATAAGAAAATGATTTGTAGGAGGTATATGTTAGAATTGGTTAGAATTGTTAGATTTGTTATGGTATCAATTTTTCACATGGTATGAATTCAATAATTAGAAAATAAGCAGCTTACCATTCTAAAGCAAGATCTACAATTCAGAAATAATCATCTCAACATTTTATAACAAGATTGTCATACTTTTTCATTGATTTATTGGCAATCACTTTAATCTTGAAATACATACTTTGAAGAGTGATTCATGACCTTGCAAAGAACTTGAAACTAAAGGCACAAAACCTCATTTACCTTCATAAATCATCTACAAGTTATTATCCAATAAATTTTGATATTGAATAACTATTGAAATTTTGAGAAATTAATTTTATAATATTGGAGTTGGAGTGGCTTTAAACCTTCATGTTGAAGTATAAAAAGTACATTGAACATTATTGAATTTTATTTACATTGAAGAATATGATGTTTTTAGCAAATATAGTTTTTTCAAAATAGATGAAATTCGTATTAATGATGGAAATTTATTTTTTACATTGAATTTTTGATTATAAGAGAAAAATTTCTAAATATTGATAATCATTCACTTTTGAATCTATTTCTAAAACAATACAAAGTAAATGTTGCAGTTCTAATTGCAAACCTTTAGATTATTTGTAATGGTCAAATAAATGAGCTTCTATACTTCAATTCCCCAAAATTCTGTTCAAATGGATATTGTGTTTATTTTTAGACTTATATGTTTTTGTTTTCATAATTTGATAAAAATAAGTGTAAAATTTGTGAATACCCAAGCACTAAAAAATACCAATGTAGGAGTGGCTTCAAGAAATATGGTATTGGAATCTTTTAGTGATTTGAAAATAGCAATGAACTTGGATATTTGGAATCATGTCAACGTTTAATCTTCACTTAAAAAAAACTACTTTTGAGTTGATGATTTTTTAATTCATCTTAGTACATGAATTTTCCATTTTGTGTGCATGTTATATTTTTCAACATACCTTATGCTTGATTTATGTGTCATCTTTCTATCTATTGTTGACAAGTGCTATATGCCAGGTACTTTGAAATTTGTGCTACACTTTTAGTGTACAATTGCATGCTCATAGATCAAGTTTCTATTTTGATGATCTTTTGGGTCATTGTTTGTAATGAATTTTAATAAAATTAAATATATATAAATGAACTTACAATTTTTTTTATGTAATAGATTCTCTTAACTTAGCTCTCTTTTTAAATACTATATGACTAAACTGTGAAGTTTCAAAGTGATAGTTATAAAAATCCCCAAATTTAGCTAGTGCTTATTCTAGGCAAAAAATTTAATAATTGATTTTGTAATAGGGTTAATTTTGCACTAAGATCAACAATTTCAAAAGATCCCATTGAAGTATACGTGATAGATGACAATAGATGACAGGAATTTGTTATTTTCTATGATGTGGAGTTGCTTTAAATTTACAAAACCCTTCTATTTAGACCCTTGGTTAAGCATGGATGATAGAGAACCAACTATTCAACCATTGAGATTAAGGTAAGCCAACCCATTACCACCAACTTCCTATTTTTGTCATTTTACTTTTGGCCCCATTTCTGCCACCGAACTCCTTCAAAATCCGTTTATATTATGACAAAATCAGTGCATTAATGCCAAGAAGGGGAGTAACATGTCAATCCTTGAGTAGTATATACTTGAGTGTCAATAGATACATGGAAAGGTGGTTATGGGTTGTTTATAGGATATATATGTCTACATTCTATAGGCAATATTGTAATTTCAAAACAAACCACTTTAGAAATTTACAAAAATTACAATTTTGATTGGAAAATTATAATTCTACTTGAATTTGATTTGTGAAACAAACACACCTATTGGAATCGGCTCCAAGATATTCAAATTGCAAATCAAGGTGGTAAATAATAGGCTTGTCTACCTTATGTCTGATAACATGGAAGTAGTCATGTTAGGGGGTGGGTAGAGGCAAGTTACTGCCTCTTTTGAAGTAATAGTGATAGATTGTCATATTTCCTAAAAATCACACATATATTACGAAATGGGTACATATCATTTTACATTGGTTGTAAAACTTTTATACAAATTCTCAAAGCAGTACATGTGTCATTTTTTGATGAATGTAAAACTTTCACATTCAAAAATTCTCAAAAGGGTACATGTGCAGTATTTTTTCTTTTTCTTAAACTTCAAAACTTCCAAAAAATCATAAGAACTCTAGAAGATAAGAACTAGCATGCGTCCCATTGTCCACAGCACTCTCCAAGAAAAAATCAATCCCAAAAGAATTACATGCTTGAATTCCCCTTGAACACATAGAACTCTCAACCCTATTTCCTAAACCCTAATTCAACTAGGGCCATTCATTTGTTGAACAATTTCCTTGCCAACTCATTGTGGTTTAAATAGTTAATGTAGTAAACTACATCTTTTGAGTACATTGTAACAAATGTACTCAAAAGATGCAGTTTACAATGAGCTCAAAAAAATTAAATCAAAATTTTTTCATCCTCCGAATTGAAAAATAAATTAATTAAATAGTTTAATTTAATTTAAATAATTTAAGTTAAATTAAATTATTGTTCTACCTCCCATCTCACCTCTTTATAATTTTTAAGTAGGGGTGGGGGTGGCATTTGATATGGGATATATCATGTATCTATATCCATATCTCGTATCTATATTAACCTATATCTAATTCATATTGTATCAGTATCCAATTGTACCATATTTGTACCATATTTGTACCATATTTGTACCATATTTGTACCATATTGTATCCGTATCAAGATCCTAAGGTTCTTATTTTTTCTCAACGGGATGTTCCATCGATGGTTAGGAGAAGGGTCATTTTATTTTTTTGAATCCGATCAACGGCTCAAGTTTTTCGAGGGGGGTGTAACTAATACAATAGAACGCATCTTTTCGGTACATTGTGGTTTAGCACTTGCTAAAGCACTAGCACAACATGGAAATATTTGGGTAGCAACAAAATAGTCATGGTAGGAATGGCAAAGCAAGGTACAAACTATTCTAGCCTATACATTCACAAATTGTTAAACACCTTGAAATTCTCATTCCAATTCCATCATCTAAGCCTATAGGTACATTCATATTCAGTAATCAAATGTTCATATAAAATGTAGAGTTAATCATAAAGTTTGTCCTATGTTTGTAAACAGGTGTTAGAAGACCTTAGTTTTGGTGCTCCAAGGAGTTTCTTCCCATGTTTTTTCTAAACTCTAGCTAGTGGTCCCGCATAGTACACACTTTACGATTAACTTTACTAGCCACTTCACACTATGACCAAAGGTTGGGAGGCCATGGATTTCCACCAATTAAATTTCAAGAAACCAAGAGTTTGACTTCTCGACCTTTTACACTAAAAGACCCAAGTTCAAAGGCCAATGCCTTCCAACTACCTACATAGCAATAAATTGCCTACATGGTGACAAATTCTCAAAGAAAGTTTGGGTCAACTAGAAATGAAAGTCCAAACTATAGCCGAGAGGCTGTCGACTTATGACAAGATCTCAACTCTTAAATGGTTAAGAGTTTGGACTTTGGCTTGGACTTTGGCATGGCCTTTGGAGGCTTCACACAATGGCCATCCAAGTTGAGAGGCCATGGGAGTTCATTGCCAAGGGTTTGGACTTTGGGCTCGACTTTTGGAGGCTTCTACTATGGCCAGTTAAAGGCTTCAATTCCTATTATTTATTGCCTATTTATTGCTCATTTCTTTGGACTCTCAACAAAGTTTGGCCACTCAATTCCATGGCCTCTCAACTTGAACGGCCATAGTGTGAAGTGCCCCTAATATGCCAACAACATGAGTAGAAATACAAGAATAGGAACAATAACAATCATTAACCCATAAAAGACGCTATAGCCATTTTTTGGTCAATGAATGACAAAGAATCCTTGTATGTAGGATAGAAATGCAACCATTCATCCTCAAAATTTTGCATTTAGCCTGTTCCTGTACACAACTACCGATTTCTGTAAACTTTATTCCCAAATACGAACTAGAAACACAAGCTAACAAAAGCGAACTCAATGAGTGGGACACATGTAGGAGAGGCGACCTCCCTGCCATGACCGGCGGAAATGCGGGGTTTCTTCGAGGTCACCCCTCCTTCCTATGAAAGGTTACGATAATCATGCATTGTCTCCATCACCGCGATGGAAGGTAACCAAAAGTTGAGATGGACAAGAAGGGGTAGGTAAGCTCAAACTTGGCAACTTTTCATTTGTCCATTACGAATCTTGTGAGCTTCTTCCGTTGCAAATCTTGAACATAGGAATCCTACTGCTCCTTCCGTTCAAATCTTAGCCGCCCTTGCCGTTGGCCTCTCGTTGCATACCTCTTCCCATTCCGATGCTCCTCCACTTTTGGTGAAATAAAAATAGGTAGGCTACACCGGAAAACATGAGCGTGGTTTTTTCATCGAACATCAAAGCGTGGTTTTCTCCTACTCTTGCAACTGTAGTATTCTCCTTCTCGTGTGACTGTAGTCTATTCTCCTTCTCCTGCAACTGTAGGGTTTTAGGAGTAATTTCTTATGACTGAAGTATTTTCCTTGCAACTGTAGTCCAACTGTAGCATCAATGTAGTCACTGTAGTCTTCTTTCAGTGTAGTGTCACTGTAATATTATCACTCTTTCCATTGCATCTCTCATTTATTGTTTTCTCTATCTTATTCATTGTATACTTTTTTCACTGTCTTTTACTTTACTATGGCTTCTCTCTCTATGCACCAATTCACAGAAAACACAAAGAATTTGGAGCATTGCATTTGCCCAAAACTTAGAACTCATACCAAGTAGGATGGAGTGTGAGGCATGTAGCATGGCCATGGGGAAGGTTAAAGAAAGAAGGAGATTAGATGGGTTCATATGGAGGTGTGGCCGATGTGTTTGTAAAAAAACAAAAGGGTCTAGATTGGGGATTTGGTTTGAGAAATCCATATTAATCCTCAAACAAGCCCTTACTCTAATGTATTGTTGGTCTATAAAAAATAGCCAAGCCTTAGCACAAGTGCATGCAGAAGTAAAAGAAAATCATACCATTGTGGATTGGTATAACTATTGTAGAGAGATTTGTGCTTTAGCAATTGATGATGAAGATGTGGAAAGAATTGGAGGTGTTGGAAAAATAGTAGAAATTGATGAGAGTAAATTTGGTAAAAGGAAATACAACCGTGGTAGACAAGTAGAAGGGCAATGGATATTTGTGGGGGTTGAACGTAGTTCTAACAATGTTTTTTTGACATGTGTTCCAAATCAAACAACAGAGACCTTGGAGGAGATTATTGTGAAGTACGTTGAGCCTGGCACTACTATTATTAGTGATTGTTGGCGTGGTTATGGCACAGATCGATTGCAATTTTTGGGCTACTTCCATCAAACGGTTAACCACTCTTTACATTATCGAGATCCAGGAACAGGCTCGCATACAAACACTATTGAAGGAACTTGGAGTGTAGTGAAGCGTTCTTTACCATGATATGGCACGGTAAAGGATCACTACAATAGCTATTTTGGGGAATATCTTTGGCGGCGAAAATATACTCGGGATGTTGGCACCGCGTTCTTCACTCTAGTGGAACCCATTATACGATACCACCATATTAATGGTGAAATTCAATAAAATATATATTTTTTGGTTTTCTATGTCATAGAACTAGTAAAGTCTCCAAACCATTTCTATTGACCCCTAAAAATCCAAAGCCTTTTATCGGCTCAAAACCACTTAAAACGGCCATTTTTATAGCAACGAGTAAACAAAATTCAAAAATGGATTTTCCCCCATTTAACCATAGGATCTTACACCTAATTATTGAAAAAACAATCATTCTTAAGAAATTACTAAGCCTAAATAATTATGTGATAGAGGGAGTATCTAAATAATTAATTGACTATTATTACTGTAAACCAATTTATAAAAAAATTTATCCCCATGAAGCTAATTAGTTCTCTATCTTGAAAAAAAAATTTAAGTAACAAAAAAATTCAGCCCGTAGGTACTTGTCGGAAACCCTAAACCCTAAATTCCAAACCCTAAACCCTAAACCTTAAATCATTAATTGTGAACCCTAATGTTGTAAATCCTATAAATCCTATAGTAATTAGGGTAATTGGTTTGCCTTACCCTAAAAAATTTACTTTATATGTCATGAAAGTGAACAAATACTTCTACGGATATTTCCATTAGTACTCATAGTACTCAAAAAGTCTTGCAATCATGTACAATATGAAAAAATATTAATGGAGTATCAAATGTTGAGAAATTATTGTGGGCAACCTAATTTTACTATTTTGTATAAATTCCTAAAAAATAAATAAAAAATAAAAAATAAAAACTGAAGAAGAAATCCAACTCTAAACCCTAAATGAAAACATGAAAAAAGAAGATGAGGAAAACGAAGATTAAAAGAAGATGAAAGAAAAATTAAAAGACAAAAATGAAAGTGAATAAAAAGGAAAGGAAAAAAATGAAAAAAATGAAAAAAAAAAAAGAAGAGAAATGGAAGGAACAGAAATAAAAGAAATGAAATGTACAATAGAAAAACAAATGTCAAGAAAATACAACTTGTAGGATTAATATTTAAATATAATTTCTATAATTTAAAAAAAAAATTATTAGACAAACTTAGAGTTCTTTGCTACAATAATAGGATCATTGTAATTCAATTTCATCTTAGAGTTATTAACAATTTAGTTTTTCCTTCAATCTTGACTTTACTTGAATTTAACTAATTTTTAAAAATCATAATCAATTGTAAAAAAAATTTAAGTAGAAAATATCCAAAGAAGGTGTAAGAAAACTAAAATCAACAAGCAACCATATATTTGGGTAGTATTAGGTTAGCAATGATATTAGATACGCCTACCTTGGATAGGCCTACCTTATTTTTCACTTAAATTTTTTGTACAATTGAATATGATTTTTAATAATTAGTTAAATACAAGTAGAGTTAAGATTGAAGGATAAACTAAATTGTTAATAACTCTAAGATAAAATTGGATTACAATGATCCTATTGGTGAGATTATTGTAGCTAAGAAATCTAAATTTGTCTAATAATTTTTCTTAGAAATTATAAAAATTACATTTATATTATTAACCCTACAAGTTATTTTTGGGTGGTATTAGGTTAGTAGTTGGTATTGGGTACGTCTACCTTAGTTTGGTATAAACCCCCATAATGAGATGTGCATAAGGAAACAATTCTTCAATTTTTTGGATGGAAGAACAACCTTGGTCCTTTGGAGTTTAGACCTACATTAAACATTTCTCTTTTCCCTTCTATTTTGAACGATTAAGAATAAATAAAAAATCATTCAAAATGTTAAATTAGAGGAATGTCAATAGAGGCTACTTGGAAATTGTCCATGGGTTTAAAAGGAACAAAACTAAAAAAGCAAAAACAATGCATGAAAATTAAAAAAAAAAAGAAAAAAGAATGAAAGTCAATAATGTGTGTAAGAATGCCAACAGGCAAAGAAATTCGAATGTCAAAAGTTAATAAGGAAGACGGTAGTCTGACATAAATAAAGCAAGATTGCAAGCACAATTAAGAAAGGATGGCCAAGGGCCTATTCAGAAGTCAGAATGAAATGTCCCTGCCGCGATGGACAGCTTCACCGCGATGGACAGTCTCCGCACCGCGATGGACAGTCTCAACACCGTGACGGATAGGGTTTCAAGGACATCCTCAAACCCCGACGAAGTCCGTCTCTCGTCGCAGGGTCGCCCGGGGATTTGGAGGGCGCCATCGCTGAGGTCGTCGCTGCTACATTCTACCCCAATGAGCAAAAGCGTGCCTCTTGATACCAAATCTCTTACCAAATCAGGAGTGCCTCGGAATTTCTCTTCAAGGTTTAGCTCTGCCTGGATGGTATCAGCACACTTGCCAAAATACTGGCACTTCCAGAGTGTTTCCGCGATAGAAATACCTGCACAATCGATGTCAACACGTCGCATAAAAAAATTGTTTTTAGTCTTCAATTCTTTTTAAGTCTTCACCAATCTCAAAAAACCTATCACCTACTTGTTATGAACCATGACAAGAGTTGTTTTGCACATGGCACAATTCCTAGGCGTGTGGCCTTTTGATATTTCAGTAGATTGAATCAAAAAACAACACCTTCACACTCTTGCGCGCAGCAGGATAGTTGTGCTCACCATGCCAGCGAGAGAGACGAACCCCAAATCCTAATCTCTCAGCGGCCCACATATTCTCTCAGATCGACGGCGATGGATTTTTGTAAGATCGACGGCTTGGGGGGTCAATTTTTTTATGTGTTGATTGACGGCGGGGAATCACTTTGTTGATCGGCACCGGGTTTTTTCTTAAATCGATGGCATGGGGAGGGGTTCAATTTTTTGTTGTACAGATCGACGCGCGGGGATTTTTTTGAGTGGAGGGCGGGGCTGCCTGCCTCTTTGGGGGTGATAATCTTGTTGTGTGAAACAACACCTCGATCTCTCTGCTCCCATGGCTCCGCATGTTATTTCTCACAGCAATGCAAGACTCTAATTTCAAATTACCCGGTCCTTTTTGTAGCATGTTACGTTATCGAGTTTCCTGGTGACCCAAATCAGTAGCTTGACTTGCCCAAATACTAGCTCATCCTCCATGGCCAAATATGGTCGACTTCTAACAATTATTTTTCAGTGGACTGTTATTCTCGTGAAAATCGACCTCCTCATGTCCAGGGCCTCGTACAGTTTGCAGGTGCTGAAAATTGGTAAGAAGGACCCACTTGTAGGCCAAGTGGCTCACCAGGCGGAATTTTATACTAAGTTATTAGCCGGCACATCTGTGAGAGTACTGTACAGTGGGGTACAGCTCAATTACGAATTCTTGCATTCACAGTGAAAAAAAAGTTCACTGCTGCCCACTTTGACGCCCTCCCGAGGGCTGAAAAATTAATATTTTCTCACGAATATTTTTTTACAAGATCCTCTTTATGCTAATAACATATTTGCCAAATTTCAAGTCCAAAAAATTTATACAAAAAAAGATATTCAAACATGTACCAACATGTGTTGTTCAAAAATTCATAACTACACATGTTGGTAGAAGTTGAACTACTCTTTGTGGGAAATTTTTTTGAACTTGAAATTTTGCACATTAGTTAGTTTCACTAAGTTTATCTTACACCAAAAATTTCAAGGCCAAAACTTTTTTTTTCAATTTTTGGGAGGGTGTCAAAGTTGGTATTAGTGAAATTTTTTTTTGAACAACACATGTTGGTACATGTTTGAATATCTTTTTTTGTATAAATTTTTTGGACTTGAAATTTGGCACATATGTTATTAGCATAAAGAGGATCTTGTAAAAAAATATTCGTGAGAAAATATTAATTTTTCAGCCCTCGGGAGGGCGTCAAAGTGGGCAGCAGTGAACTTTTTTTTCACTGTGAATGCAAGAATTCGTAATTGAGCTGTACCCCACTGTACACTAATGCATGAGGATCACTGTGTCTTTATTTCTCGTGCACCTGTAAAGTGGGTAGTTCTAAACCGCTATAATTTAAGTGACCTTTATTTGAATCTCAGTGGACATCGACATTCGATCAGACAAGTCATGCGCGCATTCAATCTTGGGGTTGGATTGTTGATTTTCATATTCGCTTTTGCATTCCGATCTTTGTATCTCATATTGTGCACCTTTCAATAATGCTCAGTTTGATTAAAGATCCGAGTCTATAGAGTGGAACTGTCTAGTGTACAGTATATATAGTCATTGCTGTAAAATGTGTTGTTAGCGAGTCACAATCAGTTACACACATTTCTAAGGGCAAGCAAGAGGAGTCACAAATTAAAAATGGAGGTGAACTGATTTTCATTGTCGAACCTCTTAATATATTATTTGCTGTTGTGCATACAGAACGTAGTCTATTGGAGAAGGATGTACTACATCAAATTATCAATTAATACAGAGTTCAAGGTGAAACTCACGGTGGAAAATGGAAAGACATATATATCAAAAAATTCTATCGATTATACCACTTGCAAAACATTAGTCTGGCAAAGTTTACATGAGTTGTAGTTGGTAACAAAGTTTGTATAGACCACATAATCAGTTGAGTCCATACTGTTTTTTGCATCCTCTACCTTAATTTCTGTGTAATATCAATACTAACATTCTATGCAAAACCAATTGTACTGTACAAGAGAGAAATTAGTAAGAGTGCCAATTCAAAGAGAAATAGTTCAATGAGAAGTCGATCCTAAAAAGACTTCAAAACTCTGGTGTTCTCGAGGAGAATTTCTTCAGGACTCTTGTTTGAACTTACGTCAATTTAGTTAATATTTGGTATTTCAATACTTTGGCATATTTCAGGATGAGTGGCCTGAAACACAGATCCATACCTATCCTAGGTTTTGGCTTGAATTAAACCTTTGTGAAAAATCTACGTCAAAATTAATTTTTGGGGCGAGAATCACACCAATTTCAGAAAATTGAAGATTTGGGGAGCTTCAGAAATGGCTGGTTGGAAAATTTGCAAATTATATCTGCTCGCCGGACTTCTTTGGAGATTAAGCATTTATCATCCCCTGGCCATGGCCAAAACAGAACCAGCACTAGCTCTGGTTCCCACAGCCGAGGAATTTCTGGAGCCCCACAATGCAGCTCGAGCACAAGTGAAGCTGCCTCCACTGCAATGGAACGCCACACTCGCGGCATACGCGAAAGCGCACGGGCGTCGTCAGCGTGACGCCAACAAGTGCGAGATGTTGGTGCATTCCTGGAATGGGAGCGATGGGTCGGGTGGGTACGGGGAGAATCTGTTCTGGGGCTCGCACGGGGACACTACGGCGGAGTGGGCGGTGAAGTACTGGACGAGCGAGCGGGAGTTTTACGACTATGGGACGAATCGGTGCGAGCCGACGTTCATGGAGTGCGGGCATTACACGCAAATCGTGTGGCGGAGCACGTCGCAACTCGGATGCGCGATGGTGCAGTGCCGGGACGCGTCGGTGCTCGTGGTGTGTGAGTATTTTCCGCCGGGGAATGTTGTTGGCATGCGCCCTTTCTAAACTGAAGTATACATGCTCAACAACTTACTTAATTTTTTGGATTTTCTCAAATTCCCAATGTAGCAATCAAGTGCAAGATGGAAACACTTGTTTAGGGTATTTATAAGTATTTTTTAATGAATTTTATCCACATGGTTTACTATAATAAAAAACATTTGGTGTCCCTTTACCTTTGCTTGGATGGAATTGGCAAAAGTAATGCTTCCCAAAAAATACTCAAAAATACTATACTCATGTACCTAGCATGAAAACTATATTAGTTTTGGGCAACAAATCAACAAAAAAAGTATACGTTGATATATAAGAGCAAGTCAAAAGACTTGGCTACCATTCTATATCACTTGCTTTTTATTTCCATATACTCATGAGGCAAGATACTCTATGAAAGTACATTTCTAAACTCCATTTTGTTTTTGCTTAGCATAGACACGTGACTTGGATAGTGCAATAGTAACATTCTATACAATAGAACATTCTTCAAAAAGACACTTTTAAAACTCCTAGAAGACATTTTGTAGACTCACTATTATAGCCTTGCTTGTAACTTGCTCAAATTTCCCACTATGAAATTGACCTTCCTTACATGGTGGCTCTAAAAGGTCGAATATTAAATTTAGTTGGTATTGTCTCAAAGTGATTCATTTGTGAGTATGTGTAAACAACCCTTAAAAGAGCATGGCTCAATCAAAACATTACAGGGCAGATTCTAATATGATAGAGGACAATCTAAATGGTTTTGACAATTCGTTGCCAAAAAACTACATGGTCCAAAGATCACTAATAAGAGTGTAGGGTATATGTGATTTTGGGGGACATCTTTAAGTCAATCTGCATTTAGGCCAAAATATTTACAAATTTTTATTACTATAATAAATTATGTCATTCAAATGAATAAGTATAGATAAAAATAGAAAAAATAGACATCTCATCTTAGAATTGATCCCCACATGAATGATATGTAAAAATTAAAAAATATGTGTTGATGAGGAATTGAAAATCTAATTTCAACTTCAAAAAAAAAAAAATTTAAGACTATTGCCAAATAAGGTTTTCAAAATTTTAAAGATGCTCCAAGTCCAACCCCTATCTAGATTCTAAACTAATGAAACATAGAGAACTTGAATACAAAGTGAGAATTCAAGAGTATAGGTTAAAAAATAGACTAATTTCTATTGTGACTCAAGAAGTGTGGCCACTATCTTTTTGAAGGCACATTCATACTAGGAACTTGGATTCTTTACTAAATATCTAGTTTTTTCTTAAGGTTAAATGGAAGGTTCCTAATTTGTTTGAGAACTCAAACAAATGGAAGGTTCCATCCTCAAACAAATTAGGTTAAATGGAAGGTTTGTTTGAGAACTTAAATTTATAAATCTATAAATTTCAAAAAATTGAAATTGTGTGTACCTTCCCAAACCTTCAAGATCAAGTTCCCTCAAGGCAACTCTTGGGACTTTAGGGGCTAAATTGTATATTTTGTTTGTCTCAATCTTTGTGATGGTAACTTGTATCTTTGTAACCACTAAGTTGACAAGGTTGTGTTTATTATTGTTGGAGATTCATTAGCAAAAAGATATACAAGGGAAAAATTTGTGTTGTTTTGACTTGTTTTAGTGCTTAAAGTAGAAGATATTAAGCTTAAAAGGAATTTGACTATAATTAATCCCTAAAGCACTAAACTTTGTGTTTTGGCAACATAGCGATTTTAAACAGCTTACTATGAACAGAATTTTTATTTTCTTTTGCTAAAATTTTTGCACAACATTTTCCCAAGGAGTAGCTTTAAGGTTTGACAATTTTCATAACTTTTGACTACATGGTTAAAACGTTATTGCGCAATATGTCATTTTCATTGCTTGGTGGGCAACCTAGGTAGCTCAAAAAAATTCTTTAAAAATCACTTTAAAAAAAATAAAAATGAAAATTTGATTTTCTAGGTTTATATATAAATAGGAAGCTTTGAATCATTCTATTTTGATTAATAAGATGAAAGTTACAAGGAGTTTTAGTTTGCAAGTAGGTATGGAGTCTTTGAAAACCATAACTACCCACAAACTAAAACTCCTCATAACTTTCATCTCATTAATAAAAATGAAATGATTAAAAGCTTCCCACTTATATAGAAATCTAAAGAACCAATTTCATATTTTGATTTTTTTGAAAAGTGATTTTTAAAGTGAAGTTCTTTGAGTTGTCCAAGTTGCCCACCAAGCAATGAAAATGACATATCATGCAACAACTTTTTAACCATGTAATCAAAAGTTATAAAAATTGTTGGGTCTTGAAGCTACTCCTTGGGTACATGTTTTGTGAAAATTTCAGCACAAAAGAATAAAAATTCAAGTTGTAGTGAGCTACCCAAAATCACTATGTTGCCAAAAAATATAGGTTTTCCCTTTAGGGGTTAAAGAAGATTTGAAAGGAGGTTAGGTTCTTTCAAAACTCTTCATCCCAATCTTCTTTTTTATTTTAAAAGTATGACATATATATGCCATTGACCAATAAAATGTGGCAGTATAAACAAATAGGTATTTGCCAAGAGCTATCAACCATGGGCTACAACGTAAAGAATTAATTTTGCACTAGATAAGATAAAGGAAATTTTGCATAGACTATGAGAAAATTGCACATGCTACAAGATAGGGGATTTAGTATAGGTTAGGCCACTAGAGTTGTGGCAACAAGATAGAACAAACTACTTTGTACTATTGATCCCTAAAATCCCAATGTTCCCTTAATGGACACTTGAGATATTGGGTAAGTTCCTATGACCTCAATTTTTAACATGATTCTCTAAAACTTTTTGTGTGTGTATAGTTTTTGATAAGATTTTCAAAAATATAGTTTTCATAAAAAATTATATGTTAGTTTCTCAAAGCCAAAGAGCAGTTTAGAAGGGCAGCGTGGACAGAAAATTATTCAACTTTGGTGGGGCAACAAATGGGGGGGGCTAGAGAAGGACAATGGGGGCTCTATAAAAGGCAAGGAGGAGTTTATAGATTTTTAATTGAGGAGTGCTTACATTTGGACCTCCAAAAATTAGAGGTGGGTTAGAAGAAATTGTACATCCAAGAATTAGAGTGAAGTTTCCATTGAGGTCAGCACAACTAAAATTATACATAGCTTGGACCACACGGTAGCAAGTGTGCTGCACAAGCTACCTAAAAAAGAAATACAAGTTTTTTCTTTCAAATAAGCAAGTCTAGGCTTCTGTCTAGGCCCTCTAGCTTTGAAAAGGCAATTTGTAAGGGTTGAAGGTCCAATTAGAAGGAAGACTAAAGCTATGCAACAATAGAACCCTCCCACCCATCCAGAATTGGAGCCCTAATTTTCTAATGGAAACGAGCTCTTAACCTTGAAGTCCAACTGCATAACTTACCGACTGTCAAAAGATAGCATTCATCCATTTTTTTGAACCAAAAAATGTTTTCAATTGTATTCATGCATTTTTCCATCCAAGTTTGGCAACTTCATCTACTTTTTTAATAGAAATGGAAAATTTATGGCAAAAAAAGATTATTTTTTTTTAGTGAAAAGTAGGAATTTAGTTTGAAATGGTGCAATCTGATCCCATGGTGCTAAAAAAAAGGCTGGTAGAGAGGTAGGAGGTACAATAATTCTTGTGGGATATGTAAATTAGGACATGACTAAAGTATTCATCCTCGCATTGTCAAGTTGAATACACTAATTGTTTAAAAAAATGCACTTCAAACTATAAAAAAAACTTTTAAAAAATTTATCAACTAGTAAAATATAGAAAATAAAGTTAAAATCCAAATCCAAGAATCCATTTGTGATTTGGAGCCTCTAATCCAAAGTTATGGACAAAGTTTTGAGGAAGTTATGTAGAAGTCCTTCACCATGCATTTCAAAGGCTTGTAAGTCAAAATCATATGCTTGTATGCCTATCATATTTTGGGATTATGCCAACAAGCTTATTGAGAGTATGTATAAAATATTTTAGACTAATTAGACCTATCTATCATGACTGACCAAAATTGTCCCTATTGTTTTTTTAAAAAGGTCTTTTTGAAGCATAACTTTTAAACCAAGACTTGGATTTTCTAGGCATCAAGCTAGCAATGAAAAATTTCTTTAATAAAAAATTTAGAAGAATCCAACAAATATTGCATTAGAAAAGGCTTATCCAAAAGTGAAAAATGAATTGAAATTATGCTTCAAGGCTTCATATAAGGATTAATTTTTTATTGTCATAATTTTTTTTTTCTATTTGAATATTCATAAACTCTAAAGTTCCTTTGTTTTTTTTATAGAAGCATCTAAACTGTAATTTTCAAGTGCTTTGAGCATAATCAAAAACTAAAAATATTTTTCAAACTCACATACAAGAAAAATCATACTAAACTATTGTATGAATGTGTGGAAAAAAATTTAGCCCATTTAACAATGTAGATTGCAAGATCATAACATTGTAGTTAAAAGAATCAATTTTTTGGCTCTATCCATCAGGGCCAACATAGTTTAATTCAACTTTGTAGAAGAGGCATCAACCAACTTTAGAAAATCTTACCATTGTATAGGTAGTTATGTTAGTTTTTTGAGAACTCATTTTTTGAAAGAATCAAAATCTCAAGAGTCATTACAAATCTTTCCTTCTCAAAATCAAGCCCCTCTTAATTAGTCTTAAAGGCCAAAAAAAGCTCATAAATTCACACTAGAATTTGAGCAAATGGTTCTAAAATTGTTCTAAAATTGTCATTTTTAGTGCATTGAGTAAAACTTGAATATTTATTTATTTATCCCATTTTCAACCACAAATTATTGCCCTATATTATTGTCATAATGTGGCTACATATTATTTCCATAATTTTAGCCCATTTGCCTTCATGTGAAATATAATTGTTTAAAGTTAATAAATAAAAAATTGTAACTCGCTTGATTGCTTGCCCTCTTTATTAGCATTTTGTCTAAGCTACCTCTAAACTTTTGAGCCCCATAACTTTTGATCTAAGCATTTGATTAGAAGAAAATAATATTGTCACAAATTTCATACAAATGCACATATATGGTAAAATTTCACTTTCATCCATTCAAAAATGACTTATATGAATTTATCTAAGCCTTTTAAAAGGTCTAAGATCTAAGCTTTAAGATTGAAAATCGGTTGAGGAAAACAATATTTGACATTTTTGACATTTTGGCATCATAGAAAATACAAAAGTCACTCAAATATTGTTTTTTCCAACATAGTTTTTTATTAGTGACATGTAGGAGCTTATTGTGTTGTAGGGGTTAAAATATCTTTTTCTATAGTAAATTGGTAATCGATGCATTGAAAAATGTGGTAAGAAAATCTAAGAAGAAAAAGTTCACTATGAATTAGTAAAACTTTCACACCATAGCTCAGATATTGTAAAGTTTTGTACTATTTTGTAAAATTTGAAATTGCCTAGTGCATTTCATAATTTATATGAAAATTTCAACTCCAAACCTTGAACAAATCACAACAAATTCAGTTTCCTTTCCAAAAAAATTGAAAAAATATGATATACAAATTACAAAACACTTAGCTTTGACTCCAAAAAAATTTAAACGTGGCATATTGTTTACTTATAATCAAATGAAAATGAAGAATTTTTTGAAGATTGATCCCAATCCATAGTTAATGGATTACTTTACATGGATTTATTTAGCGCTCTCTAATACAAATAAATTTCTAATTCTATTTCTTTTCTTCAATTTCTAAATTCTCGCATAGCTCTTGGTCTTGCTCTCCCACTGGATTTGTTTTGTTTCTCTTTGGTTCCTTTAATATTTCTGTAGGTTCTTCAACCTCAATGTCTACGTTTTGGCATGCCCCTTGGTCTTGCTCTCCCACTGGATTTGTTTTGTTTTTCTTTGGTTCCTTTAATGTTTCCGTAGGTTCTTTGCGTTTCCTTTTCATAGTCTCCACAACTTCAATGTCCAAGTTTTGGCATGCCCCTTGGTCTTGCTCTCCCATTGGATTTGTTTTGTTTCTCTTTGGTTCCTTTAATGTTTCCGTAGGTTCTTTGCGTTTCCCTTTCATAGTCTCCACAACCTCAATGTCCACGTTTTGACATGCCCCTTGGTCTTGCTCTCGCACTTGTGCAATATTTTTCTTCCTTCCATTTGGTTCCCTTTTCTTCCTCACTCCAGGTTCTTTGAGTTTCCTTGTCTTGGGCTCCACAACTTCAATGTCCAAGTTTGAGCATGACCCTTGGTCTTGCTCTCCCACTTGTGCAATATTTTTCTTCCTTCCATTTGGTTCCCTTTTCTTCCTCACTCCAGGTTCTTTGAGTTTCCTTGTCTTGGGCTCCACAACTTCAATTTCCAAGTTCTGACATGACCCTTGTCCTTGTGCAATATTTTTTTTGCTTCCATTTGGTTCCGTTTTCTTCCTCATTCCAGGTTCTTTTTGCTTCCTTTGCTTAGGTACAACACCTTCAATAGGTACAACACCTTCAAGTGACACAGGTGCAGTTGCCTTGTTTTTCTTCAAATATGCACGCTTCTTTCTGGCGGGTTGCACAACTTCAACTGGAGGTGGCTCCTCACTGATCTTCTCCAGTGCTCCTCTATTGATAAAGAAACCTGAATGCTTTGTCTTGATCTTATCCCTCACAAAGTAATTATCTAACTCCTCATCGTCGATAAAAGAATCATCAGTGTCATACCGATCTTCAGCAGGACCCTCATCCACATTGTCATTTTCATCGTCACTGTCTTCTCCCTGGAACAAACGCTCGATCCTCTCAATCACAGCGGTCAATCGATTCGAAGCTTGAGGTATTGGATCGTCCATGACAGCAGCTGCAGGGGCCACTGCAATTCGCGCTTCTAATGGAGAGGTAGGGTCTGCAGGCATTCCCAACTCCAACTCTTTCTGGGAACTCGACACTAACTTCTTCCATGAAACAATTGTGGTTTCGCCATCCTGTAATTCCACATAGAATCGCTGCCGTGATGCCATGGCTTCAAAAGAGTCTCTCTTTCTACGCTGATGATGGTACTCTGTTTACTGTAGTTGTGTAATGGCAACTTTGGAAGAAGAATGCAATTATAATTAAAAAGAAGGGAATGACCTTGCAATGTTTTGTAGACGTAACTTTGATTCTTAAGAGGGAGAGACAATAAAGAATACAATGACCTTATAATGTTCCTCAATCTTTGTAACACTTCACCTAAAATGTGTTTGTTGTCAAAGGTTAAAATTTGCAAGTATCTTAAGTACAATTAACTAGCATGTGCACTATTTATGATTGTCACCTAAAGAAAGTAAAACCAAAGTAAACAACTTATGCTAAAATCTATCAATGTGACAAGACCAAGTGAACAAGTTAACATTTGGGTAAAACCAAGTGTCTTATATAGTCCTTGATGAAAGTTTTGGTAGGTGGGTGAATCCACTTGGAACCTCAAATTAATAGATATTGTGCATTTTGGTTGTGACTCATGAAGTGGGATCATATATAA
The DNA here is from genome assembly GCA_950106755.1 of Climacium dendroides. NCBI lineage: Eukaryota > Viridiplantae > Streptophyta > Bryopsida > Hypnales > Climaciaceae > Climacium > Climacium dendroides. The sequence goes on along the minus strand of OX467084.1, from coordinate 5,946,017 downwards.
AGCCAACACCCAATGCTTGTTTCAAACATTAAGAAAAGTAAAAGAGCATTAAGAAAAGTAAAAGAGCATTAAGAAAAGTAAAAATGCATTAAGAAAAGTAAAAGTGCATTAAAAAAAGCAGAAGTGCTAATTTTAAACATATTAAATAAAGCATCACAAGTTCTAAAGTTAGTTTCAAAGCAAAAGTAAGGGCAGAAATTCATATAATTATATTAAATCGTGCTCATGCCCTCACTCACACTTGCAAGCAAAAGAACGAGAACTGCGTGGCTTGAGGATAGAAACTATAACATGCAAGAAGCTTACCGCTAACTAATTAATATGCTTAAGATTTCTAAACAGGGGCTCATCAATTTGGAATGCACAAGCTTAATTGAAACTCAAATCTGCAACCCAATCCTTGAAAATCTCGGCAACGCCAATACGTCCAGCACCGGGACCCAAAATTGAAGCAGGCTACTAACACCAAATCGATATTCAGTATGATCACATCTTGTTCCATCGATCACTCACAGTGCATTTGCTGAATTCTGTTGGTAGCGGTGGGTCAGCAAATCTCTTCTAGTTGACACGCAACTAATCGTGCCACTCCGAATATATATCATAATACACTAGCTGAATATAATGATAAACTAAGTGCTCACTAGTAGATCATGCAGTTGCAGTGATCGATATATACATCGATCTCAGAGTGTGCTGATTGTAGCAGCTTTGGGGAATATTTTGAAACACCCGGGTGCAAAATTTGACAACAATTGTCGAACACTCAGATAGATCTTTGGAATAAGATTTTGAGAAAATTATGAAGTGTAATCGAGCTTCAGCGATAACGTCGATGGGGGCAGTTTTAGTTGTGGTGTTGCTGTTGGGGAGCTTGATGGGGAACAGTGATGCATTCGATTACAGTGACGCGCTGGAGAAGTCGCTCATGTTCTATGAGGGCCAGCGATCGGGAGTGCTTCCTCATGATCAGCGAATGACGTGGCGTGGCAACTCGGCTCTTAATGACGGCAGTGACTCCGGGGTATGAATTTGCTCATTATCGTTTAAACTTCTTTCATGGTTGTTAAGACATATTGTTAACCCCAACCAAGGGATTCAAGGTTTTAATATGATAGAATTTGATAGAATTCGGATGGGACAATAATATTTATCATTATATCGTCAGAATCAGTGATTCGTCAAAAATTATATAAATTAGTCAAAACGATCTACTTTAAACTCTTCAAAAATTTGAGCACTTTCATAACCTTTAGGGATCCAAAGAGGTTAATGTTCGTTCCTTTCATCTTTAAGATCAGAATGAATGTTTCCTGGCTTGCTAGATTCCATGCCACCATGCACTTTCTAGTCGTCACTACAGGCTTCGAAGCAAGCTGGTTGAGATTATTTTACTTGTGCCGTGCAGGTGGATTTGAGCGGAGGCTATTACGATGCGGGCGACAACGTGAAGTACCAGTTGCCGATGGCGTTCACCATCACGGTGCTGTCCTGGAGTGTGCTGGAGTACGCCCAGGAGCTGCAAAGCGCCGCCCAGCTGCAGTTCGCCCTGCGCAACATCATCTGGGGAACGGACTACTTCCTCAAAGCCATCGCCGGACCCACCCAACTCTTCGTCCAGGTCAGTCATGCAGTGTGTCCATCAGCGCGCTAACTCCTTCAATTCAATTCAATTCCCTGCTGCGCGCTTTAGCTTGCTGTCACCTGTGAATTAGAACGAATTGCTCATTTTTCTAGACGTAACTCAATTCTTCTTCCTGCACAAGCGTTGCAAACCTCTGTTCGCCACTGGGAGACCATGTAGGGAGACTTCGTGTGCCGGCGATTTCATGAAATATACCCATATGGATATATATTTCAATTTGCAGAATGATGGTGTGGAAATATACATATTGTGCAGGTCGGGGATCCAAACAATGACCATCAGTGCTGGGAGCGACCGGAGGACATGGACACGTCGCGCGCGACGTTGCAGATTAACGCCTCGTCCCCAGGCTCGGAAGTGGCGGCCGAGACCGCCGCAGCGCTGGCCGCGGCGTCCATGGCGCTCCGGGGTCGTATTGCGAATGCGACGTATGCAGACACGCTCCTGGACAAGGCCCGCACGGTACCCCAATCCAAATCCACCCTTCACTCCAGAGCTCCTCTGTTTCCCAATTTCCTTGAAAATTCTGTCTCACGTCTATCTAATTTGTAATCAAGTCAGCTGGGAGTTTTGGCTTCGTTTTCGCCCAGTCCAGCACAGGAGAAATCCAATATGGGGATTGGACAGATGTCCTTGTGAGTCCGAATTCCATTCTAAGTGTATCCTAGCTAGTGTATCCTTTTCTATCATCATTTGTTATTGGCTATGAAATTCTTCAAATTCCACAGATGGACATTTTGGATTCCTCCTGTGAAAATGTGTACATTTTATGTAAGTTGAGTGCGTGGGTCACTCGATTGCAGCCACCTCGTCGGCAATGCTGCTCAGTGACGGACGGTACTAACTCTGATACTCTATCTCTACACAGGTCTTCAACTTCGCCAACGACTACCAAGGGGCATTTAGCGGCGCCTGTCCATTCTACTGCTCCGGGTCTGGGTACATGGTACGCGTAACCTTTCAATCTCCTACAATTAATCGCCATTTTAACGAATATGATGGTTAATGCAGTGATTGGAGAGATGGAATTCGCAATTGTAATGAAATAATTGCCTGCATTCATGTATGATTGTGCAGGACGAACTTCTGTGGGCGGCCGCTTGGTTGTACAGAGCTTCCGGGGACCAAACGTACTTGCGATTTGTGCTGGAAAACGCTGGTTCGAGCAACGAGATGAGTGAGTTTAGCTGGGACAACAAAAACGCGGGCGTCCAGGTGCTTCTTTCCAAGGTCAGTTCAAGCAGCGATTACAAAGAAAGTTTTTCCGAGGACAAGCTTCAGGGTTTTAGATTGCATTCTGATTTCGGAGAGGTCGACAATCTGGCACTTCAAATTACTTTACTTGATTGCGCAATTTGACTGCGTGGAGTTTTTGGTTGCAGCTGTTCTACGAAGGCGAGAATTCCCTCCAGATGTACGCTTCTCTTGCATCGGACTTTGTCTGTCACGTCCATCCTGGGAACTCCATGACCTCCGCTACATATACCCCAGGTTGGCAGGAATACTTCAGACTTAACTGCTGCATTGTATTTCTACATAATGTATAACATCCACTCCAGGAATTAGATACCAGGAAATAATAAATATTGATTATGATTTCACGACGCTGATGCATAGTGATGTGGGTGGGGTGGTGATCAGGAGGACTCCTGTACGTGAGGGATGGTGCCAACCTGCAGTACGTTACAGGTTCCACATTTCTCATTGCGCTTATGGCGGACTACCTAGCCAACACTTCTCAGAGTTTACACTGTGGCAACACCGTCTACACTTCTCAAGACCTCTCGGACTACGCCAAATCTCAGGTGCGCAATTCAGTCATTACTTGAAATTTCACCATCATAATCAAATTCTCGCATACACTCATGTGCGATGTGAAGCGACATGATATATCTGACTAAAATGGATTGCATGTGCAGGTGGATTACATTCTGGGGGACAATCCGGCGAGCATATCGTACATGGTGGGGTTCGGAGGCCGCTACCCCACGCAAGTGCACCACCGCGCGGCGTCCATCGTGTCCATCCACGACGACCCCGCGCACGTCGCGTGCGGCGAGGGCTTCTCCAGCTACTTCGACCGCGAACAAGACAACCCCAACATCCTGCAAGGCGCCGTCGTGGGCGGCCCAGATGCCAACGACCGGTTCGTGAACTCGCGGCGCCAGTCGGATTTCACGGAGCCCACAACGTACATCAACTCCGGCCTCGTTGGACTGCTGGCGCGATTGCTCCGTTAGCCCTAAACCCTACAATAAAACCTAAACCCTAGAAACCCTAAGCCCTAAGACTTCAAACACAGTTTCCTCTTTCCTGTCACAGGAAGTTAATTACTTCATTTCCTTGGCTTGACGTGTGTTAACCCCTAAAGGCCAGAGTGAACTGACCCCCTCATTGCCCCGTTTTACCCCGGGAAAATGTTGTGGAATTTTTTATTTGCAATCAGATGATTTTTTTTGCAAATTCTGAATTCAGATTTGCAAATAGCAGCCCCAAATTAGCTAGGGGCGGTGTAAAAATATAAAAAATCATGGCAAAAAAATAGGGGGCTTTTTTCACAATTAATCCTAGTTGGGGTAATGAGGGGGTCAGTTCTCCCTGGCCAACCTCTAAACGTCCAGAGTCTTCTCCAAAATTCACAATTTGGGAAAAATCATTATAAAATGTTATTTTGAAGAATATTTTGAAATTCATATACATATAAAAGTTGTAGATTTTGAGTGTACAAAATCATTATAAAATACTATTTTGAAGAATATTTTGAAATTCATATACATATAAAAGTTGTAGATTTTGAGTTTTAGATTTCATCTGTACAATTGGATTCACCAATGCTATCATCAATATTTTGTTATAAATTTTAAAAGGAAAATTTCAGAATTCCTTCTTAATTCAATTACAAGCAAAATATTAGTATTTTTTTAAGTGCAATTTGTTGGAATGGATTTGAAATGAGGTTCTCTTTGCCTTGTGATTTTTTGAAATTTTTGTGTTTTTTAAATCTACGTCCTCGTGTTTGCAAATCCAATTTTGAACTAGAGTCAATGCAATTTTGGCTTAGTCAACCACTTGACATAATTCCACATTTGTAATTTTAGAAAAATATGTATTCTAGCAACACCAAATCCAATAGTTAGATAGGACAACAACTTGACAAAATATTTCCACAAAATAAGATGACTTTCATCCAAGTAAAAATGAGGATGAAATTCAAGTTTCAAGCTGTTAGTTGTTCAAAAATTGGATGTTGGAGTGCTTCAAGGGTAAACTTAGCATTTGCTCTTGCCTCAGTAGGAATTTTACTTTTGAATGCCCAAGGCACCAAATTTGGGTGTCAACAATACTTTGTAGTTAAATAAAACCTAATGAAGTTGCTATTTTTAGTAGTTTATATTTTTGAATTTTTTTTTGTGAGGTCTTGTTTCAGCATCAAAAATCCGATCATAGAAATGATTGATTATGATTTTCCTATTCAAGATTTTGTGCAAGGGTGTCCATGACAATCTTGACTTTCAATAGCATTGAAGGCTCTTGGAAATGAGCCTCAAATACACTAGATCTTGGAGAAAAAATCACATTAGAAATTCATTTAAAAATATCTTAGAGTAGATTTGGGAAGCCATAAATTGATTGAAGTTAGGCATGTTAGGCCCTTTGTTCTCATATTTTTTTAGTGACAATCTTTTTAGATTTGATATGTGAAAATAGGGTTGAAGGACTTCAAATTACTTTTGTAGTTTTAACACCTTCATGATCAAACATTATAATATTTCAATTTATAAATGATGTTGTTGTGGTTTCTTTTCCTATGTGATCCCCAATATGTCTAGTTTGAATTTATATGGTTATAGTTAAAAGAAATTGATGCAATTTATTAAAATGTTGGCTTTTTGTTCAATTTAGAAATTCTTAGAAGCTCAAAAATGGCCTTGGGCATTTTGGAGTTAAGCTTAATATTTTCAAATACTATCGGCAACAATGAAATTGCCGTGGTAGCAGTGGTGGTTCATGGATCACCCCTAAAGTAAATCCATGTGGACATGTAGCAACAAGATCATTTAATTATTTCCCATACTTCTGGAAAAATATCAGTCTTGTTTGGATAGATGCATCTGATTGTTTTTAACCCCTGTGCATCACGAACTGAAACACTGGTTTCGAGCAGCTTTCAGGCATCTTTCAGAAACGAAATAATGGGAAGTGTGATCGCTTGCTACAAATTTCACCGTTAAAGTTCGATGGGGACTTCCTCACGAGTCAAAATTTCCAATTTGTAAGGCAATCCATTGTGTAGATTTATAGATTAGAAAGATTGATCAACCTGGCATCCGTTGAAGCAACTCGATTCCTTGGCATCCGTTGAAGCATGTTCACTCTTCGAGGCCTTCTACAAGCCGAAGTGTGAATCAGATACAAATGCGCTTCGAGTATGATGTTCTACTTGCCAAGGAGAATCACAGAAAACAATTATTTTGGCAAAAGTCCCAAAATTGAGAGGTTTGTGATGCCTCGAACTTGCAAGATTCAAGGAGGGGCTTGTCTGGAAGCCACATACAGTCGTCAGAGGGTCATCCTAGTGCCGGTCTTCAAAAATCAATCTTGTGCTTCGGACATGGACAACTATAACCGTCGGGGGGGGGGGGGGGGGCAGTGCTTGGCTGAGCTATGACGTTGCACGATTTATTTTAGTAAACCTCCCACAATGTGTCAAATTACTAGGGTATATGCAATGCATACACAAATGAATGCTCCGTCATAACAATGATGCAAACAGACAAATTCAAAAATCTATCACTGGAATATATATATCGGAGAATCAGTCCAAACATTCGAAACAAGTTCAGCGTGCCTGAAACGGACTCCAACAGCAAAGTCCATAGCAATAACACTCCTACAAGAGACTACGAAGACCTACAAGTTTGAAAACAAAATGGACAATCCCATTCACGAAGTCATGTTCCAACCTCACTGGATCTCTTCTCCCTGTAGTTTGTCAAGCAATACCTAAACTAAGACGCTACACCTGCTTCTCCAAAAAACGAACTAAAACTCTACACTGACTAAGGCAAAAGACTTCTTGTATAGCCACATTCGCAAACCAACACATCGTGAAAAGCTCTAGCGGCAGTCTTCACGGTAAGCCATCATCGAGGAGGATGCTGTAGTCACTTTCAGTTGTAGTGGGGTCGCTGTCCAATGACATTTGGAGGCTGCTAACTTTGAAGCTACACCGCTCTGCCAAGCTCCGTGCTACTCGAATAGCGCCAGGTAGGCACTGTATAGGGCAGCTACTCTGGGCGCCAGGTGACCAGGTGACCGCAAGTAATAAATTCTCATCAACCAATATGGAGAATAAGAAGAAACTACAATTAGTTACATTGAGGCTATTCTCATGGCCCACTTCCGACTGCTGTGAATGGTCACATAGTACGACTTGTGGCACATAAAAATAAGCTCACAAAGCTTGACAGTAACTTCGTTGCTTCTGCCCACATTGTACGCATTGCATAGCTAGTGTTTGGTGAGATTTGGGGAGGTGCACAATGTTTGGGTTTTGACCATCAACATGAACAGTTCTTGGAAGAAGACACTGTGGCTCTATCAAGGCTTGGGCGACCGTATAGTAGAATTGTTTCCCACGACACAATCTCTCTAGGCTCTCCAACATGTGCTCCCTGTACAATACCCACATATTCTGAAGACTAGAGCCTAACACAAAAAAAAACCCTTTATGCCACCATTTGTGACCATGAAATTGACAAGTGTAGTCTCTATGCATCTAATCTACCAAGTCAACTCCCCACATATTCTTTGAATACTCAAGCTGTTGTGGGGTAGTTTCCACGTTCACATGATCCATTGCTTGTAAGTGATTGGTTCGAGTGCCATAGGGTCTGCACTAGTGCTCAAAAACATAACTAATTTCAAGTCAAACTACGCGGTTGTTGCCATCTACTGATCCTGATGAATGAGCCAGAAAAGAGTTGAACAAGGATGTTCACCCTTTTTCAACCCATGGATGTTTGCCCCAACAAATCAAAAACACGACAAACACGACATGAATTTTATCCCTCGTCCACCTAATAAGGTCAAACTTCCTTTTGACTTTTTAACGAAAATTTTGGCTTCTTTGTTAACCACATGGCTTCCATGTGGCTCGAGAATTCATATAGGTCTGGGCGACTTTGAGTATAGGATGAGTGTGGGCGACCTTAGGTGCATTTAGAAGGCAAGTGCGGGTGGCATGGTGCACAAGAACCCATACTTGCAATTGTCCTATACAAGCACTTGAAGTTGTCCTAAACTTATAGTTGCCCTATACAAGCACCTGTGGTCATCCCTAAATTTGCAGTTGTCCAATGTTTTGGACCTACAGACGTCCAATGCTTTGGATCTACGGTCGCCCCACCCTCACACATGGTTATGCCACCAATTGTCGCATTGTATATGTGTACACTATGTATAAATTTATATTTGTTGTTAAAATAGAGGGGATTTTTTGGGAGCCTAATCCATATGGATGGACTCTACTTTTTTTTACCTCTATTAGATAACTATGTAGCATTAGTTTGCTTATTTCTATACTTAAAGACATTTTGAGACTTTAGTTTGTGTTTGAAGTTGCCTAAAAGAAAGTTGAAGTTTATTTTACTTTTCTTTTGATTTTTTTTTAAAGTCCATATAAGAAATAAGGATAGAATTATGGAAAAAGGGAAAAAGCCAATAGTTGAACTTAAGTCCATGTAATACTTTAGAAGCAAAAACTTCACTTGTTTAAGAGGATGGTATGAAAGATAAAGGGCAGTTAAGGTAGAGGGTCTAGGGATTTCTTTCCTCATGGTTAGTTTTGGGAGAATTGAGACTTGAGAGGGGATTGCACGTTATATATGGAGAATTTTGTGATGAAATTTTGTGAAGTTGTTTATCTTGTTTTTGTGATTCCGAAATGCTATTACTCATTTAATTTGGAGTTAGGGTTAAAAAGTTATGGATTTAAAAGTAGAATAATGATGAGTTGCCTTTAAGTTGAAAAAAGTCAACTTTGAACAACTATAAAAGTCGGACAATATCTTAATTTGAGTTGAAATTTATAGGGTTTGTAGATAATTGTGTTATCTTTTAAAAAAAATATTATACTCTTAATTTGGAGCTTTGAAGCGGCTGTAACACTCTTATTAATGTTGGGTACTTCTTCAAAGAAAATTTATGTGGTTTATGTGAGCATGTTGTACTTTACATAGCCTATATGCTATTATATGGGAGTTTTATGAGCATTTATATGTACAAAGAAACTTAAACTTGAGGTCCTTCATTTTCTAGGCCAAATCTAGTTGCAACTAGATTCCCCGTGTTTTCCCAAGGCAAGGCCTCTCTACTCGACACCGTAGTCACCCACGTAGGATTGCACGTAGGTTTAGGCAGAAAATTTTGAAAATTTAGGTGACCTTGAATAGGATGACTACAGGTCCATTGTATATAACCGACACTTGTCATATATGACATGCGACGTTAGACAGACAACTTGACACCAAAATCCGAAAATGTGTTTAAGAAAACAACTCTGTTTCAACCCACACAATAAAAAAGGTACCCCAACTCAAGGTCTTTTCAATGTTCCTATGGCATACGTACCTAAATCCAAGAGTTTCTCAAACAATGATGGTAATGTAAAAAAGTAGTTAACCACAATGACATGTTTTCAGTACTCAAGGCCGTTAATGAGGTCCAACACGACATACTCACTCTGACCAATGTCTGCGACCTATCATTCTGTAAAGAGTTGTTATCTACCACATGAAGGCACCTCAACAATACTTGGCGCACATATTTCATTACCTTTGGGATGATAGGACACCTCTAAAATGGATCCTTGATCCAATAATCCCTAATGGATAGCTATTTGATAGCTATGAGGATGACACATCCAACCAGGCTTACATCTCAGTAGAATAAGTATCAAACCAGCCGTCGCGGCCATTTGTCTTGTGAAGGTATTTGCCATTTGTCTTGTCTTGTGAAGGTATTTGAAAGAAGGTTACACAACATATCTATTAGTTTCAACTACTAAGTAGCCTAGATGATATCCCTATCATAAAAAAGGTCAAATAAATGAAGCAAGGTTGGGTTGCTCGTGTGAATCTCTCTTTTGTACCAGGCTTAGGATCTGTAAAACTACTGCAATCACCAGCTAAGGTGCGACTACTGCAACCCCAGTCGTCGTTATCATACTTGGCTTGAATGTAATCAATCGATACACTAGCATCAACCATATAGAAATGGCAATAAAAATTCAGGTCTAGGGTCTCATGTGCTGATAAGTGTACATCACCCTCATCATCGAATTCAAAATCAAGGTTGCAATCGTCCAAATTGTTACTTGTGAAATCCTGGAATTCTACCATCCAACTAAAATCAATGGAGTCATTCGTGAAGCCATCCCAATGCGTGAAGGGGATGTGAATTTGCGATGCATGTCCAACCACCATATGAGCTTTGTGATCATCTACCCATGGCTAGGTTTGTCATAGCATAGAAACTTCCTCCAACACCATTGGTGTTGGTGCAGTCTTCAATTGCTCCTTCCAACCTCCAATGCTATCGTCGTACATTGGATATTGTGGTGGTGTACAACATTCGTGCCAAATGTATCCTTCCACTAATGACACCATGCAATCTAAAGAGTGGCAGTCACTTACAACTACTTTACACCAACCAATTGGAGGTTGGAAGTCCACACCAAACCATTACACATCCTCCTCCTACCACACTTGCTCCACATTGACAAGGTTTTTATATGGTCCCATTGTCCAGTGTCATAGCCAAGGATTTCTAAATCAACCCACACATTTTGGGAAAGTTGAGTCTCAAACTACCCGTAGATTTATCCTAGTATACACGGCACTGTAGTGGGTGGATGTTGTCCAGTCTTGGTGCTTCCTTCCATGAATCTAGGAGCCATAAATGATGTGCCAACATGCCCTACACTTCCACTTCTTGATGACGCAATTTGTCCCCGACATGGCCTACAAGTTCCAATGGTTGTACCTCAGGTGACCCTATATTCGTCACACTATGGAGCCAATCATAGACAAAGGCTACATTTTCAAATTGATCGACCAAATTTATTGCCAATTTGCCTCCCAAATTGTTTGATTGATGTGTTCGTGAGGTGGTGAAGTCAAGGTTGCTTCCATCATGTCCAAATTCAAGATTGCGTATTGCATCCCGACGGCCCCCGATGACAAACCAGCTCCATGACACCCACATTAGGACTCATTGTGGAATGCAAGTCCCATACTTGGACTACCAAGTTGTGACAAATATGTTGTTGGCCGCTTTTTCAGAATTGAAAGTGTATGGTGATTCATTGAAATAGATGGCATCGACCATCTCGAAGGAGTGTTGCTACCCCTTAGTTCACCTCGCCCTATTCCATGACATTTGTCATGCGGGCATCCTCGTTGCCCCACGTTTTGCCAAAGAATGGGCTCCAATTCATCACCTCCCATGGTTGCCACTATTGTATGTGCATTGTGCCCTCCACGCCTCCCTCCCTGACGTCCACCTCTCCTTCCTTCTTGGAGTCCCCCCTTGCTAAAATTTTCAGGAATTAGGGTTGGACCGCGCCCTAGACTCTGAATCGCTCCTAGTGTTGCTACCCTCTGGAATGCATCGCTTCTTTCTCCCTGTGCAGATTCCCCCAATTGGAGTAGCTTAGAGATGCTAAGAGGTGGGAATAGTAGCGGTGCTCCTCCTTATGCACTAAAGAACGCATGGCCAATTCGGCCCTCTCTAAGGGTGGCTATGCCTTCAATCATTATTGGGCCTTCTTATGTGCCTCGTTCTTCATCTTGAGGAGCTTCTGGCCACCACCACTCAAACAAAAAGTTGTCAATGTCGAAGGGGACTCTTTGTGGATCACCCTTCTCAAATCTCTCTTGCCATCGTAGGAGCCTACCAACTTGTCTTCAAAACAAATACCTCCAAATCTTAGGTTGAGGCACCCCTATTGGCCACCAATGATTCACCCAAGGCATTGGAAGACTAAGGAGGAATTCTTCATTCAAACACAAATTTGCTAATAGTCCTCACAACTTGGATCCTTGTTTCCCTCTCGTGGTATACCGAGCTAAATAATCGCTCCGTCATTTGAGTGACTTAGTCAGGAGACGTCCTTGCAGCAGCCTCACCCCTCAATGCCATTGCACCCGTAGCTCGCACGGTGTCCTTGATTCTAGAGTTCATTCACTACAAAAAGTGGGGTGCAAGTGGGAAGCCTAAACCCTAATGCAAAGCAGCCAAAATTATCCCTAACATCATTTGCTACTGCCTTCCACTAACAAATTGTTGCTATTTGCATCCACCTCTGTTTAGGGTTCAGGACAAACGAACTACTACAGGACGGTGGTAGTGAGTGCGCGTTGTGGAAGACCCCAAGAGGGAAGACAACAACAAAGGATCCGAGGTCTTGCATGCCTCAACGGTCTGTCGCTGGCCATATCCGGTAACAGGCCGAATTCTGGACTGCTCCTGCATCAAGTTTGTGTACAGTATTCGTGCAAAGTGCAATTATGTTCCGATCAAGAAAATCGCTAGTCGGGATTCGGGTGTAATTTCCGTCCTAATACAGCTGAATTCTTCATAGGAACCAAGTGCAATCGAAATCCACGCCCAAATTTCACCAAATTTTTATTTATTCTGAGGGTCTAAAAAACATCAATATATGCATAGAAAATTGTATTGAAAAATATGGAGAATTGAATGAACACTAAAAATGCCATCAAGTTCACAAAGTAGGTTTTGGATTAAGATTACTTGAAATTTACATACATTCATTTTTTTAAAACACATTTATTACTTGAGAGTTGATGATGAAGTTTTGGTAATGTAAGTATTTAAACTTCTAGACAAGAGCTATCCACGGTTTAGGCTTTACAACATAAGGACCCACAAACATTGTGATGAAATTGTAGAGCCCTATGCCACTCAACTTCAAAAATTCATAACTAATTCCACAAAGCTCCAAAACATATGAACTTACTTAGATTCCAATTTCATTTGTCTTCTAAGAAAAATTTACTCAAAAATATTTCAAGAAGTTTCACCTCCCCAAATTCAGTTTCAGCTTTTAAATGGGTGCATTACGGACCTTATACCACTATTAATGCAATCACTATTGTTACAACTTATTAGGAGAGAAGGCTTTGCATTCAGAAACATCTGTAGTCTCACTGGAAAAGTCTGAGCAAGTGCAAATGTAGTTGTCATAACAAAAGGCTTCACCTATACTATTCACAAGAAGTTAAAGGCAGATCATCCAAACCTAGAGGCAAACCACAGTATTCCTGATTCCATCAAAAAACATCGAAGGAGATGCCGACGACAGACATGAACCCAAGATAATGAGTTTCAAAGCAGCTTTGAGATTTGCCATAAGACATTAAAAAAGTCGGGACCATACGGGAAATTGATCAGTTTTTGTTTTAGATTGCCAATCCCACAGTAAGGAACAAACAAGCGACTGCACCACAATATGCTGTGTCAAGGAAAAGGGATTCCACGATAGGCAATAAATAATTTAGTGACATACATGCTTCTGATTTCAAGAGCAACGCAGCGACTCTAGAGTTCTACGGATTCTAAACTTCCACTCCGACCTCAATGTGGCCGTATAAATCGTATCATCAGTTTCCAACGGCAAACAACAGACAACGTCAAGTTGTCAACCTCGCGGACACTGAGGACACGAACACAGCTTACCAGCAATTTGAAAAAATGGAATAGAAGCATCCGCCGGACACTTCAATTCGAGAGTTGCCAGGCACTTTCTAAATTGATCTGCTGAAGGGGATAAATTGGCTCGGTGACCTGTTACATGCTCTATGATTGACAGAATAACTCAAATTGAATGCTATTCTAGCCTCACAAATCAGAGGCAGACACTGTGTACTTAAATTCATTGCACATGATACAACCAATTCGCTTAATCTGATGATGTTGAGTTGACAGCATTGATCTCCCCAACCCAGTAAGTCTTGACACAGACCATCACCTTCTCCTTGACATATGGGCCATCCTCGTGGTCTGCTAATCGGCATTCCCAACGCATTCCTTGAGTGATGGCCATCACCTTCGTCAAAACATCAACTTCATCGCGGATCAACACTGCACCCTCGGGACGCAGAATCCGGTCCATCTCCAGAAGCACGTAGGTGATATCACACCTGCAAGAATCCCATGTTCAACAATTTACATCCAATTTCAGGACAACCACTTTTAGAATATACCTATGATACTAGAATCCATCTTCACGCATAAATACCACAAGGGCGGATGATCCTGAGAGTGCCAGGGACAATGAACGACGACGTCATCAACATTGTTCACGATGCCAAGCACAAGAGAGAACTGACAAATGTGAAGCATACCTGTCCTGGTACATGCTGAACACGCTGTCGGCATGAATGAGGTCGTAGGTTCGTGGGTACGTAGAGAATGCCTCGCACCTGAAGCCAATTCCACTCAGTTTGTCAGTCCATCACCAGCAGAACTTGCATAACCTCGACTCGCATAGAGGTGAGACGACGCTTCTAAAAGGAGGACTCCAGGGTCAATTGTGAAATAACACCATAAGCGTACAGTACTCAGCGAATAGTAGTCGAATGAGAAGGGAATATCATACACTCAGGTCTACCAAAACAAGGCTTGGCCTCTTTCTTAGTAGAAAGCTAAACTAGATCACAGTAAATGCGTAATTACCTTCACAGCAATCACAACTCCGAGCAACTCAATGACTGCAAAGCCCTCCAGGAGAAGACAGTGAACAGTGCAAGAAGCTTTGCATCAAAAGAGAAAGGAAGCGTACCAGTTTTGATAGGTTCCAATAAAACCACGCTCATATATGACACCCAATGTGTCGACCTTAGCTTCAGCGGGCATTACGTTCATCACCCACACAGGTTCGTTGACAAGAGCAGCAGCAAAGCCTCCGAGACCTGCATTCATATCCATAATATTCCTGAACCGACCATTAGTAAGTGGAGGAATCAGATGAGCTTTGTAGTATGTGACCCGCTTCTCCCACAGCTTGGAGTCCTCTTTGAACTTCTCAGCCGTCATAAGCGGAACACTCCCACTAGCGATCCTGGGGGGAATGGCATTCGCACGGGCAGGGAACTTCGCCAATTCACCGCCAGCGACCTCATTTTTGCTCTTAACTTCAGGAAGAGGAGTGATGCAAGCCTCCAACTTGCGATACCTGCACAAATGTAGAGGTATAAGAATCACTAGCCACATCCATCTCAGAGATTCTACAATGAGAATTGTTATCTTCCTGTGCTCTCATGCAAGGTCGGAACGCCAACATTCGTCAAGTTATGATGATTTCATTCCGTTCAAGCTTTATGAATCCATTCTCTTTAAGCCACGAAAAATAGATTAGTCCTACTACTCTACCAACATGACGGAGGAACGAGAATTCAACTCACCACGCATGATCAGGGTGCTCCAAACTGCTGCAGATGCGAGGAAGGAGTTCGGTATTCTTCTTATGAAAAGCTATGCACTCCAAATGATTCAGAGGCTTCTGCCAGATGGCCAGATTATCTTTCTCCACCAGCTTCTTCCAGCACAGACGATGAGCAGCGTCCTCAATTTCGTCCTGCTCCGCCTCCAAATCCTCCTGGGTCCGCTCCCAACCCTTGTAGTATTTTTTCCAGTTAATGGGAGGACCGGACAGAATCCAATAACCACCAGGTCTCAGAACACGGTCCACCTCAATTAGGTACATGTTATCTGCACACATACCCCATCACTTTCAGAGAGGCGTCATAGCACGATACTTTAGAAGGCGGACGAAACAGTTGACAACATCATACCAGTTAGCTATTCCATGAGAAAAGCGCAAGTCTACCAAGTATTGATATTGAAATACTGAAAGTAAAAAGAGTTTCGCCCACGGATGCTTAATAGAATAGAACACAAACTAGCATACTTCGAATCTTGGGAAGCAAACACTTGATCTAAGGACACAAGCAGGGCAGCCTAACGTCAACAATGTTATCATACAAGAGCTCTGTGAAGGAACACGAACACACTTCTGAATGTCCCGGAACATGGCACAGGAAATAAGTCTGAAAATAAAATCTAGGGTAAGAATGTAGCAATCAAACCTCCTGTAAACCGTACAGGGGCACCCCACTGCGGACGCGTCTTCGTGGATACATTTGTATCAAATCTAGGAGTACATGAGTGCAAATATTACAAACTTAAATCTACATACATTCTACAGTCAGTGGGTGTCGCTGCTGCTTACCCCCTTTGCCCCAAGGAATAAGGCAGCGAGAGCAATGTGCCATGTCGAATGACCGCGCCGGGTAGGGCATCCGAATCGTGGCCATGATTCCAAGAATGGCAGGTACTCCTCTTTCTAGAGCAAATTGGACTTGAGAGATGTGATTATCTCGTGGTGCGAACGACATGGCCAGGATGTTCTTCTTCAGCAAATACGCTCCCCAACTGGCCACCTGTTGCAGAGAGTGAATGAGAAAACGGATTTGCTTGAGGTTCCCGACAAACTATGGGCTCTTCAGATGCAGCAAGCGAGAGAGTTCGAAAGAGCAGTAATGCTAGAAGCAGACGAAGTACTTACCCCGCAGCCAGTATCAATGGCTGTGCGAATGGATCCATCATCCAAGGGAATGAGAGCAGCAATGTCCGAAATGTACTTGTCCGCGCCCCCCGCAGAGAACGTTCCTCCGCCAGGGAAGTAGAGCTTTTCACCACGAAACTGCACCCACTTCTGAATGGCCTTCTCCACCGTAAGCTCTTTGTGAGGAGTGTTGGCGAACCATGCATAGTCGCGGCTCTGAGGCCACCGGAAGGGATTCTTGTACCCTGGAGGGGCTGGAATCAAGCATTTCAGAAGCTCACTCTTGGGTGGACAATGACGCTCACGGTAGATCAACTTCTCTCGGGGGAATGTGAGCGCACGCTTCGGGTCTTCACAGGGCGTGTACTCGCTGTACTTCATGTCGCAAGCAGGAAATTGCTCAACTTTGAGTCCATCGTTAGTTGTGCTTGATAACCCGTGATGTGCCCCAAAATCAAGTGCCGAAGTCACACAGGGCTCTCCAGCCTTGCCGCCCACCGCCACGAGAGAACCGCCGCTTTGCCACGAACCCAAAGTGTAGAAAAAGCAGCAAAGCCCGGCTACAACGAACAACCAAGTTACACGACGCCTCCTTCCATTGTCGAAGTTCGCGATCTTCGGAGATCCCATCGTGAATCCTGCCACAAGTAAGTCGAAGTGTACGATGTTACCGAGGCAAAAGCAGATCGACATAGACAATCAACATAGACGATCAATCTGATATTGAAAGATCCATTTCACCGTGAAGAAACCAGCAATCCTGATCGAGCTGGTTTCGGCATAAATCCAGCCAACACAGCCCCTTGCTGCAACAGAATGGGGAACGCCCACCATACCTGCCCACAATTCTAAACTAAGATGGAAAGCGATCATGTCCATAGGGCGAAGATTGTGACAACCCTAAACAACCACACCCACAACACGACAGAGATTTTCACGGTTCTCATACTAGTCGAATTCTCTATCAGAACACGATCTTGTTTAAAAACAACAAGTGGATCTGAACGAGAAATGTACATAGGAAGCATGACGATTTACAGCGACCCCTCTCAAAAACTTGAGCGATCAGAAATCCTTTCTGTATCTCATTCGAGATGAGACTTCGATACAGAACAGATCTAGCTTCCGCAAGAGTAATCACAGCACACCCAACTCCCATCTCTCAAATGAGCTTCGAAAATCCATCTGCAACTCGAAAATATCGCCTGAATCCCACGAAAAACCCACAGCAACACGGTGCTCCTGGATCAAGCTTCAAAATCAAACACAAAACGGCCTTCGCAAGGAACAATATCGTCGAGCCCGGGTAGATCTCTACCAGTAAGGCTCGGAAATGGCAACCCCAAATCACTCTCGATAAATCAGGGAGGTGAAGTTCCCATAGGAAGAATGATGAACCCGAATCGCATCAAGACATCCAAAATGGGGGAACACGCCAGCCAATCTCAGGTGCCTTCGTTCGGAGAAACCACCATGAATCGCCCCAGGGACACCAAGCGAACACAGAGGCGAAGGAAATGACAGAGATCCAAGGGCCCGGAATGCCGGCAACAGGGGAAGAGCAGCAATGCAACAAGGATTTATACTATAAAATAGTGAGACACGACACTGTAGCACACGCAGGCGCTAGAAATAGGAATAAGCGAAAGCACAAAGCAGAGTAAGCTCCAACACTCACTCTTGAATCCGCCCGAGAGAGCAAGAGCGCTTGCAAGAGCTCGCCGCCAAAGTAAGCTTACAGGATGAGGAAGCAACAAGACTTACCAGAGAGGCAGACGATGGCTGCTAGCAAAGTGTCCCGTGATCACACATGAAGGCCCTGGCGCAGGGATCGCAAGCGTGCACCGGCGCAGCTGAAACAGGCGAGCACAAGCATAGAGAAAGAGAAGAGAAGGGAGACTGACAAAAGGAACAAGGCAACGCGGAAACAGAGCGAAAGTAGCGCGCTTCGTCGTCGTCGTCGACTTTCGTTCGTCGTTTTCATCTTTAGGGCGTCGTCTTTAGGGCGTCGGCGCCTTGACGGTGTCGCCGGGGACGCTTTCTTCCGTTCGTCCGTCTGTACTGTACCGACGGAGGTTCGAGATTCCGGCTTTTGCCGGATGGTCCATCTACAATCAGTGAGCCCATTCATCCACTTTGGGTCATTTGTTTCCACATTCATCTGTTTTCGGGGATTTCATCCAGACCTGGCACTGGTCCCCAGTTATCATTTCAGGACGACTTCAGATGCGAAGGCGCAAGTGCAGCAATGTCGTTTAGTTCCAAGCATACCGGTATCATAACGTGAACGGTGCTCAGGTGACAGTCACTTATTGGATAAGGAGAGGTATGTCTTTTCCACAACACATGGGCGTCAACATAATGGCGTCCTTCTCCGGAGCATTATTGAACAAGATTCAATTCCAAAGGCTTGAAAGTTCAACCTGAGCTTAACCCCTAAAAGTCCAAGGCCTTTTTGGATTCAAAAACAATGTTGCTTTTGAAGTGTTGTAGATCTAAATGTCACTAACGTATAGAAATCTCAACCATACAATCTTACAGTGTATGAATCTTATGGTGTATTTGTTGTAGATGACGTGATTCAAATTTGGAGTCATTTGACCACAAAGATTGCAAGATTTTAATGTTTTAGTGTTGAAAAAGGATGCTGAAATTTTCCTGGCAATACATTTTAAGGTGGAATTCAGTTTCTAAACCTACTCAAATGAAATAACTTGAAACTATGAAGCGATTCAAAATTGGCATGCAAACACATTGGTGAAAGAAAAGATCATTCAATTAACTCATTATGCCTGCAAAATGGCTTTGAAATGATAACAAAAAAATAGCAAGAAAAGTTGCAAAAAACAGATATGAGGTTGAGCCTCCTTCTACTAAATTGCTTTTCTAATCAATCATAACTTCTTGGATTGATATGAAAATTTTGGCCGTAAAAACTAGACTAGTATGCACAACTTTTCCAAAGAGAATTTTTGAAAATAGACATTGTATGTAGAAGAAACAAGCTGCCTAAGTTCACTATTATTTTTTAGTCAATTCCTAGACCTTTTTTTAGTCGTTTCCTAGTCGTTTTCAAAGACATTTTCCAATTGTTTTATATCAATTATGCTATATCAACTATCAAGAGTACCATTACGTTAGACATACAAGACTTATAAGTTATTGCACTCTAATGTAATCAATTTTATTAATAGAATTCTAAGATTTTTACAATCGCTAGATTTCTACATTATACAGATTTCTATAATTTGTAGATTTTTACAACTTGTAGATTTCTACATTCTATAGAAATCTAAAATATTTAAAATCCAAGAAATTTTAAAACCTATAAAATCGTAAAGTTTTTTAAACAAGTGAAATTTTTTAAGTACAATAATTCAGGTTTTTGAAAACTAAAAAAGAAACTAGATCTTTAATTATAAAAGTCTACAAATCATTGAGATTACAATTTACAAATCTACAAATCATAGATAAGTTGCAAATGAGTCACAATCAAAATGCATTGTCACAAGGAAGTCACAAATGAATCACAAGGAAGTCACAGTGAAGTCACAAATGAGTCATAAAGAAGTTGCAATGAAGTTGTACATGAGTCATAATGAAGTTATAGATAAATTGCAATGAAATTATAAATAAATTGCAATGAAATCAAAGATGAGTTGCAAATGAGTCATATATTAGTCACAATTGAATTGCCAACTCGTTACACAATTCATCAATTAAGTGACCAACCTCATATAATGGCTGCAAATACCACATAAGCAACTACATTATAAAAATTCAACGACAAAGTTCCAAGTAGGTTGTTGTGAGTTGTTAGTACAATTCCATATGCAACTTGTCCACAATGATTGTAGGTCTCCAAATTCTCACCAATCGCAAATGTTTAATGCAACCCAAAAATCACTTGTTCTTCATAGTCGCAAAATCCCTCATTGTTTACTAATAACTTAGTAAACATTCTTTTTGTGCTAGTAAATTGTCTTCCATCAACAATTCAATAGTTCCAACTAGATTAACCATATCTAATGAAATGGGACACCTCTTAGGAGCCATCAAGTCTGTCTCTCTACTATAGTGCTAATGAAGCCATGAAGGCACTCGTTGTGTCTACTACCTCCCATCATATTCTTGCAACTTTGCGTAATACAACTTTCCAACCAGGTCTTTCTTTGTCATTTGAGAAAAAAACTTGTATGGCATGGCTAGGAAAAATGAAGAGTTTAGTCATGCAAGGTAGTTTATATTTGAAGTTAACCATGAAGAATCCAAAGTTGTCTCAAGCGTACATTGGATTTCTATGATTGTATTGGGTCTTCAACCACTCACACTACAATAGAATGATTTGCATTTATAATGCACCGTAATCTAGCTCTAATATGTCCTTTAGGACTCTGACATAGTTCACTAATCATTTATGAGCAAGATTAAATGGTAAGTGAAAAACCAATGCTACCCCACTGTTGTAGTTCACTAATTGTGTTGTACTCTCATCCTCTACTCAAAAATGGTTATTGAATGCGACCATGCGTGGCTCTCTATGACGACCTTCTATTGAACAATTAACAATCCATGTCCTTTTGGTTCCTTAAGGCCAATTCAAAATAGCAAACAATGCTCGGAATCCAATTTGCCAATGCAAGTGTTCTTGAATTCACAAGTTCTAAGGTCATCCATTTCTTGTATCCACATAGAACTTCCATAAGACAATTTTACTTGAAACTAACACATGTGTGTTTAATCAAGAATACAATTCACTTAGTTATTATATAGCATGCATACATATAGCCTAGATACATGTATTGACTTCAAAATCACTCCAATGCAGTGATTAACAAGTTGCATTACAATTATGTGATGCTTTTGACTAGGATATCACTTAGATATATTTTCTTTGATACTATAAAGTGGAAGATGAACACACCATCTAACAATATTACAATATATGTAATTTTCTAACGCGATACAATGGTTTGACACATATAGGGATCATGCATAACCACTCACGAGTGCAAATTTTGTATAACTACAGCACACAACATATATTAGTGCACTACATCGTGTAGTTGAAGACTCATTACGTATGGCCTCCTTGCACCTTGCAAAACTTCCTCAATGTTGTCATACTCTTTGTCTTTGTCCTACACATGTCTTTGAATGGACTCAAATTTGTACATGTACTTTGTAATAAAGTTGATGCATTCATCCTTCAAGTATTCCTCTACCATACAAGCTTTACGCCATGCCATATTTTGCACATGGTTTTCCAACAATTTCATGTAGTACTCCACTAGATACATCTACCTTGCACTAATCCAGCCACACAAGTCCAACTTCTTCATAAGATAGTAGGGGAGACATGTCATAATGTCAAAAAACAAAGATGGGAATTTAATCACCAACCAGGCTATGTTTTCTGCAACATTAGCTTCCAACAATGAAAAATTTGTTGGATTGTAAACCTTTGTGCATAGACACGGGAATACCTTGTACATCCTCATGAATACCATGTATGAGCATTTATTTACCCACCCTTGGTAAATACACAAGTACAACCAAGTTCTTGTGTTTAGGGTTGATTTTTGTCCTAATGGGTGCCTAATGTCAATCCATTGTGCCTTCCAAGTGATGGATCTTTTGTAAGTTCCTAAAGTTATACAAATTTACAAAGAAATCACCAAAACTAAGCTAATTGCAAAAATAATTAATTCAAACCATCCTAATTCCTTTGGCTGCTATGATTTTTTAATAAAAGTAGTCACATTCTAAATTCATCAGTTCTAAATAATAGAAGATTTCATGT
This sequence comes from Climacium dendroides, assembly GCA_950106755.1. Lineage (NCBI taxonomy): Eukaryota > Viridiplantae > Streptophyta > Bryopsida > Hypnales > Climaciaceae > Climacium > Climacium dendroides. The sequence continues at coordinate 5,923,919 of OX467084.1, read as the reverse complement.
CATTCCTAAAAATATAAGACTTGATGTGATTTGACCTTCCTATCAAAAGTTATCAATTAATGAAGTTTGATTGCTAATTAGTGTTTTAAACTTCATCCACTAATTACTATTAACTTACAATTCAAAAGTAAAATTTACTTGCACTTATGGTTTCTACTTTCTAAGTTTTCATCCTTGTTCCTCTCGGATTCACTTTGCTAAATTTCATCCATTCTACTCTCAAAACTTCATCCACCTATATCTTTCTCAATTTAACTCTAAATTCTATGTATCTTATGTTTTCCGAAACCTCTGGGCCTACTCTACAAGTTTTCAAATAAAAAGTCTAGAATAAATCTAATATTAACACTTTGACTTGAACTTGTAATTCGGCTAAGAATTAAAAATAACTAATCAAAAAAATTAAAAGAGAAAATGGAATAATTAGCAACTTACCTTCGATTGGGTCTCATCTATAAGGTGGTCAAATATGCCCTCAAATTCTATATCCTTTGCCATGGTTGGTTTTGTCTTGTATTTTTGCTCACTACTAGAAAGTATGAAGTTAATACAAGTTTTGGAAGTTTAGACTTCCAACTGCCTTCTTTTTTTCTTTTCTACTTCTTCCTTTTCTTCTTACACCTATTTTCCTTCCATTATTTTATTCTAATGGTTGACTTTGGTTGGAATCCTACTCTAAGTTATGATTCTTTTGATCAACTACAATAATTTTGTCTAAGTTTTACTTTTGTTGGTACCAAGTTTGGATACCCCAAAATCAGTTCAACAAGGAGAGTTTGGACTATAGCAAGCAATTGGGTAGTACCCTAGTTCAAGCAACCCGATCATACCCAGTTCAATTAACCCGATCATACCCAGTTCAATTCAAGCAACCCAATCATACCTCCTCCTTAATTGGTCTCACCACGTGGCCGCCGATAGTTGGTTGGGATTCCAATGATGGGTAGTAACATGGTACTACCGTATGGCAGGTTGATCGGACCTAGCCGCAATTGATCCCTTGTTTAGGCCCTTGGTTGCTCTTTTGTTTTAGACCTTAGTGCTCTTTTGTTTTAGACCCAATTGGTTCTTTTATCTAGACCCAACTACTCTTGACTAATGTGGAATTCTTTCTAATACTAATCTATCATATATTTGGACTTTGGACACCAAGGTTGTCTTTTCAAATATTTAAATTTGGGAACAATTACAATGGTATGACTTGAATGGCTAGGTACTAATTTTAAAATACTAATGTAAATCACTACCTTGGAGTTGTGATTTCTTTTGGATGTTGTGTCTATACTTCATGGGGTGTTTGTCACTAGACTTTGGAAACTAAATTTGGTCTTCAAAAATTATATTTTTGAAACTAAACTTGATAGACTAGTAGAGACTTCAATTATCCCCTAAATGCACTATTTTTTAGGATTTTTGTCTAAGATCAATACAAATTCAAAGCTCTCCCATCTTGGAGTGTTTTGAAAAAATCCTAATAGTTCTAAAACTCTAGAAGCCAAAGCTTTGTTGTCTTAGTTGTTTTTTTGACAAGATGCTAACACTCCAAAAATTCTAGAAGGCAAAGCTTTGCCATCATAGGGGAAACAAGAAATGAGAGAACAAGGCTTAAACAAGGGAGACCATGACAACCAATAGGTTAACACACGAACAAGTTAATAGAACATCAAACACAACTTTTAGAAGAATTCTCAATTAAAGAATTCCTACTTAAAAGCGTGTAAACTCACAAACAAGTACTAAAGGCCTCCTAAACAGCATTGCTAAGGTACAGAGGGGGCTACTCTAGGATTAGTGTAAGACAAAAGTAAATACCAAACAACCACAACAAATCAATTACCACAACTTGTAAATAAGAGAAACCTTTGAAGGGACTCTAATGTCCTTCAAAGAAAGCTTATAAAACAATAACAAAGAAGCTTAAAATGTTCCAAAAATACACAACTTGGCAACTTGCTTTAAAATGGCCAAATTTCAAATAAATGAACCTAATAGTGTAAGAGGTGCCAAAAAATGCCCGAGAAAAAATGGCTACCAAGGGTAACAAAAGGGGTGTTTTGAGAGAAGAATGGGTGACTTTATATACTCTTCCAAAGGCATCCACCTCCTCTCACTTCTATATAATAATCTTACAAATTAGGATTTTCATCCTACTTTGTCAATTTTGACTTTCTATGTTGGACCAAAACTCTAACTTTTGGAGAAAGACTCCAAATCACAAAAGAATTGTGTCATTGGCTTTAGAAGGCCATTTTCGGACTATTGAATCCTCCTCCCCTTTTTTTACTTTAGAAATTCAATGAATCCTAGCGCCAACTTAATATTGAAAAAGGATAAAAATTCAACTATTGGAGGATGTGCAAGGGAGTAAGACAAAACCTTGCTTTGACCCAATTCCGCTTTTGTATGCCACCAAAATGCCGGTCAATTGCATGAATCTTCTTTAAATTTGTTGGTTTTGAGAAATCTTGTTGATTCAATGTCTCTTGGATGTTAGAATGTTATGAAACTTGTTGAATTGTGTTATTGATATAAAAGAACCTATACTCATTTTTAGTGAGATTCTAATGCAACTTGGGTAATTTATAGGAATTTTTCATCATGTATTTGGATGGTTGATTGTTCAGAAGAGCATCTTCTGACTATTAGAAAATTTCAAAAAAATTTAAAGAACCTTTCATAAAGTTCTAGAAAGATTTATAGGCTCATATTTTTATCCTACACATTTCACAAAGGAAAAACAAAGTCCGCTATCTTTATTAAATTATAGTAAACAATGAATCTTTTACATACAGGGAAGTCTTTGCAAACTAATTTCGCCATTGAGTCCTAACTGTGATTTCAACCCAAGAATGTCGTACTTCATCCATAGATGTCCCCCGCATGTTCGTTTTGAGTTTGTATCATTTTCATATTAACAATTGGGATTTCTATTAATTTGGGGATTTGATTGGGAAATTAAAACCTCTCCTCAAGAATCGGTTTAGGATTTTCATATAAGTTCTTTCGGGCCAATTTAACTTTACATTGTCATATGCACTACAAGTTTAGCTATTTGGGCAACATTCATTTAAAATCCACTATTTATATGATTTTTGGTTTTCTACCCTTTTTATAGGCTAGATTTGGATTTACTTTAGGAAAAATATTCAATCTATGACCAAATACTATATTGGCATGTGACATACCTATTTCAGTTTTATACTCTTTGGGGGGCTTTTTGTATAGAAAATTTAATTTAATTTTATAAAAAATGAAAAATGAAAAAACATAAGTCCCAAGTGACAAATTGGGAAGTCACAGACTTACACTATTCTCCATCACAATTGGAGTAATTTTTCTCTTTTGTTATAATGTTTGAATCCCAAGTCCTAAGAACATGAAATTTTTATTAGATATCTAACTTGATATTAATTAGATTTTTTATTCTTCTTAAATTAAAAAATATTTTAAAAAATAATAGAAAATTTTGATTATTTGTCACAATTTGAGGTTTAGAGGTTTCACTATTTTGGAGTATCCAAATTCAATGATTTAGAGTTGAAATTTCTATGGTCTATTTGCACTTTAGGTAGACCTATGCCTACAAAAGGGCATCTAAAAAGATATTATTTCATGTCCTCTACGTCCATGTAAATAGGGGTCCCTTTCAACGAGCACTTTTGAACATTGAAAATGGTTTCAAGATCATTCTTTTTGAGAAATCTCATTACTATAAAGTTCTTCCAAATGGCCAATTTTTAGTTTCTTTATAAATTATTTTTCCTATTTTTTACAAATTAGTGCCTAGTTTCTTTAAAAAAATACTAACTCTATTCTATGAATAACTTTTTATCTACATTTTTCTTACGTCTCAAATTTAATATTATATTAACCCCTAAAGTTCCAAGGCCATTTTTCTATCCAAAATCATTCAAAATTGTCACTTTTGCTACATTCACCTACAACATCAAATTTTTTTTTTAAGAATCTAACCATAGGATCTTGTTCTACACTTGTCTTAGATCATGTGGTAAAAATTTGGTGATTTTTGACCAAAGAGATTGAAAGATATTGGCATTCAAAGTGAAAGAAAATGTTTTTTTCAAGAAGTTGCTCTCATTGCCCGCAAAACAAGAAGCTCCATAACTTTCACGTCACTAATCCAAATTGAATGAATCAAAGCTTCCCATTTAGAAAAAATATGATCTACAAGGAAAAAAAAATATATATTTTTTTTTTCAATTTTCTGTGGATGTTTTTTGCTGCCCGCTCTCCCCCATTTTAAGGTTATTGTCTAATAACTTTTGCTCCTGGGCACTGATTGAAATAAAAATTATATTTTCAGAAAGCTAATAAGATTTTATATCTTATGAGAAAGTTTCAAAAAGTTTCAGTAAAAATTGAGATCACAGGAATCTGCCCAAAATCCATTTTATCCCTTGTAGGGACAATGGGGCTTTAGGGGTTAATTATCTATATTTTATTTGAATTAAATTTTTTTTCCAAAAGATTATAGTACAATGAGTATTATGACAAATGCTACAAAAACTAGGAGGTATTTCTTGCAATGACCCTCATCCTGTCCATCAAGGATTCCATCAAATAGTTTGATTTTTTCTGTTGAAGGAGGCTTTAGAAGTTCAAAAGGCACCCACTAAGTAGGGTGCATTTCCTTCCTATAGTCCAAAAAACAAAACTTTCTATTGTTTGCAAACCAAAATTTTGCACACCAAGAATGGTAACCATGCCTTTATGAAGAAATTGTACAATCCAATGCAAGAGCAAAGGGGCCTAAGTAATATGAACAGGGGTGGGAAATCATGTAACAATCATCAAAATTGGCACTCCCTTATCTTAAAGTACATAGTGGTTGTAGATGCAATGTTGGGAGCTCATAATCCAACTTCAACAATTGCATCTGTAATTGAACCTTTACTTTTTCCCTAGCAAGAACTTTGTTCTTTCTTGCGAAAGCATCCTACTCTATTGCCTTTATATTGTTCTCATCTATTGCCTTGACATAGTCATGTTCACCTTTCAAAAACATCTCCATGAATGTCTGCACCATATCCACATGTGAATGAAAGTTTTGTAGCAACGGGCCAACACTTGGCAAACTTTCATAATAGACTTCTGGAATATTGACCACCTGAGCTATTAATACTACCAGATTTACTTCAATTTGTATAAATTTAGGAAAGGTACCTTGAAGCAGTTATTGCCAATTCATTAGCTGGGTCAAACACCCCTATAAACTTCTAGTTGCAATGCTCTTTTCTCTCAAAAAGAGACTTTATTCCAACATCAAAAGCGGCCAACTCATTTTCCACTGCAACCAACAACTTAGTCCACTCCAAAATCAAGTCCTTAGTAGTTGTTTTGTCTCTAATAGCAGTAGGAGACATCTTGAAGCTGTATACAAGTAGGAACTAGGAACTCATTGTCCAAATTTTTCCCCTCTTTCTTGGGCACAAAAAAAGACCAGTTGTAGCAAGATATTGCTTTCCTCTCCCACCTTCACTAATCTCACTTCCTAACAATTCAAGACTTCTATTCCTATAATCACCTAAGGCAATTCCATACATTTCATTCAATAAAAACACACCAATTGTCTAGCATGCAAAGATCCTTCTTCTACAATGCAAACCCACAAGCCTCAACCTACCATCATTTGTTGGTGGCAAATCATGTACAATTGCTCCACTTCTTTGATAATTGCCTTGTCTTTGTGGTAGTTGTAGTAATAAGAATTTTCGCTATTGCAAGGCCCAAAAAATGTCTCCACCTTTGCCTTTGTGGCATCACGACCTATCTTCAGCCTCTTGAAGGATGGACCTATATTACATAGGCTGCAGAATTTGTCAAAATGCTTACAAGTAATTAGGACTGCATTATCCAAATCAAGCAACAACATGGGTTCTTTTGCATACAACAATGGTGCCCAATAATTATCTACTTTTTTTCTAATTTCATTAGATCACATGTTATTTTTTCACGTTGTCCTACTCTATACACTTATCCTCACTAATATTCATAGCTAACATTGCAATGAAAGCTAACCAAAGACTACACTATTCAATCTTAAAGCTTCAAACCACAATTATGTTGTCCCACATACAAGTCTATGACGAGCATGCCCGCCAAGCATGGATAGTAAAGACAACAAGTTTCTAAAATCCAAATGAAATCTTAGTCATTGCTCAAGCATGGTCCCATGATATTCTACAATTGGGGTTAGGCATTGGAACTTCCCGCCCTTGCTTTGAATTCATTCCTAAACCCTAAACCCATTTGATCCAACAATTTGAACATCCATCAAGCTAGCTCATATAAGTTTCATTTTTTATTATGCCATCAAAAGGATATCCCAGACTTCTACTTTTACCAAAAATGAACCATCCAACCATGCATCCCCCCTAGTTGTGCCACTTTGTTTCAAAGGTAGAGATAAAACACTTGATCACAACATTAAAAACACCTAGCAGTCTCTTTGATCTTTGGTTGTGCAATTCTTTATACTACTTGAGCTTGGGCTTAAAAGAAGTAAACTCTAAAAATATCACTTGGGTCTTGAGATTTTTTCCCACTTTTACTCAATTTTAATAGAATTTATATCTAAAAAGTCATAAGAAAAATATTAACATTGTATTTGGTAGAAGTCCCTATTAATACAATGGTTTATTCCTAGAAGTTTCGAAGTTCCTTAAACACTTTCATTTCCTACTTCTAGTATCTAAATAGTTAGTTAGGAATGTAAGAGATAATTAGGCTTTATTTGCCAAAGTTGTACTATAGTAGTGAGATTCATAAATCAAAGTATACAAGAACTAGACCTTTGAGTGCATAGCTATAAAACTATGTTTTGTCATAGCTAAATCCTATAAAGTTATGTTATGTCATATGCCTTGTAGGAGTTAGTAGTTCATAATAGAAAGAGTCCTACTAGCCTTTGAAATTCATGTGGTTGACCTACATAGAAGTCACCATCCATTGTGAGAAAACTATAAAAATTCATCTTTGCATTGTGTAGGTAAAATTCAAGTGATAGAAGGGAGGTGCAATTGAAGATTTGAGAGAATTATTTTTAGCATAAAGATATGTCAAGAGATCAATGACAAAATTGGTACATCCAAATTCCCTTCTATTTGAATAATTCTCCCTCTGATGAAATTAAAAGAAGGTAATTAAATTTGAGATTCCTATCAATAATGCAAAAAAAAATTTAAACTTGTACTTAGAATTGGAAAACTTTCTAAAAGTTATCCAAAAAGTTTCAAAAAGTTTTGGAACGTGGAAGATGACTCTATGGGAATCAATTGTATTTACCAATAATGGAATTTTTTGGGACATTACCCAAATGACTGTAAACTCCCATTAAAAACTAGAATTGAATTTTTAGAGATAATACTTTTTTCCAACAAGTTTCAAGGCATTTTGACACCAATAAGTACTAGAATTAGTAGCTATATCAAATTCAGGTAGAATTTTAAAACATTTTACAAAATGACCAATGTATCAAGAGCTTGCAATGTCCAATCGAAATCAACAAGAACTCTTCTCTCACTTTCATAAACATTGCAAACAACTAAAGCTAGTCAAATCCTTTGGAAAAAGTAAACTCCGTCATTTGAATTTTTTACCTTTTCTTTGATTTGAAATTTGTTGACTTTTATAAGCCAAATGACTTGGGATTAGAAGCCCTTTATGCTAATTTCACCTTTTTGAAGTCAATGGCACAAACCATTTGCCATTTGGAATTTTTCTTCAATAGCTAGGTTGATCACAATAGTAGATTCAATATTCTAATAATCATAATTAATTTGGAGTTAATTCTAGGAAGTCTTTTTAGGTAAATTGAGATGGAAGGGGACTTGGAGAAAGTATAAAATATCACTCCTTCTCACTTTGCACCCCTTTTCATTTTGTTGTACCACATTTGCTAGCATTTTGTTTAAGTGTTTGACCAATTTCTTGACTGCTTTGCATTTTGGAGCAATTTTGCTCATTGTTTGAGTTTCAAGCTTGTCTTGAAGGATGTAAGGGTCCCTTTGAGCTCATCTTGTCTATTTCCATTGTATCTTTGATTTTGTCTACTAATACTTTGTGTATTTCTTTGGGTCTCAAGAGGAAACTTGATTTATTGTGTCAACTAACCATTTTGTACTAGCTCTTTGCGTGGAATTTTCTAATCTATTGGAAGAAATCCCCCTAGAGCCTTGACTTACAAAATATGTGGTCCAGTTTAAGTTGTGGTATTAATTGCTTTATTCTTGTTTCATATTTTACTAACAAAAAAAATTATTTTGTTGGATATTGTCTATTGTTTTTGTTGTTGTGATGTGGGTTGGCTACTAGTTGAAATGACATTTTCATTTATTAAAAGAGAGTGTTTAGTGCTAGAAGTCCTTTGTAAGTTTTGTCCTAAGGGTGCCTAGCGTCAATCCATTGTGCCTTCCAAGCAATGGATCTTTTCTAACTCTTACATGTGAAAAATAAATAAAACAACAAGAAATTCTAAATAACTATAAGTTTTACCCTTTTATCTCAACTAACTAAGCCAATGTGGTTTTTATTCAAAATGAATTCAGTCTAGATTTATCATTTTTAAGTGATAAAACATGTTATGCCATTTCTAAAAATATAAAACTCGTCCTCATCCGAGCTTTCTAACAATAGTTATGGAAGGATGAACTCTATTTTACTATTTGACTTTCTAATATGGTTGACTTTGGATGATTTATCTAACTTTCATTCATTTTGACCCCTAAACTTCATCCGTCTCTATCTTTCTCATTTTTCGTTGGATTTCTAAGTGTGAGACATTTTTGGAAACCTCTAAACTAAAGGTATCACAATCTGAATCTAAAACTTGGAGAAAATCTAGTTTTAATATTCTGACTTGAAAGGTTAGTTCGGCTAAGGTATTTAAAACCATCTACTTTGCAATTTGATAGTAATTTGGGTATTTAGAATCTTACCTCACTTTGTGAGTCATCTTGAACGTTGTAGATGAGTCTTCCAGGATCTCCATTTTCCTCCATGTTTCCGTCGCTCGGTAATTTATGCTCACCGCTTGAAAGTAGACTTTTAATACAACTTTGCAACTATTCTAGCTACTATTCCTCCTTTCTTATATTTGGGATTTTATACTATATTTTTCTAATGGTTGGCTTAGAAAACTCTTGACCTCCTAACCACTACTTTTCCATTTTTCGCTTGCCTAATGACACCTTGCGATATTTCACATGGTCCACCCTTCGTGTTTCAATCCTATTGGTTGTTCTAGATACTTGAGATTTCTCCTTCTTCAGCTTCAACTATAACAATCTAACAATTTAGTTTTCAATTCACAACTATCATTCCTATTGAGTTTTTGAACTCAAACTTAGTCTAAGCTAGAAGAGTTGAAAGAGTGATGAGATAGAACTTTGTTTTGGATTCTTCCTTGCTAATCACACCTCCCTAATCTATCCTTCTTCCCTTCTAATCTATTTTCTAATTTCCTTATCAAATGCCTTAGCTCTCGGTCTAACTTTTGACAGCTTACTATTTTTAAACTTCTAATATGTTTTCCTTGTAGAGGCTAAAACTAGCTTTCTAAGTTGATGTGAAACTTGCAAATCGGACTTTTCTAGTAGAAGTTATGCATGGATGAAGTTTTGAGTCCTAATTAGTGTCTGAAACTTCATCCGCTTGTATCTTACTCATTTTAGCTCGGATTTATTTGTATTTTATGTTTCTGGAAAGCTCTTGACCTCTACTATGATATTTTGAACTTCAATTTGTACTGACCCTTCTTCTTAGCGGCCTGACTACACCCTTGGTCTCGGCCCTAAAGAAAGACTAATATTAAAAATGACAACTTGACCAAACTAAGGCCAAAGGCCTAACTACATAAAAATGATCAAAAGAAAGGAGAGGTTCAAAGCTTTGCCGTCAAAATGAAAATAACTAAAAATTCAAATCCCACGAAGTCAAAGCTTTGCTGTGATTTTGAAATACACCTAAATTCTAAGACTAAGAGTTATAGCTTTGCCGTATTTTCTCTAACACCCAAAACTAATAGGTTTCTAAAGACATATACTAGGGGCGATAGCTTTGCTGTATTAGAGGGATTAACCTCAATTTTTTTTAAAAGAACACGGTATAACAAGCACACGTGGACATGGAGAACTTTGAATCCCACTCAAAGCTTCTCGGAAAGACTTGACATACTCACGCGGATCACATATTCCGATTATCAAGGCTCTAGGGGGATTTTCAACAAAGAATTGTGAAATCCCACACAATAAGCTCAAATCGGAATGGTTAGTAGATTCATACACACATCCAACCCACAACAACAAGCGACTTGTCACCAACAAAGCTTGTAGGGGGATTTACTCCAAAAAAATGGGAAATCCCACACAATGAGCTTGTATTGTGATGGTTAGTACAAGTGTTAGTTCACAAAATACTTCAAATCAAACACTAGAGGTCCCCCTAAGCGGCATCGCCAAGGTACGAAGGGGGATTTTCTCTAGGATTAGTACAAATGTTAGTAATTCAACAAAACGCCCAAAAAATCCAAAATAACACTTCAAAAGCTTAACAAAAACACGCAAACAAGTTAGCAAAGCTTGAAGGGACCCCAAGTCCTTCAAGAGAGCTCCAAAAACAACAACAAAAGAGCTTGAAATGCTCCAAAAGCAAGGAAATTTGGCAACGTGGCCTAAATGGCCAAAATCCAACTAAATGGATCCAAATGAAAACAAAGTGGTTCAAAATGAACCTAAGGGGTGTTTTGAGAGGAGAATGGGTTCCCTTATATACTCTCCCAAGAGCACCCCCCTCCTCTCTTTTCCTATAAGGTAATCTTATCAATTAAGATTGTCATCTAATTTGCCCAATTTTCACTTCTACACTAGTCCAAATTCCTAACTTTTGGAGAAATGCTCCAAATCACAAACGGATTTCGCTATTGGCTTCAGAAGGCCATTTTTAATCTAAAGGAACCCCCTCCCCTTTTTCCTACGTCAAAATCACAAAGATTTCTAGCGCTAACTAGAAGACCAAAATTGGATAAAAACCCAACTTTTGGAGATCAACTTTTCTAAAAAAAAGTAACTAGCCTAGGCTCTTTAGTAGGTGTAAGGGAGTAAGAAAAGACCCCGCTTTGACCTTAATCCGATTCCGTATGCTCCCCGTACGTCGGTCAACTCCACGATTAATCTTTAAATTTGCCAATTTTGGAGGATCTTGATGGTTTTGCATCTTCTGACTATTGGAATGCCATGAAACTTATTGGATCTTGTTATTAACATAAAAGAAGTTACCTTAATTTTTAGTGAGATTTTACCACTGCCTGGGTAATTTCTAGGAATTTCCCATCATTACTTTCAGTTGTTGACTACCCGGAAAAAGATCTTTTGAAGATCAGAAAAAATCGAGAATTTTCATGGAACCTCTCATGGAGTTCCACAAAGGATGTGCAAACTCATATTCCGTCTTGCACATCTAAGGAAGGAGAATCAAATCCTGTTATCTCCTTTAACTTCCGGTAAAAAGGGAATCTTCCAAATAAAAGGGAATCTTGGTGAGCCGATTGCTTCGTTGGACTCCTGGCATGATTTCTACTTCAAACTACCGTACTTAAGTTGTAGATGCCCTCCTATGATTCGTCTTGAGTTTTCTTCACTTGCAGGCTAACAATTGGAGTTTCTACTATTTTGCCAATGGAATGGGAAAACTGAAACCTCGCTTTGGGAATCTATCCTAAGGTTTTTACATAGTTCCCTTGGACCAATTTGGTTAGAATCTGTCACTGAAAGGCAGGTTTAGACAAGTTGGGCAATTCTACTAAACATGGTTATTTTGTACAATTTCTAGGTTTCTACCCTATCTACATGCAAGATTTGGTTACAAATAACAAGAAATGCCTCAATTAGGACCAATGGTCATATTGGTATGTGACATCTCTGTTTTGGTTATTCACTCTTTTTTGGGCTTTTTGTATATAAAACTACACTCAAAACTTTATAAAATCCAAATAAAACAATTCCGAATCATGAGTGACCAAATGAGCACTCACAGGTATACAAATGAAATCAAATTGTGGTGAAATTTGGCATGTAAAAAGTTGATAAGTTGATCTATTGTGTAGCAAAATTACAAAGAATTTGGAGAGACAACCTTTAAGATACTATAGGTCAAAATTAGTTGTATTAGTCTAGAAGGGTTAGAAATTCAATAGTAGAAAAATGTCCATCAAAGTTGAAAATATCTTAGACTAAGATGAAAATTGGTATTTACTTATTTGAGTAGTTGATCTACATTGTGGTGAAGCTTTAAATCATTTGAAGCTATTATCCATCATTTATGTTGAATCAAGCTTAGGTATGGTAGGTTTTAAGGCATTGCAGGAACTATAGGATAGAGGTTGGGGGGAAAAAAACTTGAAAATTGGTTTTAAGATATTAAGGACATTTGAAAGTATAAGGAATTATCTTTAAAGCATTATTACAACAAGAGCCTTGTGTTGTTTTGCAAAAATTTGTGACACCATTCAAACAATGAAGCTTTAACTTTACTACTAACTTGTAGGAAGAATTGTTTGGATGGTTCTTTTGTTCTTAATTAACCATTGGTTTAATTGATTTGAATTTCAATTTGGAAAAAAAACTAATCCTTCGATGCTTAAAAAACCTTTTATTGATTTGAATTTGAATTTGGAAAAAAATAGTTGTCCTTGAGGATAGGCCTTCGGTCGATTTAATTTCAGTTTGAGAAAAATCTAGTTGTCACTGTCATTGACTAGTTGGTCAGAATTCAAATGGTCAGGAGACTAGGCCCCAATAGATAGTTAGATGGGCCAAAAGGTACTAGCTAGATTGGCCCCATGTTATGTATTTGATTGCAATACAATATACGAGAGCCAAATTAGGGGGACTAATATACTTTAAAATACTTTGAGAAGCCTAACAGAAAATTCTTAAATGTTTCAAAAATACTTTGGAAAGTCTGCCTAAGGTCCTAAAGTATTTCAAAATACTTTGGAAAGCTTGAAAAGCGGTTTTTGTGCTTTTAAATACTTAGAAAGTTTGACTAAAGTTTTGGGGTACTTTAAAATACTTGAGGTTTATGGTTGTTTGGATCTTCTATTGTTTACTAGTTGTTGTCACATAAGTTGACATAACTTGAATCTAATTTTGTACTAATTACAATCTAAATCTTAGAATCTCACAAAGTCCAATATAATCAATTTTGACTTATTCCCTTTGTCCTTAATCAAAGCCAAACCTTGTTTAAGAGAGTCAAATATTTTCAGGTGAGAGGCTCATAAGACTCGATTTATGCTAAACCTTTCTATAAGTATTTTAAAGTACCCCAAAACTCTTTCATTCACAAGCTTTTTGTGAGTCTCAATCAAGCTATAGCCATGACAACCTTCAACATTATTTGAGAGCCTTTGGCAAATCTAATTCAAACCATGGCAATAACTTTCTATTCATACTACTAAAATCATAACTCCCTCTTTAATATCACAAATGCTACCATTAATACTAGGGGCTCATGCTTCCTATGCTACACATTCATTGTATCACATATTAGTAAAATTTTGATATATTTGAATAAAATGCATGATAATGATTTCAATAAGTCTTTAAAATAATTATTTTAAAGATTTTGTAAATTTTTTTTCAATCATGCATACATAGAAATCGTATTTTCACACAATGTGATATTACAGAAATAGAGTAGCAATTTGCAATCACTTTTGTAATATCGCATTTTACAAAAGGTGATATTATAGAAATAATATAGTTGTTGCAATTAAAGTGATATTAAAGAAGATCCATAGGATGATATTATAGAGGTAGCAAATCCATTGCTTCTCTTGGCTTTACAGTTTACACTTCTTTGCACTTCTATGATTTTGTGCTTTGTGAGCTTTGAGCTTTCATGATTTCAATTTTCTATTGCTACTACCAAATGATTTTGAGAAATTTATTCAATTGAAGCGATTTTGGATTCCACAACAATTAAGTTGTTCACAAAGGTTTTGAGATTTATAATTTTTTCTTTTCAATTCTTCAATTTGGATTGCCATTTTTTGTAACAATTGAGTCAAATTTCTAATGCATTCTAATGTATGTGTATCTTTTATAGTATTTGCCATTGCATATGTTTCATTCATCATTCAATAAATTTCTATTGTACATTTCAATATATGCTTACTTATAAAAAAAACTATACGAAGATTTTAGTCATTTTTATTTGAAGATTTATTGAAATTTTTATTTTGCATTCTATCTAAGACATAAAAATTCTTATAAAGTTCTAATGATGAATGCGTAGCATAGCAAGCGCCAACCGCTAGTCATACTATCATACTACTAAAATCACAAGTCCCTCTTTAATATCACAAATGCTACCATTAATACTAGGGGCTCGTGCTTACTATGCTACGCATTCATTGTATCACGTATTAGTAAAATTTTGACATATTTGAATAAAACGTATGATAATAGTTTTAATAAGTCTTTAAAATAATTATTTTAAATATTTTATAAAAATATTTCCAATCATGCATAGATAGAAATCATATTTTTCACACAATGTGATATTACAAAAATAGAGTAGCAGTTGGCAATCACTTCTATAATATCACTTTTTACAAAGGGTGATATTATAAAAATAGTATAGTTGTTGCAATTAAGGTGATATTAAAGAGGATCCATAGGATGATATTATAGAGGTAGCAAATCCATTGTTTCTCTTGGCTTTACAATTCTTTGTACTTCTATGATTTTGTGCTTTTGTGAGCTTTGAGCTTTCATGATTTCAATTTTCTATTGCCTCTACCAAATGATTTTGAGAAATTTATTCAATTGAACCAATTTTGGATTCCACAACAATTAAGTTGTTCACAAAGTTTTTGAGAGTTATAAACTTTTCTTTTCAATTCTTCAATTGGGTTGCCATTTTTTGTAACAATGGAGTCAAATTTTTAATGCATTTTAATGTATGTATATCTTTTATAGTATTTACCATTGCATATGTTTCATTCATCATTCAATAAACTTCTATTATACATTTCAATATATGCTTACTTATAAAAAAATTATACAAAAAATTTAGTCATTTTTATTTGAAGATTTATTGAAATTTTTGTTTTGCATTCTATCTAATATATAAAAATTCTAATGATGAATGCGTAGCATAGCAAGCGCCAACCGCTAGTAAGAAACTAAGATTAAAAACAAGAAACTGAATAAGAGTAACTATGTATTGCTTGATAAATTGAAAATAAAGAATGAACCTTAAATACCAAATAGACAACAATGCTTGCCTCATGCTTGGATAGAAGGGAACCCAAATTTGCAACATAGTGAATTGGTCATTCAATCTACTCACAAAAATTGCAAAAATCTATTAAACCACAAAAATCATAATTGAAGAGCTCTCCCCAACACCCTATAGGCGCATATCAAAGGCGTAGTGGAGTTGATGGCCTAATGGGTGATCAAATCAAGAAGAGCAATGAAAATTTTGGCAAAAAAGTAGATGCTAATGCAAAACAATATGGGATATGTTAATGTAGTACTACAAAATGTGATACACACAATCCTTTGCCACAATCCTAATTGAATGGAAGAAATTCTAATAATGTGGATTGATTGCACCAAGCATCTAACCCTTCATCAACTTTTTCATGGTAAGTATAATTTGAAAAACGTGGCCTCTGCATCCTCTACAGTCATGGCTTTTTAACCATTGAGGGCTAGTGGAAATGTGCTACTCAGAGAAAAAATTCTTTTATTTCCCATGAAATACATACCTTTTGTCTTATAGGATGTGTGCATGGATGAGTGGACCAATTGTGGCAGAAGTCTATATCTATATAATTTACTTCAAGGCTAGCCAACAAAACTTTATATAAGAAAAGTGAATACAATATTCCCAAAAGAAACACATGGTGGTGTAGGATAAGCATTAGAAAGGATCCTTGTAGAATCCTAGAAATGTCCTACTCCAAATTCCTAGTGATGTCCATCAACCACTCATTCTCATACCCTAAATCTTGAAAATGCCAATAGTTCAAAATTGATCCAACCTTTAATGTTGATTTGAAGACCATTTGCAATTTCTAGTAACATTTAGGATTCCAATTTTTTTTGGGAAAACACATTGTTTTGATTCTTCTATGGACTTTTGAAAATATGATTCAATTTAGCCCCTTCAAAAGTCTATAAATATTATTAAAATCAATATCAAGTAAAGCAATATAATTTCTAGGCACCTCAATTTTCATTACAACACATGATGAGTCACTAATACAATCTCAAATATAATAATATTTATTTCATTAAAAAGACTTTTATACAATGCTATATGGATTTGTTGAATTTGTATTGCAACTTTGAAAGTCCATAGCTCTTTACTTCAAGAAGAGACCTTTTAAATAGTTATATAATTGTCTTTGCATTCAAATTGAGAATGTATGTTCAAATTTATAGCTACAATGAATGGTGTAGTGAATTATCTACAATGTGGCTTGCAATGCAAAACATGGTGAAAACAAAATTGTGACTTAAAAAGTGGTCCACTCAATCATGCACACACCTTGCAATATCACATGGTGCTATTTGACCTAATCTTGTTTAAGAAAAACATTCATAATCTAAATGGTATTCATTATAATCTATTCATGCTACAATCATTTATTAGATAAGGAGAGGCATATTCATTAGATGGGTTGTCATTAATATTTTGCTCAATAATTGTGATACAATTTTTTAGAGAATATTAGATGGTTGATCCCTCTATTTTTAGTGGATGAAATCACTAATTTGCTACATATTCTAAAAACAATATCACTCTTCTTTAGATGAATAATTTAAGTTTCATTTGCATTCAACCAATTTAATCCATTTATATAGATGTAAACAAGTGCATCACTCCAACAAAGAACGCTTTCTCCATCGCCAAAATTAAATGAAAGAAATAGCATATTGCACGTTATTTTACACAAAGGGGAACTTTAGCATAATAGTGCCTTTCTTTTAAACATTCCCCCACCTTCCATAGGAATTTAATTTGCATCATTTCTTTGACTCTTAGGAGAAAATTGAGAGCATATTGGGTTTGCAACCCTAAATCCTAATTTTCATACTTATCACTTTCCTCCTTTCCATCACAAAAAGTGAATCCCTTCCCTTCCCTTCCCTACGTGTTAAATTCATTATTTATCCCTCCATGACAAAGTGGTGAATTAATTTGCAACATTTCCTTGACTCCCTTTGGAAAACTGAGAGTGCAAGGGATTTCTATTCCCCATTTATCACTCTGCCAAAGGATTCATATGAACACTTTCCCTTTCACATGAGTTGTACCTTAGTTCCCTTGTAGCAGTAGTGTTTGCAAATACTATCAGCAATTGTGAAATTGGTAGTGCTCCATAGTGATTCATAAATCATCTCTCCAGTAAATTCTTGTGGACATCTAGAAACATGATTATTTTAATTATTTCCCATGCTTGTGGAAAATTATCAGTTTTGGTTGGATAGTTAGGAATACATATGTGCTTTTAAAGACTCATGCTCATTTAATTTACATGGATATAAGGTAAACCAGCCCATTGTGGTCAAAATGAGGAGTTTGGCATCATCTTGTTGCTGAAATTTTTCAATTTTTTCCCCACATTAGTACAAGTGTAAAAACAGCAAGTACAATTGAAATTAATTTTTTTTTGACAAAGTATGAATTTGCTAGGAATTTCTGAAGCATTGAACCCAAAAGAGACTGTAGACTACCTTAAGACCAACAAAATCTGAATCTGTAATGCTCATCTCACTGTCTAATGCAGTCAAAATATTTTCTATTACAGAAGGCCAAAAAAGTCAATTTTTACAATGGACTTCACACTGAAAACTCAGAAGTTCCTAATGAGGTCAGTGTTCACTCCATTGCTGTCATGTAAGACATGCATTATTGCCCACATCCCACATCCTTAAAAAAAACCACAATGGGTCATTTCGTAGGCAACCACAATGGGTCATTTGACCGCAATGGGCTGTCTTATATGACCTTGATGCTTTTGATTTCAAGACCAACGCAGTGATTCTAGAGTTTCAATGCAATCTAAACTTCCACTCTCTGAGCTCAATGTGTCTGTATAAATCGTATCATCAGTTTCCAACGACATCAATTCAAGTCGTCAACCTCGCGGACACTGAGGACACAAACACAGCCATTTGACTTGCCAGCAATTTGGAAAAAATGAAATAGAAGCATCAGCTGGACGGACACTTCAATTCGAGAGTTGGGCAGTCATTTTCTAAATTGATCTAGTGAAAGAGGATAAGCTCGCTGCCTGTTCCACGCTCTATGATTGACAGAACAACTCAAATTAAATGCTAGTCTAGCCTCCCAAGCTAAGCCAGAGGCAGACTCTGTCAGTGTACTTGAATTCATTGCACATGGTACAACCAATTCGCTTCAAGCTTACTGTGATGATGTTGTGTTGGCCGCATTGATTTCCCCCACCAGAGAGACTGCTACGAAAGAGCCCTACGACACATGAAGGTCTCCACTGGGAGCTGCAAGCCGCAGGGATGGCCGTGCAAACTTCCGAGGAACTGGAGGCTGGGCTGGGAGAACAGTATCTTAGAAGTGAGGAAATGGACTAGAGAGTCGGCAGGGGTTTGCAAATTCTGCATAACAGTGAGCCCAAGGTGAGCTGGTCTTCTGCAGAATCTACACACGCATGCACGCTCTTTGGCCTTAAGACCAAGGGGTGCGTATTTTGTAGAATTGGCAAAGCAAGCATATTCTATTGGCATAATCGCGAGGCTCTTCAAGGTACCAATTCTATAAACTAATCGAGCTCGAAATGAACCAAATACACCGTCTTGCAGGTTTTATTGTTCTTCTTCTTGATCCCACCAAGCCACTTGTGTAGATTTTGTGTTCCTGGCAACATGCCATTGCATTATATTTGGAGGGACATTAGGGTATTTGTTTCTTTATGTCAGAACTGGCGTTTAAACACCAAAAAAACCCAAAAAACTGCTTGTGGCTGGTGGGTTTGTATTCACGTTTTTGCAATAAAGTTCCGTTTCATTTTTTTTTTCAATGAAAATTTTTTAAAATGAGGGGGAGGAAATGAAGGATTTCGATGGAGGACCCCTGGTCATCGTCGTCTTTCGTTTGTCGGCTGACAGTGTAACGACGACGTAAGTTTCCGTCCGTCCACCCACGGTGGTTGTTTTTTTCAGGAGTACTGGGCCGTAGTCTCCTTGTTTCCCGTACCTCCCTGAGCCACTCTTGATTGATTTTCTGAACGCCAGGTTGTGCCTGCAATCAGTGAGGCTGGTTTTTTCATTCATCCATAGGAGTGTCTGTCTCGACATTCATCCCTCTGGTTTGCTTTTCTCAGTTTGTGCTGGCTCCCTGCGTTCATCCTGGCTCTTCTTTGCTCTTCCCACATTCATCCTTTCATCTCTCTCTCAGTCCTCATTCATCCTTTCTTCGTTGTCAGTTGTCCATAAGCTCATTCATCCATGCTTTGTTCTAAGCTGGTGCCCCCACTGGCCCACTTGGCCCACTTGGCCATTCGGTTCCTCCCATTTCGCCCCGTTTGAAGGAAGTTCTTTCCATTGAATAAATTAGAAAGTTGGTCGGGGAACCAAGAGCACGAACGTCCTCTCACCACCGACATAAGGGAGAACTACCTAATACCACCATCCATCCCTATAGAGGTTGCGTCAATGGTCCATCTATTACCACTATCTCTACAACCCTTTATGACATGGGTCTATTCACATTTTAACATTTCAGCTTTGAAAAATCATGAAAAATTCACTTCTCATCAGAATTGTCTTCATTCTTTTTGTAATTGACTTCTCTCAGACTTTTCAATCGTTAAAAATGTATGATAGTTGACCAATAGCTTCTCCAAAGTACCTAGATAACAAATTTGTGTGGTAATGGGCGGTTCTACCTTACCTCAAAAATAAGGTATCAATCAATATTTTTTTTTTAAAATACCATATTTAGATAGTAGCTTCGACTTTATTTTATTTTTAAAAGTAATTTTTTTTCTAATTCTATTTTTAAAAGCGACAAATTCTTTTTTGCTAATTCTAGGGTAGGACGCTAAACCTATCTCACGAAGTAGGACGAACGAGGTGAGATTTTAGAAACTTTATCTTGAAAAAATGCAATCTTTTTTCAGATATGAAAAATTTGGAAATTTGAATTCATATTTGCAATCAAAGACTCCAAATTATATAGGAGAGGTTAAGAACACCTACAAAAGATGGCACAAAATAGAAGGCGAAATTTTGCTTTTACCTAGGAAAATCGACAATTTCATCCTGTTGGTCCCACTTTATGGGTTGGATTTTGCGTCTTGCAATTGTGGGACCAAACAACCAAATCTACAAATAAATATAATGATGATTTGCCAAAAATTCAAAGAAACAATTAATAATCCATTGAATCAATTAACGATCTATCAATTGACCATTTATTGTCAAGTAAAATTTTGATGGTGAAATGATGGAAACAATTTCATTGACATTTAGTAAAAATAGAAGGTGAAGAAGTTGTTTTTATAATGAAATCCATTGTTTGTTATGAATCCTCACAAAGTATGAGATAATTTGAAGATGAAAACTTGACCACTCATTGTCAAAACTTAGAAATTGTATTTGAAATAAAATTTTAAACCTCATTTTGGCATAATAGAGTAGCTTCTTACAAAAAACTTTGAACTACAAAAAGTTGGAAAATCAAACTAACTTTCATCTCCAAAAAAATGGTTGTGATTTTGAGACTCTCCAAAAAAGTTATAGACAAAATTCAAAGAAGATGTTTGAAAATGTTAAAGAAAATGTCCCTTCCAACCCTTCTCTAAACTTTGCTCATAACTTTTTATTGGAGTCTTAAAATTTCAAATGGGTTTTTGGAGATGAAAGTTAGCTTGATTTTTTACATTAAATTAGCTCAAATATGTTTTTTAAAAGTTATTCTATGTTGGCTAAATGAGGTTTAAAATTCTATAATTCTTGCTTTTGACTTGACTATAAGCAATTGAGTTTCTACAAATCCTAATTTACATATCCCACATAGGGTGTTTTATCTTCTTCTACCCCACTTGTGTAAAGCACTTGTCTTTTCATCTCTCCACACACAATATTTGTGGCTTTTGAAGCCATGTCAAATATATGCTATATCTTTTGATTTCTTTGAATATAATGTTAAATATTTTATAATTGTATTTCAAAGCACCAAAATTTATTTTCATATTCTAATTAAATATTTGGCACCAAAGTGCTATTCAGGTATGGTATATATTAATGGAATAGATATGACAATCAACAAACATCTTTCTCTCATATTTGCATTTGAGACGAATCAACCTGTTACCTCAATCCTTCTCAATTCTGCCCTCATGTACCTATGGAATATATTTAAGAAGGAAAATGTACAATACATGTGCATGAGGTCAAAACTGAGACAGGTGGTGGTAATGGGCTAGTTCACTTTATATCTTGAAGAGCTCCAAATACTATCCCGCAGCCTAGCATTTCATCCCTAGCATTTAAGTTCAAATCTCCAAAATTGTGAAGATATATTATAAAACATAACTTTGAATAAACGTTGAAGAATTAATGATGATTTTCTTTAAAAAGTTGTCCGATATGATCTACAGATCATATTCACATGATTCAATATTTTTTGCTCCAGCAAATATTTTTCAATAAAACTTGAAACCTAAAAGTGATTATAGATTGAATATTTGTAATATTTTTAAGAGTTTCTTTAAGTTAAAATATATAAGTTTTAACTATGGTGATTTTTCAAGACTTTCATTTGTTTATTTATTTGAATTATTTTGAATTGGTCATTTTTTAATTCAAAAAGTTATTTGTAAATTATAGAATATTTGAAAATATTGAAAAGCAAATGTAAGAGAATCTATATTGTACAAATGTAAATTATAGAATATTTATAAATAATTTTTTGAAGATATATATTGTAAAAATGTAAGAAAATCAACACAAAAATCTACAAACAATTAAATGGATGGACAAATCAAAATTTTGTAAACTTAGGGCGTGTTTGCATTCATCAATTGTTCAAAACTTGAACATTTGGTCTGCAATACTTAAAAGACATATCAAACTTTGAGGGACTCAAGCTACAACAATACTAATTTGTGAGCTTAGAAATTTAAGCTTAAGAACTCTAAGCATACACTTTGTGAGCCCAAAGTATTGACCAAAAAAACTTGAAATTTGTGAGGCCAACAAAGAGAAAAATGGAGACATTTCAAAATTTTATTGTTAATAGTAATATTTCAAAATTTTACTATAAATAATAGATTTTAACCCTATGACCATGGGAGTGTGCCAACACGGATGCCGTACTTGATTTGGTGCATTTGTGGGCAACAATTTTAACCCACCTCAAGCTCCATTTTTTTTGTTCTTGTCAACATATTTGTTCAAGATGAAGCTTATGAACTTTGAGGGGATTCCAAGGGAAAACAAATACTTTGGACAATTGACAAAGGATTGATGCGGTAGGCACCATTTCAAAATGTGCACAAATTTTTAGAGTGTCTTAAGCCACCTAGGGGCTTCTTAAAGCCCAGATAGTTTCTAGAGGTGATTGAATCACAGCACACATTTACACAGTAAAAAAAAGTTTTTAAAGTCCCAAACCCCAAATCCTACAAAAGGGATCCTATTACCAAAAGGTTTTTTGGGGGTGATGAAGTTGTGGTACCAAAATATTTTTTATTTTTTTATTTTTTTAAATTCAAGATTCCTAAACTCAAGAACCCGAAAGGATCTTTTTATCTTTTATTTCAAGGTTTCCAACCTCTAGACCTCTTTAGGGTCTTTTCAAAGCCAAGAAGGATTTTTGATTCTCTAGGGTTAATGGAGTCGCAATTGAGAAGAGAAAAATATTAAAAAATAGACAAGGTCTATGGATAAAGTGTTTGGAGAACATTTGGAGTGTCCCAACATTGTTTTAAGCCAATTGATATATTTTCTTAAGTTCACTAGCTATAAGATCCGAAATTCCTAAACTCCGGGCATAAGTCCAAAATCCAAACATTTTTATAATTTTTAAAATAAAGTAGTAGATTTGAAGTTGTCCATTGTCTTGAAGAGTTTAGAAGTTCATCATGAATTGATTGGTCTTTAGAGCAAATTTCATGCATATGTCATAAAAGTTTTGAAATTCAATTTTAAGTAGGCTACGATCCAAAATGTACTTTCAAAGTCAAGGTAGTAAGTAGTAACACCTAATTTATCATCTAAATAAGATTTTGAGCAAAATTCCTATGATTAAACTATAAAATCTTTTGTTGATTCATGTTTATGGTCAATAGAGGATTAAAGATTTTTTCATAAAAGCATTTTTTGGACTCTTTCCGAATAAACTATGAATTTTTAAGGATTGAAATCATAGGTGTATCCAAAGGTGTATCTAAAATTGCCCCTATACTCTCATGAATAATGGTTGAACTTTGTAAGCAAGAATTCGTAGGGGTTAATTTTAGAAACAAGTTGTAATTAGTTATGATTACCTTATTGCAAGGGCAAAAAATTTCACATTGCTTAATAAATATTATAATTTTTAATTTTTTTAATTTTTTAATTTTTCTATCACTTTAAGTTAGTTGGGAATATTGAGTCTGAATATGAATTCAAGTTTGTTGAATTTTCTCCAAAGATGATTAGTTTTGAACTAGACTTTGCCTTGTAATAAATGTAAGTGTAGAGAATAGAACCACAATGATAGCTTAGCAATCTCAACATCTTCAATTGTGGAAATATCCACTCCATCTACATAAAAACTAGGATTTTTGTAATTAGAAAAAATAGTACGATGTGATTATTTTTCATCATACAGTAGGTATATTTATACTAAAAAATGGGTTGAATTATAAATTTAAAAATTCATTCATCATTTATCTTGTAATTTCATTCAAATCCTAATTTTTGAACATATTGTTTAAAGTGTTTTGTAATATGTGTCCATTTTCAAATCTTTAAGAGGATTTCTACCACAATCTAACCAAGGTAGGTATAAAGAACTAATTCTTTCAAATATTAAACTTCTCTAAATACCACTAATTACTAATTATAGATGTTGCTCCATAGGCTATGTAAACAAGATTGTTAACTCCCTAATCTCACAACTAATGCATTCACCAAGGGAATCTACAAAAACATCACATACATCATATATTCCAAGAAATCAATTCAAAATAGTGTCAATAAACACTTAAGAACCATAGACAATTTTCCCTAAGCCTTTAATACATCACCAAAAAAATTGTATTTTCCAAGTCAAGCAATAAATTCAATTCACAACCAAGAAGGTAGATGACCCCTTCATAATAAAATGAATGCCCCGCCTTTGTTCTTGCTTGCCTTTTGGTGTGCCTAAGCTTTCTAAAACACCAACTTCAAAATCTACCATCTTCCAAAAATTCAACTCCATGAACTTCACAATACTTCTAATCTTGTCCTTCTAAGTTAATAGTCTTGTTTACACTTGGAAGGCAACACACTTGCAATAGAATGACCACCTTGTTTTTATTATTTCTTATTTATAACTACACCTAGGCTTTATAAAAAATAAAATTCAAGGTCTACTATTTCTTTAAAATTCAACTCCATCTTCTTCTTGGTTTTTTAAATCTCATCTTTTGATGTTGGCAGTCTTGATTGTATGTAGCAACCAACACCCTCACACTAAAATGACTACTCCATCTTAGCTTTTTGAAAATTTTACAACAAGACCTACAACTTTTTAAAATTTCAATACCTAACTATATTTCTATTCAAAGATTTTTATGAGATAATTTAGCCTAACACCAAGTGTCTAGGGAGAAAGAGAGAGTGTGTATTTGTGTGAGTTAAAAGAAGAGATCCAAGTCCTAGCCCCAAGCCTTAGTTTTCATCCATCTAATCTTCATTCACACAATCTTCAACCTTTTTTTGGTCTTCATCTTTTGCTTAGGTCTTCACTAATTTCCATTCAACACATTCTAATATTCTAATTTTGTATTCTTTTTTGTCCCAAAACTCATTATAATGCTTTGACATTTAACTTCTTACAATGCCATATTGTCTCTAAACTATGAATTCTCTAAAATCTCAACTATTAACATTAATCTAATCCTAATTCATAATTCTAAGTAGTAAGTAAGCCAAACCAAGGACAACTAGAAAGGCTCCAAAAATAAGATTTTGACAAAACTTTATCCAAAGAATTCTTTCTAATGAAAATTACTATTTAATTATACATAATGACAAAGTATAATTGTACTCTTCGAAGATGCAGTACCACTCTTTATTATGTTGGTGTCATGATATTTTTATTTAATATTTCAAGTGTATAACTTAACCCCTATATATCCATTGTCCAACCCTTTTGAAGTGTGTTTTTTCTAAGTAAAAAGAACATGGGCTTATTCTTATCCCCAATGAAGTAAATTATTTTTTTTCAAAATCTAGTCATATAGATGTTTATAGAGCTGCTTATTAATGAGTACTCCAATTTTGAGTGTAAAATTACATAGGAATTGTGATATAATAACAAGAGAAATGGAATTATCCTATTTTTAGTATGTTTTCCCTCCCCAAAATGTTTGAGAAATTTGCATATAAGAGTTTGGGGTGATTGGAGGTGACATGAACAATTATAAAATGTATTAGCACACTAAAATGCACTTCCAGAAACCTTAAGTTCAATTGAAGAGCCACCAAACTCATTGCACAATCCACCTTGCAATTGTTGAAAATGCAATTTTTTTATAAGTAGAAATTATTAATAATCCCATATCAACACTTTCATGTTTAAATTTTCAACAACCACCAAACTCATTACACAATCCACCTTGCAATTGTTGAAAATGCAATTCTTTTATAAGTAGAAATTATTAATCATCCCATATCAACACTTTCATGTTTAAATTTTCAACAGCCACCAAACTCATTACACAATCCACCTTGCAATTGTTGAAAATGCAATTCTTTTATAAGTAGAAATTATTAATCATCCCATATCAACACTTTCATGTTTAAATTTTCAACAACCACCAAACTCATTACACAATCCACCTTGCAATTGTTGAAAATGCAATTTTTTTATAAGTAGAAATTATTAATAACCCCATATCAACACTTTCATATTTAAATTTTCAACAGTGAAAATCACAAAAACACTTTCAAATTTCATTGGGACCATTTTAAAAAAAAATGGATGCATACAATTTTTTAGATCAAATCAAATGAAAGTGACAAACTTTACTTAAAGTTAGGAAATGAAATAAAATTGGCAAGATTTACTCTTCATGAATTGTACACTAGGGCTTTTTTGGCTTTCTAGTACTCCACACTAGATTGCCCCAGAAAAAAATAATTTGGCAAAAAAGTCATGAAGTTTTTCACTAGAGAACTTTAAATTTAAAAAATATTTGATGAAATCACAAGACTATGGATGAAAATATAATCATAGATATGTAATATGTGCTAATGAGATTTTTTTCAATCCAATGAATACAAAAATTTGGAGTACCACTAAAAAAATTTATATTGCTGCTTTGGCACTTCATAAAAAATAAAAATAAAAACATGTATACATATGCATTTGAAGACCTCTCAAAAATCAAACATTTATCTTTCTCAGTAATTTTTCAATAGTTAACCTTCAAAATTGCTCATAAATTTTTTAAAAACAATTGATGGAATTTAACTACTTATACCAAAATGAGTCCAAAATTTCAAATTGACCATATATAGGTGATTGGGCAATTAGGGTTTAATATAACTCAAGTTATCTTGAAATATTTTAAAATTTATATTCTTTTACTTATAACTATTAATTTTAGAATCAAAATACTAGAGTCATGCTTTAAGATGTAACAATGCAATATATATATAGAGAGATTTTTTTACTATAATATTATTCATACAAATTTATAAATTTTATTACACAAGCTCAATTTTGTATCTCATTCTATATAAAATTCATCTTTAACTTTAAAATACATACAACATATATGGATTTATAATATATATAGTTATTTCAATGTGTAGGTTTGTTTAAAATTAACTTAAATATAGATGGTTTTTAATTTGAATTGTGGTGAAGGTAAGCATTAAAAAAATGTTTTAATTTTTAAAGAATAAAGTTGATCTCAAGGCCAAAATTGACTTTTGGTCATGAAATTGTCAAAAACAATACTTGTAATGTAAGTGTAAAACTTTTTGTGAACATGTAATGCAAGTTTGAAGATTTGTTTTCTCACTCAATTGAACATTATTTTTCTTGCCAAAATATTTTTATTTTTCTATTTGACATGTTCAATTTTGTACTAAATTTATTAGCATCGTAGATTTAACTTTGATTTCAAGTCCAAACACTACAATTGTTCAAGGAAAAATGGTAGATTTGTTATTTCAAATTATAAAAGCCCTAGTTTTTGGTGAAGAAAAAAGTAATTTACTTTCACTTTTAAACATTATGATCCTAGAAATAACAAAGGAATAGACATAAATTTTGATGAAGTAGCTACAAGATCCTATCGTTTGAATACAATATATATATTTCAAGTTTTTAATTACATTGAGCATGTCTCATTTTGTGAAAGTTTGAAGTATTATGCACCAAAGAATTTTAGGGGTTATTTTGAAAGATTAACTAGCTCTACAAGAATATTTTCAAAAAGGATGTAGTGTAACATGACCATTTGTCAAAATTTCCTACTATTATATATAGCTCTAATAGAAAAAAACAATAATTTATATATAATGTACAATATTGTAAAAAAATCCTTTAGTTTTGCATAAAAGAATGAAATTAAGACCATTAGCTTATAGTCATACCACTAGATATAATTAGATGCTAAAATGGATAGAACTTTGGATACTAGTCAATTTTGTTGGATTTTTTCTTGATCTTGTTTAAATATCATTTGAATACCAAATACATTATATCATTGTATTTTAAGAATTGCTAAGTAGATATATAAAAATCTACATAGAGTTTTAACTCAAAGAATTTCTAAAGTAAAAAACAAATTATAAAATTTTCATCATTTGTAATTTATTTAAAATTTAATTTAAATCATGTTATTTTTATTCAATCTTATATTATTAATTAAGAATGATTTATTAAAAGATTGTCAAATTTTTATTGATTTATGTTGAAATTACTAAATTTCTATGCATGTTGCACTTAAGTACATCTAAGAAATTAAAAATTTGAATTGACATTAGCTATTTTGGTAAATTTAGGATATTTTAAGATATAAATTGTACTTGATGATGAAATCTTATATGTATAAGGACATGGAAATAAATATGTTAATGATCTTTCTTTCTCCAAACAAAATTCTATTTCAATGTACGAAATAATTTTGTTGCTGACTGCACACAAAAAATGTATTGAGCTATAAATTATCCGCAAACAATAAAAATCACATATTTTATTATTAAAAATAGAATGTAAATTCTTACATTAATATATTTACTCTCAAGTAATGCCAAACTTACACATCGATCAATGCAACCCCAGTAATCAAAATATTGTCCAGTACAATGTTTTCCTTCATGTCCATCAACACGTTTTTCACAAGCCTTGCATTATCAAAACATTTGAATTTCTTATATCAACATTTGCCTAAGATATTTTTCTTAAAACCTAAAAAATATGAATATTATATATTTTATAGAAAATATTATTAATATTTAATATTTGAAAATGATTATTATTTAATATTGATTAAAATGCTTTTGGAAATCATTATTTTATGTTTTTATCAAATATTTATTACAACATTCTATCTTGAATTACTAGCATATGGATAGTAATTTATAAATACAAAAATACATTACATGAATTCAATTTGATAATTTTTTAAATTTTAATTGCAAAAATTATAATTTTTTATTTGCAAAGATTGTAATTTTTTTTCTTATTGTAGAAAAATCTCTTGTTAGAATTAGTAGGAGTATATATATCTTCAAAAAAATTAAATGTTAGTTTTTGATGGATTGGTTAGATTGTAGTACTTATTGCTATGAGTTAATTTAAAGTATCATCTATTTAATTAATAAATTTTAATATATGTATAATGTCATTTGATTTTTTTATGGTAGATGAAACATTTATTTACCTCATATGCAAGGAGTTGTTTTACACAACGAGGCTTACACGATGCTTCACACTCAGGTTTAGTATCAACGGGCTCTAATTCTTCATCTTCTTCTTCTTCCTCTTCTTTTTCACCCATTTCAACTTAGACTACAAGTGCCTTCTTGAATAATACGCAACTTATCCTTAAATTACAAAATAGGTTAAATTTATATTGAAAATGATTATTCTTATTCCAAATATGTTTATCAATTTAGAACTTAGTTACAAGCTCCATTAGAATATTTTAAAGTACTTCAAAAATGAATATTTAAAGCACATTCTATAAAGAGAAAGCAATTTGTATCAATGTTCATAATACGGTTCATAATAGAACATCATTACATTTCTTTAAAATGACTTTCTAAATGTCAAAAATATATATTTAACTTCATAATTGAATTATAAAATTATAAATCAAAATATAATATGTAATAATGTGAACTATAATATACCAAAAATTACTAGTATGATTTATTCAACAACCATTTATAATAATAATAATAACTATTATTATTTCTTAAATTAATTTTATAATTTAATAACAACTTGCATGACTAAAATGATATCAAATCTTAAATTTTTTCAATGTAAAATTATTAATAAGTAAATTTGTATTGAAGTCATGACATCTTTTTAAATTTGAAAATTTTATAACAATTTGTTTCTAATGTATACTAAATATAAATGTCATACCTTAAAAAACTTCTTGTTGCTTTCAATAAATGTTGTATATGTATATTAAATAAGTTGAAATGCTAAATTTTTTTTTAAGGATTTAGATAGATGATTGCATTTTGATAGAACAAGGGATTTGTGCATATTTTGTATTTTTTCCTCAATAATTATTTCTCAAATCAATGTTATATGTAGAAATACACAAAAAAATTAAAATATTATTGCTATATCTGCACATTGGAGTTAATTCATGAATAGAAATCAATATAATTTTTAATTTAATTTAATTTTTATAATTTGTAAGCTTCATGAGGAAAACCATAAGATCATACATCTCAACAAGTGAAGTATTGCAATCAATATCTAAGATGAATTTCATCAAATGAAAATATTAAATTAAAAATAAACTATTTTTTAAAATATAATTTAAGATTGAATTTAGAATTTCATAACCTAGTCATGGTATACAAGGGCAAGGTGGTAATTTTTTATTCCATATAAGTTTTATTATCTTCTACTTTTATTAATTTAAAGTCAATTAATTTGAGAAGTAAACGTTGGATTTAGCTCTATTATAATTGTTTTGTCAATGGTTTAAGTTTGGAATCCAAGTTTAGTAATATGGTGCCAAATACTGCAAAAAAATAAATTTTGAATATATCTCAAGAGAATTTAACACCTAAAGTTTCAATTGTTTCTTTAAATGCCAAGGAAGTTTGATGGCAGTGTCTTACGATCTCAATGTTTAGTAAGATTTTTTGAAGTTTATTTAACCTCTAAAAGTCATGGAAAATTTTATTAAAATGATGGTCTTCTATATGCCATTTTTTTCATTCATTTCCTTCTTTTAATGTCAATTTTGTTAAATTTGCATATTTCTACAAACTTGCACTTCTATATTTTGATTGTGCATTCTATAATTTGTAATAGTTATAGACTATTGATCTTTGTGTAGATGAATTAGAGATTTTGGCAACCTAAATCATGCCAATTTAACAAAATTGTCCATTATCACCCTTCTTTTGCACCATTTTAACAAAATTTTGGTTAGTCCCACTATTGTTTCTATAGTAAATAAAATGGATTATGGATATCTCAATCATTGTTATTCAATTAGTGCTTAATCCCTAAAGGCTAGAGGTATATTATATGCAGAAATTGTGAAAAATTGTCACTTTTTAGAATAGTGAGAAAAAAAATGAAAAAACAAGTTTTTCTTCAAATTTCAACCATACTAATTTGTACAAGACTACTATGGGAATGTGCAAAAAAAAATTCAGAAACATTGACTGCAAAGATTGAAAGATTATAACGTTTGAAGTTAGAAAAAAAAGTGTTTTTTTCAACCTTGCTCGACAGGGGCAACAACCCTTAATTCCTCCTAAAGTGAGATTTTTACACTAAACTTGTTTTTTTTTACATTTGCTTCTTAAATCATGTAGGTTACATACTTGCCATGTTTCAAAATAAAGGAGGAGTTTTGCAAAAGATTTTTGAAGTTGCCCAAGTTTGCAAAAAAAAGTTTAGGGCAACATAACTTTTAATCCAAGCACCTAACTAGGAAAAAAAAATTAAATTACCACTAAGAGGGTACATGTTCATGTTGTAAATTAAAATTTTGTGAACGTCCAACCAAAATTGACTTCATAGGAACCTATTCAGATTTTCAATTGTCCATTCAACAAACAATTGTCCTTTAGAGGTTAAGAGCAAAGGTTATGCTACACTCAACACATAATGCTAAAGCTTGGGCAACCAAATACCCACAAAAATTTATAATATTATAATAAATTGCATCTCATAAAATATGTATTTATTATGATATGAAAGGAGTTGAATCTCACCATTAGAATTAACATCTTTCAATTCCATCTTAAAACTATTGACAATTGGTTTTCCTTCTATATTGTACCTAGCTATGTCATGTAGACAAATCTTTTAAAGAATGGAAATGAAGTTTTTTGTTTTTTTTGGTTAAAAATGAATAAATTTAAGACTATCAATTCAATTCTTTGAAGCAAATTTTTTTAATTCAAAATCAATAGGGCAAGAGATTTATGCTAATCTCAAAATGACCAATCAACCATTTCAGTCAAAGTCATTGTTTGATTTTCGGCAACTTTTTTGAATAAAAGAAATAATTTTTTAATTTTTCAATATTTTTTGTTCCAAATTGAAATTTCTATTGGCAAAAGCTTTTTGCAAGGAAATAGCTCAAATTACTCAATATAACTTAGTGTTAAAATGTATGATTAGAAAAATGTATTCATGTTTTCATCTTTAAATCTTTTGCCATGTTTCACAAATCAATTGAAACTCCCAATTTTAGACAACCATAAAAAATTGGCTACTATAAATGGAAATTATATTTATGGTGAATTTCTAAAAGGAATTGTTTCAAAATTGATTTAAAAGAGGTTTATGAATATTTTGACCTCAAGCAATGGTTTCTAATTTTGATGCTTAACATCTTTTCTTTTTGTTGCAAACATCAAAAAGGTTGAACAAGCTAAATTTAATAAGCACATATGAGTTTTCTCTTGTATCCCTTGAACATTTAACGGATAACCTTTAATAAACGAAAAAATTTACAAAAAACTATACTGCAAGAAGCTACTTGGTGGCCTTGTTGTCTTTAGAGATTAAGAAGTTTCAAATTCTTTGATTTACACTACATTGGTATGGCAAGGAGCAAAACAACCCATTTTCTTCACTTAAAAGGTAAAACCTAATTTCATTTAAATTTCAATTAGTATACAGTATAACTTCTTTAAACCAATAGGTCTAGACCATCTGACAAGATGACATTAGCAAGGTTTATTTGTTTATAAAGGATCATTTTTAGTCATAACCTTTGTATGGAGACAAATCCGGGACCAATCTGACAAGATTTTCTTAAAGAGGTTTATTGACTTATAGAGGGTGTACTTACAGAAATTCTACTGTACATAACTTAACACCAAGCGTCATAATTAGTGTAGTGTACTTGAATTCACACTTATTATTTCAAAATATGAGGTTCGCAGACTTTTCAGATCTCCGCGCATGCAACAATATATCTCGCAGTGCAGCTGGTACCCTTCTGGATATGGAACGACCGTTGTCACAATGATTCTAGCTTGTCTGGATAAAGTTACGTGAGGTCAGACAGTGAAAGAGCATGTCGTAGTAAAGCGTACATTAAATTGAAGCCAAAGCAGTATTTTAGAGAATTCAAAGCTGAATCCTCCTGAATTCAACCCTCTCTTCAATGACATTCTAGAATATTTGCTACTCGTACACTATAATTGCTTGTAGCATACTTGTCTCACATTCAATTGCAAATGATTTGACCTTCTACAGATCACAGGCAACTCATATTGGGCTCCTTATGGGCAGCACACTGGAAAAGGTGAGTGTGCAAGTTTACGTGTGCAAGTTTGTATGTGACTTACCTGTGACGTCCTTCAGTAGTGTTGTTTTCCCGGATGACGGTGTATTAGTATATTGAGTTTCCAGTGTGTCGCACTTTTCTTGGTGTGAGAATAATTCCCGGTGCGTCCCACTTTTCTTGGTGTGAGAAAAATTCCTGATGTGCCTTTGGAACAAAGAGAACACCAGGAATTCTTCCTCTTTTCTCCACAGGGAACTCACAGAGAACCCAGTATAAGCCCCGTGTGATATGACTGTCTCCCAAGCACTCAAATAAAGGGAATCAGAGTCTCCTGGTATCACAGTTCATGCACATGAAGTTGGTTCCATAACATATTGCTAGCTCCCTGTACGTTACGCAATGCTCAAATTGCTCATCAATGGAACACTGACACTGTAAATTTGCACTTAGTTGTCGATGTAAGTGCCATAAATGGTCTTAAGCAATCAAATGGATCGTCAATTTCGCTAAATTGGCGCAATTCTGGACATGTATTCACCAAAAATTATGACGAATCATGTGCACAAAGCTCTAAAAATTATGACCGACATCTATAGTAAGGATAATGTTTCAAACCATGCCATGAAAAGTGCATTAATCGTGGAATTTCGCCACTTCAACGCATTGTAACGTTTCAGAGAGTCAAAATTGTGACATGTAACTTCACAAAGCTCTTCAGCAGTAAGACTGATCGATATAGACTTGAGGTGCAGACAACCGACTGGAAAATTGAGTGCCAATCTAGCTCATGATCTTACTTTCTAAGTTTCACCATTCTTGCTAAAAAATGTGACAATTTGAACTCATCACCCTGGAATTAAAGCAACCTCGATCGATCAGCAGGATCTTTAGTTTCCGATTCCTTACGTATTGAGAGAGAGTCGATCATTAGCCACGTACCCACTGATTCCCAAGATGCAGCTTACCTGGCCATTCGCGGATCTCATCTCGGACGACCTTCATTTCCTGTTGGACGAGTATTTGGAGGCCGTGATGAACCTTTCCAGGACGCGCACCATCGCTCGTATGATCAAAGCAGCATGCTTCCCGAACCTGGACAATCAGTAGGAATGGGTGAAGTTGCGGTGGTGGTGAGTGTGATAATGATATTGACGCTGCTTGCGCTTGCTGTGCGGGCAGTGATTTCTGTATTGAGAAAGTGGCCACTAGTGTTGCCCTCTCGACATGGATTGCACCCGCCGCCTGGGACCATGGGTTGGCCGCTCTTTGGGGAGACTGTGGAGCTGAAAGCCAAACAAATGTCCTTCTATCTGGAGAAGCGGAAGAAGTGAGCTTCCGTCACTAATGCGTTTTATTTCGGCCTTCGTTTTGATTAATAAATTTCTGTGACCGGTCTTGGGGTACTTTGAAATGTTGAGGATCACTTTATTAATGAAAATAATTCGATCGAGTGCATGTGTCGAGTGAAAACGTACGTTGCCGCCTTCTTAGGTCAAAAAAATTAATTGCACATGTATCTGAGATCTCATATTCAATTCGATAAATTGATTGCCATATTTCAGAGCCAGAATTGCGTGTGACATTCAAGTGCTCAGAGCTCCAAAACTAGGACTGGGAATGATTGGCATCAATGGTCGTGCGCATTGAACACTAAGAATATGACTTTGAAAGACACTAGAAGATTTCAACTAGTAGAGTCGTAGCTTCCAATTTAAAGCAGGGCTTTTCTATGTTGAGCTTGGGCACTTATAGGTTAATGTAGGTCATACAAGGTGAGGAGATTCTCTTTCCAGACCTCTCCGCTGCCACAAATGAGAAAATTTGAACTCATAACTATGGTTATGTCACTTCGATTCTCAGCCAGCAGCTCATAAGGAGGTCCCAGAATGCAAGCTTGCTATTAGAAACCCTCAATTACACTAGCTGCACTGACAATGTTCATGTAATTAATTTTCACTTTTTTTAAACAAAAGCCTCACCATGAAATCAGTCCCATACTGTGAAATTCAGTCCATTGAGTTTTGGGCTCTATTCCTTACTCACATTGTGAAATCCATAGTTGTTCTGTTTGTGGACTTTCTGGATTTACAGTAAGACGCCTGTTGAAGAAGTTGCTAATTTGTTAACAGCAAACTGGTAACGATGCTTGTCAATTTCGCATTGACTGGATTATGGGTGCCAAAAATATTGACATTCATCATCTGCACAACGCTCTGAAGACTGTGACTGATGTAGATTTCAGTTTAACTAAAGGTCGCACGCCCTGAAGCGCGCCCAAGTCGTCGAATTCCGCAAATTTAACGAAATTGACGTTCACGTGCAGGTATGGAGAGACGTTCAAGTCACATCTGTTTGGAAATGCGTGCGTTGTGACCACCAGCTGGCAAGACGCCAAGTTTGTCCTGGTGGATCATCCTGAACTCTT
The DNA here is from genome assembly GCA_950106755.1 of Climacium dendroides. Taxonomy (NCBI): domain Eukaryota; kingdom Viridiplantae; phylum Streptophyta; class Bryopsida; order Hypnales; family Climaciaceae; genus Climacium; species Climacium dendroides. The sequence continues at coordinate 5,888,253 of OX467084.1, read as the reverse complement.
CCGACAACGAGGCCTTCCATCCGTGGAACGTATGCTGGGGACTCATTTTTTCTGATCCACGCAGAAGCATGGCTTCCACTTGAAGCTGCGAAAGTAGCTGCACGGTCTCCTTGCTCATCTCCCCACCATCATCCCCCACGTTGAGGTTCAGGCATTGAGCCTGATGCGGACATGGCTGGGTGGTCACGAAGTTCATGTCCTGGACGAGACCAAGCTTGTGAGACCGTATTTGCGCCACTTCATGGCCATTATGGCCATTATGTATCAGTGGAGGACATTGGAAAGTTTAGAATGTAAACTTCTCAAACATAGTGGCGCAAATAGGGTGCTTTTTGAATTGTGGCACAAATAGGGTTTCGTATCTTACGTCCCACCAAAACACTGCACACATGTACTAGGGGCTGTCAGATTCTAAGTGCAGGCTTTTTGTTCTGCAAGGAGAGGCAATTCTCAAACCTAATTTGAATGAGTGCTTCTGTTGGATGTCTGAACCAGTGCCAACTTCTCTGAAATCTGCAACTTCGAGCATTACAAGGTGTTGAACGGTTTGGATGGTTTCCTTGGCAGTTTGCAATGAGAGCATCCATACTCTATGTGCTGGGGATACTCCCAAGTGAAGTCAACACGGAGTTGACGCAGGCGTTTGGGAGTATCATCCACGGACTGGACGCATGGCGAATCTATTTGCCGTGGACAAAGTATTATAAAGCGTGCAAAGTACGAATTTACTCCACCAGTGTCTGTCTGCGTTCTGTGTATGGATACCAGTTCATGGATGTTACATGGTTTTCTGCATAAGTACAGTCTACAGCTCTTTATTTTCTACTTACTCAGCTAAGATTGCAGTCCTTTTGGGCCACTTTTCTTCTAGTGATCAGTGCTGTTGCTTTGGTTTCCACCTACACTGAGCTGTTGATAATTATTGAAAGCACTGCATTGTTGAAGATAGTAGGGACAATACAAGGCATCCAGAATCATCAACCAGATTATCGAAGAGAGGAGATCCTCGGTGGAGAAAAGCACACAAGCAACAAATGTCCTAGGAGTGTTGATAGAAGAAAGTGGAACTGACCATGAATTGCAAGAGAGTGTTCTCACTCTTCTCTTTGCTGCCCACGATGCTTCTGCAACTATCCTGACCTGGGCCATGAAGTTCTCGAACGATGACCCAGATTTGACCGGCACTTTCCAGGTGAGGTCGACCATTGGCAAGTTTCAAAACAAAAATTTGTGATGCATTGAGTGCCCTGGGCTCTAAAAACTAAGATATGTAGGTAGAGACCTGACAGAGCTTCTGGTTGGGCAATGTAACGATGCCAACTTCACTGAAATACGCCATTCTAACAAAATATAAGGTTCATTTAGTCTATAATAATAATCAGGCTTGGAATCAACAACCCATTTTCTTTTAGCAGTTGATGTGAACGAAATTAGTGGCTCTAATTAATACGGGTATTAACTATATGTAATTGAGCAGAGAGAACACGACATGATTGCAAACCAGAAGGCAACGGCAGATCTACCTCTTACTTGGGACGACATAAAGGACATGCGAGTCACAGAGAAGGTGAGACCCAGACTCAATTTAGTATTGATTTTCATATTGTTTATAGAATAGCGTGATCAAAATTACAATTAAAGAAATGCATCTTTCCGTTATCATTTTCCCTTCCTTTGAGAAAACTTTATTGGCTTTGGTGGGAGTCTTCTACTTGCATACTTTTGACAATCTTTCTAAAGGCAGGTAATCAAAGAAACTTTGCGAATGGCCAGTCCAATTGATTTCTCATGTAGAGAAGCTATACGCGACACTGCATATGATGGTGTGTTAATAACTTGGTAACTTGCGACTAATAATTTCAAGTTTTGGTCCCTATTACTGTTGTCTGCTGAATTTTCAGAGATTCTACATTTCGGGAACACAATTACATGGTCATATTTGCTAGATTGCCGAAATTCCAAAAAATTGGAGTCCATAGTAAAGGCCTACAAGAAGGAGCTGGTGCAATGTTGAGTCCCCAATCAGCTAGTTGAACCTCACATCAGTCAATACTCGCCAGAGATTTTAGAGCTTAGTGCACTTGAGCATGACATTTCGATAATCTGAAATTTGCCATTCTAACAAATATGACCATCCCTGAAAATGTGATGTGCCAACCCCCAAAACGTGCCAATGCAAGCCGTTAACGAATATGAAGTGTTACTCATTAGGAACTCTTATTTAGCTTTCATTTCTGGGTTTTTTGACATGAATATTTCTTTGGCAGTTGTGGCAATGAACTTCTCACTGTTGCAATTTGTTGAGCAGGGTTTCTGATACCCAAAGGGTGGATGGTGTTGGTGGTACACAAAACTTTCCATCTTGATCCCCATTTTTGGCGACATCCTCGTCAGTTTGATGCAGGCCGATTTGAGGTAAAATTAACAAGAATCTAAAGCTTACAGTCCATGTGAGAAAATTTGCAAGAGTATGCCAAGGGTGTAAGGCAAGTCCCTCCGATTTTGCGTCTCAATTCATTTGTGGCCGCACTTCCGGTTCATTTGATACAAATAGGTCTCAAATAGGCCATTCCTGGCGACAGGTCCCCCTCAGCAAACCCCCTGATGTTGCACCTGAATCGAAGCAAGAACAAGCGCACTTTAATTCGACTTGAACGACGCTTCCACAACCCTACATACCATGTTGCGTACTGTTTGTAAGCTATGGGACTCCGTAAAGTGATAAACTGTCAAGAGAGCAATTGTCTGTAGATCACAGACAAGTTATGAACGGGAGTTTCATGAGCAACTTCTACACACAATTGCTCTCTTGAGTTGCAAACAATTTCAAGTGTGGTCTATTACAATCACAAGTTGCAGACAATTTTAGCGGGAGTCTATAGATCACAGAAAATTTGTGAACGGGAGTTTCAATCTTGCTTGGAAATTGATAATGCTGTCTCAGGTGATACCTCGACCATTTACATTCACCATTTGGAAACGGAGCACATGTGTGTGTCGGCAGAGAATTGGCTCAGCTTGAGATCTTCGCCTTCCTCCATCATCTAACGACTAAGTTCCGGTATGTCACAGCCTTGAAAATATTAACTAGACACAGTAGCAACCGATCAGGACAAGTGGTTTGTTTTGGTGCTAATTAATTAAGAGTATGGGTGTGGGTGGAGTCTGATCGAGCAGGTGGGAAGAATGCAAATGTTCTCAAGCAACAGCAACAGCAACAGCGCGGATCATCCGGATGTTCTCAAGCAACAGCAACAGCAACAGCGCGGAACATTGGCAATGTTCCGCTGTCCGCAACTGCTGCACGAGATTATTTCATCAGGCTTCATCCTCGAGAATCGGGCGGAGAGTTTACAACAGACGATTACGCGGCTGTTGTCAGTGACTGGAACGATTGACAGTACGTTGGACTGCTCTTCTGCAGGAAGTTAGAGTGCTCTCTGTTCAGGGACCGCCACCCCCATGGGACCTCTGCCATCCTGTGACCTTCTATTTGTCTGAAAGAAATTGATCCTGCTACAGGCGGGAGCTAGAAATCAATTAGAGTTATAGCACTTGGAGCCACCCATAACCGACCAAAAAAAGCAGTTGTGGCCATGATGTAGAGGAGTGCATGGTCAGGGATTGCTAAAATTTGGTAATTTTATTGCTTGAACTAAAATTTCTATGAATTTTGGAAGGCAAAATTTTTGTCCAATGCAAGGTAGACTATTCCAAAACTGCTCATTTAAGAGACTACTTCTTGTTCACTTTGGCACTCCAAACCAAGCACATGTGTCATGAAAAGAATGGAGGAATTAATGGTCAAAAATCAAGAACTCATGTTTGGAAATTAATCCCAACCTCTCCTGAATTTCAAACACTCTATAGATAGTTGATGGGGTTGTGGTTGGTGATGAGTGGTACTACCTTAACTTATAGTAGAAACATCCAAAAATGTCAATATAAGCAATTGTTGTTGATTGCATTGAAACACCGAATTAGACATTTTTGCACTTGGGGGGTGCACCATTGCACTTGGCTTGTATGCCATCCAAAATTGTCATTTAGAAATATTGGGGACGGGGTACATTTTTGAGAACATCATTAAATCTTTTTGGAAGAAATTTTCAAACAAAAACTTGGTGTACTGCTCAAATTTGTATTTATTTTGTGAAACACTAGTACATTTTCCAATATACACTAGTAGGAAGACTTGTTTCTATCTATTTTGCATTCAAATACATGTGGAAGGCTACAACTAGAAGAATACTAGAATATTGAAGAACTTGCAAATTCTCTATTGCAAATTCAAATCATTTTGTAAACGTTCATCGTCTAGGTCTTCCATTTGCTTTGCCATGTACTCCAGAAGATGTGGTTTTGCCTCCGTTGGTATGATCACTTTTCCTTCTGTACGCATACCATGCACTGTAATGTTTGAACGTACTATATGACCATTTTTTCCTTGACGGGCAACATCCACCCAAGAATAAATAGCAGATTCTTTTTCAATCCAATCAAAATTCTCTCCAGACGGTTCCCATGTATTTTCCATACAATTCGTATATCGAACTCTATTACTTCCTGGTTCATCATGCGCTCCAGATCTCAAAGTAGGCCAATACCACAACACTTTCATCTTCTTCAACCAACTTCCTTGACCAATTTCCAACACCTTTCCCAAATAGAAAGGTACTCCACCTTTTAATTCGCTCAATTCCACTGTCAAGGCCACAAATTGTCCAACAATAATGTCATTTTCCGGATTGAATGGAGGAAAAGGATCTTCACTAGCACCCACAAGTGCTTGAGGTGTGTTCTGCGTAGTGACGCCTCTATTCCCTCTTCCTGTCAATCTTCGTGTTCTCTCTTGTGGAGGTTTGTTTTTTCGTGGTCCAAAATACCCCCTCCTCTCAGGATTAGGCATTGTTGCCATTACCATGTCCACTGTTGTGTTCAATGCTATATTTTCATTCGCATCTGTTGGTGTACTTGAAGATGTACCTTCCTCATCTACATTTAGGACAACATTTCTAGCTTCACTATCATTCACAACATCGTTGGGCCAAAATGGTAAGCCCAAAAGGGTCTCTTCATTCCTTTGTGGAAAATCCTGCAAGTATTCCTTGAACTCACTTATTTTGTCTGCAACTTCGGTATTTCTGATGGGGTCAAAACCTCTCAATACTAACTTCTCTTTGTATGCAATGAATTCATCCAATGCTTTCAATTCCCTCTGATCAGCTGCAAACACTTGAGCAAAATTTGGTTTCTCCTCTTTGCTTGGTAGTGAGTACAAACACAAATGTCCTCTTGATGGGCCCCACTCGTCTGAACTGTAATGTTTGTGTTGTACTCGGACCAAACCATTGTCCATGTAAAATCGCATATGGTGTGGAAGTGTTATACCCGTCAATTGCTCCCCTCCACGTAGCAAATGTGGTGTGATGAACGCCTTCCAATCGCGAATGTGTTCTAGTTTCCGAGCGCTTACAAAGGCTTCAGTGTAGGACGTTCCTTTTTCAACCAATTCCAACATGTCTTCCAATGTATCAATGTCTTTTCTCTTCAGTACATTTGAAATCACGCTAAATCTTTGGTCTATGTCCTCGTGCGTGTGCCCAACGATCAAAAAGCAAAGATGCACTTCTTTGAAAAAACCAAGTCCCACTAGTGCAGCGCACATAGCAAACATGTAGATGTTTTTATTCTCCCTTGTAGTGTTATCTGCTTGAATCCTCAATGTTGGCGGCAAAAACCCTTTCCTTCGTTTCACATCACAGATGACATTCATCACTGACGTTATGACTTGATTGCTATCATGCTTGTGGTGAGCGTCAATCCACACATCAGCGTATAAACCAATTCCATGTACTAGTACTCCACAAAGATGAGTCTTCACGAATCGAGATTCAATATTTTTCACAGATTGCCTCATCTTTGGTATCATGGTTGTATTTTGATCCATACCATCTACAATCAAACACATAAAAAAATCTGGTGTAATGATTGCAGATCTTTTGAACAACCAATAATCTCGCCTTTCTTCCATTTGAATTCGAATGTGAACGATGTACCACTCCTTGATCTTTTCCTTTGCTGCAGCATTTGTTGTTGACTCCATCCCACATTTGTATTCCCAACAGTGATAGCACTTTGAGAAACGGGAGAATGGGGGGATTTGTACATGAGGAAACTCCATTCGCCACAATCGACGAAAAGAACTCATTGACAATTCCGATCCATCTACCAATTTCTTCACTTCTTCGTTCACATATTGAAACACCTCCAATTTAGTTGTATTCATAGGCAATAAAATAAGTGGTAATACCACATTGTCTGTTTTCCTCCGTATTGATCGATGGGGTTGTTGACAACCTGCTTCACGTACAAACACTTCAAGACTTTCCCGTGCTGCTGACATTTTTGCACTCTCTCGTCCATGACATGTATTTCCATGCACTGCTGCTACTTTGCCGTATATAGCATGTGCAGTCTTCAACTGCTTGAAGCGCCTCTGTGAATAACCTAGAGCAGCAGCATAACATGCATTACAAACGACTATGCCATCTAACTTCGTGACATACTTATCTCTTCTCTGTCCTTCTGTTCGAGTGAAAAAAGCATTTAGCATTTGCATTATCCATGTAGCCCTTGCTTCATATTTCTGACCCCAAGCCATGTACCGTTGGTCCAAAACAGATTTTGGATCAATATGGCGTAAGCAATTGCGTTTACATGCTCCTCTCTCCTGTGTACTTATTACACTTTCAAGAGTAACTTTCTGATTTGCACTCTCCCCCCGTTCTCTTGGATTTCTCACCCTTGCTCGCCGATTTGACATTGAGTACTTCCTTCTTGGAATTCCCAAAGGAATTCCTCCAAGTACTCTGGCTTCAACATTTGAACCTCCAGATTCTTGGGTCATGGGAGAACTTTTGTCTGTTGTACTTCTTTCACCATGGTTTGAAGGTGTGACATTTGAATTTGTAGTGCCCTCTTCAGAATCTTCAAAATCAAACTGTGGTGTGCGAATTGAAGGAAAAGAGAAATTTTGGCCCTCTGACAAAGTCATATTTGTTGTTCTCATATCTGAAGGACGTGCGCAACGAATTGCAGTTCGACGCCATCGAATTACCTTCTGCATACAATCACCTAGCAACTTCCCCACAACTTCTCCAACCCACTTTCTTTCTTCTACTACATGTGTGACTCGAACTGCAATTTCAAATGGACGTAGCTTCAATTGGTGAAGTTCTGTACCACATGTGAATGTAGTATCCACTACACCATGTCCTACAACATTGCCATCATCCCCTAGAAGTTGTACCATTCCACTTACAGCTTGCAAACCCCTTTCAGTAATTTCATTGTCTTCTTCATGGAATAGCCTTCCTCGTACCACACGGGCTAATCTATCTACTATCATCTCTCTTCTTTCGGGTGCAAGCGGCCTTGATCCACTACCATTGAAAAGTACAGGACTTCCAAATGCATCTGTTGCCATTTTCTTCAATTTCTCCTACCAAATGATTCCTGAGAGGACAAGTAGTACGCTCATTTCTTCCCTCATTAACACTACATTCTTGTCCTTCTCCTACACATATACAACAAACTCAATGTTAGATATAATGCTTCTTTAGCCTATTTGTTGGAGAGAAAAAACTGAGTAAAAGAAAGTAGTCCCCCACATTATTGTAGACAACATGTAATGTATAGTGGGGTTCCTTATAGTACTTCCAAGGTACAAAAACATGAACAACAAATATTCCCAAAGCTATGCTAATTTGAACAAACAAATTCATATCGTGAAACAAAAGAGTGCTGAAATGGTTGACTATGAAACAGCAACAAATAACGGGTCCCTATACCTTACATCACAAAAATAAATTTACATTTGATTTGCATAATTTTGAACTCATCACTTGCGGGATTCCTCCTACACTCTCTTGTAATGAATGGTATATTGATCCTATTCAAAGAAGTTTATTACCTTCCATTTATTTTTTTGATCTTCGCAACACTATAGTAGGCCACTATGTCACTTTCTATTACGAATCAAGGTTCTAGCAGAATTTGATTCAATATCACATAAAAATCCTATATACACGAGAACACAACCATTAATTTTGGAGCTTATTGCCCAACACTCATGTAACTACCCTTTCATATACAAAACCCTAAACCCTAAACTCGAAACCCTAGATCCGAAACCCAAAGCCTGCAATATGGCATTAGGATTTAGGATAACCAAACATTTGCTTGAGTTCCCCTATTTTTGTATAGACTACTATTGTAGACAAAAACACAAAACATGCATTTCATTTCAATGATTCGAAGTCAATGGGCAATGTAAGAACCACATTGCATCTTCTCCTTCATGGATAAGATTAGTGATATTTTCTAGTATTTTTATTTCCTGTGAATACTTCAAGCTTATTTGTAAAGAGTGCTTCCCACAATAATGAATATTGCAGGTTACTACAAGAACTACCTAACGTCCACAAGTTAGGGTTGCATGTGAGTCACTTGTGCAAAAATCAAAATATAGGCCCCTACAAAGCAAATAAAGTTCACTTGTAAGAAACAAATCAAATACCTAATCTGTTCAAAGTAATAAACGAACTCTAAAGATCATTTTGTAGGTATATGTAATGTTGGAATTTTGATATACACTACTAGAACAATGTGAGGATTAAGTCTTCGAAACTTCAAGGGCATAGATTGTAAGGTTTTTTGACTGACCTTGAAAAAATCAATCTCACTTCTTCCAAATTCATTATCATTTTGGCTTTGCTATGGTGAAGCTTCTTGTTCCTGCTTCATTACTTTTCATACGTCTTATTTTTAACTTCATTAATCATATTCAAAGAATTCATAAAAAAATGTTGGGAAAAAAACTTCAGCTTCACTCATTAAAAAAAATGTTTAAAGTGACAATAATAATAAATCCTAAACCACTTTAATTACAAAATCAATCAAACAAAACTTATTGGGGACTTTCTTTCAGAAAACAAATAGAACTGTGCGTAATTGATTTGTTTCAAATTTTAGAAATGCCATTCCAAAATGAATCTTCTATGTTTCTCCCCCAAATACATAATAAATTTCTCAAAAACACCGTGTTATTCTATAATTTGTTCAATATTAGTCCGAATATAATAAACACCACCTTCACTAGTCCAACAAAATTCTTGTTTTCAACTAGAATAAAACAAATACTTTGTTCTGCTTTAAGTTGTTTAGATTTGCGTTTGATAGTCATATACCTATGCTTCATTGATTGCAAGAAAGACTCATGTTTCTTAACGTCACACTATATATGCAATAAAGTATCCTAACGTGTTCTAAATTTTTCAATCATAAATGTCTTTGAACTCTAATTTTAATTGAATATAGATCAATTCATACTAAGTAAAACCCTCATGTTATCCTACTCAAAGAATTTTTCTATACTTTTCTTTCATACATGGATTTCTTCTTCTTGGTCTACACATTGAGCATATTTTTCACTTCTTGAAAAAAAAATTTAATGAATTATAAAGTGTTCCAAAAGAAAGTACTGATTACTTTGTAGAATGCTAGATTTTGTGGTAAGTCTTTCTTGCAACGAATTGCTTTCATTTAGTGACCACAAACTTTGACTCTACAACTCTAATTATAACACATTTCATCTATACACAAAACTATTTTAAAGGTAGATAGCCTTAAAAATACTTAGTAAAATTTGATTCATATACAAATCTACTGAAAACACCGAAGCCCATAATGTTTCTTCATGGAAAAAAAGAGTCCTTTTAAAAATAAGTAGGGACCAATAAACAGAGTTGTTCAACAATTCTTAAATCATTAAAAGAAAATTTGCAAATTATGAAACAAATATAATCAACGTGCACAAAAATTCTTTGGCATCTACAAAATGAACTAAAATTATTTAGATTCACAAAATTACACGCAAATGCTACAAAAGTACAAACATGGTTGAATAGTCTATACATGCTTCCTCTTTGAACTTCCTTCTTTTCTTGTTGCTACTAAACATATGAACGTCTTAGTAGAAGTATGCACATTTCCACTAAATTAATAAAATCCCTTGCAGTAAAATCTCCTATTCCCTCTCCAAATGCACTTTAAAGTATTTGAATTAGACCATTATCATTGTCTTAGCTAACTTCAACGAGAGTCGTTAATGACCAATAACGTAGATGAATCCAACACCAATCATTGATGTAATGTCCCTCAAATGTAAAGGTGTCATTGATTTTCAAGAAAAAATCAATGCTACTAAAACATGCCTTCACATCACTCACAAAGAAAGTTGAAGTATGTACCAGTAGCATGGATTTTCTATCTAAAATGAATGACACCCTTACATTTGAGTAGCACTCTGTCCGTGGTTGGTATTGAATTTGCCCACCTCCTATGAAATTCCAACTTTTCAATGTGAAATCACTAAAAAAAGAGAGTACTTTAGGTCTTTCATATTCCAAAAAAATTAAACCACATTAGTAAGTAAGATGATCATATTAGATTCAGTTCTCATTCATTACAAAATAGCCCCTTGACTCTTTCCAGCAGATTACTTTGAGAATTTACAATTCATTTCTATTTTTTCAAATAAATATATTTTCAAATGCCCTCACTAAGGTAAATGGCTCAAAAAAGAAACTCATTTCAAAACCAACTTCTAGCATAGAGGTATATTATTCTTTCTTTAGTAGACAAACAATGAACATATCTAAAAGGGATCGCTTTTAACAACCTCTACATTTCAACTTCAAATATTTGAAACTAATTCCACAAAGGTCCCAAAAATATGAAACGACTTGGGCTGAATGCCAATTTCAATATCCTTCCTCTTAATATTTAAAAATAAAGTAGCGATTGACGCTTATTATGCTACGCATTCTTCATTAGAATTTTAATGCATTACACAAATAAAATGCAAAACAAAAATTTCAAATAATTGTTCAAATAATGTTCAAATAAAATTACTAAAACCTTGGTATAATTTTTTTACAATTTAAAGAGTAAGCATGTATTGAAATGTATAGTAGAAACTTAATGAATGATGAATGAAATGTATGTAATGGTGAATACTCTAAAAGACATACATGCATTACTGCTTTACAATGCATTAAAATTTTGACTTCATTACTACAAACAATAGCAAATGACATTGAAGAATTGAAAAGAAGAACTTGTACATTTAAAAAACTTTTGTAAACTTCCAAATTTCATGAAAGCTCAAAGCTCACAGAAGCACAAAGTCATGGAAGTACAAATAAGTGTAAAGCCAAAAGAAGTAATGAAATTGCTACCTCTATAATATTATCCTATGGATCTTCTTTAATATCACCTTAGTTGTGATCACTTCATAATTTCTTGAATACCACCTTTTGCAAAAAATAATTTTATAAAGGTGATTTGCAAATTGCTACTCTATTTCTGTAATATCACATTGCATGAAAACATAATTTCTATGTAGTCATGATTGAAACTATTTGTACAAATTCTCTAAAATAATTATTTTAAAGACTTATTAAAATCATTATCATGCATTCTATCAAAATGTATCATAATTTTACCAATATGTGATACAATGAATTTGTAGCATAGCAAGCACAAGCCTCTAAATATAAATGGTAGAATTTGTGATATTAGAGAGGGAGTTTTAATTTTAGTAGTATGATGGAGTTAAGTTTTACTTACAATGAAATCTGCTCTGAAAAAGTAGTTCTCATAAAAACCTACCTCATTTTTTTTTTTTTTTATACTCTTTTTTTTTTTTTTTTTTTTTCCTTAATTTTATTTGTCTTCATGGTGCAAGCAGGTTGAAAAATTTTAAAACACATTGGAGTAAAAACTCAAAATTTTCTAACGGTTGGACTCTCGATAGTTCCAGGAACAACAAGCTCTAAGAACGTTTTTCGTAACCTAGTTTTGCGAAGCACACAGATGTGAGAAACAAGCGGCCGATTGCAGCATTTTCTTTGAACATGAAAACCCTACTCTTCTTTTCGCAACTTTCGTGCTTTCTCTGCCGCACTTTTCAGTGCCTCTATCGGTTTCTCTCACTCATTCGAATTCCTACTGGCATGAACTTCGAGTAAGAGCAGGTAGTTGTTCAAAGATCGATGTAGTTAGATTTGCAAAAGCGGTCAGGTTCTTGTCTGTATTGCAACGTGACGTGCAACCCCAGACTGTCGCTGAGGTCCGATTTCAGTTTTTGAAGTTTTTCTTACGGGACTGTCGACATTGGCTTTTCTTCCGCCGTCATTCTTCCAAGTTAGGTTTTTCAGGAACTGAAATCTGTGTTCATAACGCTGTGTTTGTATGTGGCAGACAGAACAAGAATTGCAAACCCTAGTGGAGTTTGAAGAATCCGATTCAGATTTACTACTGCGACCTAAACGTGCTAAGGTTCAAAACTCCATCATACAGGTGAAATGACGGTTTAAGGTGCCTTCTCTTCATCTTTTTTTTCTCTTTTTCTTTGACCTCGTTTAAGCAACAGAAGACGTCCGCGCGCGCGGACGTCTACTGTAGCTTTAGGAATTACAAAACATTCCCACAAGGCCACCGTGGCTTGTGAACAGGGAATCTTCATTCGGTGAGGACCTGGTGGACCCTACTGCCGGCTGCGATAAATTTGCCCTCTAGCGATAGCAACGTGGACCTCCGCAAAAGTAGGACGCAGCAGGTACAGTATTGATTCTTACCTTCTTCTCTCGCTTTCTTTGCTGTCGTTCCCAAATAAGAGTCTCTTCCCAATGTTGCAAGACAATAGAAGGATTCAGGAATTGCGTGTTTCAATTTTGCAAGACTCAATGCTGTTGATTACCTGTTCCACAAGAACCCTAATTTCGAAGCTCCATTTAAAGCTTCAGAGCCGAGTAGCAACCATCTTTCCTTTGCATTTCAGAATTGGTGAGAAGCTCTTGTATGTTGATCGATCAATCGATGGAACCACTGCAGGTAGACCGCAACATTGTTGCTGTAGGCTCTTGGTTGTTGCTCTCACAGTTGTTTCTTCCTTGATTGCAATGCAGTTTATCGCTAAGCTCCTTGCGGTATCTTTGCTCTTTAGAAGCACTTCTTCTTCATTCTGTTCATTAGATTGTCTGCTTTGAGCATTTGTTTTTGTTTGTGACTTCTCAATTTGTTCTGTTTTTTTGAATTGCTAGGTTCTTGCCAAGTGTACGATCTTGAGCGTGATTTGCATTGGAGATTTGATTTTACCGTGTACAGTTTTGGTCGATTAGGAATCCGCACCTCTTTGACAGGTTAAAGTTGTTGTTCAGTTTTTGGCTATTAATGAGTGACTTATTGAAATGTCCAGGAAGTGGTCCTTGTTGGCTGAAGTACAACAAAAGCTAATCATCCTCAATTTTCGTCGAAATTGGTCACTTTCACCATTTCATAGATCTGCTGATATCAAAAAGCCGCCCCTTTGCAGATTCAAGCTCCTTCCCAAGCTGAACAAAAGAACGCATGTTCAGTTTATGTAAGATATAATAGTCTCATTTTTTGGTTTTGCATTTTCAAGTTTGTTCTAAATATGTAGAGCAAAATTCAGCAAAGGTCCATATTTTGAATATTCATTTGCAGGTGCATTACCGATGTGATTTCAATGTTTTGGTAAGGCTAGTAGGTTCAGAGTTGTTGGACATCATTACTTCAAGCTTCAACTGCCTATGCTTTGAATTATGCGGTCAAATTTTATTTCCTTCATCTCTTCATTCACAATGTAGTCTTGCCAACTTAATGACGACCATACTATGACTAGTTAAGGAGTCCATTTTGAAATTGGTGTTACATACCTGAAATTTGACCATCACTGTGGTAGCAACTAGTTTGGAAGATGCAGTCACAACGGCAGTTTTTGAGTAGCCAGTGTCTAAACCCTTGTCCAGACAGCGGTGGTAGCTAGTTCGGAACATGTAGTCACAACGATAGTTTTCGAGTAGCCAGTAGCTTAACCCTTGCCCCGACAGCAACAAAAGCACTTTCAGCTACACTATAGGGTGTTGGAAGTAGTAGCAATCTTGATGAAATGTGGACTGACCTCGGAGAATGACAAAGAACACAGTAATTGAAATTTGATTCTCTGTCGACGATGTTCTCTTCCCTTGTATGCAGCACATACTTTGTTGTAGACAAGTATCTAGCGTTTAGAAAGCCAGAGGTCTTCCGTCTATGCACCTAATTCATTGAAGCTGACGTCAGTTGTCAGACGCAGAAGTAAAGGGCAACCTTTTTACATGTGCATGAACCTTGGCAGCAGTCCTAATATTGGGTGTACCTACTTTAAGCCATAACGTCATAACTAATATAAGACTCTCTACCCAAAGTTATCCACAGAATAATGGAGCCCAATTTAAATGCGGCGGATTACTATAGTTTGCTTATTTGTATCAAAATTTTGAATACTGTAATGGATGAGGTGCATGTGTATGTAAGAGACCATTAGGTTCTCAAATTACTTACTTGATTACAAGATAGTTAATATTAAAAAATTTGAAGTACTTAAACTTACTTTACCAAGTAATTCAATGTCAGTCAAGTTCCTTGATTACTTACTTGATTACAAGTTTGATAGTATTGAAGGATTTGAATTACTTCCAGTTACTTTACCAAATAATTCAACCGCAGTGAAGTTTCCAGATTACTTACTTGATTACAAGATTGTTCATATTGAAGATTTTGAAGTACTTAAACTTACTATACTAATTAATTCAATCCTAGTTAAGCTCTCAATTACATTGCAACTATTTTACTATTAGATCTTGTCAATGTAAACTACCCTCTTCAGTTCACTATCATTGTAGTACACAAAAAATTATACTGAAACATAAACTTACCGTTCTTTTTATATTTATGGAATTGAAGCCTGCCTTCTCTCTCTCCCTTCCAATCTTCCTTAAGTTTATGCTTAACTTTTTCAAAGTATATATATAACGTTGTCTAATTTAAGTTTCGCTTCTCGATCAAAAACTGGTTAGAGTACAATTAGTCTCCTTTCTTCCTACTGGTATTGGCCAAGGTCTAGAATGAGCTATACATGAATACCAATTCTCAATTTTTTGAATTATGCACACTTTGCACTTAAATTAATTTTGCACTTTGAATCAAACCTCTTTAACATATCTTAGTAAGCCTAACCTAGAATATAGTTAAATGGATAATCTAAACATTTGAGGACTTGATTTTTGACCAGAAATTTGTCCTAAATAAAACAAATAGTGAACATTTTGATAAACCTTATCAATATAAAAAAAAGTGGGAATAATACTATATAGATTCAAATTTGACAAGTTCAAAAATAATATAGGAAAAGGAAACACAACAATATCACTTGTGAATTGGAAGATTATAATGTTTGATCATGACAGTGTTGAAATTGAAAAAATAATTTGAAGTCTTATAATCTTCTTTTTACAAGTCAAATCTAAGAAGTTGGTCACTAAAAAAATATAAGATTAAAAAGCCTAATATGCATAATTTTTACCAAAAACTTTATGGTTATTCAAAATCTTCTCTTTATTTTTATAAAATGAATTTCAAATGTGTTTTTCCTATAAGATCTAGTTTATTTGAGGTTCATTTCCAAAAGACCTGAACATTACAAAAAGTGAAGGTTGCGATGGACATCCTTGTACAAAATCTTGAATAAAAAAATTATAATCCATCATTGTTGAAATCGAATTTTTTAATTCTTAAACTATAATTCAAAAAAAAATTCCAAAAAAATAAAGCCATTAGTAATAGAAATTTGATTAAGATTTATTTTCGGTGTTTGAGCATTTAGATGTTAAGAACAAACACTACCTTATAATTTTAATAAGCATAGATACCATTTAATAAACTCACATGTAGCCATTATCAACAATTCACAATATTCTTCAATAGCATCTAAATACACATTACCAAGTTGAAGTTGTTAGACAATTTGTCACTCATGGACTAATCAATAGAAAAATATGAAGAACACACATTCTACTCAAATATAAGTCTTTTGGTCAACAAAAATAAACATCCTAAAATCAACAACAAAAACAAGAAAGGATACAACAACAAAACACATCTAGGATGCATGATTCTTTGTGAAGTTGCAATGCCTTCCAATTGTTGCCTATAACATACTCAAACCTATTATAGATAAATATTTTAAATTGGTGGTATTCCAAGAGCAATTTTAATATTAATCTACAACAACATATGCCCATATTATGCAAATTTATATACAAATTGTATTTGAGCACAACATAGTGCACCTCTAGGTCAAGATTTCTACCTAATTGAAGGATTGAGTTACTTGATTTGATCCAAAGGGCATTATTTAATTGTCTCATAAAAAACGTTATATTGAAAACTTTGTAATTGGAGAAGAGGAAGTGAAAGGATGCACTTAGTTTTTGTGCTTTTAGAAGCCATGTAGTTAAAATAAGTAACACTGTGACTATGATTTCTTGTAGAAAGAATGCCTATTTTCAATATTATAGTGGACAACTTTTATTTTGAAAACATATTTTTATACTATTTTTACTTTTAGGCATGAGTGTACATAAGAAAAGTTTATGGAAGCAACATGATATTGTGTTGAGAGTAGTATATTGTGAGGAAGGTAAGAACGTGCTTGCAATAAAGTTTGGAAGCTTTTGTCAAATACATATGTTTTGTTACTAAAGACGCATAGTATATAAATTTATTTAGAAAGAAGTTGGAGAGAGTTTTATATAGTCAAAAAGGTAAAGCACCCATCAAAACTTCATTATAAAAATTGCACAGGGCTCAAAGGGTACAATTTCATTTGTCCATATTGTTTAGGTTGAAGACTGTTACCAAAGAAAGCACACATTACGGAGTGCTGAAATTTAGAATGGCATCGAGTGTTTTCTTATGTTATTTATGTGTATGAAGTTTTATTTGAGTGTAAAATAATGGAGGACGGAGATGATCTCTAGCTTTGCAGTAGTAGAGTGATGTGCATAATTTTCTTAAAATTTTATAACGTAAATAAAAATTTCTTTTCAAGTTTTGTAAGGAATGTTGAAGTACTAATTGTAACGACAAGGAATTGAATAGTTAGTTTGATTTGTTGCGATGGCAATGGTATTTGATTGCCGTAAAGTATAGCATACATGTAGAACCTCAGTGAATGAAATAATCAAGGGATTCAAGTTTGCGTATAAGTGTTTCATTGGTCTTTAAGGAAGAGTAAATCATGCAAGTAGATTTCAACGTGACATTCAAACTCATTGTTATTGAAATATGCATGCCTTTTTTTTGAAGAAGTGTACATTGTGAAACCTTATTCATCTTTTGTTTTTTGCAGATCATTATGGCACCAAAGGTCCATTCTACATGGTTGGAACATGGATGGTGGGTGGAAAGAAATGATAACGAGAAACCCAGTTTATGGATAACTGATTTTTCAATTGAAGAAGGGAGGTACTGGGCTCCATTAGGTGCTTCTTATGGGGGCATCGAGAGTTTGGCAGGCACTGCTGATGGGGGACTTACCATATCAGTATCAAACACGGACAAGGTGCTTGAGAAATACAAGTTGAAGAAGAAACTAATGATGGCACCAATTCCACATGAGTTAGTTCAAGTTCAATCACCACTGCATGGTTTGAAGACCTTGGTGAAGTTTTGGAATTCTATGCCGGAGGAATGGAGAGTCAAAAGAGAAGCTTGTATCCAAAAATTCAGGGAATCAACACCTGAACAATTATTTCGAGCACGCACAATAATTATAGAGATAAGGCGGTACGAAGACCGAGAAGAAAGTGATTCCAACATTGACCGAGACCGACCTCCGCTACAAGAACTAGAAGATACAGATGATTTATATCGTTTGTATGCAGCACCTTTGCAAGCTAATTGGATACCGGTAGCAGAACGAAATCATAAGCGTGCTACATTTGAAGGAGGAAATGCAGGTCATTCAGAGGAAGGAGAAACTTCTAGAAGGCAAAGAGTACAACGTCCACGCATTGGATTCATGACAAGAATTGGTGACGCAGAGCCTTTCATGGGAAGTGAAATTAGGTTGGAGGAAGAAGAAACAATACGAGATCAAATACCAGTTCCTTCTGAACCACTACAAGAGTCATTGGAACATGCTATACAACAAGGACAACAAAGAAGAAGAGAATCATCTACAGTGAATGCAGAAGAAGCAACTAGAGGGCATCAAGATCAAGGAGAAGAACAACACCCTGTTACAATTACAGAAGTTGGTTCTCGGTCTCAAGCTGAAAGGATTATACCAAGAACCAGAGACAATAGATCTACTCCGAGAACGTTTCATTCAAGTACTATTCGAGGGCGTGGTGGACGCAGAGGGCATGTTGTTCGTGGACGACGTGGTCAGAGATTAGTCCATGAACATGTAGAAGCAGAGGACCTTCGTGAAGGACAAGAGAACCAACACAATCGTGAAACAAGAATTCAAGAAGAGCATAGTGCCCTTACACGTGCAGCTATACGGAGACATCGTCTTCAAGCAACGGGAGAAGCACCTTCTTCACAAGGCAATGATGGAGAAGAAAATGAAGAGGATGATGATTCAGAAGAGCATGAATTTGAAGAAACAAATGTAAATGTAGTGGGGCGAAGCACTACTAAAACATCTATTGTTTTTCCAACAGAAACGGAATACAAGGCTGGATATATTTGGGGATACAACTTGCTTTTCAACGCCAACGTGGACTGTATTCAGAATGTAGTGAGTGCTGAGACAAATCATAGGGCTCTTATGGAATGGAGGGTGAGTGAGATGTATGACCGTCTCAGAGGACCTGATTCTAATGGAGTGAGTGCAATAACATTGCGACCTGTTTCGTATCACTATAACCGAACTAATGACGAAGGAGAGATTGAAGTTGTACATGTACCTTTTAGCAAATCAGGTGCAGTTCGAGAATTTGAAGTAGCATATCTAACACATTGTGAAGCGGATCCAGAAGCACCAAGAGAAGAAGTGAGGACAAAGTGGTTGGAGAACAATATTCATTGGGAGCCGGTTGATGGCCAACACATTGTTGGTGCTTGTAAACGAGCCTACGCAGAGCACCAAAGTGGAAATATGTCAGAGCAGGAGTTTAAGGAACGTTTTGCAAGACGGAAAGCAAAGTTCCTTGTATACGACAATCCACAATTTTACATAGAAGCTTCGGTGAGAGTGAACGCAAGGGAATTTGACCGTACGTTTTTCACAACGTACTATGAAAACTTAATCAAATTGCGTGACATTTGGAAAGCGTGTGGAAGTCCAAATGCTTTGACACGAGGTGATGATGCCAAGAGAGTGAAGGCATTGACAATGGCTGCAAGTGCATTACATTGGAGCCAAGATCTACCAAAGCATATTTCGTTGAGGCAACTGAGCAAGAAAATGATAGACTATACTCGACATGCGTGGAACGAGGACGAGGAAGCATATTTGGCTCTTTTGCAAGTGTGCAAAGATTATGAGGAGGGAAAACTTTTTTTCAGTAAGAAAGCCGAGAATGCTTGGAAAAAAATGGCAAGAGGCCAAAATCTTGATGCATGTGTTGATAAAAACGAAAAGAGGAAGAAAATGGAGAAAACTTGGTTTAGGCCATTGACAAGAGTATCAAGGGATACATATTTTCATATTGTGAAAAGAATGGCAGCGAAAGGTCTTGTAGATGGAAGTCGACCATCGCAGCAGTATTATTTCAATAATGCAACAACTCCAAATCCCCCCAAAGGAACTGTTGCATATGCGGTGGACCGGATTCAACGAAAGGATTCCATAAGAAATCAAATCCGTTTCCTGATGGTTGAAGCGGGTGATGAAAATCCAATGTCGATGGATGAGTTTTTTTCCATAGATGCTTCTAGATATGGAGATGAAGGAGGCATGCAATTCTTGTTGATGGGAAAAACATTGGATGCAGCAACAAAAACATTGTGGTGTTCACCAACTGTGAAAATGGTGCAATCACTAAAGAGTATTGATCATTTGATTCCAGCTTTTGTTCGTCAACATTTCACAGATATCAAAGCAGGTCGCCGTGGTTATGCAGCATATGTTCGAGATGTGGAGAACATATCAAATGCTAGGTGGGATTGGCAAGTATCAATTTCCAGCATCCTAAACCAAGGAGGGACATGTATGCATATCAGAAGCAGAGGAAAATTCTTTGAAGATGAATACGTAGAAATTGGAAAACCATGTTTATGGATTTTTGATTGTCGTCGCGGAGGTTCAAAAGGAGAAGATGAAGAATGGTCAAATGATGATTACGGCAAAGTTTTTCAACAACTCCACAATTGGATGACTTCTGTTGTACGGTGGACTGCAATTTTCTTGTTCCCCCCTGGCGTATTTATGGATGAAGAAATGCAATCAAGAATGTCAGTGCCAGAAAGTTGTCATTTACTTAAGGGCTTCTGGATATTTAAATCAGAAACCGTTGCATCTTATGCACACGACCTATATCATGGAGGGCAACGCCAACGTGCAGTACAAGCAGTGGGAGGTATAGGTATATTCATGCAATATCCAAAAGAAAGTAGCCCTATGGAAAATCTTCCACATAGCCTAGAAATGTTGGAAGTGGTGTTCCAAGACCATTGGGACACAGAAAGGCAACCACAAGTGGAAGATAAAATGGAGAGGGCACCAAGTGAGCTAAAGAAGTTGGTAGAGATGTATTTGCCTCGGAATTGGGGGCTTGTAACATTGGGCATCACTATGGCTGTACCAGGAATTTTGGAGACAGGTTTTGTTGGAAATGAAGTAATCATCATGGAAGGAGGAACACCTCGTACACAGTACGTGTACAATGCATTGCAGTTGATGTACGGCAATAAAATGGTGATGGTGAATAGTACAAATAATGCTGCAGAAAGAAGATTTTCAAGAGGAGCTAGTGAAGGAGATGATTTGCTACATGATGTTCCAAGAGCAACAAATATGAATATATTGCGTGGTAGGTTTGAAAGATTACCAAGATCATCAAGTGAATCATCAGACGAAGAAGACAGATTGCAATTAATTCGAAGGGGAAAAAGAAAAGTGATAGAGAGAGCAATTGATTCAGGAGCATCATTGTCAAGTGGGAATGGGAGTGATTCAGAAAAAACACATTCAAATACCTCACATAGTGGTGGTATAAGTCTTGGCTCAGCAGACACAGATGTGGCAAGTGATGCCCATGGACATAAAGCGGATTCAGAAGATATGGAAGAGGATCCTAATTATTCTCCAAATCAAAAGTTTGTTGAAGAGGCAAATGTGGAAACAGAAGAGCATGTAACTGAAGGTGAAGGAAACGAAGGGGTTGTTGATGAAGTACAAGCCGTACATGAAGAGAACAATGGAGCGAAAGAAACTCAAGTTGAAGATACAGAAATTAACAATGTAGTGGAAGCAGCCATTCCCATGTTTGTGGGGAATACACAAGAGGAGGATGTTGGAGATGTAAGTGCAGCAATTGAAGTTGTAGCTGAAGACTTGGAACCGATGTCTGCCCTTACAGCTTTTATGGTTTCTGAGGCTGATACATATCATCTAGGTGATGATGGTTATTTCTATGACAGAGACCATGTACGCTATATTCGAAGAGGAACACAATCTCCTTATGTTTATGAGCGAGAGGTTTCTATTTTTGAAGGATCTACCTTGTCTCCCACATTCCCGGAAAGAGTTTCAACACCTAATGCAAATGCCATGGTGGGTAGAGCATTGGATTACGCTTCTCCACCTCCACTAACTCCAGTACGTTCTACAGAAGACAACGAAGATGTAGGTGTAGTTCATGGAGAGATGGCAGAGTTGTCAGAATCATCAGAACGAGTCTTAGGGACACCAGAACCAGCAACGTAGGTCATTAACAGGAGTATTAGTGTGACGTTAATGTACCTTGTGTCTAACATAAGATGTCTTCTCTATATTTGCAATAGTTTTGTACATATCACATTGGTTTGGTTTGGTTTGGTTTTGTATGAATTACATATCAAGGAAGAGATGGCACATACAATGCCTTCATTATGTCTTCACCTCAATAAATAAATATTTTTTGGATGCAAATTATTGTTAAATGCATGTGTGATATACGTATGTATATGGTATGATATGAATATTATTGAAGTTTACAATATTCGACCAAAAAAGAATGAGATTGTAAAATTACAAGTATGGGATTATTGAACATTGAAGAGTAGTTTAATATTGAAGTACTCAAGAAAACATCTCAAGAGACAAAAAACATGCGCCCTTAAGTTATAATACAATGACACTAAAACAATTTTTTTCCAAAAACATAGACCGTATCCGACTTTTTCAAAAATACTTTTCTAATGAATAGTATGGCGTACGACCAATGCACTTGGCCAAGTGCAAAAATGTCTAATTTGGCGTTATTGTTGAAAGAGATGATATTGGTTGTCAAAAAGACTAGGATTTGGTGCCTTAAAATATGGGATACAAATATGGAATATGGAATACGTATGATATAATACATATAATACATACAAATATATACATGGAATACATATGTATCCACAAGAAATGCAGATATGAATTCATATGGATATGTACAAAATTCATACAACGGTCCATATAGATTTCAAAAAATACAAGTATGGAGGTAGGGTGGATATTTTACAAGCATAGTTCATGAATTAATTAATTCATTTCACAAGTGTTTGTTACAATGCAATGTGCTCAAAAGATACAAACACAAAGTTCTTTATGTGTAATATATTTAAAACCTATTTCTATGATTGTGATTAATTATACAAAATAATTCAATTTGAGTGTCTTGCAATAATAACAACAATAATTTATACTAATTAATTTTGGAAATTATGAAAAATTGTTGAGTGCAATAATATGGGAATTCATCAAACATTTTAAATAAAATGATCAATATAATGTGATCTATATTATTTTCATACTATTTCAAATAGAAAGTGTGATTATTATCCAAATTTCACCTAAATTCATTTAATGATGGTCATTTTATTTTTATTCGTTCAACTTCATTTTTATTCATTGTAAATTCCAATGGCCTTGAATATAATAGCATTTTCATGTACCTTACAATTAGAATGTCAAGTACAATGTTGTCAAGCCTTATTGAAAATAAGATGCCTTGTCCATTCAAGCTTCACCCTCATACTTGAGGCACACCAAATGTTTACACTAACCAAATCGCATTCATTCAAGTTAGTGCAAGGGGATATTGCACTATTCAAACTCTTGCACTAGTTGAATGAATTTGTGCAGTGATAATTCAAAACTCTTGAAAATTCTAAGAGAAAGTTGAACTACTTCAATTCACAATTGGGATGTTTGACTCTAATTTATCAAATTCACATTATTTAAAAGAATAAAATAAAGTACATTACATTAAAAAAAATTAAATACCAAACACAATACAATACTATGAAACTAATCCTAATTCTACAAACTTTAGCTAGACTACTCAAGTACATTAAAATTGCTTCTTGGTTAAATGTAGAATTATAGAAGCTATTTTCAATACTTACAAGTTACATAGACTCTTGTTTGGAATCCTCTAAAGACTTACCACCAAGGGATTGATCTTTAGAGAAGACACATGATTGAAATAGGTATAAGCCAATGTTTGAAGTCTTCCACGAGTAGTTCAACAATGCCACTTCAAGTATGCAAATATCTTTGAAATCTTTTGTTGACAAAACTAAAATTTTCATGAATTATCATACCACAGGTACAAAAATCATAAATTTTACCTTTTGTACAACAAAACAAAGTGAGCTACCCAAAATAGGGAAATTAGGTTGCTTTATCAATTAGGTTGCCTTACCCTCTAGAATTTATTTTACAAGCCATCAAAGTCAACAAATACTTTTACAACTATTTCCATTTGTACACACGAAGGTTCATAAGTCCCAATTACAACAATATCTAATTAAAAAATAGTGCATTTTTGTACAATAACAATAAATATTTATACAATGTCAAATGTCGGAAAAATAGTATGGGACAACCTGATTTTACTATTTTTTTTGTAGTTGATACGATCATAGAGCCTCCTTATGACGAGGTTGAACTTTCATGTCACCAGCCATAACCTTTGTAATTGAATCTTGTTCAATAATGCTCAAAGAAGCTCACCATATATATATATATGCTAAAGCCACTTAAGTTGTGGAAAATAACATGCCTCTCCTTATCCAATAAATGACTGTCACGTTAAAAATGAGCACCGTTCAGGTGATGATACCGGTATGCTTGCGCCCTTTTATCTGAAGTCACCCTGAAATGATAACTGGGGTCCAGTGCCAGATCTGGATGAAATCCCCGAAAACAGATGAATGTGGGAACAAATGACCCAAAGTGGATGAATGATCTCACTGATTGTCGATGGACTATCTGGCAAAAAGCAGAATCTCGAACCTCCGTCGGTACAGTACAGACGGACGAACAGACGAAAGCGTCCCCGGCGACACCGTCAAGGCGTCAACGCCCTAAAGACGACGAACGAAAGATGAAAACGACGAACGAAAGTCGAAGACGACGAACGAAGCGCGCTACTTTCGCTCTGTTTCCGCGTTGCCTTGTTCCTTTGCCAGTCTCTCCTCTTTCTCTTTGCTTGTGCTCGCCTGCTTCAGCTGCGCCGGTGCATGCTTGCGATCCCTGCGCCAGGGCCTTCATGAGTGACCACGGGACGCTTTGCTAGCAGCCATCGTCTGCCTCTCTGGTGAGCCTTGTTGCTTCCTTGTTTCCTGTAAGCTTACTTTAGCGTTAAGCCCTTGCAAGCGCTCTTGCTCTCTCGGGCGGGTTCCAGTGTGAGTGTTGCAGCTCACTCTGCTTTGTGCTTTCGCTCATTTCTATTTCTAGCGCCTGCGTGTGCTACGGTGTCGTGTCTCACTATTTTATAGTATAAATCCGTGTTGCATTGCTGCTCTTCCCCTGTTGCCGGCATTCCGGGCGCTTGAATCTCTGTCATTTCCTTCGTCTCTGTGTTCGCTTGGAGCCCCTGGGGCGATTCATGGTGGTTTCTCCAAGGGAATGCACCTGAAATTGGTTGGTGTGTTCCCCCATCTTGGATGTCTTGATGCGATTCTTTTCTCCTACGGGAACTTCACCACCCTGATTTATCGAGCCATTTTCGAGCCTTACAGGTAGAGATCTACCTAGGCTCGACGATATTGTTCCTTGCGAAGGCCGTATTGTGTTTGATTCTTGATTCATGAGCGCCGTGTTGCTGTTGGTTTTTTTCGTGGGATTCAGGCGATATTTACGAGTCGCAAATGGATTTTCGGAGCTGATTTGAGAGATGGAAGTTGTGTGTGCTGTGAATGCCCTTGCGGAAGCTAGATCTGTTCTGTATGGAAGACCCATTTCGAATGAGATACAAAAAGGGTTTCTGATTGCTCAAGTTTTTGAGAGGGGTCGCTGTAGAGCTTCATGCTTCCTATGTACATTTTCCGTTCAGATTCACTTGTTTTTAAACGAGATCGTGTTCTGGTAGAGAATTCAACTAGTACGAGAACCTTGAAAATCTCTGTCGTGTTATGGGTGTGGTTGTTTAGGGCACAATCTTCGCCCAATGGACGTGATCGCTTTCCATAGTAGTTTAAAATTGTGGGCAGGTCTGCGTGGGCGTTCCCCATTCTGTTGCAGCAAGGGGCTGTGTTGGTTGGATTTATGCCGAAACCAGCTCGATCAGGATTGCTGGATTCTTCACGGTGAAATGGATCTTTCAACATCAGATGTTGGTCGTCTATGTCGACCTGCTTTTGCCTCGCTAATATCACACTTCGACTTGCTTGTGGCAGGATTCACGATGGGGTCTCCGAAGATCGCGAACTTCGACAATGCAAGGAGGCGTCGTTTAACTTGGTTGTTCGTAGTGGCCGGGCTTTGCTGCTTTTTCTACACTTTGGGTTCGTGGCAAAGCGGGGGTTCTCTCGTGGCGGTGAGCGGCAAGGCTGGAGAACCCTGTCCGACTTCGGTGCTTGATTTTGGGGCACATCACGGGTTTTCAAGCAAGACTACCGATGGTCTCAAAATTGAGCAATTTCCTGCTTGCGCCATGAAGTACAGTGAGGTCACGCCTTGTGAAGACCCGAAGCGTGCTATCAAGTTCCCCAGGGCCAAGTTGGAGTATCGTGAGCGTCATTGCCCACCGAAGGATGAGCTTCTGAGATGCCTGGTTCCAGCTCCTCCAGGGTACAAGAATCCCTTCCGGTGGCCTGAAAGCCGCGACTTCGCATGGTTCGCCAACACTCCTCACAAAGAGCTTACGGTGGAGAAGGCCATTCAGAAGTGGGTGCAGTTTCGTGGCGAAAAGCTCTACTTCCCTGGCGGTGGAACGTTCTCTGCGGGGGGCGCGGACAAGTACATTTCGGACATTGCTGCTCTCATTCCCTTGGATGATGGATCCATTCGCACAGCCATTGATACTGGCTGCGGGGTAAGTACTTCGTCTGCTTCTAGCATTGCTGTTCTTTCACACTCTCCTTTCGATAGCTGTCGAGCTCATATTCTGTGACGGTTGGTTTATACTGGGAACCTCGAGCAAGTCCGTTCTAAATCACTCTCTGCAACAGGTGGCCAGTTGGGGAGCGTATTTGCTGAAGAAGAACATCCTGGCCATGTCGTTCGCACCACGAGATACCCATGTCTCTCAAATTCAATTCGCTCTAGAAAGAGGAGTACCTGCCATTCTTGGAATCATGGCCACGATTCGGATGCCCTACCCGGCGCGGTCATTCGACATGGCACATTGCTCTCGCTGCCTTATTCCTTGGGGCAAAGGGGGTAAGCAGCAGCGACACCCACTGACTGTAGAATGTATGTAGATTTAAGTTTGTAATATTTGCACTCTCGTACTCCTGGATTTTGTACAAATGTAGCCACGAAGACGTCCGCAGTGGGGTGCCCGTGTGCTGTTCACAGGAGGTCGGGTTGCTACATTCTTACCCTAGATTTTATTTTCAAACTTATTTCCTGTGCCATGTTCCGGGATGTTTAGAAGCGTGTTCGTGTTCCTTCACAGAGCTCTTTTATGATAACATTGTTGACGTTAGGCTGCCCTGCTTGTGTCCTTAGATCAAATGTTAGTTATACTAGTTGGTGTTGGATTCTATTAAGCATCCGTGGACAAAACTCGTTTTGCTTTCAGTATTTCAATATTAATACCTGGTAGACTTGCGCTTTTCTCATGGAATAGCTAACTGGTATGATGTTGTCAACTGTATCGTCCGCCTTCTAAAATATCGTGCTATGACGCCTCTCTGAAAGTGATGGGGTTTGTGTGCAGATAACATGTACCTAATTGAGGTGGACCGTGTTCTGAGACCTGGTGGTTATTGGATTCTGTCCGGTCCTCCCATTAACTGGAAGAAATACTACAAGGGTTGGGAGCGGACCCAGGAGGATTTGGAGGCGGAGCAGGACGAAATTGAGGACGCTGCTCGTCGTCTGTGCTGGAAGAAGCTGGTGGAGAAAGATAATCTGGCCATCTGGCAGAAGCCTCTGAATCATTTGGAGTGCATAGCTTTTCATAAGAAGAATACCGAACTCCTTCCTCGCATCTGCAGCAGTTTGGAGCACCCTGATCATGCTTGGTGAGTTGAATTCTCGTTCCTCAGTCATGACTTAGACTAATCCATCTCAAGGGATTGTAGACAGTTGCTGTCAGGAATACCCACCCCTTGAAATCTACCCCTTTTGTACATGCTCTCTATGGAACATACACGGGGTGTGTGCATTTCAGGGCGTGGGTCTCCCGAGCAGCACTCTACCCGTGGATTCGTAGACCATTATCGAGATGAAATGGTCATTTAGTGAGGAATGTTGGTGTTATGATCTTGCACTGAACAGAGAAAGATAAAGAGTCTCGTAGTAGCAACCCTGAGGTGGCTGGTGATTCTCATTCCTCCAATTTCTGTGCAGGTATCGCAAGATGGAGTCTTGTATCACTCCACTTCCTGAAGTTAAGAGTAAAAACGAGGTCGCAGGCGGTGAATTGGCCAAATTCCCTGCCCGCGTGAAGGCCATTCCCCCCAGAATCGCGAGTGGGAGTGTTCCCCTTATGACGGCTCAGAAGTTTAAGGAGGACACAAAGCTGTGGGAGAAGCGGGTCACATATTACAAAACTCATCTGATTCCTCCCCTTACTAAAGGTCGGTACAGGAACATTATGGATATGAATGCAGGTCTTGGAGGCTTTGCTGCTGCCCTTGTTAAGGAACCTGTGTGGGTCATGAACGCCATGCCCCCTGAGGCTAAAGTCGACACTTTGGGTGTCATATATGAGCGTGGTTTTATTGGAACCTATCAAAACTGGTACGCTTCCTTTCTCTTTTGGTGCAAAGCTTCTTGCACTGTTCACTGTCTTCTCCTGGAGGGCTTTACAATTTTCAAGCAGTCACTGAGTGCTAGGGGTTTGATGACTTATCAGGGTATTTACGCATTTTACTGGTGATCTAGTTTAGCTGTCTATCGTGGAAGAAGCCAAGCCCTATCGACTTTGTTTTGGTTGGCCTCAGTGCATGATGTTTCCTTCTCATTGTAGTACTTAACGCTTGTGATGTTCCTTTACACTTAACCCTTCAATCCTCTTTTGGAAACTTAGTCTCAGTTCTGTGCGAGTTCAATTTATGCTATTTGTGGTGGCGGAAGTAAACATTACTGGACTGACGAACTGAGTGGAATTGGCTTTAGGTGCGAGGCATTCTCTACGTACCCACGAACCTACGACCTCATTCATGCCGACAGCGTGTTCAGCATGTACCAGGACAGGTATGCTTCACATTTGTCAGTTCTCTCTTGTGCTTGGCATCGTGAACAATGTTGATGACGTCGTCGGTCATTGTCCCTGGCACTCTCAGGATGATCCGCCCTTGTGGTATTTATGCGTGAAGATGGATTCTAGTATCATAGGTATATTCTAAAAGTGGTTGTCCTAAAATTGGATGTAAATTGTTGAACATGGGATTCTTGCAGGTGTGATATCACCTACGTGCTTCTGGAGATGGACCGGATTCTGCGTCCCGAGGGTGCAGTGCTGATCCGCGATGAAGTTGATGTTTTGACGAAGGTGATGACCATCACTCAAGGAATGCGTTGGGAATGCCGATTAGCAGACCACGAGGATGGCCCATATGTCAAGGAGAAGGTGATGGTCTGTGTCAAGACTTACTGGGTTGGGGAGATCAATGCTGCGAATTCAACATCATCAGATTAAGCGAAATGGTTGTATTATGTGTTACAACGAATTGAAGTACACCACATCTGCCTCTGGTTTTTGAGGCAAGCATAGCATTTAATTTGAGTTATTTTGTTAATCATAGAGCATGTACAGGCCACAGAGCCTATCTCCCTTTTATCACATCAATTTAGAAAGTGCTTGCCAACTCTCGAAGTGAAGAGTCTGGGTGATGCAACTATTCCATTTTTTCCAATGTTTTAGTTGACTGCTTGTGTCATCTGAATCTGCTAGCTAACATTGTTGGTTGTTTACGTTTGGAACCAATGATGCGACTAATTTAATTACATTGACTCTACACTAGTTAATCATGGGCTTTTTGTAGACTCTCCGAATGACCACCCAAGTTACCCAAGATTGGGCTTAACCCCTCAACGATGTTATGGCCAAAAATGGCCTAATATGGCCTGTATTCTATTGTTTGAAAATACGTGCAACTAGGAGAATAAGGGCAAGGCCAAGGAGAATATTTAGGATTTTTATTTATTTATATAATTTGGAAGTATGCAGATTCTCTGCCTCCGAGAATGGTTTACGTAGGAGTCAGGGAAATGGACTCTCTATATACGCACAATTTAGGGATGTGTCAGATACGTAGTTCACGCAACAGGCCAAGCCAGTCAACAGGAGTTTGGTTTACATCCGCATGGGATGGGGAGAGGGACGTCCCCGTGGATTCTGATCTATGTGTTTACTAGTTCTTCAAGCGAGGGGATTGAATTCGCAATCTGTGAAGCGTTTTTTGTGGTTTTTTTCATGGATGTAACCCACTCTAGTGAGTACGCAACTACCCACTCTAGTAACGATGGGAAGTGCTTGTTGTTGAGGAACAAACATCTGAAGGGGTTGGCGCATTCTATGGAAGTTCTGTTCTTAGTCATGCTCCTCGTCTCTTGAGGAGCTGCAGCCGATTACAAGACCTCCCTACTTGTTGGTGCATTCTTCTACCTAAAAAACTTGGAATGCATTCCTCTGTGATGAAGTTAGGTGTTCCTTGGCGAAACTCATGATGATCGCGTGAATAGTAATTCATGCATTGATGTATTGAGCTTTAAGCAGACATATTTCTTTCCTGCTCATTGTGGATTGCATTTTAGGGTTAAGGGTACAGATCGTTAGGTGCCATGGTTGAAGATTCTCTGTGATACAATTGGCAAGATGAAGTTAGGGTTTCTTTTGATGTAATTCGAGATGATTGTGTGAATTGTTTATTCATTGACTGTTATAGAGAGAGAAGCAAAAAAATTCTTTCAGGTATGGTTTATGGTCGATGTGCATTGCATTTTAGAGTCAAGGGTGTGAGATGGGAGACAAATTGGACTGGCAATGGCATGGCAGGGTGGGCTCTAGAGGGCATTGTTGTTGCTACGCTCCCGTCAGTTAATTAACAGTACTTGGTTAGTGCAGGCAGAGACTAAGAGCAGGTGGCTGTAATTAATTCGATTGTTTTTTTTTGGAGAAGTTCATCCAAATATTCCATCTCTATTTTATTCTTTATATCAACAATAGGATATTTCATCAGGCTTGTGTCAACAGGCTTATGGGAGTACTGGATGATACGACGAAGCTGTGGAGTTATTCCAAGATCCAGACATGGTGGCTGTGAGCACTATACTGACTACCGTATGCAGGACACTATAGAAGGAAGAGAAGATCTTTCATTATTTTAATTACTTCATGATCTCACTGCTCCAATTGATAGTCAGCTGCTACTCAATCAGTTACTCATGAAGCAAGCAGAAGCAGGTTTGTTTCACATTGCCATTTTGGCACAAGGAGATGATCATGGTTACATATCTGTATTGACAGGGACAATGTGGATCACCTATTGGTCAATGTCTTGTAGTTTTAGTCACTCTGCTACTTTAAATTTCAGAGTTTTCGACAGCTTGTATCAAATTCAATGATTATATGAGTGGATTTTTTTGCTCCTGTTAGCTCCTGAATCGATTGCTCCTTGGGCGTTGCTTTATTGCCGCGGTTGCGTTTCTTTCTTGGTTGTTGTGGATTGCATTTTAGGATTTTAGGGTAGAGATCATCCAGTGCCACACACATGTGTTGTAGGCAATGGACCAACTGTTGCTTGTTGGCTCCATTGTCAGCTGAAGCGGATCGGCCTACCCATGTCTGTTGAAACTAACAGGACCTCTTGTTGAAGGTTATGTGTGACCAACTATGGAGGTAAGCTTGTGTACGTTGTTGTGCATTGTTATCTTGCACTGTTGTCTGTCACGTCCTTTCCCTGCCTCAATCGTGTCCAGCACTATGCAAGCCTAAGTGTTCTCCAAATACATTGAAGTTTGTCGTATTTGCAAAGTCTCCTTCTTGAATCCTAATTGTTGTGAAATTATGAGGCGGAATTCATAGTTCAAACATGTACATCTAGGAAGTGAGCTTTTAGCATAAGAGGGCACAATTTCCTTTGACAAATTCCACATTATACACAAATTTCACAACCTACTGAAGGCATCATAGATAGTAAGCTTTATCATGCTTAAACCAATTCCACTATATGGAGAATTTATTGAAGGTCTTACATGTGTCATAAATATTTGAAAAATCTACCATAATGCAATAGGTACCCTTCCTACCAACTCAAAAATTTTGGGTTGAAAATTCAATAGCATGATGTTTTAAGTATTGGGATGTATACCATATCCATTCACATAATATATCTGCACCCAACATGTTTTAGGGGTTAAGATTTAGGTGGTCTCTTTAGTCTAGTTTGTCACAAGTCAAAACTATTTGTTTAATTTAATTGATATGTCATCAATTTTATGTTCATACTAAAAATGATTTAATTTTTTATGCAAAACAAATGCTACAGTTAAGTTTCAATTTTTGTTAGTATGTAGTAAACTAGTCGGTATACACATTGGATAAACTTATACAAGACTTCAGAGCAAGTCTCTAGTTGATGTAGGTAGCAAGATTCAAACCTAGCCCTTGATAATAAGAGGTGGCTATACCTTGGCATAGGAGTACTTAGTTCCATCACCTCTTGCATACAAAAAAATCTTAAAATTTATATAGCTATACCTTATGTTGTGTGTTTGTTTTGTTTTGTTTGATATGCTAATATCTAAAAATTGTTGTGTTCTTAGTATTGTTAGAAAGCTCTTCATGAGGAGGGGTGCACGGACTTTATTTTGTGGTATTTGGACCTAAGGTGTGAAGGTTATTGAATTTCAAGAAAGTTATTGAAGTTTTTATGAATTAAAAAAATAAATTAAATTAAATTTTATTTAAAAAAAACCATAACTTTCACATTGCATATCCAAATGCCACAAAACAAAGCCTTTCCCATCCTTTCTATTTGTATGAAGAAATCAACCTCTCACATTACAACAAAGCCCTTGTACTCCTTCATGCATAAAAGATATTGAATTTTAAAAAAATTAAAAATTAAAAATTAAAAATTATTATTAATTTTATTTATATTAAATCATATTTGTCATATAAATTTTAAGGATATTGAAGCCATGCAAAATATCTTATGAAATTTTATTGGTTTGTAATAACTATTCCATCTTCCATCCCAGTTCTAAATTACATTTGTCATATCAAATAAAATAATATTGGAGCTCTGCAACTATAAAGAATCCTATAAACATAATAATTTTTCAAAAATTTTAGTAAATTTAGTAACCATACTTGAAAAATTCATACAAAACTAAATTTTTCAATAACAATAGATGTTCATTGTCCCTAGTACCTTCTTCAATACAATTCAATAATCCATGTATTTCTAGTAAAATTTCACTAATATTTTTCAATAATTCATATATGATAATTTACTAAGAAACATTTTAAGTATGAGTTATTGAAAAATTCAACAATTCAGATTTGAAAAATTAAATTTTTTTCAATAACTCATACTTAAATTTTTTTAGTAAGTTCTAGTAAATCACTAGAAGAATCCTGTGTTTATCTAGACATGAGTTGTTTAACTTGACGCTATTTACCTAAATATTCAATGTAGCAACCCCATGTTTTTATGTCATTGAAGATATTATAGTGAACGTTAGTGGACGTCAATGCTAACATAAAAACATGGGGTTGCTACATTGAACATCTAGGTAAACAACATCAAGGTAAACAACCCATGTCTAAAAAAATACGCAATTCTATTAGTGAATTTTTAGTAATTTTTTTCAATAACTCGTGTATTTTTATTACATTTTTACTAAAAAATTCCTTAAAAGGTCATTATTTACAATTGAACTACGAGGAATATACTTTAAAACTCACTTCAATCACTTGAAGTGTATATTATACTAACAATAATATTTAGTGTTATCCATACTAGTTGATTCAAAAATGTTATAAATTTTTATGTGTGATGAATATTTTTTCCAAAAATATAGATATCAATACTATTCAAAGAAGAAGATCTCTAATAACATGGTTGGTAAAAATATTTGTTGTGCATAAAAGCTTAAAATATTTTGAAATCAATTAGTGTGGGTATTACTAAAATATTATTATTAGTGTGCTATATTGGAGAAAAATAACAAGGAATGTCATTGGTGGTCACAACCAATAGCTTGTGCTACATTGATTTATCTTTTTTTAGTGAAGGTGCAAAATCAATTTCAATACCAAAAAAATATATGATTGTGAAAATTTGCACAATGTAGTAATATCTCAACCTATACTAATTCAAACAATTATGATCTTGTCCAAAAGAATTTCTTGTCATTTTGCTTCATATAATAGGTTCTTGTCTATAGATTTGGACGCATCAATCAAAATGTGCACATGATGTCTTTGAAAATGAGCAAGCGGGTTCAAGGCTTGTCATTAGGAAAGAATCCCTGATTGCCACAGTATTGTTTCAATGCTTGAACAGTATAGTACTAAAAACATAATGTTGCAATATTGCAACAGTATATTTTCAATGGATAGAGTACACCCTCCATTGAAATTGTATTGTTGTAGTATTGAAAACAATATGTTTTTAGTACTCTATTGTTCAAGCATTGCAACAGTATTGCAACAATACTGTTGCAATGGGGGGCTTTTTGTCGATGGTTGCAATGCCAAACGGACTTAAAATCAAACTTAACCCCTAAAGGACCAAGGTCACTTTTTCTCAAAATCCACTCAAACCTGCCATTTCTAATGCATTCATTAAAATTTTAAAAAAAATGTTATTTTTGTAAATCTAACCGTAGGATCTTGTACCAGACTTGTTGAAGAGGATGTGGTAAAAATTTTGTGACATTTGCTGAAAGATATAAGCATTTGAAGTGATTTTTTATTTATTTTTTCACTGTGCCCGAGAACTTCAGCTGCCTTTGACCATTTATTTAGGTAAATTTTTCCACTATGGATGCTGAATTTAAAAATTTAGCATACTCAAGATCATATTATGGATGTCTCCAAAAAATTTCAAGGCCAAAAGTGACAAGGAATACATCCAAAAAAATCTTGCAATGCAACAATATTCAAAAGTGCACAATGCACAACATTATTTTTTCAGGTCATTTTCCACCACATAATTCTGAAACTTGAAAATCCAATCGGTGGATTGAAACACATACTAATGATTTTGAAATTCCAAAAATAAAATTCCAAAAAAAATAAAACCTCTAATTCCTATAGAGATTAGAAACCCAATGTAAGTATTTACAGACTAAACACAATGGGCACATTCAAATAAAGGGTCCCCACTGACTGTTCCCGACACCCATCCCCTCCAACCTTCCCTGTTCCCCTCTCCTCCCCCTCCCAGTTCCCTCCCACATCCGGTACTGTAGTTTCCCTGCTTCCCGAGCATTTTGGCCGGGCTCGCACTGCGCCACTGCCCCTTACCTGCGCTCCTCCTTGACCCTCGGGGCATGCCCCTCTTCAAATTCTAGAAAGTCAGCTTTTCGAATCGCAACCAGTTCTTTCCCCCAATTCTAGCGACCGCAATGAAACGAATTGGGGATTTTCCCCGAACATGATTGACCCCAAACCCCGCCTCTTCTCATTGCAGACAAACCTGTTGTGCTGTTCATGTAGAGTAGGCTTCCGACTGGCATCCTTGAATTATTGGTGCGGCATGGGGACCACTCACCACGCCTTCACCAAATATTAAATGTGAACTGCGAACGTGATGACTGCCGTGCTGCAGTTTCGCAGGAGTCGTGCCGAGAGAGGAGAACCACGGCACCACGCGTCTCCAGTCAATCTGGAATCCATCCCAGGCACCCAATCTGAAATCAACGCGTGGTCGTGTGTCTTTGCAGACAACTCTACGTGTGCTGTGCACGTAGGACCCTGGACGAGTCAGAGAGAGGTGGGCTGGCAACTTTGTCGGAGGTGAACAGTCTGTGTACAGTGAAACCCCAGGAGCCCAAGCACACGCCAGGGTTTGGTGCTTTGCTTCAAGTTCGGGTAGAGCTTCGCTTGTTCTCACATGCTCGGACGTTGCTCTTGTCTCTGTTTTCTTCCCCGCTCTGCTGCCTTGTCGATCTCTAGCTGCGGTGAGCACTTGGCTTTGCTAGTCCTGTTTTACCGTTTTAGTCTGAGCTTCTGTCCATGCATCTTAAGCTATGGTGAGTGGCTTCGCTAGTCCTGTTTTTCTGTGTTGATCTCAAGCTTCTGTCCATGTTTGTGAATCTAGCTATGGTGAGGTTTTTCTGGTCCTGTTTTGCCATGTCTATCTGGAGCTCCTGTCCGTGTAGCTACGGTGAGACAGTGTTTTCGCTAGTCCAGTTTTGCCGTACTTATCTCAAGCTTCTGGGTATATTGCTCCAGCTAAGCTAAGCTATGTCGAGCTAAGCTATGGTGTGTGGTTTGCCTGGCCCCATTCCATATTTCCATATCGATTTCGAGTTTGTGTTCTAGTTGTGGTGTGTCGGTTCTTCTATTCCTATTTTGCCATTGGTGTTTAACTTCACGATGTATATTCTGTTGGTTGCAGGCTGGTCTAGCCGATCATAGCATTCATTATTTTTGTATTCAAGGGTCACCAAAAAGCCGTTATTTGAAATTTTGACCTTCAAATGAGCTAGCATCAGCTTCCACTGACAGCACATTACGACTGTGGGATGCCCAGACAAACTGCTCTGTACGTAGTTACTAACCTTTCTAATTACATGACTGTGCTTTGGAGAACTTGGCTTTTTATCTATGTGTTCTTTTAAAAGAGTGGGTAGCCGGAGAATGTTTCTAACTGCGTCAGCTACACTTCCCCGTATCGCAGTTTATAGAATGTGAAAGACTTTCGTGAGAGAGAACATGACACTTTTATAGTGTGGGCTATCGTTTTGCAATTTCTAGTTTTTCTCAATTTTGCAAATATGGACAATCAAAGGGTTCACTAAGGAGAAGGTTTTTGTAAGGCTCATTGTAAATAGTGAGTATATTGCTTGTGCTCCCATAATGCCAAATCCTATGTTTGATTGAGGCATCGATCATAGTAGATAGTAAGATAAGGGTATCATGAAACTTGCTCCTAATTGTTCTCCTCTATTTGAACCCTTAAATCAACCAGTTAGATTGATAGATAGGTTTGTGATCAAACTTGCCAATAAACCTCAATTTCATTAAGTTGGCATTAGCCACTATTTTCACCTAAATGCTTGAGTTCTAGATTTTCGAGCTTTATATACATCTATGTCACAAATTGACATTGGATTGTGTTAATTTAATGAACTTAATAATATTATATGATTCTCAAGTGGCTTCTTGTTCTTAAGCATCTCATGTTTGATTTTGATGTTATGATTCCTATAGGATTTTATTGATAGGACTATCGAGTTTTTAGAAGTTTGTCTATTTGGATGCCTTGCTTCATTATCTTGTCCAATGGGTACATGATCAAGGCAATTATGGAGCTTTATATGTTAATAAACATCTTATGCTTGATACTTCTAGCAACACGGATTGGTTGACAAATATATCATCCTTTTTGTGCTTGTTTATGCCTTTAGTTCACTCCACAATTTTTTCGATCCCAAACAACGTTATAGAAATATTAAGTATTGGAATGCATTGAACCCCATATTTTAATTCATTGTTTTTTTTGGCCACAAGAATGATTTTGAACCATTTTATATATTGTTCTTTTTTATTTCATTGTTAGGTGGTGTTTGGGTTCTTTATGTTTTGAGCTTTATATTTGCTTTTTGGGACTCACAATAAGAAGAATTTGGGATTTGTGCATTTGGATGTATCACTAAAATTAGTTTCATAGTTAGCTAACCTTTCAAAGTTCATAGCTTATAGTTTGGGAATCCCATAGAAAGTTGGAACTAGGATTGTTTCCATCTTCCGTTATCTTAACATGTTTGTAGATTTTTCATACTTTACTATTTCCTACTTGGATGTTTTCATGTTTGTTGTATATGTTGTGTGTTGATGAAAATGATGAGGGATACTCTTCTTATAGATTTTTAGTAGAATTGATTTTTGGAGGAAGACATAGGAGTTGAAGCAAGTTGATTGTTTAGGAATGTTGTGTAAGCACTTGTGCAGTGCTTGTAGTATAGGTAAGGTGAACTTTGTCTTTTTTTTGTTATGTCATTTTTGTGAGATGTTTGATGTGTTGTGATGTACATGGAGAGTAATCATGTACAATAGAGAAGAAGTTGGAAAGTAGAAAGTTTTACAAGACTGTTTTTTATTTAGTGTGCTATTTTAGTTTTGGTTGTTTAGGGGATGGCACTTAGGTTCTCTTGGTGGTATTTTCATCCTTGCTATATTTGTAGTTGATTTCTAGAAACAAAACTACATGTTTTTGCTTTGTGGTAGAGTTTTTCTAAAGGACGGAGAATATAGTTGGAAGGTGTTGTGTTAGCCAAGGAGCATCTCTAATTGAAAACTTAATTGTAATGGGTGTAGATTGAAATTCTGATTTTGATGTAGAAAGGTTGTTACTCATTTTTTTGGATGGTTTGTTGAAAGTAGTACAAATCTATGCTTCTCTAAGGGTTAGTATGCATTTGAGTTTAGTTTCCATTATGTAACTTTAGAATTGTTGTTTGACCTTGTTGAATGTTTGAAGAATATTTTAGATTTTTTTCACATATAATATTCAAATATGATGTGGATAAACTATGATTTTTCAAAATACTAAAAATAATTATATCCAACAATCCCAACATCAACCTTTAACTCTTATATTTATAGGATTTACATTTTATTCAAGAATTTTGATAGTCTTGTTTTGCAAACAAGTCATAGTTAGGTGTAGTTACCTTAATATACCTTTTGCTTTGGCACATTGAGCCTTGCATGGTTTGTCATCCAAATCTTAACAAATTGTTATATCTAAGGACTTAGAAGGAGGAGAAAAAATATGGTTTTTTTAATGGAAAGTGTTTCTCAATGAATTAGGTAAGTCAACCCATTCTTGATCCTTTGAGAAATTGTCCCTTTTTTATTATCATGAGTATCAATTGATAAATATCTATTGAATTATGAACATGTTGGGAATGGGTTTAAAAGTTGGATTCTATAGTAGGGCTTGGGATTGGAAATAAATAAAAAATGGGTCTCTATCTTAAAAGTTATTTTGTTCCCTTAGTCTATTTTGATGTTCATGACATCTTGTACATTTTATCTTCCAATATAGGGGTACACTAAATTGATGGTGCTCTAACATTTTAAATCTTAGACATCTTATTTTCTAATGTAGAGTCAACATAAAATTGATGGTTTGTTCAATTGTGATAAGAATAAGATAATGCTTGAGAGTAGGGTGTCCCAAGAGCATTACTAAATATAATGTTCTAAATTTTTAATTTTATTATTCAATTTATAATAGCCAAATTTGTAATTTTTGGTTGATTTAATTTTTTGAAGTGAGGAGAAGGATTTTGTAGGTCCTTGGTGGAAAGAGTTCCTTGATGAACAATGATTATTTTGATTCCTTGTATAAAACATTGTAACTAATGTTGTTGAATTCCAAGTATAGATAAGAATTAAATAATACTTGAAAGTTGGGCGGCTTGAGGGCATTAATGGATGTAGTGGTAAGTTTTCAACCTCATTTTAGTACATCCAAAGCTAAGATAAGCATGCCATTAACCGCACACTATGTATAACCGTACAGCCACCGTACACGAACCACACACGAATCGCACAATCATCAAAATTTTGGATAAAAGTTTGTGACAATGGGAACCTTTATGGGAACATTGGGGAACATCTTGGGAATATATAGGGATTGTAGCAGGAATATAAACATATTGTTGAACGATGTGACTTCCAACCATTGCATAGCTATTGCACATTGTGCACTGAAGGGTTGTTGCCATTTTTCATGAAAATCAAACCTTTCTTCATAAGATTTGCAATTGCGTTAAATTTATATAATCTTATGGTTTGATTTCATAAACTCTAGACTTTGCACTGGATAAGAATTTAGCGCATTTAATTTTGAGGAAAATTAGTTTAGAATTTGTTAAGAAGAAATCTTCAAAGTCTCTCTATGCGATGATTGGCACATCTACATTATATATTGTGGTTGATCTAAGGATATAAAATGAGAAGTAGAGAATTTTCATTGATTATAAAGTGAAGTTTTAAAATCTAAAAACTTTAAAATAATCATCATAACTGTAGAATATATTGTAGGATATTGTAGTTTGAACCACATTTCTATGCCTTCAAGACATTTAGAACATGAGTTATTGGCCCAAATTTCATATTGAAATGAAACTTTTAGATTTAGTATTTTTTTAAATGTCAAATTGATCAAGGAACTACACTTGGTATGGTCACCTTCATTCAGTGGCTAAACTTGATTTGCAGTAGAGATACATGTAGTTTGAAGGTCAAAATCAAAATGAACAATATGAAGTCAAAAATGGCTAAAACATTCCATATGATGAAGGATTTTCAACCATTATTTTGGAGTTTAGGCCTTCTTTGAAATTGGAAATTAGTTTCAAATTAGTTTCAAACTAGTTTGAAAAGAGATTCAAGATTTAATTTGCATTTAATGGAGGTGAACTCCTTCACTGTAGTTTTGATGATTATTCAAGATTATTGTCTTAATTCATGAATCACAAAAGATGTTTTTTGCAAGTTACCTTTGGCAAATTTTAAATCCTTGTTCTAAATCCCAATTGGTGAATGAAAATTTGTATACACTACCACATTCTTCACTATAATATACATCCATAGTAAATGCTACAAGTTTTATGAAAACATTGGATTTGTATTATCTTCATTTTTATTTAAAAATCAAAGTAATTTAAAATCATCATCAGTAAGTCTAATACCTTCCTAACTTACAAAAAGATATGATTTGTTCTTTGAGAAATAAAATTTGGAAATAGATCCAAAATACAATATAGAGTTTGTTGGATTAGACATTTGATATTGTTGACAAAGGTGTTGTTTTGGAGAAAGGTATGATCTTAGTAATAGGGTAGGTGTGTTTACATGTTATTTAATACTTCAAGTGTCTTCTATGGATGATTAATTGATCATTTCTGTCAATTTCGGATCAAACTTAGACCCATGCCTTTTCTCATCCAAGACAAACTACTTGTCCTATTTATGGAGCTAGGCTTCCAACTCATTTGTGACTCTTGGGAGGCATACATCTAGTTAAGTATAATAGAGTATATAATTATTTATAAGATAGGTTTTAAATCAATGTTGAACTTTGCAAATGTAAGTTTAGGGTTTTTAAAATTTCTAGTTTGATGTCTTTTGACTTTTGTTTGAAGTTTAGAAATTTATAGTAAAAATCTTCAAAGTAATTTTGTAGCCTAGCTAGAGATTGTTGTTTAGAAATTTTGATCTTTGCTTAGATTATTTGTATAAATGTCATTTTTGATTGATCACGGAAGTATATACATACTTATATTAGAAGTAAGATGAATTTGTAATTGATACAGGGAAATCTTGTAGTCACAAGTGATAAGTTGAAAACAATTTATTTGTCATTTCTTATTTTGTTAGCTCTTGAATTATTTTTGTCTTTAATGAACAAATAAAAGACAAGTATTATCCTTTGTAATTTATGCAATTTGATGTTATTCAACAAATGATTTTGCTTTTCTTTCTTTGGACATGAAGTTTTATTGATTTTCAATTGGATGTGATTGTTTAATTGAATAAATTCAAATTATGTATACTACTTTATGAAAGTTACTTTAGTTTGTTGACAACCACCACAAATTGTCGTTGTTAGATTTTGAAAGTTTGAAAGCAAAAGGTGGATAAACAATTGAATGTGGAAGTGAAAGGTAATCTTTGGAAGTAGAAAATGCTACCTTATTCTTTTTGTAATCATCAAAACATTCATCTTCATTTTTCAATGAGAATAGTCATGATGTTTTGAATACTTTGGCATTTGATGGAAAGTATTTTTAGATGGCAACTCTTTTTTGTTTGTATAATTGTGCATTGTGTACTTCACTTGTAGATGAATGATAGATACATATTACATTGACTTCTTATTGACTTCTTCTTTGTACTAATGAATGTTCCTTATTTCTTCATTTTTTCTAGTTCAAATATGTGAGCAACAAGTTGATTAGTAATTGTATGTGTAGTAATCAACTTCTTCCTTCAACTTGATTGAATTTGATGGATCAATGATGATTTCTTTGTAAAATTGTTGAATTGTAATTGTAGTTTTATTGAAACTATGAAAATGCAGGTTTTCTAATGGTGTTTTCTTTGACATTTGTAGAGACATTCGAACTGCATTTTGGATAAACTTGTGATGTAAGACATCAATATGGATATTTTCAAGAATATGGAGATTACCAAAGCTTTGAAAAATTGTGAAGAATTAATTAATCAAAATCAAATATTCAATTTTAATCAATGCAAGAATTTGGTACATCATATGCGCCATTTTCTTCAAAGATTTCAAAAGATATTTGAGTTGGATACAAGAGCCTTTCAACCTTTATTGAAAGATGTTTGTAAAATCTCTTCAAAAGTTGAGATGTTGGTACAAAGTTGTTCTCAAACT
Organism: Climacium dendroides; assembly: GCA_950106755.1. Classification (NCBI taxonomy): domain Eukaryota; kingdom Viridiplantae; phylum Streptophyta; class Bryopsida; order Hypnales; family Climaciaceae; genus Climacium; species Climacium dendroides. The sequence goes on along the minus strand of OX467084.1, from coordinate 5,846,085 downwards.
CTATCTCTAGCACCTCTAATTCAAATGCAAAACAAAGAAGCATTTCGAGAATTGTTATTGGAAATGTTATCTTCTTTGGAGGGGATCTTAGACATAGCCTCAAACATTGATTCATGTTCAAAAGGGATGGAGACTATTGCAAATTTTCAATCATATATCACTACTTTTCTTCCATGTGATTTTGGAGAAGTGGAAGAAGACCAAGTTGAATTATGCAAAATATTAGAAAACAAATTGCTTACTATGCTACCAGGATCAAATGATTATGAGTTAGCAAAGTATGTGCTACAATGGAGGGAGTGCATCTTGAAGGTAGAACGTGGAGAAAGTGATTTCATTCAATTCCTTCCAAATGTTCCATTACCAAATTTTGGACAAATTCCTATAATTCTTGCTAAGAATAATACTCAAAGTGTATTTTTGACAAAGTGGTTGGGCATTGAAAATATCACAAAGAAAATAGATTTTGATGATGAATCAGATATTATTACATTGGAGAAGGAAATGCGGATTATGGCTCAATTGAATCATCCAAACATCATCAAGTTATTCTTTTGTGGCTCTTTCAAGGATTCTTTTGGAAACAATCATCTTCAATTTGGAATGGAAAAAGGTGAAAAGAGTCTTGATAAAATGCTATTTGAAGATCCAAATCGAAGGATTTCATTCCTTGCTAAGTTGGATTTAATACTACAAATTGCTTGTGGAATGTTGTACCTTCATGACATGAAAGTTGCACATTGTGACTTGAAACCAGCCAATGTTGTGGTGAATCCAATGCAACATCCAGAGTTAAAAGAAGATGGTTATGTATGTGCCAAACTAATTGATTTTGGTATTTCCAAGAATGAATTGAAGGACAATATTCTTGATATACCAAGTGGTATTCGTGGGACTCCTGTATATATTGCTCCTGAAGCATTAGAGGCCAACATGAAGTTTGATCCTCTGAAAACTGATGTGTTTAGTTTTGGATTAGTTTGTTGTGATATATTGATCCAAAAGCAATTTGAAGATTTTAGATTGACACCTCTTGAAATTGCTAAAAGGCAAAAATTGGCCTTAATGGACATTCCACTTTGTGAAGAATTACAATCCTTAATCAAGGATTGCTTATCTATGGCTCCAAATGGAAGACCTTCATTTGCAAAGATATACACAAGTTTGATGGAAATAAAGATGAAAGCTTTTAGGACTCAATGTATTAGCAAGACTTTGATGAGAGATCAAACATTTTCACAATTCAATCCAATTGCAAAACTTTCACTTTCTATCGAAACGATTAGACAATGGTTGTCATACATATGGACATTTATTCCTAATTATATGAGAAGATTATGTGTTCAAGAAATGAATGATGAATGTATTGAGGTAAGTACCAATTTGAAAAGTGTTTCGAGTTTAACAATGTATTCAAAATTATGGATTCAAGCCAATTCTAGAAGCACAATTGATTTTTTATTTTTTATTTTTGATTCATTTGAATGAGATCCTTAAACTTTGTTAATTGTTGTAATTTCTCAATTTGTTGATTGTGATAGTTGTGATGTGTGCAGGGGATTATTGACACATCAATACTTTTGGAATGTCACGGTCTTGATTTCAAAATTAAAACCTTAGAAAAGTTTGTGCGGAATAAATCTATGGTTGGTGTTGTTGGAGTGAGTGGTATTGGAAAAACAACATTGGTGAAGGCTTTGAAGGATCGCTTGAACAAGACATTGTTATTTAATGATTCATCAAAGTGAACTACAATTATGTGTGATCTTAAAAGTGATTATTTGACAGAAATGAATCGGATCTTAAAAGAAGTGGGACAAAAAGAAGAAGCAAAAGACCTTGTTCAAGGTAAAGTCATGTTGGCAATGGTGCTCCAACAACAAAAAGTCTTCTTCATTTTAGATGATGTCACTGAAGAGCATCAATTGGATGTGTTTTTGGAAGCAAAAATGTTTAGTATGGAGGGTAGCAAATTGATTGTTACCAGCCGTGATTGGAAGATCTTGAAAGGCATGATCAATGAAGATAGCAAATTTGAAGTTCCAATACTTGATTATGACCAATCTATAGAAATCTTCTCCAAACATGCTTTCAAGAATATTAGTGCAATGATACCACATATAAATCAACTGAGCAAGGAGATTGTAAACACTTGCAATGGCCATCCATTAAGTTTAGAAGTTATGGGCTCTTGTTTAAATGGACAAAAACACCTTCGTGTATGGGAACGAGCTTTACAAAGATTGAAAAGAGGAGAATATGATGCTCTTGAGGATGTAGGGAGAAGATTGGAGATTAGTTTTGATATGCTTAGTGATGAGGAGCAAGAAGTATTTTTGGACATATCGTGTTTTTTTTGTAAAGATGTATGGTTTGAAGACATTCAAGAAGATACAATAGTTGACTATTTGGATGTGAACACTAAGACAATAATGGCAAGCTTGAGGGACAAATCACTTATCAAAATTGATGATAATGGATTTATAAGCATGCACGATTCAATACGTGATATGGGGCGTAGAGTCTCAAGAACAAGATTTGGAGGTCAAAGAAAGTACAAGCAAACTTTCACATCATTAGAAACATCAAAAAAAGAGGTACATCATATTCCATTGAGAAATGATTTTGAATGATCTATTTATAGTACAATAGAAATCTTGGTTGAATTCTAAATCTCAAAGTGCATGTTCATTGAGAGAATTATGGTTTCTATGACGATCAATTTTATTAATGCCTATTAACTTGTATCCTTTTGACTATGAAACTTTGTGATTTAGGAGTTTCAAATTGCTCGAGGGATTATCTTGAAAGGAGTGATTAAAGACATAGATTTGACTCCAATCACAAAGGTTGAACTCCCCAAATTGTTGCTTCTAAATATTGAAGCAGTCAATGACTTGAGCAATGTTGCAAAGTTGATCAAGAAAACGCATCGACTTAAATTCCTTCGAATTATGTACAAAATAGATGAAATTGATGATGGAAATATTTCTTCTAAGTGCACCAATCAACTCATGGATTTGTTGTTGCTTCAAGAACTTCAACAACTTACGATATTAGAACTAAAAAACTTTCAAATGATGAAGACTTTTCCAAATATGCCAATTGAACACATGCCCTTGAAGACATTATGCTTAAGAGATTGTAACAACCTTATTGCCATATCCCATGGCTTTCAAAATATGGCATCATTGAAATCAATATTCATCCAAAATTGCAAAAATTTGAGACAAATTCATGCAACGTTTGAAAATTTGAAGGCTCTTAAAATGCTACGCTTTGAAGGATGTGAAGCATTAACAAAATTACCTGATGGAATAAATAAATTGCCATCTCTACAACAGCTCTATTTCACTAACTGCAAGCAATTAAGGTTTGAAGCTTCAAACCTTGAATCCTTGACAACCCTTACAACATTGGATTTCAAGGGATGTGAAGAATTGGAAGAAATTCCGCTAGGCATTGCCAACATGCCATGTTTGGAGTGGCTAGGCTTTGAAGGTTGCAAGAAAATGAAGGTGCGGTATGCGTCCTTCGAGAACCTCAAGGCTTTAAAGAGTCTTGCCTTCAAAGGCTGTGAGGCATTGCAAACCCTTCCGTTTGGATTTCAAAATTTGGCATCATTAGAGAAGCTTTGGTTCAATGATTGCAAACAATTAAAGATTGTGGACTTAGAGCTTGCAACATTGACATCCCTTACAACATTGAATTTCAAGGGATGTGAAGAATTAGAAGACATTCCGCTAGGCATTGCCAACATGTCATGTTTGGAGCAGCTTGGCTTTCAAGGCTGCAAAAAAATGGAGGTGGGGCATGCGTCCTTCAAGAATCTCAAGGCTTTAAAGCGTCTAGTCTTCCAAGGCTGTGAGGCATTGCAAACCCTTCCCTTCGGATTTCAAAATTTGGTATCATTGGAGGAGCTTTGGTTCAATGATTGCAAACAATTAAAGATTGTGGACTTGGAGCTTGCAACATTGACATCCCTTACAACATTGAATTTCAAGGGATGTGAAAAATTGCACGAGATTCCTCTAGGCATTGCCAACATGTCATGTTTGGAGTGGCTTGACTTTGAAGGTTGCAAGAAAATGGAGGTGGGGCATGCGTCCTTTGAGAATCTCAAGGCTTTAAAGAGTCTTGTCTTCCAAGGCTGTGAGGCATTGCAAACCCTTCCTTTTGGATTTCAATATTTGGCATCATTAGAGAAGCTTTGGTTCAATGATTGCAAACAATTAAAGATTGTGGACTTGGAGCTTGCAACATTGACATCCCTTATAATATTGGATTTCAAGGGATGTGAAGAATTGCAAGAGATTCCGCTAGGCATTGCCAACATGCCATGTTTGGAGTGGCTTGGCTTTGAAGGTTGCAAGAAAATGGAGGTGGGGCATGTGTCCTTTGAGAATCTCAAGGCTTTAAAGCGTCTTGTCTTCCAAGGCTATGAGGCATTGCAAACCCTTCCGTTTGGATTTCAAAATTTGGCATCATTAGAGAAGCTTTGGTTCAATGATTGCAAACAATTAAAGATTGTGGACTTGGAGCTTGCAACATTGACATCCCTTACAACATTGAATTTCAAGGGATGTGAAGAATTAGAAGACATTCCGCTAGGCATTGCCAACATGTCATGTTTGGAGTAGCTTAGCTTTCAAGGCTGCAAAAAAATGGAAGTGGGGCATGCGTCCTTCAAGAATCTCAAGGGTTTAAAGTGTCTTGTCTTCAAAGGCTGTGAGGCATTGCTAACCCTTCCCTTCGGATTTCAAAATTTGGTATCATTGGAGGAGCTTTGGTTCAATAATTGCAAACAATTAAAGATTGTGGACTTGGAGCTTGCAACATTGACATCTCTTACAACATTGAATTTCAAGGGATGTGAAGAATTGCACGAGATTCCCCTAGGCATTGCCAACATGCCATGTTTGGAGTGGCTTGGCTTTGAAGGTTGCAAGAAAATGGAGGTGGGGCATGCGTCCTTTGAGAACCTCAAGGCTTTAAAGAGTCTTGTCTTCCAAGGCTGTGAGGCATTGCAAACCCTTCCCTTCGGATTTCAAAATTTGGCATCATTAGAGAAGCTTTGGTTCAATGATTGCAAACAATTAAAGATTGTGGACTTGGAGCTTGAAACATTGACATCCCTTAGGAGATTGGATTTCAAGGGATGTGAAGAATTGGAAGAAATTCCCCTAGGCATTGCCAACATGTCATGTTTGGAGTGGCTTGGCTTTGAAGGTTGCAAGAAAATGGAGGTGGGGCATGCGTCCTTTGAGAATCTCAAGGCTTTAAAGCGTCTAGTCTTCAAAGGCTGTGAGGCATTGCAAACCCTTCCCTTTGGATTTCAAAATTTGGTATCATTGGAGGAGCTTTGGTTCAATGATTGCAAACAATTAAGAATTGTGGACTTGGAGTTTGGAACATTGACATCCCTTACAACATTGGATTTCAAGGGATGTGAAGAATTGCACGAGATTCCCCTAGGCATTGCCAACATGTCATGTTTGGAGTGGCTTGACTTTGAAGGTTGCAAGAAAATGGAGGTGGGGCATGCGTCCTTTGAGAATCTCAAGGCTTTAAAGCATCTAGTCTTCAAAGGTTGTGAGGCATTGCAAACCCTTCCCTTTGGATTTCAAAATTTGGTATCATTGGAGGAGCTTTGGTTCAATGATTGCAAACAATTAAAGATTGTGGACTTGGAGCTTGCAACATTGACATCCCTTACAACATTGGATTTCAAGGGATGTGAAGAATTGGAAGAAATTCCGCTAGGCATTGCTTACATGTTATGTTTAGAGTGGCTTGGCTTTGAAGGTTGCAAGAAAATGAAGGTGAGTCATGCATCCTTTGAGAATCTCAAGGCTTTAAAGAGTCTTGTCTTCAAAGGATGTGAGGCATTACAAACCCTTCCGTTTAGATTTCAAAATATGGAATCATTAGAGGAGCTTTCGGTTAGTGATTGCAAACAATTAAAGATTGCGGACTTGGAGCTTGCAACGTTGACATCCCTTAGGACATTGAATTTCAAGGGATGTGAAGAATTGGAAGAAATTCCACTAGGTATTGCCAATATATCACGTTTGGAGTAGCTTGGCTTTAAAGGCTGCAAGAAAATAGAGGTGGGGCATGCATCCTTTGGGAATCTCAAGACTTTAAAGCATGTACTGTTCAAAGGATGTGAAGCGTTGCAAACCCTTTCTTTTGAGATTTCAAAATATGGCATCATTGGAGGAGCTTTCATTCATAGGTTGCAAACAATTAGGAATTGTGGATTTGGTGCTTGCAACGTTGACATCCCTTACGACATTGGATTTCAAGGGATGTGAAGAATTGGAAGAGATTCCGCTAGGCATTGCCAACATGTTATGTTTAGAGTGGCTTAGCTTTGAAGGTTGCAAGAAAATGAAGGTGGGTCATGAATCCTTTGAGAATCTCAAGGCTTTGAAGCATCTAGTATTCAAAGGATGTTGGGCATTACAAACCCTTCCTCTTGGATGTCAAAATATGGAATCATTGGAAAGGTTTTTGTTTAATGATTGCAAACAATTAAGGATTGTGGACTTCGAGCTAGCAACATTGACATCCCTTACGACATTGGATTTCAAGATTTGGCATCATTAGAGAAGCTCTAGTTCACTAATTGCAAGCAATTGAGTATTGCGGATTTCATGCCAACAATATTGGTATCCTTTAGGACAAGCAATTGAATGTTACTGATTTGAAGCTTGGATATGTGACATTTTTTACAACATTGAATTTCAAAGGATGTGTGTTTGCAAATTTGGAAGAGATGATGTTTTCTATTTTGGAGGCTTGATTTTTTTTTATTTTTATAACGACATGAAGGTTATACAATGCTAAAGGTGATATTTTCATGTTTTGAAAATCTCATAGTCCTTAGGGTATTTGATTTTGGAGATTTACTTTAGATTTATGATTTGGTGGTCATTGGAGTAATGGTTGCACATTGATAGTGTTCTTATCCAATCTAGTTTATACTAGGTGTTGGAGAATGTCTTTTTATAGTTTTAATCATTGGCAATACTTATTGTGTTGAATTTGAAAGATTTGAAGGGATTGAAGTGGATTTTGTTTGTCACTAGCATCATGTTATGTTTATTATTGCTAGGATTGAGGATTATTAGCATTTGGATTTCTTGAAGATTTTAAAATTTTATATGTGAGTTTAGGTTGGAAATTTTGATAATTTTGGTTAGGATGTAATGTGTTGATTGGAAAATGATGAAGATTGCATCACTAGAGGTTGTTTTAATGAGGTTTACACTAGGATGACTTTCAATAGATCTCAATTTTTGGAGCAAATTTCACCACCCTGATTTATAGTCATTTTTGAGCCTTAGAAGTAGTGATCTATCTAGGCTCAACGATACTGTTCTTCGCAAAGGCCAAATTGTGTTTGATTCTTGATTCATAAACGTTATGTTGTTGGTTTTTTGTGGGATTCAGGCGATATTTTCAAGTTGCAAATGGATTTTCAGAGTTGATTTGAGAGATGGAAGTTGGGTGTGCTCTGAATGCCTTTACAAAAGCTAGATTTGTTTTGTATCAAAGTCTAATCTCGAATGAGATACAAAAGGGTTTTTGATTGCTTAAGTTTTTGAGAGGGGTCGTTGTAGAGCACAAGTACATTTATTGTTCAAATTCACTTGTTGTTTTGAAATGAGATTGTGTACTAATAAAGAATTCAACTAGTGCGAGAACCATGAAAATCTTTGTCATGTTGTAGGTGTAGTTGTTTAGGGCACAATCTTCTCCCTATGGACATGATTACTTTATATCTTAATTTAGAATTGTGGATAGGTATATGTGGGTGTTCCCCATTTTGTTGTAGCAAGGGATTGTGTTGGACTGTTGGTTGGATTTATGTCGAAACCAACTCGATTAGGATTGTTGGATTCTTCACAGTGAAATGGATCTTTCAATATCAAATGTTGGTCGTGTATGTCAATCTACTTTTGTCTCGCTAATATTACACTTCGACTTATTTGTGGCAGGATTCATGATGGGGTCTCCAAAGATTGTGAACTTCAATTCGACAATGCAAGGAGGCGTCGTTTAACTTGGTTGTTCATTGAGGATGGGCTTTCTTACTTTTTCTACACTTTGGGTTCATGGCAAAGTGTGGATTCTCTCATGGCGGTGAGCGGCAAGGCTAGAAAACCCTGTCCAACTTCGGTGCTTGATTTTGAGGTACACCACAAGATTTCAAGCAAGACTATTGATGATCTCAAAATTGAGCAATTTTTTGCTTGTGCCATGAAGTGAGTGAAGTCATACCTTGTGAAGACTCGAAGCATGCTATCAAGTTCCCCAAGGCCAAGTTGGAGTATCATGAGCATCATTGCCCACCGAAGGATGAGCTTTTGAAATGCTTAGTTCCAACTCCTCTAAGTACAAGAATCAATTTGGATGGCTTGAAAGCCACGACTTTGCATGGTTCATCAAAACTCCTCACAAAGAGCTTATGATGGAGAAGGCCACTTAGAAGTGGGTGAAGTTTCATGCCAAATAGCTTTATTTTCCTAGCAATGGAACGTTCTTTGCAAGTGACGCGGCTAAGTATATTTCGGACATTGTTGCTCTCATTCTTGTGAATGATGGATCTATTTGCATGGTCATTGATACTTGTTGTGGGGTAAGTATTTTGTCTACTTCTAGGATTATTGTTGTTTTGAACTCTCTTGCTTTCAACCTCTAAAGAGCTTATAGTTTATTAGAAACCTTGAGTGAATCCAATTTTTGAGCGTATTTGCTTAAGAATATCCTAGCTGTGTTGTTCGTACCACAAGATACCCATATCTCTCAAATTCAATTCACTTTAGAAAAAGGAGTACCTACCATTTTTGGAATCATAGCCATGATTTGGAGGCCCTACTCAGCGTGGTCATTTAACATGGTACCTTGGGGCAAAGGAGGTAAGTAGCAACGACACACATTGACTATAGAATGTATGTAAATTTAAATTTATAATATTTGCACTCTTGTACTCCTAGATTTGGTACAAATGTAGCCATACAGATATTTGCAATGGGGTGCTCGTGTGCAGTTCACACCAAGTTTGGTTACTACATTCTTACCTTAGATTTTATTTTTAGACTTATTTCCTATGCTACGTTCATGTAGATTTGGAAGTATATTCAAGTTCTTTCCTAGAGCTCTTTTAACCCAGAAATGATGACGAGGCCATTTTCTGGCTTTTGGATGAATGTTTCTTGAATTGTAGAGAGTTGGAAAGCAGTTTTTCATCCACTTCTTTCTTGTTGACCTTCCATGTTGGGTTACGAAGATAATCTAGTTGAGTTTGGAGTTATGCTATTGTTTGTCTTCACATAAATGAGAAGTTACTAAAAAAACGGATCACAAAATATGCTATTTTAGTGTATTTTAGAAAGTTGTTGCTCCTTGCTTTAAATCTGAAATTTCTCTACAAAAATGATATTTCTTGAATTTAAGACCAACTAAAAAAATAAAGTTCATTCACTCTAGTTTCTACTCCAATTTGAATTTTGAAAAAATTCCTAATAAACAATTTTTTATTGCAGTTTGAACTTTGGATGTATTTTCAACGTCTACTATGTTCTAATTATAGAATGGCACGGAAAATGAGTTTACACTATGTTGTTCATCACTATAATATACACACATGGTGAAATTTTCAGATTTTTTGAAATAACTTTCTATTTGATATGATTTTTCTTCATTATATCTACAAAAATTCACAAAAAATCAATTGTTTACAAAAAAATCTAAAATTTTGGTGAAACAAAGAAGACATTTTGTTTCATCTCTGAAAATTTTCATACATATCTTGTTGCAAAATGGCAACAAACTGAGTGATGACAGTGAAGCTTGAAATCAGCAGTCATAGGTCCGTCATTTAGGGGTTAAGACAACATTGTTGATATTATGGAGTTGTACTAGTGTCCGTAAATCAAATGTTAATTATACTAGTTGTTGTTGGATTCTATTAAGCATCCGTGGATGAAACTCATTTTGCTTTTAGTATTTCAATATCAATACTTGGTAGATTTGTGCTCAACAAAGCTAGTAATTGAGTATAGAGTGGGAATGTAGAGTGTAAAGTGTGGATTTTGGAGTGGGAAGAAGGGAACTTTGCAATTTAGAGTAGGACCTATTAGAAAATTGCAAATTTTAACCATTTTCATTTTTATTTTACATGGGCAGTTTAGGGGCCTTGGATTTCATAAAGAACAAGAAAGGAGCTTTATAATCGTGGATGTCTGTTTGACAACATGAACTTATGACCATAGGAAATAGTTACCCGCATAACCTTTTACATCTGATGTTGGATCTATAACCGTGGGTGGATAATCATGACCCTGCTACCGCGGACCTAAGACCGTGTTATATTGAAGGCAAATGAATCACTGATGTTGTTTGATAAATTCTCCATTTCAACATTGAAGGTGCGATACAAGTATACTTGCAATTCAAGCAAGAGCTACACACGTGGTTTATGGTAGCATTCAAGGATTTGGAAACAAAGTAAAGGTTCCAACGGAGTTTAGGGATGGATTCATGGATGACTATAGAGTGAAGCCTCCCCATTGGTTTAGGCTGGTTCTAGAAGCCCCTATGTACTTGCTATCTTTTTGAAAAGTGTTCTTCCAAGTAAATTTCAACATTGGATAGGGTTTGGGGCTAAGGGCTCTTGCAGTTTAAAATTGGCTTATTGGATAGGGATTAAAGGGCGATGGGGATCGACATAGTGGGATAGTCTCTTTTCAAAGATCAATTGATCTCCTATGCTAGATTCAAGGGTCATTGTTCAAAAGTGGGATTGTTGCACTTGTTTGGGGTTTAGGATCACATTTGAGCACATCATTGTACAGTGGGGTCCAAAAATAATTCGAATTCTGGATGTGTTCTCAGTTCTATGCTTCAAAAATAGTTGCATTCAAATGCATGTACCTACCTCAATATGTAATCTTTTTTCACCAAATCAATTGCAACTTGTGAAGCCGTCAGTGGCCTTTAATCACCACATGTTAATCATGAGCAAGTGTCAGAAATTAAAAGATTTGACTGTAATTAGTAAATTGTGTTGTCAAGAGCTCAAACATGCATGTTCTCTTCTAGAGCTCCTAGCGCCACTTCATTGCTTTGATGGCATGTATTCATTGCAAAGTTTAATGTATAAAGCTCAAGATTACAACATAGAGTGTCATTGAAATGGAGATTGGCTTGCACAAATGAGATATGGTGGCTTGAAGTTGTTTCACAGGCAGTTTAGATAGGAGCATTGGAGTTGCCTTGTTTTGTTAGTGATTGAATCTTTTGATTTTTAGATCGTGCATTGGGTCTTTGAGAGGTACCATGCCATACAGAATCTTGAGTGATGAGGAAAAGAGCCGCATTGTGGGAATGTGTGAAGGTGGAATGAAGAGTTCAGACATTGCATCTGTATTGAATGTTCCACGGTCAACTGTTTCTACTATCTTGACAAATTAGAAGATCCAAGGGAGTGTAAAATCTTTGTAAAATCTTGACAAATTGGAAGATCCAAGGAAGTCTGGATGATGTATCTATTTCATTTTTTCCAATGTTTTAGTTGATTGTGCTTGTGTCATTGAATCCACTAGTTTAACATTGTTGGTTGTTAACATTTGGAAACAATGAAAGGCCATATTTGTTATATTGAGACTTTTAGTAGTCTCATTTTTATCCTCGACTCAAAGATAAATCATAATAGCTGTTCAATTTTAAGACTATTTGGTAAGTTGAGATTTCAATGTATTAATATATATAAACCTTTGATTTCCCAAAGGTTGCAGGCTCATCTTATCCTCAACTCGAGGATAAATCACTATAATTGTTTTAGGGTTGTAGTCTCAAAATGTGCAGATTGTCTCATTTTAATGAATAAGGCCATATGATAGGAATGATTTAATTACATTGTCTCTACACTAGTAGAGTAGAATCACAAGCTTGTTATACTATCCAAATGACCACACATGTTATCCAAGACTAGGGCTTAAAACCTAGTTTTTTCCTTAGTCAAGTTTTTTACATATCAAAACAACTTATTGTATAAATAAGTTCATTGAATTTTTACGTCATCAACTTTACATTCATACAAAAAATGATTTAATTTTTTATGCAAAACAAATGCTACAATTAAGTCTCAACCTGTGTTAGTATGTAGTAGATTGGTTGGTATACACATGGGATGAACTAAATCAAGATCTTAGAATAAATCCCTAGTTGATGTAGGTACGTATCAAGATTCAAATCTAGACCTTGATTATAAGAGGTGGCTATACCTTGGCATTAGAGTACTTAGTTCCATCACCTCTTGCATATTAAAAAAATCTTAAAATTTATATAGCTATACCTTAAGTTTGTTTGATATGCTAATATCTAAAAAATTGTAAGTCTCCTAGTGGTGTTCATAGTACTGTTGGAAAGCTTTCTACAAGGAGGGGTGCACAGACTTTATTTTGTAGAATTTTAATCTAAGGTGTGAAAGTTATTGAATTTCAAAGTTTTTATGAATTAGAAAATTATAAAACTATTTTTATTTTTATTTTTATTTTATTTGATCATTTTTGTCATATAAATTTTAAAAATGTAGAAGCATGGAAAATATCTTTGAAATTTTATTGTTTGTAATAACTATTCTATCTGCCATTCCACCTCTAAATCACATTTGTTTTATCAAATAAAATAATATTGGAGCTTTGCAACTATAAAGAACCCTACATACATGATATTTTTTCAAGAATTTTAGTACATTTAGTAACTATACTTGAAAAATTCATACAAAATTGAATTTTTCAACAACAATAAATGTATAAACTTATACTTGAAATTTTTTAATAAATTTTTAGTAAACGTTTTCAATAACTAATGTATTTTTAGTAAAATTTTATTAAAAATATTATTCATGCTAATTGGTTTTAAAATTTTATAAGTTTTTATGTTTGAAGAATACATATATACATATATATATATTCAAAGAAGAAGATTTCTAATAATATGGTTGGTAAAAATATTTTTTGTACATGAAATCTTAAAACATTTTGAAATCAATTAGTGTGGGTAATACTAAATATTATTAATAGTGTGCTATATTAGAGTAAAATAGCAAGGGTGTCATTGGTGGTTACAACCAATAGCTTGTGCTACATTGCTTTATCTTTTTAGTGAAGGTGCAAAATTATATTTGTGAAAATTTGTACAATGTAGTAATACTTCAATCTATGCCAATTCAAACTACTATGACCTTGTATAAAGGAATTTTTGGCATAAACCACTATCAAAAACGTCCTTAGATGGAAAAAAGAGGAACTTGGATGAAAATGTATGACATACAAAAATAAAAATGCCTACAAAATTTTGGTGATACTTTTGAAAAATTTGATTGTATAAAAAGATATTTGAAGCACATCATGAGACTGATGAAAGATTAGCACATAACTAAATCACAATCACCAACTATCGATGTGAGTATTTCCATTCAAACATCCTACCTTACTACCAAGGCACAAAATATTTATTAGTTTGATGGTCTAAGTAAGTTCACCCACCTATCAAGACATTTCATTAAGGACTATATAAGGCACTTGGCTTCACCACTATGCACATTTGTTCATTTCAACCTATGATGTTGTTAGGTGCTAACAACATTTGTATAAATTTATTTGGTTTTCATTTTTAGGTGACAAGATAAATAGTGTACATGCTAGGTAATGGTACTTAATGTACATGGAAACTCTTATTCCTAGTGCCAAGCAAGTTCCAATTAGAGTGTCAACACAACTAGGGAACATTGCAAGGTCATTGTCATTGTATTCTTCATTGTCTTTCCTCTTCAAGATCCACATCAAAGAACAATAGTGAATGAAGTTCCATTAGAGTAGAAATAAGAACTTTTTTGAAGCCATGGCATCACAACAACGATTCTATGTGAAATTGAAGAAGGGTGAAATCACAATCATTTCATGGAAGAAGTTGGTGTCAAGTGACAAAAAAGAGTTGGAGTTGGAAATGCCTTCAAAATTCAAATGCTATAGCAAAGAGTGGAGATGACAATGTAAAGTGGAAATAGTCTTAATGAAAATTGGAATGATGAGGAATTAGATAAGTATTTTGTGAAGGAAAAGATGAGAATAAACCTTTTGAGTTTTCTTTATGAACAAATGGGCACTTGAGAAGATCAGTGAGCTTACTCCAATTGCAATTTTGCCCCCTTAAAAAAAAGCATATATAATCCAAGAAAAAAAAAAGGCAAGTACACCTTTGCCATTTGTAGTATAGTACCTAAGCAAAGAAAATGCAAAGATCTTGTAATGAGGAAGAAAAAGAAGTCAATAGAAAACAATATCTTTTAGAATACTAATAGTAAGACCAAGAGCCAAAATCAAACGTCAAAATTGAAGTTGTAGAGCCTAAAAAAAGGCAACACAAGGAATCTATGAGGACGGAAATGGAAGTAAAGAAAGGCAAGAAAAAACTTGTACAAGAACAAGATCAAGAGCCATGCCAAAACTAAGGAATAGAAGACAAGAAATAAAATTAGAGATTTATTTCTAATAAAGTGTATAATCCCCTTATATCTAAAATCCTTTAACTAGAGATTGGAATTGATCTTCAAATTCTTTACTTTATTCAATTATATTATAAATTAATGATATGTTACATTATAAATTTTTGGGAATCAAAGCTATATATTTTTGAATTTGTATATTATATTTTTGAGGTCTTGAAAGAAACTAGAATTTTGATGAATTGTTGAAAAGTTTTTCTATATGGGTCAAAAAATTCAATTTAATTACAAAATGTGCTAGACAATTTCAAAATTTTTAAAAATGATACAAAATTTTCATATATTTTTGTTATATTGTCAAAGTGTCCCTTTAACATGGTGAATTTTTTCTTTATAACTGTTTTCCTACCACATTTTTCAATGCTTCATTACTATGGTATAGAAATACTTTGAGAAAATTCAAATCGAAGTAAAGTTTATGAAAATAAAAACTTAAATGTAGAAAATAAATGAAACAATGGATATTGTTATAATAGTATCACCAAGAAGAAGATGGAGCTCCAAAAATATTAAAGTAGGGAGATCTAAAATCAAACACCTATTCTAAAGTGTATCTTGGTGAATTTAGATAATAAATAGATATTTGTTGCATAGTATTTTACTCTAGGACATTGAAAAAAGAGTACAACTTTGAAAAATTTATCAATAACTTTGACATCCAATAATTACATTTATTGAACAATAGAACATTTAAATGTCGTTCCTAGCTTGAATGTTCTTTTATCAATGGAATTTGTCTATATGTTTCAAAGATTAAAAAAATGTCATTCCTAGATTTTACACAAGTTCAATTATAATATGCCTAGAGAATGTGTATGATATAATATATATGTGATAATAATTTCATGACCCAACATTATATATCTATGACATAATGATACAATAATATGTTGTTTATCAATTAAATTTTCTATTCTTTATAATATACAAATATTTAGTCTAATCATTGTATTATTGTCTATTCAATATCATTAATATTAAGCACCAAGTGAACTATACAATTATCTTTAATGTATTATACTTGTCAATGCAATCCTAGTTTTATTCAAGTCAATTACCATTTTAAGGTGGGTATAAAATGACCAATTTGATTGATGACATTATGAGTTATATAATTCAAATTGGGCTAAATTTGTCCTCATTAAAATTTGTCAAGAATATTATACGTATTGGTCAAAGAACAAAGAGAATTGAAGAAAAAATATCCCTTTACAAACCTTTTATATTGCTAAAAAAATTAATTGAATATAGGCTACTTGGTCTTTTAGGATTTAATATTAATTGGTATATGTTAAAGAGTTTCTGAGTGTGACCAAATTTGCCAACAATCTTCCTTGCTATCTATAGATGAACCATTTATAAATCAACCACTTGATGATTTTTCTTAAAAGTATTTTATCTAAGTTGGTTGGTAGTCTACTTGTCCTTGGTTGCTAGCATAAAATGATACTATTTATGATAGTTGTTGGAAGGATTGAATTTTAAGGAATTTTTTTGCCTATGCTTAGCCTTCAATGTTGTGCAAGGAAACAAGACAACTTTAGATTGAACAATGATGATTACTAAGTTTTGTCTAATTGGTTTGTAGAATACCACAAAGACATGTCTTTTGATCAATTTTTAATTGACTTACAAATAATATATTAATATGTCTTAATTGCTAAATGATTCTAAATAATCTTTAATGGACAAGAGTGCAACCTCTATATAGTTATTTTCAATGTGTATGGTATAGATGGCAATGACAAAGTAATAAATAGTGATATGTTGTAAGTTCTATAGGGGCTATTGAAGAATTTTTTGACAAATACGCAACATCATGTACAAGATTCAAAAGATATTTAGTAGTATATTTAGAATTCTTTTTTCATGTTGAAAAAACTTTTGAAAGGTTTTCTTGTACTTTCTAATAGAATTAATTTCCTTTTGACAATCAATTTTGAATCAAGTTCTTAAACAAATTGTTGATTCATCTCTTACATTACAAGGTCTATATTTTCTTTAAGACTTCTATATGAATTTTGTTTCAACTTTTATAATTATTTGCAACCATTTGCTACTACTTGATGGACATTCACAAACTTACAATATGTTTAAAAATAGTTTAAAAATGTATATAAAAAAATTCACCAAACAAAGCTTTTGTATTCATTCTCAATGGACACATACTTGGAAGAACAAAAGAAGTCTTCAATAATGAAGGCCATTTACATATTGCAATATTAGTAGTGCACATTATATATAGGTACCATACACTTTTGCTCAAAGTTTATGCTACTTCTTTAAAAATCAAACTTCTTATAGATTACTTGTGTGTAGCTACTTGAAGGTGTGAAATATCTATTTAAAACTATGAATGTAGCTTTTCAAAACTTTTTAATAATCCCAAAGATTTCAGTGTCTCTTAGGTTTCTTTGAATCAACTTCAAAACATTGTAATAGTATATATTATTGGCAAGATGAAAAGAACCTCAATCTTTCCAATTCAATCATGGAGCCTTATTATTAAGCTTGTTTCTTGTAATTCTTTATACAATACATTCTTTTTATAAACTCTTACAAATTTTTCAATCTTGCTACTTGTTTTGGCTTTGAATCTTTTTTCATTTGAACATCAATATGCTATATTTAACTATTTGTAGACTATTAAGTGAATTTTGGACAAAACAATCAAAGATCTCTGGATAATAACATTTGAAGATTTCTAGATGTTTGTATAGATCTTTAGTATGGATCTCTTGATGGGTCTCTTGTTACTTTGCATAGATCTCTTGATATTTTGCATTATCTCCGAATGAATATTTTTTTTCCTATTATTACTTTTGAACCCTTTGAAAGTCCAAAAGTAATTAAATTCAGCATCAATTCCTTGTCCTTGACATTCATCTTCAAAAAATAATTTGAAATAGAACTATAGAAGGTTGTACTAAATGAAAGAAAAGCCTAATACATTAATAACTTTTGTTAAGAATCAAAAATTGTTAATTCCAATGGTGAGATTGAGTGTTTTGATAAACATTTGATATCTTTGTTTGTGTGATTGAAAATTTTAAAAATTGAATTCAAAAGACAAATTTGTATGGTTTTGGAATCAAATAGAAATCTAAATCAAAATTAAGAATATAAAAAAATAGTATTTTATAAAACCCATAATTTACAAAAAAATTTCAAAGTTTCAAAATTTCAAAGTTGTTAGTTTGCATTTATAAATCATTTTCTTTGTCTATTTCTCTTAATGTAGCAAAATCGAGTTTGAATCCTAACTCAAATTCATATGGAAACTAAAACATACAAATATGAGTTGGAATTCAAACTTCATTGTGCTATTAAGAGAAATAGGAGGTGCATTGGTCATAAATGTTACATATATATATATATATATATATATATGTGGAATACAACCTTTTTGGTAGTCAATTTCAAAGCTACCATTAAACCTTGGATTTTATAAAGAAAAAAATCTTTTCTAGTATATTATCTTGTTAGTATTAAGTTATTCAACAATAATTTGATCAACCTAAAGTTTGTGGACTTTTGTACAATTGAAGCACTATAGAATATAGATAGCCATAATATCATCAATAGCTAAATAATTGTTAAGATAAGTATTATCTTCATAGTTACACTCTCCACTTTAGTTAACTATAGTTTATTTTAAGGTATAAAGAGAAACTAAATATTATATTAGAATCCCTTAGATCAATAGTAAACGAGTAGACTATTAGTCTACTCTCTTCTTCTTCCTCATTTATGTATTAGACCTTCTTAATGACATCTCTCTATTCTTGTATACACGCTTGTGTGAGGGTTTATATTTTGTTTTTTGCTTTTATTCTCAACACATTATTAGCACGCACGCTCTCGTATGTACTCCTTTGTTTAATTTCTTACACAATTTTTAATTTAATTTTGAGAGTTTCTTGAGTTTTTTGAGAATTTTTGCATTTTTTTTCACTTCTTTGCATGGTCTTCCCTCCATCCTTGGACTTGTTCCCTCGCAATTTCTTTGTTTTGTTTTTCTCTTCATTCTAAGCTCTTCTACTTCCAAGCTTCTCCTTCCCTATTTTCTATACATCCATCATCTTTTATTTTAATATGATGAGTATTTCCACCCCTTCCATTGCTATATCTACGACTATCCTAGTGGCTGCTACCACTATTGAGCCACCATGACTTCAACCTCTTTTATTTCCACAATTGGCAGCCGATGGAAGTAATTATTTACTGTGGGCAAGGATTGCAAAAGCACACATTTTTGTGGAGCAATTATCAGTGTGTACCAATTTTGGTAGGTTTTTTGTTGTAAGTGATTCCGTTTCCACATCTATTACTTGAAAATAGTTGTTTTTACTCTATCGCCATCTTGTTCTTGCTTTGCAAGATCAGTATTTGGAACTTGAGAGTCAAAATGAGCTTTGGCACAAGCTCAAATCTTTCTTTGATCATCAGAAAACCAATTTTCTTTCTAGAGCCTTCCATAATTGGACTCAATTGCGAGTGTTAAATTTTTCAACACTCATTGCTTTCAACAATGAGACATATCGCATTATATCACAACTAAAGTTGTGTGGTTAGTCCATTATCAAATAGAAAATGATTGAAAAAACTCTCTCAACATTTCTACCCACATCGGCTGTATTTGCACAACAGTACAAAAATATGAAATTTGAAAATCATTCACATCTCATATCTCTATTATTCCTTGTTGAGAAACAAAACAAGATTCTCTTACATAATGTAGAGGCTCATCTAATTGGAACTATAGTTCCTAAATCCCATAGTGTCAAGGTTTTTAATGATAAACCTAAGACACATAAACATGG
Organism: Climacium dendroides; assembly: GCA_950106755.1. NCBI lineage: Eukaryota > Viridiplantae > Streptophyta > Bryopsida > Hypnales > Climaciaceae > Climacium > Climacium dendroides. Next base: position 5,826,681 of record OX467084.1, on the reverse strand, counting down.
AAAAAATCGTTATAAACACTAAGGAAGTCATAGTCATATCCATACCTACAACCATGATAGCCAATAGCCACAAAGGAAGCATAGTACTTCTTTTATTAATAGTCATGGTAAACATCCATTAGAATTACGTTCTTGCCACAAATATGGTAGTGGGCCATTTGGCTAGTGTCTATCGAACATCAAAGTATTTTGTAAAGATGTTTAAGGAGAATAAGAAACTTCAAGCTGAAAATTGAGAAACTTATATTATAAATGCATCTACAGTTTTGTTTACAAATCAAGATTGCGAAGCATATGTTATCGAGAATACCTCCATTGGTAAATCTTGTGATGCGTTCCTTGACTCTACAACTACACATACAATTTTACGAGATAAGAATTTTTTTGATGAAAATAATCTTTCAACTTAGCAAATCAAAAATTTGATGAAAATGGCTAGATCGAATGTGTTTCGTTTTTAGAAATGACCAACAAAGGTAATCTTGCTTGAGGATACTACTATAACATACATGCGTGCTATGTTTTCTCCCTTTACATCCTGGAGTCTGATCAGCTATCGAAATGTGCGTACTAATGGTTTTCATCTCTCGATCAAAATTTTAGATAGGCAAGAGGCTCTAGGTTTTATGCATAAAAATAAAGTTGTGAAAACATCCTTTGCTTCGGCTAGTGGTTTATATTGGATTCCAATCTGACCACTTATTGTATCTAGTTTTGCTTTTATCTTATAAAGATAATAAAACTTTCCTTTAGCATAGAAGATTTGATCATCATGGCTTTATTTTGTTTAAAAAAATTATTTCACTTATTATTGAACATGATTTGTAACCAGCGGATGTCAATTCAATGACATTGTGTCAAGCATGTGTACAATACAAGTTAATTGCCAAATCATTATTGTGACAGCTATCTCATGAATTACCACTTATGCTTTCAAGACTATATGGCGATATTTGTGGTTTAATAAATTCTAGCTCTGAACCATTTCAATATTTTTTGGTTTTGGTTGATGCCTTGAACAAACAATAACATATCTTGTTATTATCAATGAAAAATTTGGCTTTTGTTAATCTACTTTCAATACTCATTCGTTTTAAGGTTCATTTTCTTGATTATTCAATCAAAACTTTATGTCTAGATAATGCTCAAGAATTTCGGTCAAGATCTTTTAAAGATTATTGCACTATGATGGGGATTGACCTAACTTATTCAATTTCATATGAACATACTTAAAATGGATTAGCTGAGTCTTTTATCAAACGAATTCAATTTACTGTGAAATCGTTGCTATTTCATACAAATTTGTTTGCATTTATGTAAGGACATGCAATTCTATATGCTACAATTCTAATTTGACTCCGTTCCTTATCTTGGAAGATTGTTTCATTACAAGAACTTTCTTCGAAATATGTTTCAAATGTATCTCATCTACAAGTATTTGGTTGCTTGTCACGCCCCTATCTTCTTGGGGTGCCCAATGAACCTTAGTGTGCAAGAGGGGACCTTGGGAGTGACTTCCTAAGCCTTGTAATAAACTGAGAAGGAGATTAAAGAGACTTCCAATCAAATAGGGTGCAATGACGCACTGTTTTTGAAGTGAACAATAGAATGTCATGTATGCTTGGAAAGCTCTTGACACCACGGTTCTAATGGTGTAAAGAACGCGCAATTCGGAGTTGTGAGCTAAAAGTTATGGCCATTCAAAGTTGACTAGGTTTCGGTGGCACCAGGACACTTGAGGGCTAGGTGTGAGGGGTTCTCAATGAATCCTATAAAAAAGTATGGCATGTGGCATATCATTAGAAATTTATGAAAATAAGAAACATAGAATGACAAGCATTACGAGTTCTAAGATATGAATCAAAAGTTATGGCTAATAGAAAAGCCGTAGTGAAGGCGTGATGCCTCCCCCGGTGAATCTGAATCTTTAGAGGGCCATAATTTTATGAAAACTTGTCTAAATGAGACGAGTGAACATTCCATCGGCATCTACTCGTTGCGTAAATGTCTAAAATGGTCTCGCATGTTGGATTTGGAGCTTTGAGCGCAAAGTTACGCCGATTGAAAGTTTGGGAGCCCAAACAGTGATGTAACTTGACAATTTGGGTTGGAAGTGGGTGGTCTTCCACAACCCAAAGTTATCCAAGGACTCCTTTTGACCTAGGATGGGGGGTCTGCTGAATACCACAGAGAATACTATAGGAGGGATTGGTCTTCCTCCTCTCTCCCTCTTGAAGCCTTGGTGAGTCCCGATGATTCATGGTTGGTGGTGATAACTTCACTACTACTTCAAGGCACCGTAGGACACTTGTATGTGTCCTATGGCATCGGTTGGGTGGAGTTCCGCTCTTTGCTAGGCCTCCGTGAATGTGTCTCGAGTTGTGAGTTTCAGTTATTTCTAGTGGTTGAGTAGCAAATGCAAAAGGGTTAGCATGGAGTGGGGTGACACTCAAAGGCGGTTAGGACCATGGTGAGTAGTGCCATCATGGATCCTTGCACATTAAGGTGAAAGTTCCGTCCCATATTATTAAGTGACATGTCCGGTGTTACGATAGGAGTGTGTGATAGTAGTCCCGGTGATTAGGGCTTAGCAAAATGAGTTGGAAATGTGAACTAACACTGTGTGTGCTTGGCATGTGCAGTGTTAGGTAGTTTGTGACCAAGTGATGCTATAAGCGGGTTGTGGTGAACCTCGTGAGCTGTTGGAAGCTGTAAATATATATATATATATATATATATATATATATATATATATATTGAATTTAATTCACCAAGTGTTATTCATTACATCAATCTATTAACTAGTACATCACTTCATGCCCGTTTTGTCAATTGTCAATTTGAAGAAGACATATTTCCATCTCCAACAAGAAGAGTATCAACTCAAAAGTATTTTAAGAGTTTCCTCATACATCTTTGGTTGAAAATGAGGTTGCTAAGATTTTGTATTTGCAAAAGATAGCAGATCAGATATTAGATGGTTTTAATAATGCGTTGAGGATTACTAGAAATCCATTAAATGAAGTTAAAAATGTCCCTGCTAAAGTTTTAATTCCAAAACCTATTACATTGGGCAAACAAACTCAAAGACCTAATAAACAATTATGGAAGTGGAAGATTATATTTGATAATATTATTTCTCCTTCATCAACAACAGTCAATGCCAATTTTATAGAATCACTTCTATGAAATTCTCTGTCTATATCCAATGTCACTATGATTCCTAAAGAAGAGTTTATTGGTTGTGAGCAAAACAAATCTATGCTGAATATAGAGTTATCTATGATGTACTGCGGTATATGTGATATTTGAGATAGAGAAACAATTGAAATAGATGACTTATTTATCTCTATGATTGTAGAGAATATTTTTTATGAGAAAGATGATTCAAATTCAAGTACTATTGAACAAGCAATGCTTCACTTTGGTTGGCCAAAGTGAAAAGTTACTATCAAGGAAGAATATGCATCTTTGCATAAGAAAGAAGACTTTAGACCTATTATGAATAATTTAACTCCATGACCTCTTGGATACAAACTTGTGTTTGTATATAAACGCAATGACAAAGGTCAAATAATCCGTTACAAAATCCATTTGGTTGCTCAAAGCTTCACTCAAAAGTTTGGTGTTAATTATGATTCTACATATTTACCAATTATGAATTTTATTACTTTTCGATATCTTCTTGGAATGGTAGTGCATACCATTTCTGAGATGTTTCTTATGGATGTAGTGACTACTTATCTATATAGATCTCTTAATGCTCATATTTATATGAAAGTTTCACATGGCTTCAAAACCACCAGTCCAATTGTATCTATTCTAAATAAACATCGTGATATTAAATTACAACGAACATTATACGGTCTCAAACATTCTAAATTCATATGGTATCAACAAATACGAAAATATTTTATTGAATATGATTTTATAAATAATACATTGCTATCATGTTTCTTTATCAAATAAGACAAAGATGGATTTGTAATCATTGTAGTGTATATTGATGATTTGAACCTTGTTGGCATCAAATCCGCATGTATTACAGCTATTGAGTTCCTTGTTCGTGAGTTTGAGATGAAGTTGTTTGGTAAAACTACTTTTTGCATTAGCCTACAAGTTCTTCATATAAAAGATGGCAGCATTTTTTTCCTCAAATAGCTTATATCAATAGAATCTTGAAAAGATTGAATATGATAGATGTCTATCTACTATTCACACCGATGGTAGACCGTAATAACAAGGATGATCTTTATTGTCCTTGTAAGGAAGAAGAGGAATTATTAAATGAACAATATTTGGCTACATTTACAAGGTCTAATATTGCATTTACAATTAGTGTTTTTACAAGGCATAATAATCATTCTACGCTATGACATTGAAATGGTATTAAACACCTTTTCATTATTTGAAAGGAATTGAAGATTTAGGATTACATTATACTAGATCAATAGATCCCACATTGGTAAGATATGTTGATATTAGCTATAAATTTGATCTTGCAACATTCAAATCTCAAATAAATTATGTTTTTTTACAACATAGAGCTGTAATATTTTAGAAATCAATAAAGTAAATAATAATTGTTGTATCATCCAATCATACAAAAAATATTACTTTGCAAGAGGCTTTTTGGAAATGCAATTGATTAAGATCTATTAACAAATCTATTCAGACAAATTGTGAACTACCACATGATGATTCTCCAACACTCATATATAAAGATAACAATGCTTGCAAGTGAGTTTCGTTAAAGGTAATTAGACTAAATATATTGATTCAAAGTATTTTAGTTATACTCATAACTTGCTTACCAATGGAGTACTTCGAATCAAGAAAATTACATCAACAGATGATTTTGCGGATTTCTTCATTAAGGCTCTTCTTTCATATACCCATCATCGATTTATTCATGATATTGAAATGCGACAACTTAATATTTTAGAACAAAAGATTTAATAGTTTTTTTTAGTATAAAATTTGTAAAACCTTTTGATATCCTTCTATGGATATTTTCCTAATGGATTTTACTATGAGAATAAATTGATAAAGGTGTTGTACTCTTTTTCCTTCATCTGTAGTTTTCTCTTTGACTTTAATCAAGATTTTCCTAAATAAGGTTTTAATGAGACAACATCATATACCTTATAAGATTAAAAAAATTATCATATATGATATTATTTTATATAGATGTTATGTCGAGTGAGGAGGAGTGTTAAGATAAATATTATCTTTACAATTATGCTTTCCACTCTAGTTAATTATAGTTTACTTTAAGGTATAAAGACAAACTAGAGATTATATTAGAATCCCTTAAACCAATAGTAAAGGAGTAGAACTTTTAGTCTATTCTCTTCTTCTTCCTCATTCATGTATTAGACCTTCTTCCTAATGACATCTCTTTATTCTTGGATGTGTGAGGTTTTGGATTTTATTCTTTTGCTTTCATTCTCAACAATAATCATACAATACAAGTAGTTGTTATTCCAAAAAGTCGTAGTATGTACATACTACACCTAACAAATCTTTACATATTTTATAGTATATAGAAAAAAATATCTAAGATAATATATTCAATAGCTTAGTCAATAAAGGAAATACATTTGAATTGAGCACCTCTATCAATCTCTCTATTTTGTCAAACTAAATTCACACCTTTTATCTTCTTTTAATCCAATGACACTAATGCAAGAATAGAATCTATTTGAGATCACAATTAAGAATAAGGTCATGCTCATTTTGTTTGATTGGAAGTGAAACCCATAGCTTTGACTCTTTTCCTCTACTTTCAAGGTATTTGATTGTGTGTCATTACAAATCAAAACTATTGATTTATTGCATTTATTTTAATGATGGCTAGTGCTTCTAGGCTTAGCTTCGTGGATATGTTTCAGTGATGAGAACTTCCATGCTTGGAAGCTTCAAATGTCCATTCTTTTGAAAGAGAAGGATACTGGAAATTGGTGATCGATGAAGAACCAAATCCATTTCTGGATTCTCCTGCGAATGCACCAAGAAATATCCAAGAAGGGGTGTCGAATTGCCCTTCTGTTTCTTGCCATTTTCTGCATTACAACACCTTTCATTTGCCAAATATCAATTCTCCTCACAGTGATGTGATTAGTGCCATTGTTAAAGAGGAAAACATGAGCTTGTTCATTCACTGCCTTTGTTGGATAAACGCGAGAGGTGATTGCCATGCGGCCTCCCTGCACAAAGTTCTCAATGATGGAGTGATCCACCTGACCTAGCAGAACCAAAACTAGTTAGCAAGTTTTCATGAACCATAACACCTTATTAGACAAGATCATTTCCATCCAGACACTTTTTTCATGCATTCGTATTTTCCTAAAATTCCTGTGCAAGTTGTTTAGCATTCGTAGAGTCCAAATTCTCAAAACAATTTTGTTAAAAGTTCTAATATTGAAAGAGGGAATGATTCACTTCAGGAACTAGTTATAGTAGTTTCTCAAATGGTTTGAACAATGACGTAATATAAAAATTTGAAAAAATGCTATATTTTGAACTATATGCTTCGTATCCATCCCGAAAATCTGTGTTGAAAGTCATCAATATTCACGTCAAATTTTTAGACAGACCTTAAGGAGCTAAAACTCTAAACCCTAACCCTAAACAGCAGAACTCGAACTCAGCAAATTCCAGCGTTTTAGGGTATTATGACCACGCTACTATCCCTGCACCCAAATCAGGATGACACGCACCACAAGGGGCCTTAATCGAGCACACAGAACTGCCAGGAACGGCACTGAGCACACAATCGGCAACTCTTGGTGCACAAATATTGGTAGCATTATCACTAAAGAGGTCAACGATGGGAGAAAAAAACAGGGAAAAGAGACTCACCAACATGCGCAAAGATAAAAAATCTTCTGTGGGTAACATACGGACATTGCCCCAGTATGCGGAGCTGTCAACACCATCTAACAAAGAAGATCTGCACAAAAGGCACTTGGATCGGTTATATTGATATCTGCAACAAAATTCCACCTTCCAAATCCATTATTCTACGGACACGCATGAAGTAATGATTGTACATGGAACCAGCAGATGCACAGACAATAAAGCTCCATAAAACACAAAATTAGCTCTCCAGTTTGAAGCTAGTATAACCTGCTCTGGTCACTGCAAAAATGTGTGGCCCATCGTCCATCTTTGGACTGAGATATATAGAAAAAGACTGCAGTCTGCTCTTGCAAGGCATCGTCTGCCATGACCAGAAGCCCAAATGGTCCAAATATGCCTCGCTGGGCTGACCCTCCGTTACTGCAGTCAAATGGGTTGTCGGAGTGTCTACCATCATTCATGCTCACGTTGGACACATCAGGATACTCGAACATAACCTCTATATCCAGCTGCACGTACAAATGTCAATGGGCTTTGAGTAGCTCATAGATATATATATGAGAGTATGGTGCATCCAGCTCGCCACCACAACTAGCTCCCAACTGAAGGTTTGTTCCCATTATAATGTAGACTCCTAGCAATCTTCAACAACCCCACCATGGTTGTTCCGCATCTACCATCTGCTTCATATAGTTCTTGTCTACAGATTCTGACACATCAATCAAAATGTGCACATGATGTCTTTGGAAACGAGCAAGCGGGTTCAAGGCTCGTTGCAATGCCAAACGGCCTTAAAATCGAGCTTAAAATCAAAAGCTGGACGAACATTTTCACCTGGCCTCCAGAGGATCCCTCGATTTTGACGATACTGGCTGCCCCCAATTTCACCTTGGTTTTTGATACTTTATTACCTCTCAAAGATTTCACCTCTTCAACTGGAGCCTGTATGAGGTTATCCCCTAATTTGCTGTCCAGCAACACTGTCCTTGGTATTGCCTGCAATGACGATATCATATCAAAAGGTCAGACAAGTATCTTAGAAACTCATTCGGGCAGGCTAACCTTCTGTTTACGATGACAGTTTGCTTACCAGAAGAGATGCCCAGCCTTTGGCAATATCCTGGGCTTCGGTATCGGATTCATTGGACCATCCCCAATTAATGCGGCGCCGCTTCACGGGATCATAAAATGACTTTGAAGCGTAGAACTTGCCATGATCGTATTGCAGCCCATAGATGACATCGAAATCTCGGTTCATGGGAGTGAACGCATCAGTAACCTCGTTGTACAAACCCACCGCATAGTAGTCACGATGGGTATCGAAGGAGCTCACTTTCAAGACATGCATGACTGAAGGTCCCCGAGTAGAGGTGTCAAGCCCCATTTGCCCCTTCGAATCTACAGGAAAGAAGTCCAAACATTCCCACATTCCTGTCTGGGGGATTGCGCGGAGCCTGTTCTTTAGTTCCCAGTGCACAAGATCATCACTCTTATACACCAACGCCATTCCATTTTGTCTTACTTTGGCTCCCACCGCGATTCTCCACGAGCCATCCTCTACTTGCCAAGCAGTTGTAGGGTCTCTGAAGTCCCGTTTGAAAACCCAATCGGGATGCCTGAGAACTGGATTTTCAGGGATCTTAACCCATTTGCGAAGGTATGGATCACTAGCATTCGCTGGCACGGCAATGTTTTGCGTCTGTTCAAGGTCAACAGTCACGCCTGTGTGTTTTGTCATATCATCAAGGTATCAGTGCTCAGTGAAGCCGATTGCACCAAACATTCGTTCTAAATTACATACCCAGTGGATTGGGGATCACAGATGACTTGCCTGTGTAAAGAATCATAGGTATGCCATCAGGTCGAATAGTAGCAGAACCAGACCATACCCCTCCGGCATCGTACCAATGGTCGAAAATCAGAGCAGGTTCAAGATCCAGCCAGTGCAGAAGATCCTTTGAGACTGCATGACCCCATGTGAGGTTGCCCCACACAGCCCCCCCCGGATTGTACTGGTAGAACAAGTGATAGAAACCCTTGTAGAACATAGGTCCTGCTCCGCAAAAAGTTTAAAAAATTGGGCTCAGCTTGATCAAATGCGCAACCTAGAGAATACAATTTGCTCGCGAAGAACAAAGGGACATCTAAACAGGAAGTTCAGGTAGAACGGAAAACGACGCACCATTGGGGTCTGTAGAATGGAAGGTCGAATTCCAGCATCCATGTCACAAACCACCGAAAAACTAGGGTTAGGAGGAATGGTGGGTCACTGCAGTTTCGAAGAAAAGGGAAAGGAAATGACCTAATGCAAAGAAGAAGAATCGATCATGCGTACAGACGTCAACCACGTATTACATGGTTGCCCAAAATTCGTAAAATCGGTGGTACCCTCAACGAGAACCATCATGTGTCAAGCCGAGTCGATCAATTCTACACCAGAATTGCTTACCATTCATCCAGTTTTTGGCAGGCTGAAAATGATATGACGATCGGTAAAGCTCGGGCCCGAAGGCGGAAGGGACTGCATCCTCCACCCCAGTGTCGAAGCTGACATCGTTCTGGACTACAAACGGATGTACAAACTTGGAGAAACCGCTCCTTCCCGAACACCAAATCATTCCAGCGCAACCCACAAAGAAGAGGAAAATGCTCACACTGGTCCATGTGTATTTCCATGTGCTCCGAGTGGGAGACAGCTTCAATAAAATCCTCATCCTCCTCATCCTAGAATTGCGAAAGCGCAACACTCAGTCCCTCCTATTCTTCTGTCCCATTTGACTTTTAGATAACTTAGCATACATATGCTCGGGGATCCAGATTTGGGAAAACACTACAATACGTTACTTAGACCCTGCCAGGCTTTGGGGTTGGTCTTGCCGTCCACGTTACCATGGAGGCCTGCAAGTAGCGCTGCAAAGTACTGTGCTGTAACCTAGAAGAGACACTTTTTCTGCACCCACCTGCCATGGGAGGTTAGGCTTCAAGCCACGCCAAGCCAAGCTCCGAACCAAACGTTCCAACGTATGTGAGGTTTCCAAGAAGCGCCGAAACATGAACATCAATGGATCATCCCATTCATTAGAGTTCAAAAACATTTTTTTAAGAAACACAAAGTTCAATTCTAAACAAAGAGCATGGTGTGGAGAAAGACTAACCTCTTACTAAAGGTTTCTTCAAGATTAGATTTACATACAACATCAAACAATCCATTAGTTGAACACAAAACTCACACTATACTGTACTGGAATAACCCCAATCTTTCATCATGTATTCTATGTCAATTTCAAAATTCAAAACTGATTTCAAGTACTCTGTAGTATAATGAATCTTATTACGTGAGGGTTCACTTCACAAAATTTTGTTAACAGGCTTCATCTTCTAGCAGAAATATTTCTTTGAACAATTGCGGAATTGAGTTTTTGTGTTTCACTGTAAGTTCAAGCATTGCTACAAACATTGTTACGTGAGGTGAATTCTAGCATCTAGAAACCTCTTCATAGCCCAAAAAAAAACAATTAAAATTAACTACGCCACGTTCTGTATTCCAATTACTCTCCCAAACTCAAGTTTCCGAACATGAAAAATATGAAGAATTGGATGCCTGCCCAAAGACCACGGCTCTCAATGAGGTAAGAGAACCCTCAAATTGGGCCTCTTGCTATCAATTTCATGGGGATTTTTTTTTGTCCAATTTTATTTATTTATTGACCAATTTCTTGTGATAAAAAATTTAGCCCTGGTTGAATTTACGCTATTCTCATTATGATCAATCAAATCCACTACTCTCAACTATGAATCTGTCCTTTAAGCATTACGAATCAAGAATTTGCCAAGGAACATTAGAGCATTTAGATACCTAAATTATCATAGTGATGTTGGCAAGAGCCATGGGACCCATTTCAAAACTTAATCCTACCACCATTGTCCCCACTAAGTGTGAGGGACACTCGGTCATGACAGTTGCACACACAATCCTTGAGGTAGGTCTCTATCCATTGCAAGCATTGCTTCTCTACCAAGTACAAATCCCTACAAACCCTTCCATCTTGACCCTTAATATATCTTTAAACCTTAAAAGCTTAAATCATAGAGCCTCTTTTACTTTCCTCTTCTTGCAAATGGGCTCTTTTGACACAAAGATGAAAATTTGGGTGTCTCATGTTAGATCAAGACTATAAACATTTCTCCAGGGTTTAGGATCTCAATTAAAATAGTAGGTCTCAATTAAAATGCTTCATTGGCAAATAAAATAAAATAAAAATTCAAAATAACATCAAATAACTATATACATCAAATATATCTTTTGCAATTTATAGAATGAAAAATTAAAAAGTCAAAATTTTGAGGTCAAATTTCAATCAATAAGATTTCAATCAATAAAAATCCAAAATTCATGAAACTTACATGTAATTCTAGTCAAGATGTACATTCTTCTAATAAAAAGAAAAAAAAAACATTTTGGCTTTTTACAAAAAATTTACTTTTACATAGAAATTTCATTCAAATAATAATAGGTCTAAATATAGTTCATTTTAAGTCAAATTGCACACAAGGATAGATCCAAATTTCACTTCGTAATTCCAATTTCTCAATTTAAGAGAATGATTTATATGGTGGCCAATTACTTTTGGGAGTTAGTGTAGCTTGCAACCACCCTTGGTTTATTAATAAGAGTTGTAGATTTTGAATTTTGCATTACATTTGAATGACTTGATTTATAGTTGCTATCATTGATCAAATATTTACAAATAAGATTTGAAAGTTGAAATTGAAAAATTCTTCTATACTAAATTATGTCCTTAGTATTGTCAATTTTTGAGTGGGTTTTTTTGCAATGGATTTGTAAATTGTAAATATAAAAATAATAATTATTTAATTATTCAAAAACTACAAACTAAGTATCCATTTCTATTTTGCTACTAGTGATTATTAACTTATAGTTTCAAACTTTGGAGGACAAAAAATCTTAATGATTTTATAAATCAAATTGAAAATCTAATTCTAATATCTCAAGTAGTATATGAAATGTAATTGTAGCTCTATCAGTTGATAGGCTTTGTAAAAGAATTCGTCTTAATCATTTTTTGGAACTACATAAAGAATTTTTTTTCCTTAATAACTACTCTTGCTATTTCTATTGTGATTTAATTCATATAGATACATGCTATATAAATTGTTGTTGTTTGAATATATGAAGTTATAAATAAAGATGATTTATTATTAAGTTGATATTGTATATAGTAAGGTAATCCATTTAGTTGGATGGATTTCTATATGTAAAGTGATGCATAGGGTTATAAGTAGATTAAAGGTGTTCATTATATGAAATTGTTCCTTTAAAAAGTGTAGAAAGTATATTAAATGAATAAATAACTAAAAAAATTGATTTTTGATTCATGAATTTCATAGTATTTGATTTTCTCAAAGATTATTTTTTTTTTCTATATGGAAAACTTTGATTCATTCTATTTGAACTAGTAATGTGAAAATTATTGAGTTTCATGTTTTGTGGGCAATCATAGCATCTTCATCAAAAAAAAAAATTTTAGGATTCATTTTTGAATTCATTTTTCATAAATCTTCAAAAGAAAGTTTTGCAAGGAAAAATTTGCTTACTAAAACAATCTCACCATTAGAATTAGTGTGTTTTAATTCCATCACTTAGAGCTATAATTGATTTAGTTTTTCCATCTATCTAGTACTTAGTTCTATTCAACAATTTTAAAGTATTTTTGTAAATCAAGTCCTTTCTTTAAATTAATTTTTTCTAAATTTTCAGCTCTATTCTCTACTACAAAGATTTTTTACATCAACTTTGTACCTCAATATTAAAAGTTAAGAGGACTCAAAGTCTTATATACTAGTAACACAAGGTGTAAAAATAATTATTTTTTTCAATTTGAACACAGTTATCTTGCAATCTATGAGGTCAAAGTTTTTGAATTTTCTTTCATACATTCTTATACTAGTCTAGTGAAATATCTAGTCTATGGTTGGATTGCCAAAAACAAATTCAAAGTTTTTACTCTTTGCAATAGAAATGACAGTTCTGAGTGATTTTTATGAAGAATGGCCCTAATACTTTAAGGGTGAATGATATGTCATGCACTCAATTATAAAAGTTGAAGTCTTCTTAAATTCATACTTTAATTTCTTCATTTTTTATATTTTAAAATATTATAATTTAATTTTAATTTATAATAATTAATTTTAAAAAATTTATAGTAAATTCATAAATAAAACTTCACATTTAAAAAATCATTTTAGAAAAAATTATAATAGTAATTTTTCATATTTTAAAAAATTAAAATTTTAAAATTTTAATTTGAACTCTTCAACTTTTATTGCTCAACTCTATTAAAAACTTATGACAATTCTTGGTCATATAGGTGACTACACAAAATCTAAATAAAGATGAAAGGAGAGACATAAATGATTCCATAACCTCAATTTTTCTCAACATTCTCACTAATAATCTTGGAAGTTCTTAATTAGCGTCTTCAAATTAGGGCCATAAATACACTCTATAGATGACAAATGTACAATAAATATATCTTGAAGCATCTTTTATCTAGTTGCACCTACTATCTACACTAATGTAATATAACATTTTAGTCCAAATTGTTTGAACTACTATACCCAATTAACATTTTTTGCCAAATAATTAAATAAAGTTAAAAAATGTGGTTTGACAAATGCTTAAAAATCTAAAACACCTAAAATAAAATGATTTTTAGATATACATTTTTTTTCAAAAATTAATATCTCTAAAACTTTAGCATCTATTTTTAGAAATATTTTTTTGACAACCCTAACCATTGGGTATAAGAGAGAAATAACTCCATCCACTCTAAGTAATTGGCATACACAAAGAATTTGCTCATTTAGGATCCTCATTAGTTCTAAAAAGATGATCCAAATGACACCTAAACTATGCACCTTTGGAAGAAAGGAAACTCTATACTAACTAATTTAATTTGAGAAAAGAAGAGGAGTAGGTTGAAAATTGGGTAATTTTTTAGAGTTGTAATTGTAAAAAAGGATGCAATGTGGATAGCGTAGGGTCTGGTAGAGAAGGAATTGGTTGAAATTTGGGTAATTAGTTAAAGTTATAAAAAGATTCAGGTCTATTAAACATAGCGTAGGGTCTAGTCAATGTAAGAGGCAATGTAAGAGCATCCTTATCATGGTTTAGCCAACATGCTTGGGATGCCACAAGTTGGACTCAAGAGCCAAAACAACCCACACCATCACTCAAAGCATGTTTTCCAAGTATCAACTGCACCACATCTTCTATGAAATACCTCAATTTGGAGTGAATAGAGGAATTGTTGGTGGAGCTTGGAGTTGACTAATTTTGTATCCTTTTCATTTTTTTTTGAGGGGAGATGCCATTTTCGTAATGGCAGGGCACTTGTTGGACTATATAGGAGTGACCAAAATCATCAAGCATAGGATTGGGAGGGCCAAAATAGACCCATGAAGTTATAATTGTGCTTCATAGCTTTGATGTAGTGGGTCTTATCAAATGGAATGCACTCTAAAATCCTCAAACCCTAAAGGACTAAATGATTGTTGAACGTATACATGTGATCTCAAATAGGTACATATGAAGTCATTTTTTAACAGATGTTCTTTAGATTTGTCACAAGATGTGAATAAGTATCCCCTTAGTAAGAATATAATTTTTTTCCTGATTGGATGCTTGGATCAAAAGTTATGATGCCTTGAACTTTTGGAATAGCCTAGGTAGCTTTGGGCAATGCACACAAAACTCATCCCAAAATTTTAGAAATTTAGTAGGTATGTAATTTATATGATAGAATATTCAAATGTCTAAAAAAATCCATGTGTGATATGAAAATCTCACTTTAAGAGGTGTTAAAGTCTATTGACCCACTAGGCAAGGTTGGAAAAAAAATTCTCCTCTAACTTCAAACGCTATAATTGTTCGATTTGTGTAGTTAAAGTTTATGGAATTTTTTCCACACATTCCTATAGATTTGTGTAGTTAAAGTTTATAGTTTAGTGCAAATGTATATGGTTGAATTTTGAAAAAATAAACTTTTTTTTCCTTCATTTTTTTCTCATTGTCCTGAAAAGTGGCAGTTCTTCACAATTTGTAATCCAAATGTGCATCAGCCCTTCAGGAGTTACAAACTGCCAAAAATGGGCAAACAAACACTGTAGAAACCTCAACCTACAATGAAGGGGGCCCAACTCACCAAGCCTTCTCATTTCACAAAAGCCTTGGGCCGTCACTTTCCCATGGGGATTTCACTGTCCCATGGTGGTGATGCTCTAAAAAGAGCATTATTTGTTTTATTTGTACTGGGTCCACTACTAACTACACTAATGATGGTAAATAGTGTTCGCAACACTAATTATGAAGCACAACACTAAATGTCAACAATCTTATTAATGTTACCAACACTAAATGTTAACATAAACACTATTTATCAACTATTAGGTATCAATTTTTTACAAGTTTACATTTAGTGTTACCTATTATTTCATCAAATTGCAATGAAAAAAATAAAAATAAAAATATATTATTGTTTATTCAAATTAATAATTTATTAAATAGAAATTTAAAACCTTTTTCAAATTAGCATTTTATATTTTCAAAAGACAAGTAAAAAATCCTAAAATGTTGGCAACTCTAAATGTCAACTAATTGCACGGGGAGGACACTCTCCACGTTTAGCAACCCACGTGCGGCGGAAAAAGTAATACATATAATACATCTTAAAATTTAATTTAAAAAAAAATTATCGGTAGATTTTACTACTTTAAAAGTTTATGTTTTGAATTATTGGTATTTTTTATACTAATAATAATTAGTTACAAATTTTTTAAGAAAAAAGATATACCATAAAGTTGAAAATAACTTTCACACCTCTATATTATATAAGAAAAAAAAAATTTGAAAAATGAAAAAGAAATTCTATAGAATAGCTTTCTATTGAAAGTTTATTTTGGTTGAATATTGATGCAATAGTCATCTTCATGTGAGCTCTATAAATATTTTAGTTGGAGAACATGCCATTTTAGTTCATTTTTCAACCCTTTCTAGACAATATATCTTATGTTATTTGAAATTGAAATTTTTGTCAATAGAAATCTTTAGTCATTGTTAAACAAAACTCAAAATTTTAGAATGAAATTATAGTTTATTCAAAAGTAAATAGGGGGTCAAAAAATCACTCCTCCACACATGGGTACCTCAAATGTAGTGAGAGTGTCCTCCCCGTGACTAATTGACGTTTAGAGTGGGCAAGGTAAAAGTCCAGATAACGCTATTTGCAACATAACACTATTTAGCATCATTAGTGTACTGTATGGGGTCAAGTTTAGGTAGGGAAAGGAGATTCTCTTCAGTATACAGCTGAAGCACACTCATCAGTGTTCAGTGGAGCCGACAGCCCAATGGACGGCTACCTCAAATGTTGACCTCCCGAAGATTGAAACATCCACAGATTGAGTAAGAATATCTTCGATACTAAAGAAAGTAGATTTGAGATACGCTCGCGACACTGGTGGGAACCGGCCCTCTCACACCTGGAAGGCACATGAACGAACGTTGTACATATCACAACCCCTCAAACCAGTCCCCTGGACAAGAGAGAAAGAGAGCTTTGGCCAGCCAGAGCTTGACCATTTCCTCATTTATTTTGCACACATGGCTAGGGTTTCGATTGCACTCTTCGTTCTCGCGAAATGATCGCTTCCATCCCTCGCGTGATGGTGTTTTGACATCTCCCCGCATCGCCATGGACCTCCTCGCTGCCAATTGACCTCATCCGTCGCTTCGCTTCTTCATTTCTACGATTCCTGGGAATTCTGTTCGGTTGGCCGGCGTGACGTGGTTTCCTTCTTCCGCAGCGATCTCTCAGCCACGTGTGGAATTTCGGACCACCCTGAGGTTCCATCATGAGTTCATCGGGATACGGCCAAAAGGAGAAGGTGCGGGGGTGGAAGTCACTCTCTCTGTTGTTCACTGCTGGGGGAGGAGATTGGGTAGTTTATCACTAGGGTTTCGTTTTTCCGGGTTGTGATGACGCTGCACGATTGCCAAGAGTATGCTAAGAGTGTTTCTTAACGTTGTCGTCGGGTTTTTTATGCTTTCGTAATGATTTCCGAATTTCGTTTCCCTTAGTGTATGGTGGATTGTGCAGGTCCTGAGTCGGATTGCTGCAAATCGGTTGCAGAAAGAGCTCACCGAGTGGCAAGTGAACGCTCCGTGTGGATTCAAGCATAAAGTTACCGACAGTCTGCAAAGGTAATCATCCACTGGGATTGATGGGAAGCAGTTTAGGGTTTAGGGTCAGGGGTATCCTGTTCTCTTGGTCTTGACTAGATCTGCCATTAATTTACAGGTGCTCAAAGTTTATAATAAGAATTTCACTTTAGAAGCTAATAATCGATTATAGTAACTCACAAAACTTATTTCTATCGTTATAAGTTGTACGCTATGATTTCTTCTTGCTATTGGCACTTTTTGTTACCTTCCTTGGAGCGTCCTAAGTGCTTTATTTGTGGAAGCAGTCACTCTTAGCGACTAAATTGGCATAAATATGTGTCTTCAGATGGATAATTGAGGTCCATGGAGCTCCGAATACGTTGTACGAAGGCGAACAATTTCATTTGCAAGTCGATTTTCCGGAACACTATCCTATGGAGGCGCCTCAGGTATTAATGCCCTTTGAGTAATATGTGGATTTTTTTCCAGCTTGTATTGTCTGTATTGTCTTTTTTCTCATACTTCTATTTGCAGGTCATATTCATGCAAATACCCCCATTGCATCCTCACATCTACAGCAACGGCCACATTTGCCTCGGTAAGTTCTGCTCTTCTGAACTGTATTGACTGTGTGATGCAAGAGTGCTATGGAGTTTGATGATTAGGAGTAATGAATATATAAAACGTAGGCGAATGATGATCTAAGACTATGAAGCAACGATCTAAGACCATCGTTCTTAGATCTCGCGTGCTTGATATCTTTCAGAGTCCTTTTGAGTGGAAGGCCGTAGATATAGGATAACAGGGCCATCTCTATTATAGATGCACTTTTAATCTGTTTTGCGGCTCTATTGGGAATGAGTTGCCTGTTACTTTGCTCTTGTTTTGCTCTTGTTTATGGTTTAGTGGTCTTTTCGTGTTGGCACGTTTATCTTCTAATCAGGAACTTTTGCTCTAGCAATCTGAAATGTCAATGTACTCTTTAAAGTGGAGTCTGAATAAATATCCTCATCCCAAAATGAGGATTACTTTAGTATATTGCTCTATTAGTGATTTGGACTTCATGCATCGTCAACTGAGGATGTTCCTTCCGAGCATAGAGAAATTGTTTCTGGCTTTTAGCATCCTTTTAGAGGTTTCTGCTTCCTAGTTAGAGTACTCCCGTGGTTAAATAGTTACTATCGCTTTACAGGTGACTCTGCTCTAGTTCATGGCGTTTGTTTGCCTGGAAATTCTCCCATTGACAGGACACAGGCCTGACTGTAGTTTGTTTGTACGTTTGTACACTTTGGGTTCACTTTTGGGTCTAATGCGAAGAGTTCATTCAATCTGAGTGAAAACTCTATTTGTACACTAGAAGCCGATGTGTTTTGTTGTATTATATTGACGAAGAGATTAGTGCTTATCGTTGTGACCTTTGCTACAGATATTCTTTATGACTCTTGGTCACCAGCAATGACTGTGAGTTCCATCTGCATCAGCATCCTCTCTATGTTATCCAGTTCAACAGTGAAGGTATTATGACAAGCTTAGTAGTGAGTCTTAAGTTTGCTGAATTTTGGATGTTACATTTTGAATTTGGAGTTATTTGTCTACATCCTTGCTTACTTTTAATGGTTATTAGTTCTCATACTTCTCAAGTTGATTCACTCAAAGCAATTCAGATTTTCTGTGTCCCCACATTTGATTGAGATAATTTTTGCTGATGTTGCAACAGGCAAGACCGCCCGATGACGATCGTTACGTCAGGAATTGTCGAAATGGTAGATCTCCCAAGGAAACACGTTGGTGGTTCCATGACGATAAAGTATAAGGAAATTCGTTGATAGGTGTCGACCTTTATCTGAGGAAATCCTATTGAAGTGAACACATTATTGATTGCTCTAGGGCATACTTTGTGTGCAATCAATTTCAACATAGTCATAACCAGTTAGGTTTACGGTGTGTTTTGTTTAATTTTTGTAAGTACGTTGCGTCCGTGTTCAAGCTGTAGTGAAAATACCATAATCAACATACTTTTCTTTTTTGCAGCTAGTATTTGTTTATAATAATTAATTAATTGTTCTTTCTCCTTTTATCTTGGGTTTTGAATTTCCGGATTTCTCCTTTTGAGAATCGCTAGAATGTTTCCTATTTAATCTTAGACGCAGTCATTTGTGATTGATGACTGCGGACATCATAACTATATATGTCTTTCTGTTACAAGTTGTATTATGCATTCTGGCTGCTACAGTTTGTTTGTACTATTGTTCCTCAGTTAGGAATTTAGCACTTGTAATGCCGTAGTGAAACAGCCTTGCTTTCTCGAGGAAATTTGGAACTGTTTAATGTCTTATCCTCGCTTACATTACTTTGTGCTAATTTATTATGGTGTATTTAAAATGAGAAAAGATAAACGCATCTATGTTGTTTTTTTAACATAATAATGATGATTTACAATTAATTACAATTTCATTTCATACAAATTTTAGACAAAAGTATTAGTGATTGCAATCATAGATCTAACTGTTAATTCAAGGGTTATAATCCCATCTTCAAAACCCTAGTTTCATCCATGGAACTGTCGTTTCATCTGGAGAGCCAAATTCCAGCTTGCCGTGAGCGCCAAATTCAGCCAATTTCAATCTTCAGTGCCAATTTCTACCTTCTGTCAGCTCCTTGGCAGCTTTGACGCGCTTTTGATTCTATTCAGTGTCTTCGATGATTATGGATATTAACCCTTCATCGCCTAAGGTCCAAACATGCTTAAAAGCATCCTGCCTTTGCAAGTATTAAAAGTCTAAATTTCAGTAAGGTATGAAAATCTCAACCATACAATCTTGTTGTGTGCATGTTGTAGATGGTGTGGAACAAATTTGGGGTCATTTGACTGTAGAGATTGAAAGATTATAATGTCTTAGTGTTGAAAAAAGGTGCTGAAATTTTCTTAAAAACACATTTGAAGGTGAAATTTGATTTCAAAACCTACTCAAATGAAAAAACTTCAAACTACTAAGTGATTCAAAACCAGAATATAAACACTTTGGTGAAGAAAAATATCATTCAAATGACTTATTGGGTTTGCAAAATGGATTTGAAATGTTAAACCCCCACTAAAATGCTTCTTAGTCACTCATAACTTCTTGGATCAATATGAAATTTTAACCACACAAACTAGACTAGTATGCAAAACTTTTACAATAAAAAATATTGAAAATGGACCATGTATGAAGAAGTTATGAGTTGGCAAAGTTTACTATAATGCAAAAATGTTTGGATTTTGAACTTCAAATTGCTCTCAAACATTCAAAATAGCTTGGATCGACATGAAATTTTTACTACAATAACTAGACCTTAAGGGAAACAAAACGCAACAAATTTTTATTGAAAATGAACATTTGATGAAAAATATACAAACCCCCCAAGTTGTAGCTATGAGAATGCAGTGTGCTGAACTTAAATTGAACTTGTGACTCTTTGAATGGCTTTCCCAAACTCAATTCTTCTTGGATTGATCTGAAAATTTTACCACACAAACTAGATTAGTATACACAACTTTTACAACAAGTTTTATTAAGTTTGGACATCAGATGCAATTGTTACAATATATGAGGACACTTTTTGTCCTCTTCGGTGATGAGGGGTTAAGCAATTGGACTACGAGAGTGGTGTAAGCGTCATCTTTTGATTTCAAAAAGAATTGATTACGTTCTGGTTTGCATTCATGATTCTCAGAAGCTGTCATGGATTCAATAGATCTTTAGACAGGTGGTTTGTTTTATTTGTTTGTCATGTTGAGATCTCCCGGACTGTGCGTCCCCCAGTTGTATGCTTGGTATCGTTGTTGTGTAGAGAGCGGTTTGCCTCGGGATTCTGGCTGCAACCAGAAATGGCCTAGGAAATAAGAAAATTGTTGTCGCGTCGAATCTTCTACTTCGTCTTCAAACTGATCCCCGTTGGCCTATTCTGTATGGCTGGCTCTATATGGGCCAAGGTAAGGGTAGTGTGATAAGAAACAAGTCTTTGGACGAGTAAAACGGGACGGCCAGATCACGAGCTGAACCGTCCGAATGATGAGCTCCTAAACTTTCAAACTCCCGGTGACCAGCTTTAAGAAACAAGCTTTCACCGTGAGAACAAGCAAGTTTCGACCATGTGGGCCATTAACCCCACTTTGTCACCCACAATACAAAATGAGGCTAGCGTTGGTGTTACCCAAGCCGCCCGCAACAACAAAGTTTACAAAGCCACAAGCCACACACACACACATACACAAGTCTTCAATACTCCTCCAGACTCCAACACTCCTCCAAACTCCAACACTCCTCCAAACTCCAACACTCCTCCAAACTCCAAGCTGAACTTTTGGGTAAGTGCCACCGTTACTTCACAACTCCAAATCAAATGAGTGATAGCTTTTCGGAAATCTAATACAAACTTCTACCTCTTCTCCAATTTTCAAACAATTCTAAGACTCTGTCCAACTTCTACGTCCATCCAAAGTTTCGGTCTTGAGAAAAAAAAGGCAGCAGATCATCTTTCACTCTCACACTCATAACTCACTCATACAAGCTTCAAATAAAACGAATGATAGCTTTATAGAAAGCTAACACAATTTCCTAAACACCCTCTAATTTTCATTGCAAACCAAAAACCTGTCCATCTTTTATGGCTGGTCAAAATCTCTGCCTCTTAATTTCAAAGGCAACAAATTTCCCTCCATTCAAACTAGCACAACTTTTGATTTACAACTTCAAATCAAGAAAATGAGATCTTTTTTGAAACTACACACCATGATACATAACTTCTCTAAATTTCATTGAAAAACTCCTTCCAAACCAAAAAAACCCATAGGCCTCCCAACATTCGGAGCCTTCCTTAAATCCCAACGGGAGAGAAAAAGAAAAGTACCCCCCTTTTTCTTCACTCTATCTTCACTCTATCTTCACTCTAACTTCCCTTTATCTTCACTCTATCTTCACTCTAACTTCCCTTTATCTTCACTCTATCTTCACTCTAACTTCCCTTTATCTTCACTCTAGCTTCCTTCTATCTTCATTCTAATCCCCAAACAAGTGGGGTCAGCCCCTAACTCACTCCCAAAGCTTCTATTTCTCTCTCTACAACTGTCTCTTTATCTTTATCTTTGAAGAAAATTCTCTTCAAGTTTACTTAGAAGGCAAACTATTAGAATATTTCCCTCATACTATTCCACAAACATAAGACTATAATAGAAATTCATTCCAAATATGGAATGAAGAACTAAAATCCAACACACATCTAATAGAGGTAAAAAAACTAGAGTTCCAATCAAAATATCACTCCATCTGCAAGAATTTGAGGATTGCAAACTCACGCTCCGGTTGAGATCCTTCATCTTGAGACTCAGAAAAAACCCTCCAGTTCGACATGATACAATCTAAAATAAACACGAAGAAGAAAAATATCAAATGAGATGAACCTTTCAAGTGAATCCTTCTCTATATAGTCGGAGAGAGAAGGCGTCATCTTGAATCCACCTCAACTGACGTCATCTTCTTTATAATCTTATAAACATTTAAATCTATCTAAACCATATGCATATACATTTTTTATATAATGTGAACATTTCCAGCACGACACCGTCGGAAAGCTTTCGGCGAGGAGGGGTGCATGGGCTTGGTTTCGTGGCATTCCAACTCACAATCAGAAAGTTATGCATTTTGAGTTGTTTTTGGTTCTTAAAAATTAGAAAATTAGTTCTACTTTTGTTTTGACTATGGCAACAGCACAAGGTATAGTAAAAATTAGAAAATTACTTTTCTTATATTTTGGTCACAATCTTGGTATCATCGAAAAACCCATGGTGAGGAGGGTTGGTTTCATGGCATTTGGATGTATGGTGTGAAAGTTATTGAATTTTGAAGTTTTTATGAATTAAAAAATTAAAAAATTACTTTTTAAATATTTTGGTCACAATCTTGGTATCGTTGAAAAGCCTGTGGTGAGGAGGGATGCACCGGCTTGGTTTCATGGCATTCGGATGTACGGTGTGAAAGTTATTGAATTTTGAAGTTTTTATGAATTGAAAAATTAGAAAATTACTTTTACTTTTGTTTTGATTGTGGCAACAACACAAGGCACACTAGTCTATACCTTAAGACAGGATGTTTGCGAGGATGTTTGTTTTGTTTGTTTATTTGTTTCTTTCTTTTGTTTGTCACGTTGAGATCTCCTGAGCCATGCATCATTGCGTCCTCTGGTCGTGTACTTGGTATTGTCGGAAAGCCCTTGGCAAGGAGGGGTGAACTAGCTTAGTTTCGTGGCATTCAGACGTACGGTGTGAAAGTTATTGAATTTTGGATCTAAAAATTAAAAAATTAAAAAAATTGAATTTTTTTTTGCATTCTTAGTATGGTTGGAAAGACCTTGAAGAGGAGGGGTGCATGGGTTAGGTTTGGTGGCATTTGAACCTATGGTGTGAAAGTTATTAAATTTTGAAGTTTTTTTGAACTAAAAAAATTAGAAAATTACTTTTATTTTTGTTCTGACTGTAGCAATGACATAGGATACACTAGTCTATACATTAAATTAAGTTGTTTGTTTTGTTTTGTTTGTTTGTCACATTGAGATCTTCCGAATCGTGTGTCTCCCGGTCGCATGCTTGGTACCGGTTTGGTTTCATGGCATTCCGACTTACAGTGAGAAAGTTATACATTTTTTAGTTATTTTTTATTCTAAAAAATTAGAAAATTACTTTTACTTTTGTTTTGACTTTGGCAACGACACAGGACATACTACACTAAAATTGGTAAATAGTGTTGACTACACTAATTGTCAACAATAACACTAATTGTGATTTGCAAGGTTAGTGTTAGAACATTATTTATCCATTCTAACACTATTTTAGCTCTATAATAAAATTTGGTCATTTCAACATTTCTACAAGAATGCATTCAGTGTTAAATGGGAACAAAATATAGAAGTTGGAATGATAATATAATAAGTTAAGCCTATGATCCAATTCACTACAACACTAATTATCACTCAACACTATTTACCAATTTTAGTGTAGTTCATTCTCTACGCTAGCTTGATCAGTGGACAGGAATGTGGATTTGAGGTCTGGTTTTCACTCTCTTTAAGCTTACCCAGTTCTTCAGTTTGTCCGAAATCAAGCGACGGTTCTTCTGGTTGTCCTCGTGTTGGAGTCTACTGATTTACTCTTACCCTATTTCTTAAAGAGACTGGCCTTCTGATTGTGCTAGCTATTTTCAGCACCGTCCTACTCTTTCAATGTTTTGCGTCTTTGCGTCTTTTCATGTCATTTCTCTCTTTCTGCAGTCGCGTCAGAACTAATATGCAATAGTTTTGATTCCAAATCAGCAAGCTTAAGTTTCAAAGCAGGTCATAAAAACACACTCATCACGCAGAGCTTAACAATTCCCTTGCGATTGTAGCCACCACAATCGAAGGCCAGTACAGACACACCAACAAACAACAAATTTCAAACCCTAGAATTGCTCCAAATCCTAGAAGTGAGGTGCTTGGTTGATGGACGATTCCTGGATGCTGACATTGTTCTTATGAACCAATGCGACAATTTTATTCCAATGCAAAAATGTAGCCTCCAACATGCCAACTAGAGCATTGCTTGTGCTGGTGATCCTACACGTTGTCTCTCCAATCGATGATAGCACTTCAAGTAATGCTTTCAAAGTGAAGAACTATTGAAAAAGAACTTCAAAGCATACTCCAAAGACTATTAGTAATTAGTAGCGTATCATTCACTAGTATTAAATTTTTCAGAGAGAGTATCCTATCCCCTCTACGAAATAAAGATAATGGGAGCGTAAGTTTTTAAAACGGAATTGCCCCATCAACACAACAGGAAAACAGGAAAAAAGAAATTAGAGCCCTATCAGTTTGGCACGAGGAGAGAGTTTCCAACTACCAGGGGTTGTGTCTCTATGTTCTGGATAAATGGACTCAAGATGCCGATAGCGGTCATCATAGCAACCATAGTAAACGTTCCCAGCAATGAGAGCTTTGATATCATGCAAATGCTTTTGCAAAGTAGAGTTCCAAGCTTGAGCCTCGAAATCCACGATTGCATGACCATATGTGTTCACCACGTCTATTGCCGTATGCACCATCACCTCAAAAGGCTTCCCTTCTCGTTTCATCAGCAAGGTGATCAAATTGCGAGGGTTATGTTCTTGCGTGCTCTCTTTGTGGTACGAGAACACGTCGTTTGCAAATCCAAGATGGATGGACGTTGCCGTGGTTACGTCTTTCATGTACTGAGTCACCCTCAGTACATCCGGGATGTACGTATCACTGGCAAACTCTATCAGCATTTGAACAAGTAACCCACCAAAATTTCCACCTCGTATACCAGTATACAAGTCCAAGTCCAGGAAGCATGAGTTATCGCCTTCGACAAGATCTACATGGCTAGCAAGAGTTACGCGGTGGTGTTCCACGACACATGCGCAATACTTCCTAAACCATTCAGGATTGGACAACGCCAATGTGTCCCGTCCTGCCTCCCAGATTATGGTCTCAATCACGGGAGTGCCTGGCTGCGCTTGTTGACTGTAAACCTCATCCAAGTGGGCGAAATATTCTCGAATTTTCTCGGGGCTCTCGCATACACTGCGGGTAACGCCGTACTGGTCCTGGACAAACTCATCTGGGCTGTCGAAAAAGATATCATCTAACAGGAACTGTAACGTATAATTAATGGCAATCATCACGAGACGATCGAGGCTGATTACTTCAGGGTGCACCCAGCTGGATGAAGAAAGACCCACACGACAGTATTCGTCCCAGGTAACGACATTCGGATACCGCTCGACGTACTGGTGCAGGATGTTTTCGGCCTCAGGTACGTACTTGGACTGCTGCAAAGGCGGGAAGCCGTCGATGATCATCGAGAGCAAGGGTGGAAGCTGATCATCAATTGTGGACGCAAATTTAGCAGGTGAAATTGAATCCACAAGCTCCGCAGTCTTGGTCCCTGAGCAAGACAAATTCAACATATATGGGTCTGACTTCAGAATTGACGACGAGTTATTAAATCCATGTTCATCTATAAGGTTGGTTTTACTACTACACTTACTCTTGGACTCTGCGCTGTAAGCATGACATGCATGTCAGAAACAGATGCTATGTGAGCCTGGACTGGAACTGTTGAGACACAATCTTTTTGAACAGCAGCGTACAGCAAATTTCATGAGATCACAACACACTAACAGTACGTTATATCCCAATCATTGTCTCTGCGTTGTAAGCATACATGCATGTCAGAAACAATTGCTATGTGAGCCTGGACTGGAACTGTTGAGACACAATCTATTTGAACAGCAGCATACAGCAAAATTCATGAGATCACGACACACTAACAGTTATACTGCCGATTCTCCCTATCATTGACTCTGCTTATACATGCATGGCAGAAGCAGTTGCTATGCGAGCCTGGACTGGAACTGTTGAGACACAATCTATTGCAAAGGTGAATAGGTAGTATACAGCAAATTGCAAAGGTGAAGTAGAAACTATTTGGAGTTATTGCACAAAGCCTGCATGCATTTGTGCTTGCCACCACGCACAAGTGAAGAATCAGAAAAATACCCGTGAAAATCCCAGTACCCAAATTAAACGCTCTGTACACAAAATGATGGCTTCCCCCTCTCCCGTATAGCAGTCTATATATTGGGAGGGCACTGGGCAGTCCTCCGGATACACAACAACATGCACTGACCAGGAGGCACTGACTGACGGAAGATGTCCTTTGGCATGTTCCCGTCATACTGAACTTTTGCCCAAGAAACAAGGGCCAGCTGAAGGGTTGGAGGCTCACCATTCAAAGCGTGCACACCGGCATCCTTCCGAATCGCAGGGACTACAACAGCGGATGCATCTTCAGCACGGGAAAAGTAAGACGGTGCTTGCGCCATGATCAACAAAGGTGTTGCAACCTCACAGGAAATTCGTCTTGAATGCGTGCACTCTTGCTAACGGACTGGCTCATCAAAACCACGAAGAGAGTCTCTGTTTTATAAGCCACACCAGGCTGGGCTTTTCTTTCCATTTTTTATGAAGTGCCAAAGTGGCGACATAAAATGTTACAGTGGTGTTCCAAATTTCAACATTCATCCACGTATTGGATTCAAAATATCTCATTAGCACATATCACATATCCAAAATTCTGTGCTATCCACAATCTGGCGACAAACTTCACGGTTTGTCGTCATTTTTTAGCCAATTTTTATTTTTTAATTTTTTTTTGCGCAATCTTCCACTATTCTAATGCACATTGTCTGGTAAAAGAAATAGTCAGAAATAATGACACTTTGCACTATTTGCGCTTAGCATGCAGCATATATACCGGTACACTTAGACTACAACTACCGTAACTTTGGTACTTTACGGGCCCGTCGAAGCAGCACCGACAAGATGAAGACCATGATATGCCGTAGAGTGTGGACTAACAAACGTCATGGTCGACAGACCAAATTCGATCAGCAATTTTCGAGCAACCAGCTCGGCCCCGCTGACATGCAATCTCTCAATCATACAGTTTTGCTGAGCACACAGAGACGTGGTGCTGATGTCATTGGTCGCACCCAATAAAGGGAATCCATCAACTTGTAAAGGATCCCGACCTTGTCTTCGTCGAAACATGGTAGAGTGTCGCCAAGCACTATATGCTCAAAACAGAAATATCATCGAGTGCACTCGGTGAGCTACCACCCCCACTCATACGAAATGTGCCTATATGCTCCTATCAAACCAATCATAAAACTGCGGAACAACAACCCCAAATTGGCATCAATTCATTATTGGACAGTTTTTCATTCCTATAGTAACAACAGCTCACGGTATAATCTGACTAGGAGCGGTTATTGGTGCATGGGCAGAATATGGACATGCTACCTTAAAGGATCGCGACCTTGTGTGGAAACATGGTAGGGTGTGGCGTTAAACAGCATTCATGTATCGTCACTTTTCTGGCGACCAGCCCGATTCACTTGGACTTGCAATCTGAGCATACCGGTACACTAGCTTGGACTACAACCACCGTAACTCTGGTACTGTACTTCACTGGCCCATCGAAGCAGCAACCGGCCAAATGACGTGGGAGAGTGTGTACGAATAAATTTGTGCTGAGTGGCCAAATTCGATCGGCACTCAGTTTCTAGCAACCAGCCCGGACCACCGGGACTTGCAATTGATCACTCGATCGTACAGTTTTGCTGAGCACACAGACACGTGGTGCTGATGTCACTGGATGCCCCCACTAAAGGTATCCATTAGCTCCTAAAGGAAAGGATCACGACCTTGTCTCCGTCGAAACATGTAGAGTGTGACCTGTTAAGCACCATATGCTCACAAAGTCACAAATGAAATATCATTGAGTGTAAGCAGTGAGATTCCACCCTGATTCATACGAAATATACTTGTATGCTCCTATCAACCACTCATAAAACTGTGCACAACAGTAATCCCAAATTGGCACCGAATCACCACTGAACAGTTTTCATTCCTACAATAACAATTCATGGTACAGCAATCTAGGAGTAGTTCTTGGAGCATGGGGCAGAATATGGACAGGCTACCCTAAAGGCCGGATCACGACCTTTCTTCATGGTAGAGTGTGGCCTATTAACCCTCAAGCATGGCCACGTTCATAATGTGGACGACGGACAGAAGAGATTCAAGTCTGTAACTCATAGAGAAGCGACGATTTTCATCGGAATGGGCAATTTCATTTAAATGGCGGTGATTTTTTTGCCATTTTCCATACTCCGTGTGCCATTCTAATGGAATGTCGTGTCATTTTAACATATTCAGTGCCATTTTAATGGAATGTAGTGCCATTCTACAGGAGCACCGCCATTTTAACGAAATTGCCCATCGGAATTTTTTTTCCCCGTTGTTTTGTAGATAAGTTTAGCGGCAGTCAATGTATAATTAATATGGTGTGAAGTAAGCTTCTCCTGGTTTGTTATAGATGAGGGAGTGCTCAACTGTCAACATGAGGTGAAATTTCTGGTTGCAAAATGCTTCAGAAACTGTGAAAAATAAAAACTTACAGACATGGTACGTTGCCAGGGGTAGCAGCTGAGATGCCGGCAAGTCTCTGCCTCAGTGCTCTGAAAATGTAACCCATGTCGATTATTTGATGTCAATCTGGTTAATTTTTCACTCTTCTGTACCATGATTCTTGGACAATGGTTACGGGAAGATTCTCATAAATAATTTTTAACTTCACAAAGTCATTTCTGTGATTCATGCAGCGTCAGCAGATTCAACCTCGATGTCACGCACTTACGTTTTCCCGGTCGGGCACTGTCAATTCCGTTGCAGGTTCTCGAAGGATTCTTCAACCGCATGGGTCAGAAACTATTAGGGCAGAGTGACGAAAACGACGAACGCTAAGCGATCACGATTGCGAGCTCCATAACTTAACCTCAAGGTCGGAATTTCTGAAGCACAAATTTGGAAACGACGCTTCATAAGTCGAGGATTTTCCCGATGCAATTCCATATTCCACACTTTTCCCGATGCAATTCCATATTCCACACTTTTCCCGATGCAACTCCATATTCCACATTTTTCCCGAATTTCCTGGTCCTCTCACGTGATGTACACACTCCGAAAGCCGCTACCTGTGTAACTGCCCGTCGAAGTCAACACCTTTTTGTTTGTGTGGTCAAGCCTTCTGATCTTTCAGACGTACACTTTTTTCCGAATTTCAGTTAATGTCACATTCGCAGCATTTCGTCTGCTCACCTCTAGACTACCGACGGAAAATGTGCTCGGGATCGAACAGCCTTTCTTACTTCTGAATTTCATGTGCGACTTCGTCCTCAGTAATAAATCCACCGTCAGCAACAGCCCGGGCCGGCCACCGGGAGTTGCAATCTCTCAATCATGCAGTTTTGCTGATGTCGTTGCACCCAATAAAGGTATCCATTAACTCCAAAAGGAAAGGAAAGAATCACGCCCTTGTCTTCGTCGAAACATGGTAAGAGTGTGGCCTATTAAACACCATGTGCTTACAAATGAAATATCATTGAGTGCATGCAGTGAGATTCCACCCCCACTCATAAGAAACATGCTTATCAAACCACTCGTAAAACTGTGCACAACAGTAATCCCAAATTGATACCAATTCATCACCAGACAGTTTAATTTACATACGAATACTAGTAACAATTCATGGAATAATTTAAGAGTAGTTCTTGGAGCATGGGCAGACAGGATATGGACATGTATGCTACCTTAAAGGATCACGACCTTTTCTTCGTCGGAACATGGTATCTGAGTGGCCCAGAAACATCATGCTACCGTCGCTTTTTCTGGCAACTAGCCCGAGCGTCCTGGACTTATAATCACTCCAGACAGTTTTGCTAAGCGCAGACAGACGTAGTGCTGATGTCAATACATTGGCTGCACCCTTTCAAGGTACCCATTAACTCCTAGCTAAAGGATAAGGACCACGACCTTGTCTTGGTCGAAACATGGTAGAATGTGACCTGTTAAACACCATTTGCTCACAAATGAAATTCATTGAGTGCACTCGGTGAGATTCCACCGCCACTCTTATGAAGCATGCCTAAAATTATGCTCCTATCAAATTCTGTAAAGGTTACGTACCGTGCCTGCAGGGCATTGCCACCTTATGCGAACTCATGAATGGGCTAATAGAACACTAAAGATCCTTACAATCATCCCCATTCTATTCTATGGGTCATAATCCTGCAGCAAGGTATGACTCACTCCAAATTCAATTACGTCCATTTCAAAAGATCAGTCTTTTGAGACAGTTTTGCTGAGCACACAAACAAGTGGTGCTCATGTCATAGGCTCCACACGCTACAGAGAATCGTTCATTCTCTCACCGGACTCTTGAAAACAGGAGCGGCGGTTCATGGCCCGTGGCGATGGGCACAAAAAGTACTAGTTAGAAGCCAATTAAGAAGAGTTCCTCAGTTCCATCGATTGTCTTGTCGGAGTGGGTGCAGGTTTTCATGTTTCAGGGTGATTGCAAGAAACACTTTTACTATTTGTTTCGTTTTGTCAGTAGTATTTGTTCTACGAGTATTGTGACAAAGTTGGGGACATGGAACATGAAATTTGGACTGTCAATTGGATTTTAGATCTACCACTCTGGTGTCACATGGAAGCATGGTTGTCATATTGGACAAGTTACTATTCATCAAATGTACTTGAGAGGTACATTTTATGAATAGTAACTCATCCTATAGGACAAGAAATGAATAATAACTTGTCCAATATGACAACCATGCAAGTTCATCATTCAATAGTAGGGATGGATGGGGATAATAAAGTCACCATGAAAGTAGTTCATGTTGGAGAATTGGAGCCACATTGGACCCCCAATAGTACTATAGAGTCCTTAGGTATACCTTGATATACTATTTTGAGCCACAAGTTAGGATTTAATCCTTAGATGTTCAAGCCTATTGAAGTGTGTTTTTCATATGAAAAAAGATAATGGACTTATAGTTATCTCCAATGAAGATAATTGTTTGTTTTTCCAACATCTAACTATACAAATGTTTAATCCCTAAAGCCCTAAACTACGTTTTTTTGGCAACACAATGATTTGGGGCAATTCACTATGAATGAAATTTCTTTTTTTTGAAATCTTCACACAACATGTGCCCAAGGAGTAGCTATAAGGTCCAACAATTATCATAACTTTTGACTACATATGGCCATATTTGTTAAATTGAGACAAAATGAATGTTTTGAGACTTCAACCTTATTATTCAAAACTTTTATTTTATCAAATCAAAAATTTATGAACATATCAACCTTTATAAAATCAAAGGTTTGTGAATATATAAACATATTGAAGTCTCAATTCACCCCAAAAAATAGTATCAAAGACTTATTATCATCTAAATGTAAAGTCAAAAATAATATGAAATTGCAAATTGTCTCATTTTAACAAATGTGGCCTTATGTCATGGTTAAAAAGTTATTGTATGATATGTAGTTTTCATTACTTAGTGGGCAGTCCACGCAACTAATAAAACTTCTTTAAAAATCACTTTTTTAAGAAATAAAATTTGAAATTGATTTTTAAGATTTGTATATACACGGAAAGCTTTGAATCATTCCATTTTGATTAAATGGTCATTTTGAGACTTCAACCCTAAAACAATTATAGTGATTTTATCCTCATTCGAAGATAAAATGAGAGTGCAACCTTTGAACAATCAAAGGTTTTTATTTATATTAATATATGAAAGTCTCAAATTACTGAATAGTCTCAAAATTGAATAGTTATAACGATTTATCTTCGAGTCCAAGATAAAATTGAGACTACATTTTGTCTCATTTTAACAAATATGGCCTTTTAATGAGATGAGAGTTATGAGAAGTTTTAGTTTGTGGGTGATTACGAATTCTCTATTCTAAAATAAACTTTCAAGTTCTTTATTTTACTCAATTTTCAATATTTTTTGAAAAAAAATAAAATCATAAGATGTAGATTGTTTATTATAATATTTTTAACCATTGGAATTGGTATTTTTCAATTCCATAAATAAATTATTAAAAATTTTGTATTTCAAATCATTCTCTACTTCTTTCTACTTACTATTTTTTCCTATATGTTGTATAATTCCAAATGATCTAAAAATTTTCAAGCATGTAGACAACTTGCCTTGAAGAATGAATCCAAAGAAGCACAACCATTTTGAACATTTTTCCATGCAAATGTGACCTTCTGAAGTGTAGTTACTTGTTTTTTTGCAAGGCCAGGAAAAGGGGGTTTGTCACTTCAAACACTAATATCTTGCAATCTACATGATGGATATTCCGAAAAAATTTCCCACATGTTTTCAAACCAACATACTACAAGATCCTATAGTTACACGCATCCAAAAATATATATTTTTAAAAATTTGGTAGTTTTGGAGCGTTCTTGGTGAAAACATAGTCACAATCTTTTAGGGGATAATTTAAACACTAATATCTTGCAATCTACATGATGGAAATTTTTCAAATTTTTTCCACATATTGTCAAACCACTACACTATAAGATATCATGGTTATATATGTTCAAAAATGATATTTTTTTCTAAAATTTGGTATTTATACTAGAAATGGCACTTTGGGAGCATTTTGGATGAAAACATAGTGAAAACCCTTCATAGGTTAAAGCTAGATGGAAAGTGGATAAGTTATACTAAAATTTGAATAACAATCACATTCCATGAGATAATATGGATTAGTGTTACAAACTACATATATTATTTATGATTGATTTTTTTTCCTAAAATACTAATTGTGAACTTTCATATCAATACTCAAAAATTTACATAATTTCCAAAATAGTGTGAATTATTATTGGGAGGTTTATTAATTTAATTAACTTTGAACTAGGTTGTTTAGTAAATAGATTAGAAAGTGTCAATATTCTAAAACAAGGTTGTCATCAATAAAATGTCGCCAATACAATGTATGAAACTAAATAATGATAGGTCCACTAAGTCACATAGCCCCAAAGGTAATGGATACTATTCTTGGTGACTTTCTTTTAGGCTAACACAATACTAACTTACATATGCAATGTTCTTATTAATAGATTCAAACATGCCATATGCGTCCTTTTTGTTCATAGTTGCAAAATGTAGGGTTTTTTTTTATGAAATTACAATCATTGATATCTTGGTTGATGTATAGGAGTTCAATTCTTAGTTTGAGTTCCTAAACAAAACTACTTGATTTATTTTTTTATGACTATAAGTTTCTTGGATTGGTAGATTGGTTGATGACCATAAAACCACAATAACAAGATCAAATCAAATAACTTCTTACAACTTCTAATATTGTGATATACACACAAATCTAGAGCCAATTTCATTAGATTGGAGGTATTTCAATACTTTTAGGTACACTTTAGAACTTACCGATGTTTTGAAACATCAATCTATACTTATCATTGACTTTAGGCCTTCACATACATATACGATGCAATTTTTAGTGTCGTAATTGTGCCGCTTTAACAAAATTGACATTATCTTCTTGGGTCAGATTGCAAAGTACTTGTACAATTTTGCACCACTTTGCAAGGCAACATATTTTTTGGCCATAATTTTTGCATTATACCTCTAAAGGATCCCAAATTTGTATCCAAGGTACACAAAATTATTATACATACTTTATCAAGATGATTTTTTATGGACCCCATCATAGGACGCTTAAGCTCTTATGACCACTAAGCTCTCTACATTAGAACTTTGGGGAGGGGGGCTTTCTAGTACCAAATTACACTGGAAAAAATAATTTGGCTAAAAATGCCAAAAAAATGCCAAAATACTTGAATGAAATTGCCAAAATACTTTGAATTAGAGAAAAAAATCTTTAATAAAATTGTCAGATTGTGGAAGAAAACCAAATTATAGACATGTGATACGTGCTAATGTGATATTTTCTATCCAAAGGGAGGTCACTCTATGCATTTACACAACCCACATGAGGTGAAGATTTTGGACCCCTTACTTACTTCATAAAATTTAATTTAAAGAAAATTTTAAAAAGTGAATAGGTTTTTCTACTTTGAAAGTTTGTATTTAGAATTATCAATATTTTTAAATTTATAATAATTAGTTACAAATTTTTGAAGAAAAAAGATACACCATAGAGCTGAAAATAACTTTGGACCCCTTACTTACTTCATAAAAAATTGACTAAAAAATGAACAAAAAAAATCTTGAAATAACTCTCTTTTGAAAGTTTATTTTTCTTGAATATTAATGTAATGGTCATCCAAATGTATTCTCTATAAATATTTGAGTTGAAAAACATGCCATTTTAGTTCATTTTTCAACTTATTATATTAGTCATTTTAAATGTCATTTGAGTTGAAAATTTTTGGCAATAGAAATCTATAGTCATTATTAATCAAAGTTCAAAATTATAGGTTGAAATTATAATATATTTCAAAGTAAATAGGAGGTCAAAAAAATCACTTTGCCATACATGGTACACAAAATCCCCATAGAGTGACTTCCCCTTGTTTCTATTTGAAATGTGGATGAATGTTGAAATTTGGAGCACCACTAAGGTAGTCTACTCTAAAAGTGAGCATCCTCTTCAAATTGCCCCTATATTTAGGTTTGAAATGGATAGTAGGTTGTTCTTTAATGGACCTCTCAAGCCATTGAGATAATCAAGAGAAAAGGATTATTTATTGCAAGAGCCAGTTGTTGGCCTTCATTTACTCAAATCACTTTAGAAGTTGCAAGTGGTCAGATTTTGGAAGACCTAGGGTCACAAATAGGTGACCTACAACATTTTTTTTTGGAAATTCATAAGTAATTCAAAAATGTTTCAAAAAATATGAAACCACTTGTGTGATGTTCTGCATCCATTTTTCTTTCTCCAAAAAATGATCCAAAAATATTTCTATTCATGGAAACCTTTGAAAAATGGTGACCAGCTGGTAAATGGTTGCTTTAAGGCCATACTACCTTACAACATTTTATATTGCCACTTTCGCACTTCTTAATAAATGTAAAAAATAAGCCGTGCTCTGCATGTGGCTATGTTTTTTTCCTTCTGTTTTTTTTCCTCTTTTTGTTGTGGAGAGTTGAGCTGAAGTCAATGTGGTACCAGGATTATTAGCAGAAAATGCTGTGTCTTGTGGTTTCCCAATGCAAGAATTGGAGAAAATATTGGACAGGCAGGCAGTGGCAGAATCTGAGCAGCCAAAGGGGGGACCTCCGGAATCTGTGCTGTGCATATTTCCTTCATGTCAGTAATTATGTATAGAGCAATGTCCGAGGACGAGGGCATTTCGAGAGAAGAAAGGGCCGATGAGGAGGGCGGAGCCCAATGAGGAGGTGCTTTTTCTGCCGAAATGCACGACAATGAGAGGCATTGGTCGACATAAATTATTGTCAGGAAACCACAATTGGATGAATATAGTGAAGGCACCCATAACTGATCAAATAAGGAATTTGGGACATGAGGAAGAGCAGTGGAAGGTGAAGTAAATATTGCACGAGGTGTGGTGACATGAATGATGGGGATTGCATAAAGTTTGGTAATTTTTGCATTGAAAGTGAAATTATTATGATTTTTGAAAGGCCAAAGTTCCTGTTGACCCACGGCCATCCAAAATTGCTCACTAAGAAATTGGGGGCTACTTACAGCGGCACAAAAAATATGGCATGCTATACTTCTTGTGACAACCAATCAAACAAGGAAGCTTCTTGTAACCTTTAAAATATTAAAAAAACATAAATGAATCTGAACTTCTTCAAATTTAACACACCCTATTGATTGCTTATGGGGCTTTGGTTAGGAATGGGTACCTCTACCATAGAACCGGTTCGAGATGAAAGTCGTGGATAAAAAATCCATAATTCACGATTATAAGTGAAAACCTGTGTAATTGTGGGATTACACCAAATAACCTGCATGCAAAATGAGCGGGAGGTTTGCTGGTGGTGGTTTATAGATCCATGAATTCTCTTTTCTAGAAAGGGGACAGTAGCAGAAAGAAAGTGGCGGTTTTGGGTGTACCTACCTTAGCAATGAGCAATCTGAAGTCCCCAGGTAGCACCTGCTTTCTATCTGTTCATGTTCACTCTTCATCAACCAATTCCATACTGCTAAACCACCATGTAGCTGCCCAATACTGTCATTCAGATTATAACTGAAGTCATTCAGATTGTAACTGAAGTTTTTGCCACTCATCCCCGGGCTCCTCTGAGGGGGAAGGAATCCTCATCGCCGGATTAGTGGACGCTTTCCGTCCATTCAAAATCAGGAAACGGGTTGGAGATTTCTCAGATCTGATCCATTCATTGCTTTGAAGTCGGAATTCCACAAGCGGGCAATTTAGCTGCCACATGATCTCGGTGCCGGATCTTGGATCGTGCGAGGCAGAAATGCTTGCCCTCTCGACTGGCCGGACCTCAAGCTAGTGACGAGACAATCAGTTGTACGAGAGTCAGAGTGATTGGACAATGCTGGTTGGTAATCGTTGGTACAGCACTGGCTTCAAATCCCTTTCTACAAGACACTAAGGTGGATCGCACTGTGAAGTCTCTGAACTGTTCCCGTATTTGCGACATTGAATCCGTTTTGGGGGCACCGAACTGGCTTTGTAATGTCAAATTTTGAATCCAAATTTTTTCCGGCACCTCATTTAATTTGCCTTGCGGATGCCCGATTGTAGTTCTTGCATGTATTCGAAGTTGTAAGCACTTCCTACTCTTGCCGCATGCAGTATTTGGTCATGAGGTCGTGTTCTAGTGCTTGCTTACGAATCACCGCACGAACTTCCAACTGCCTAAGTTTCCACTTCAAGTGACATATGGGCAGCCTGCAGCTTTCACCCGTTACTTATTGTCGAACCCAAGTGCAGGTCATCCAGTCACCGTCCGGAAGAGCAACTCCATTCAATTGCAATCCATGCAAAGATGTAGAGGAATCCTGATCCACAAATTTGACCAGACTTTCATGCTGCACACTCATGAATTTTTTTGGATTCCGCATGTCAAAATCTGCTACGGCGATCAGAAAAGCCCTAAAAAAAAGCTCTTTTAGCTTGATAGAAGTTCAAGATCAAATGTTATAATCAAAAGATCGGTCAGTTGTAATGTTGATTGGACTATCATCACCGACTGATCGATGCGTGGACTTCAAAGTTCAATGGTGAAATTTTCTATGACGATGTAAATCGACTGGGCAAGCAATTTGATCTCAGCTCATGCCGTTATGTTGTCTAGTACGTCTTCACAGCTTTAGCGGTGAGGGGTTAAGGAATTGAGCCTATCTGCCGCTGGTGTGTGTGGTGTGTGTTGATATAAGGTATTGCATTTTCAACCATAGGGTAGTTGAATAACAAACCATATAGAATTCTTGAAAGTAATGAATGTGGCACCCATCTGTGCTTTTCTTGTCCAAACCATACCAAATAACTACACATGGATATAGGAGGAAGGGTTGGTTGGAAATGGATTGCCTACTCTACATTCAAATCCAAGAGTTCCATTCCAACCAACTTCGAAGAGCTGTTGATATTGTTGATGTTTGGCCTTCCATGTCTGCAATTGATGGATTTCTTCCCTTGACATCAAGCTTTACAAACAAATGAATATAATTACTCAATTCCTAAGAATAATCACCATCTACGGTTGAGGCACCATTAGTCTATTATTTAACCTATAATCAATGCTGCGGTCATTTTTTAGTCAATGAATGACAAGAATCTTTGAGTGCTTTGAGTGTAGGACAAAAGTACAACTATTCATTTTTATAATTTTGTATGAAAAGGGGAGGTCTTGTATAGTAGTTTGACTTCCAGTTAGTGCTTTAAGATTTTTAAGCCAACTATTCATGCGGTATCCAAACAGATGATTTCCAAGGTAACCAACTTGTCATTTAAGGGTTAAGCAATTTTGGAGCAAATCATGAGTAGTAGTAGGTGGTGGAAGCTTTTCTCATGTAAGAAAGAAAATATGAGGATAGCAAAATTTTCAAACTTTTATTCCCAAAATTGAAACTACTGTGAATTTTAGGAGCCTAAAAGTGTACTTCACCAATAGCCAACATGTAGAGTCTTCTAATTTCAATCATTTGAGAACTACTTTCTACTCACTACTTCCTACTTTCTTGCTCACTACTTTGAAACATGTGTCATAACCTTATTAGCCTCAACCTTGTAAAAGACTCAAAAAACACAATCCAAGCTTTGGTTGGAAATTTGTTCCAACCTTAATTAATACTACCCCCTACTGGTTGGAGATTGGGTGTGGTTGACAACTAGTGCCTCAACATATGTCATGTTGTGAGAACAACTAGACATACTGTATTCAAGTAGTAGGTTTGTAACTTTGGTACCAAATATTTAATTTAAGTCCAAAATAAAATTCAATGCTTTAGAAAAAAAATTAAAAATTAAAGCATTATATTCATACTATTCAACAATCACCCCATATAGATTGGAAGGTCATTTAAGTTAGTGAAGGTTGTATTGGGAGAAGTCAAGATGCAAGTGTGGTAGGAAGTAAAGCAACCTATATGGGATATGTAAATTGAGGATTAGAAAGAGTTCAATAACTTATAGTTAAGTCTAATGTATGAATTTTGTAAAAACTAGAACTTCAAACCTAATTTTGGCATTGTAGAATAATTTTTTTCAAAAACCTTTGAAATAAGAGAAGTTGGCAAATGAAGTTAAATTTCATATCCCAAAAACTGTTTGAAATTTTGAGACTCCAATCAAAAGGTATGCACAAAAATTAGAGAAGGATTGGAAAGAACATTTTTTTAATCATTGAAGACATTTTAGGCCTCTATAGGACTGCGAGTTATCATGGCAGGGAACTCCCTGCAGTGCACTGCAGCAGTGACAACGCAGTATGTTGATGTGGTCAAGACTTTGCTACGTCATTTTTGAAATAAAAATTTTAAAAAAAATTCAACTTTTTTTGGCATTCTAAGAACTTATTTTTTTTTTTTAAATTCCCTAACAACTGGCCGTTTCGTCACTGTGGGGGGAACATCGAGGGAACAGGACTGAAATGGCCCTATAGAGGCCTAAAATGTCTTTTAATGATTTTCAAACATCTTCTTTGATTTTGGGGCATACTTTTTGATTGGAAGATCAAATTTTCAAACGAGTTTTTGAATATGAAAATTAACTTCATTTATTAATTTTTCTCAACCCAAATGTTTTTGGAAAAAAATTATTCTACAATGCCAAATTGTCCACTCTTCAATCTTACTAAATGTAGATCAAGCAATCCCTTTTACTTCTTGATAATTAATTATTGATTGAATGTAGATTGTCAAACTATAGATTAGTGTATGATTCATTGGATTCTTCATAGCAATTGTATAATTACTTTTCATCAAGATGCAACTAGTTGATTAGAAGTCCTTTTTGGTTGAAAAATATAATAATTTTTCATTTAGTTTTTTTCTATTTTCTAAAAGTGAAATCTTAAAGATATCCATATTACCACCCTAATTTGCAATTTGAATATCTTGAGGCCAAATTTAAGAAGGGTAAATATTTTTTTAGAAGCGTGGGTTGGTTTCACAAATAAAAGCCAAATAATCGGAATAATAAATTTTTGATTGAAATTGTAATTTTTTAAAGTTTTAAAGTTTTCTCCTATGAATGACAAAACCACCTACAGAATGGAGTTATAAATGTCCCACAAACAATCCATAACTGCCTTTCCATGTATCTAATTGCACTTAAATATTCACCAATAAAGGATTGACACATCCTACTATGTTGGCATCAATGCATTGCTTTTTATTGAAAAATGAATGAATTTGGATGAGTTTTGTGGTGGAATTGGGGCCAAAAGTAGGGTGATGGAATTAGGCAGTTGGCAAAAATGGATTGGTCTACTTTATTATCTTGAAATTTTTAGTTTCTTTATATTTATGCATAACTTTTAGAACTGAATTTTTGGGAGTCAATGTTCTCATAATATTCTATATTTTACCTGATTAATTAAGATTGATTTTTTTGGTGCACTAAGTACAAAAGTGAAAACACAACAAATAATCAAATAATACAAATGTTTCTTTCAATCACCCTCTTATAATATCATGTCATGTGTTCAATAACCAAACTCTAGAAAAATGACACCCCCACACCCAGTTTTATAGCTCGCTCTAAGTGCTCACATACTATGACACTCTGTTATTCACGTTGCATATAAATTAAAACTAAGAAATTCAGAAAGGGCTCTACACCACCTTCGTGACCCAATGATCCCATTATCCCAAGAACTGTATTGGCACTGACAGTTTTACAGAATTTCTAATAACCACAAGTCATTTTGGGGCTTGAATTGCAGTTTTAAATTCGAAGAGGTATGGTGTATATACTTTGAGACCTAGAGATTCTTCAATTACTCTTAATCCTTAAGTCCCATGGCCATTTTTCTGCCAAAATCACTCAAAACTACCACTTTTGCTATAATCACCTACAAAATAAATTTAAAAAATATTTTTTAGAATCTAACCATAGGATTTTGTTCTACACTTGTTTTAGATCATGTGATAATTTTTTTTTAATTTTTTTTTGACTATATAGATTGAAAGATATTAGATTTCAAAGTGAAAGAAAAAAAAAATCTTTTAAAAAGTTGCTATGATTGCCCACAAAAGAAGAAGCTCCATAACTTTCACATCTCTAATCCAAATGGAATGAATCAAATCTTTCCCATTTTCAAAAAAATATAATCTACAAGAAAAAAAATATTAAAATTTTTATTTCAATTTTTTGTGGATTTTTTTTGCTGCCCAGTCTCTCCCATTTTGAGGTTATTGTGGCATAACTTTTGTTCCCAAGGCATTGATTGAAATAAAAATTATATTCCCAAAAAGCTTGTAAGTTTTTCTATCTTATGAGAAAGTTTCAAAAAGTTTCAGTAAAAATTGAAATCATAGGAACCTACCTGAAATCCATTTTGTCCCCCGAAGGGACAATGGGACTTTAGGGGTTAATGTGCAAATGATGGATGACAGTCAGTTGGAGGTGCATGTATCCATGTGTTTCAAGAAAAAAGGAAAAAAAGAGTGCATCAGAATTTTCCCCCACAAAGCCTGGAAATCAGTCACACCAAATCAAATTTCCTTCAATCTAAGTTACATTTTGAAGTGCCGTGTCCAGCAAGGAAGAGTTCGGTTTAACTTATTCTAAGGGCAATTATAATGATTTGCAGGAAGACAGCATCAAACATATATCCAAAGGTAAGATAAGGTAGGAAGTTCCAAATGTACATTATTTGCACATTATTACCTCCTCAAATGTACATTTTTTGTACATGTTTCTTTTTCATAGCCTTCAGCAATGTACATTTTAGGACATGGGTGATTTTAGAGTCCTATGCCATTTCAAATTCAAAATTTTATAACTAATTTCACAAAGCTCCTAAAAATATGAAACGACTTGGTTTAAATGTCAATTCCACTTGTCTTTCAAGAATAATTTATTGAAAAACATTTCAAGAAACTTCACCTCCCCAAAGTTCATCTTCAACTCTTAAAAATGGACGGTTTAAGGACCTCCTACCTTAAGCTTGCCAATTAACTATGATTGCAATTTTTTTTCACAATCAGCTACTTTGAGGTAGGATTGTAAATGTATAGAATGATAAACATGTGATGGTTTAGCATGAGATACATGAGTATGTGAAGATGATAACAAATATTTCCTTTGTCTTACCAATTAGACAGAATTTGTGTCTCACTACAAAGCTCCATTTACTGATTTTGACTATTGATTTTAAAAACCTAAGATACATGAACATGTGAAGATGGTAACAAATACTCCCTCTGCCTTACTAAAACCCTCCAAATTAGACAAAATGTGTGTCTCACTACAAAACTCCATTTATTGATTTTGACTGTTGAATAAGTGTTGGCCATATTGAATGATCTTGTGGGGAGTAAGTGGCAAGCAATGAGGGAGCATTCCTCTCCCAGTAAGTTTGGCCTTGCCCATATGAGGCACCTTGTACTTGCTACTTCTTCAAACAATAGTATTGACAATGAATTTGGTGATCACTTAGGCGCTATGTAGATTTGTTCATAAAAGGGACATGTTTCTTTGTTGCAGTATTTAGGTTGGGAGCATATATTTCTATAATCCTATTGTTGCCACCAACCTTTAAATCATCATGAATGACAAGTTGACAACATTTAGAAATGATGCTCAAATTTGATACTTTCCACATAGATTTTGGGTGCCTGAATAACGGTGCCTAAGTTAGAGACCTAGTTACCCATCCCCTAAATCTCTAACTAGGTCTCTAAGTTAGGCATAGATCTAGGGGATGGGTAACTAATTTTTGAATGCATGTATCACTAACACAAAGACTAAAATTATAGTTAATCCTTTGTGGGGAAGGTTTTTGAAGATTTTTAGTGGGACACAGGAAGTATGAAAGAAATGGATTCAGCAATTAATCCTGTTGGAGAACAAGCGCAGCCACAGAGAAGACCAGATTCAGAATCATTGCTAACAGCAGTTGCCAACAGCAACTGGAGAATTTCTCAGCAGTATGGTTATACTACCATTGATGGAGAATAGTTTATTATTGTAAAACCGATTGGGCAATTGGAGACAAATCACATCGGAAACAAATCACATCAGAGGCATCAAGAACTGTAATAAAATGCACCAACTGAAAGAAACATCAATTTCATGAAATTTGAGGGTTTCCAGTATTTCGGCACCTTTCGGAAACTAAGCACTTTCTGAAACATGAATCCATACCTATTGTAGATTTTGGACCTTTACATACATGTATGTCACATCAAGCCACTTTAACGATATTGAAGCTAAGAAGAAATCATACCTTACAAACTTGAATAATAAAAATATTTTGGAAGTAACAAGATCGAATGGACTGAGCTCTTGTGTGTGTGTGTCAGTGTTTGTGTTTGACAGCGAGTCTGCAAATGTTGAAAAGGATTGACTGTCAGAAAGGTCTGGAGCTGGACAACACGTCTGTCAAGGTATCAAAGAAAGTTGTCCTTGACGGTCGAACAATTCAATGATTTAGCTTTTGCGGTACCATATAATGAGACTCTTACACAATCGTGCAATGTCATGGGAAACTGGTTAATTTGTAGGAAATAGAAGAACAGGTCTACAGCTTAACATCTGAGTACTTCAATACCGGCCAATTGGACATTGCTACAGGGGGGCTGAGGATTCTGGCCGGGATTTGGTATTCAGAAGTTCATGGGACCTGAATTCTTGTCATTGAATTGTACGCATACTGTATGCTGGGATTGGCGCTGTTGCGAAGGAAGGAGTATACGGACGCTGTGAAGCAACTGGAGAAGGCGTGTTTACATAGATCTTTTCCAATATTTGGGTAATGGTTTGCATCAACTATTGAGGTTTGGTTTCACATACAAAACAGCTCAGGGTGCA
The DNA here is from genome assembly GCA_950106755.1 of Climacium dendroides. Lineage (NCBI taxonomy): Eukaryota > Viridiplantae > Streptophyta > Bryopsida > Hypnales > Climaciaceae > Climacium > Climacium dendroides. The sequence continues at coordinate 5,782,642 of OX467084.1, read as the reverse complement.
TGGTTCTGCTATATTCTTCTAAAGAGAAGCAGCCATGTTGACAATGGAATGTAGAGTATTTCTACGTGTGTGCATTTCCTCGGATGGGCGAGATACTTTTATCCGACTCCATTTTTGGTTCGCTAGCGTTAGGAGTCGCTAGCCTTTTATCTCTTAATTACCTAAAGACGGCTACATAGAGGTATATGCAAGTCATAGAATTTGCAGACGTCTACAGCCGTGGGATCTTGGAGAAGGAGGAATAACAGGTAACTACAAGGTAGAGGAGATCTGGCAAGAGCCAGCCAAGGCTCGGTATACAGAGTGGGAACAAGGGGCAATTCGTCGTCGGCAACAAGCTGCATTGAAGTGCGATTTACATCTTGAATTTTCCTGAGAAGTCACAGTTTCTAAATCTAAGAATAATTACTTAATACATATTGATCATCCTCGAAAGCAATTTCGACTTTGCAGTTATTTTGCATGTGACCTTACTAAGGACAAATAACAGGAAATGGCAGAGAAGTGAAAGATACAGGATCTTCTCGTGCCGACCTCACAATGTTCATTGGCAAACAGAAGGAATCAACATACCTGAAAGAGCATGGGTGGGCGTACTAAAAATGCATTCTTAGTAAGGAATACTGATGGACTCTGACCTAACGCAATCGAATTGCAGAGGTAGTTTAGTTTAAGAATTAAAAGTGAATGTTCCTTGCATTGAGTCGCATAGCGATGAATACATGAACTGGACATAAAGTTTCTACGAGCTTGTGAAGAACAAAATGATGAATTCCTACGGAACTACATTAAGCGTAGTTAGTTACTTCAATTTTAGTCTGTAGAAAGATCGTATCTTCAGGGTGTGCATGCGGAAGGAAATTGGGAAAAGAAATCCAAACCTGTCTAGCTAGCCCAAGTCAAGTCTGTTGCAAGACGGTGCACAAGTGAATATACTTAACTTACAACTTGAATGATAAAAAGATGTTTGGAAGTAAATATTAAGTAAAATATGGAACATACCTAGAATTATTATAAGAGATCCAGTTGATACCCGCGGGAGATCTGACAACGCTTCTTATTGTTGAAGTTACCCAGTTGACTTCTGAACTTCTGAGTTCTGACTGTTAAAACTCAAACGCATATTTCGTATGGCATTGGAAGTTATAACCAAAATTTGCTCTGTACTTTTCGATCAGTATTCAAAAACTGTCTAGATTATCAATTCATTCAATTGGAAGTTTGGAACCATCACCATCGGACAATGATAATGATGCATCACAACTAGAGAAAAATCTAAAAGCTTCCGCCTGATTTGTCCCACGTCAATTTCCTAAAATTGGCGACATTCCATTACTTTGGCTCGGTTCAGGCCGCTCAGCCTCAAAACCAAAATCTATACCGGTCCTAGTTTGTGGTCTGAAATAGACCTGAGTGAAAAAGTTTTGGCTTGTGCAATATCGGCAAATTAAGGAAATTGAGGTTCCGGACACCCACAGCGGATGAGAATGCAAGGCAAGCTTAATCAAACCAGTAACACCGCTCGCCAAAATGAATGCCGAAATATTCTCCGTCAATGCCAATGCCCGCAAGCAAATCTCCATTCCCGGAGGAGTCTTCCATTACAGTGATATTCGATAATTGGGCAGCGTGGGAAATATCGTTAAAATGGCGGTATTCCATACGCCACTTTGCCATTCATTTCTAGGACTGGTATAGATTTCGGACCGCACCTTATGGTCTAAACGTGAAAATGCCAAGTTTGTGGAATACCGCCATTTTAACGAAATATCGGTTCCGCACGCCCAATCCACGCCCAACAATGGTTGATACCCGAGTAGCACCAGGACGGGAAGGAAAGAAGCTTTTTTCCCCAAGCGCGAGACTTCCCCACACTTCCCGAGCAGTTTCAAATGCCATAGTTTCGGTACTTCGGATCATTTCATTGGCCTAGCTTTGGTTTCGCGTGTGTCTGCGCTACCGTCGTCGTTCTCTGTCCATCACACTAGCTGTTTGTCAGTCGCGCTGCTCTAACTTCACTTCGAATTTAGCAGTCAGTTCTTGATCTCCTTAGATTTCAGCGAGATGGAAGCATCACAGTCCCATATGAATCGGGTTTCAGCTTCTTCGACAACTCCACCATGATGTTCGCCGCGCATTGTAACGTTGCTCCTTCAGTTTACTATCAGCGGCTGTTGCGTGATGGAGTCATAATTTCACTGCAGAGTGACGGTGCTCAGGTGGATCATGCCAACGTTCTGCTTAACCTGGATGACCTGAAGCAGCTGGATTGGGAGCCTTCACAACGTCAGCCTTGGGTTCTCGTGAAGGAGCTCGAGTGTCCCCTAACGAGTCAGACCACACCTATACAGTTTCCCACCGTCGATCAGTCGGAAGAGTCTACATGGGCCATTTCGTTAATGGCGAAATTCCGCTACTTGGGCAGTTTTTACAGTTCAGAGCGGGCGGTCTGAAGTGTACAACTATCCTAGATATCTGAAATCAATAGTTTTTTTAGATGTATGAAATCTACATTCATGCTAGATATCACTTTTACACTTCATATCATGTGGTCTGAAATCTATAACAATAATAGATATTGTAAGTCTATAAAGGTCCAAGATTCCTGAAAACTATACTAGTCCTAGATGTCACTTCACAGCGGGTGGTTGGAGAGGAGGATCAGTCTGCGGAGTCTGCGGAGTGCGGTGGAGAATGTTCACATGATCGCATCGATGAATCCACCTGATCTGTGTTGCCTTCCAACGAGAAGATCTGGGTTACTTACCACAAGGAGAACAAGTAATATGAGGCGCACTTGTGGATCAAGGGCCCGCATGCAGCTGCGTGGATCGACACAAGAAGAAGCTAGGGCGTGCAGATCTTTCACGCGAGCTACATGCAGGAGCACGCCCACGGGACCTAGCTCGATCTCGCGACTTCCTGTACGTGGAAGCTCCGGCGCACGTCGAACAAGTTCGATCAGTAAAGGCAAGAGCAGCCTGAGAGGGGTGACCATGAGGAAACGATCAGTGAAGCGCGGCAAAGTGTGGGCGGTCAGCTATGAATCCAAGCTCAGCTTGACGCCCAAGGAGTTCGGGGACGACATGAAGCGGACGTTCATGCTGCAACTTCGAAAGTGAGGAGGAGGCAGGCCAAGCGTACGACCGAGCGTCTGCCGGAAGTGGAACAGTTGCGTTGCGCCACGAATTACAGGCCCAGCAGCTCTTCCGCCGAAGACATCCAGTCCATGGCAAGCAAGCTGTCATGGTAAACCGCAGATTCAAAACCTTTCTGGTGGAGAACTGGAGATAAGAGTTGAAAATGTAAGATGGAGAATTTAGTTAAAATGGAGGCATTCCATGTGCCATTTTCAGACCGCCCGCTCTGAATTGTAAAAGTGACATCTAGGATAGGTATAGTTTTCAGGAATCTTGGACTTTTATAGATTTAAGGTAACTAGGACTGCTGCAGATTTCAGACCGCACAATATGAATTGTAAAAGTGACATCTATCACAAGTATAGATTTCAAACATCTAAGAATGGTATAAATTTAAGACATCTATGATGTTTGTACAATTCAGACTGCCTAAAACTGCCAAAGTAGAAGAATTTTGCCATTTTAATGAAATTGCCCATTAAGGAAAAAAAATACTTTTTATTTTTTTGATTGCCAAAATGAAAATATGAGATGCTCTACCCTTGAAATTCTATCTAGCCTACGGCAACTCCAAAAACATTACCAATGACACTAAACTTCAAAATGTAGACCTTTTTAGTCCTTCTAAAAGGTGAAGTATTGTCTTTCAACATTTTTAGAAAAAAAAACATACATGTCCTATAACTTGTTCATTTAATCGATATGTTGAAAAATGAATTGAAAACATATGTAAAAAATTTGACCACAAAAACTTTCATATTTATCATTCTTTAAAAAATTATGGAATAGATGGTGGTATTGAATGAAAGAGAAAACTAATCTGCTAATAACTTTTATAAGGAATTGAAAATTCCATGGTTGTCATACTGAACAAGTTACTATTCATTTCTTGTCCTGTAGGACGAGTTATTATTCATCAAATGGACCTTCAGGTCCATTTGATGAATAATAACTCGTCCTACAGGACAAGAAATGAATAGTAACTTGTTCAGTATGACAACCATGGAAAATTCTTATTTCCAAAGGCAAAATTCTTTTAGTAAAAATTATTATCCTTTACTTTTATTTGAATTTGAATTTTTTTGTAATTGAGAGCAAAAGACGACATTAAATGTTTTTTCTACCTTCATTGCTTGCAAAAAAAAAAAACTCCTCATAACTCCTACTAACCTTATTATTTGGAATTCAATGGTTTAAATGTTTTTGAATAGGTATCAATCTATAAATTTTTAAAAAATGATTAGAATACATTTTTTGCTACCTAGTTTGACTTTGAAATTAAAAAAAGAACTTCTAACTCTTGAAATATTTATTGGAATGTCATGAACAAAGCTTCGCACATAGATTATGATGAGTAGCATCTATTATAAAAATTTCATGTAAAAATTCAAATTATGAAGTCAATAGAAGCTACCCAAGTTCTCAAAAAGCCCAAAGTGGGCACCTTGGTTCTTTATAGGTTAATTAAAGAGTCTTCACAAATATCATTTATAAAACATTCTGTTTTTTTGTGAGGTTATAACTATATATAAGGATATTCGGTAACACATGCTAATAAAGCAAATCAATGTGCACTAATTTGTTTTAGTAGTATGTGTAATACTGATTTATCAAATTTGCACTTATTTGGATTATTACAAGTTGAAAGATTACTTCATTGTATCAATTTTCAATTTTTTTAGAAACCCTAATTTCTCTCTCTCACTATATTAGGATAAATTAGTAGAAACTAGAAAACAATGCATTACACATGAGGGTTAAATTCAACAATGAGCAATCAAATGTCCAAATTGAATTTCCATACGAGACACAAGTTCACATCACCTTAAACCAATCACAAATGACATTTGGTACTTTTGGACAAAAAAATGACATAATGTATGCCAAAATTGACCTTCACATTCTTTGAGGTACTTTGATATTTATTGAAGAGTAAAATGATGAAAAACATCCATATAGCAGTTGCAAACTCAAGGCATTTAAATAATGACCTAGGGGATGCACCTTTGGAGTCAATCACAAGCCTCAAGATCCAATACCAACTTTGCAAAACTTGTACCAAAGACTACAAGATCATAATTCCCATTTCACTTTAGTACATGGACATGGAAGACGTGCAATGTCCAATTCAAATCAAAACTAATGCACATTTAGGGATTCCTAAAGCATGCCATATTAAGTCAATAAAAAATTAGACAAAGGGCCTACAAGAATTTGAAAAGACAAAGAAGCAAGCCAAATTGATTTCCATGATATATGAGCCCACAAAACACACCATGGTTTAATTTCTAATCCTAGGGTCTCTTAAGAGGAAGATCCAAGATGCATATTTGGTCACGTATTTGGTCCATCTCTAAGCGGTGGTCACAAGCACAAAGACAACAATGGCCTAAGTACACTAGCAATTAGTGTATAAATGCACTTTAGCATGGTCAATTTGTATCTTATGAGTGAAGTTCAAAGTGCCACAAATCAATTTCTAATACACACTAGTAGCATTACTAACATGAAAAGAACTCAAATTGTCAAGGCTCTAAAATCTACATTCAAAAGATGATGATGATATGCATGCTTGAGGTAGGAGGCTATACTACACATTCCTTCATCCTTATTGTTGGTTCCATACTCCCTTCCTATTTTGGCCTCCCAATCAATAGCTTAGTTGATTCATCCATAATAAAGTCCAAAATATACAATTAGGGTCATGAGGACCACATCATCATTGACAAAGTCTTCATGATCAAGTGCAATATACTTGATATAAATGCATAGTGCATTTGAAACTATAAAAACTAAGAGCAAATGCACTACCTTTTAGAAGTGTCAACATCTTGTTTATAGACAATTTCATCCAATTTCCATCCACCATAGAAAGTCCTTTGTATTCCTCCAATATCTAGTTGTTGTTTTTGTTCATCCCCAAAAAATCTTTGAAAAGAATTTAAAGAAGAATTATTTGCACCCCAAAATTATCATCCTCATGACACAAATGCGGCAAGTAAAAGATCCATGGTACAACAAGCTCCTACAAAACATCCACTAGGAGAGGTCCTTCCTAGAGGACTTTGACCTCCTCAACTTGCTACAGCTTTAGTGGGAAGATGCAACGTACATTGTTAAACATATATTTTCCTTACTGAACATCTTTATTATTGGGGATCATTTTTTTTATAGTAGTGGCTTTTGAATTTTGAATAAATATGTGCCTCAAAAAATCCATCATCAATTCTCTTATTATATACTATATATTTATAAAAATAATACAATTGCATATGAAACAACATACAAAACATGGCATAAAAAGTTATATAGAATATGAAAGGACACAAAATGTTTGATGCAACAATGTGGCTTCACAAATAGATATAGCGAATAGGTATAGATAATAGATATATAAAATATAATATATCTCCTAAACTAGTTTTGACCTAAGGGTCACCAATAGAATTCTTTAAATATTTCTAAAACTAAAGTTTTAGGAATAGTATTTATGTACCTCTAAAACCAATAAAGTAGTTTCATTTGGGATTGCAATCTATAGACTATTTATAGTGTAATGAGCAATGAAGTTCTATATCTCCATTTCCATCAAAAGTCTTCAAAATAATGCTATTGATAATTTTGTGATTTTCTATATATTTTTTAATAGATGTATGTCCATCTTTTAAAATTTTTGAAAAGAATGAGTTAAATGATATGTCAAAGTATCAAACATACTTTGATAGTAGTGGTTCAAAGAAAATTACAATATATAAAAATTGAATGATTTTTGCATAAACTTCAAAAGTGAGTCTCAAGTTAGAATAGTCAACCTTGACACATTGTTCATATAAAATGTGCATTGCAAAGACTCTTAAAATTCTTGATGTTTGTTTTGTTTTTAAATCTATGCAAATTTGAGTAAAAAAGTACCTTCCACTAATTTATAGAAATAATAATCATTGCATTGATTTCAATCTATTACTATCAAAGCAATTACTTTCACCAAACTAGATAATAAATAACACATTTGCAACACCAAACCTAAATTAGTGCTGAATAATTTTTTGTATTTCAATTATAAAAGAAAATTGTTTGATACTTAGTCCTTTTTCACAAGTTGTTTCATTTGTTCAAAATTAAATATTTAAAAGATACATACTATTAAGTTTATTTCAATTCATACAAGACATCTTATTTCTTGGTTAATTTCAATATTTTTGATTTGAAATTTGAACTATACAAAATACTATGTTCCAATTTTCAAAATTTTGGAAAATGGATTTAAAAATGAATGGAGCTTTCAACCTTAATTTGGGTATAATAAATGAAGTTGAATTTCTACAAAAACCAAATATATTGAGAAAATAAATAATATTGAAGTGTAGTGGGTTTTCAACATGTGTAGTGATACCAAAATAAGTGAACTTTTTATCAAGATGCTCTAGATTGCACCCTAACATTTTGACAATTAAATCTTTTGGAATTTTTTTACCTTGCCATATAAATGTAAACATCAACCCGTATTTTATATTGGTTAGTTTTATATTCTCAACCTCTCCCAACAAAATTAGGACTTTCATTCCAAACATGAATTCAAATCTTTCCAATTTAATCATGAATGGTAAATATCATTAACCTTGTATGGATGCTATAGACCACAATGGTTTGATGAATGACTTCACTACACTATTGACTATAGCAAAAGTAAAAGGGCCTATTGGTTCAATAATCAAAGAGTTTGGGTGACTAGCTTGGTCATGGTCCAAGGTGAACTGACCCCCTCATTACCCCTGGAGAAAATGCTGTGGAATTTTTTATTTACAATCAAATGAATTTTTTTGCAAATTCTGAATTCAGATTTGCAATCAGCGGCCCCAAATTAGCTAGGGACAGTGTAGAAATATAAAAAATTATGGCAAAAAAATAGGGGGCTTTTTTTCACAATTAACCCTGGCCAGGGCAATGAGGGGGTCAGTTCTCCCTGGCCCTTGGTTCATGGGAGAGAGAGTTTATTATTTTGAGATTTGCATGTGACCCATTTCCTCATAGTTTGACGTTTTCAGCCTCTTAACTTATTCGTTTTCCAATTCTCTCTCAAAGTAATATCCAAAAAAATTCAACTTTTGTTTTTTATTTAATTTTTTGCTGACACTGATGGCCAGGTTTGGTAATAAGTTCCAGAGTTTCCCGAAAGGGAAAATTCTGAGTCAGGCCCACCCTTGCAAGAAATGCTAGGGTGAGCTGAGGTCACAATTTCCAGCATCAGTGAGAACAATGCCAGTGCCACAAACGACAGAGGATTGCGGGTGCAAATCTCAACCATGAAACACATGCGTCATCATAGGGAGGTGGCACAAACGAAATTATATAAATATCTGGACATAAACATCAGGTTACATCAGGGAGTGCAAGTTCCTTAGCTCAGCTCTACGCGTATCAAGTTTTCACAAGAACGTACGAACAAATAAGCACGTGACGAATCTAGTGTTGTGCAAGGACTTAAAAAACAAGGTGTCGAAATTGCATTCTGTGTTTTGCACGCAGTGGCGTCAATGTATCCAGCGTGCAATGCCATCCTCTTCCCCCACGGCAGCAAGAATTCTCATGGATACATGTAAACTCACCTGCCAAGGAACATCGATACAGCATTTGTTTAGCCACAGGCTCGGTGAGAAAAGAGAAATCAAGCCGTTCAAATGGAGACATCACATTTCTATACACAGAATTCGCATAAACAGTTTGAGACCTTACCGAGCGGAATCGACTGTTCGTTAAATTGCAGTTTTGTATGGTCCGGCCTTCCACAAACCAACCTTCCCAAACATCGAATGCATGGTTAACAAACACTAACTCCAGCTTCTTGTTCGCCTGAACCCCAACCAATTGACATCATAGAAAATTCAGTTTCAGAAGGTTTTGAAAGTAATATGTTTCCACAAGATTATTGACAGGACAATAACACTGGTCCTAAGGGATAAACCCACATTCAGGATACAGTGACAAGGTCCGTCTGTCAGAAATTTATCACCAAGGACGTTACCGCACAACTGCAGAGGCGGGGTAACACCAATTTCACAAGTCATGAATAATAAATAAAAGGAAAGGAAGGGCTTTAATTCACTATTCATTAGGAAAGTCACTCTCAGGAAGCTGGTATAGATTACGTTTGAGGCCGCGGCTGTGGGCACGTTTCAACGAGCGCGCCCTGAAACGTTATCTACACCAGACCTAGTTTTTGAGCTTTGTACAGATGAATGCCACAATTTTTAGCGCCCATACATAAAGAAATTCACGATCTTCCTCATTGCCATGTCATCTTTCATGTGCCACAAATGGAAAAAAGGACTCCTCAATCTTTCTTGTCAGTCCTCTCAAGTGTGGTAACTCTAACAGACCCAAGGACGGTTCATTGCCTTCCTCTCGTGCGACGATTCTCTAAGATTGAAGAACGGTCACTCACCTGCAAAAGTTTGCCTCCCGCTGCGAAAGATCTCAAACCGATGCGATCCTGAACAAAGGATACAATCAGGGATACAATAGAATGAGACTTTCATTACAACATTCCATATAATGCAAAAACCTGTTGATCACAAACCTGGTAACAATTACCAACTGTGACAAGCAACTCACCCGGTTGCGAACCACAAGAAGAAACTGTGAGGCCGGATCCTCAGGTGTGACATCAGACATGACATCTAGGACCCACCCCCGTCCAGGCCCCCTTTGCCTGGCCACATAGAAGCCGCCACCAGACATACAGTGCAGCGCCACGACATAACCCTCCTTCAACTGATCAATGGCAAGTCCAGTGGTCAGTTGACCTCTCCCCAGAGATGCAGGCTCGTTGCTAGGCTTGGGTTGGACATCCCCTTGATCCGGAGATGCAAACCGAGGCTCAGAATTCGAAACTCGTTGGCCATTTTGAGATATTGCCCCCCAATCTAAAGAAGACGCAGGGTTTTGAGCATGCGAGTCAAGGTTCTGCTGCAGGGCCGCCTTTCTTCTGCCAGAGCGTCTTCTGGCCTTCTTCCCGGAGCTTCGGGGCTCATTCATGTTGCCGCTTGGCTCTTGGTGTACAGGACTATCAAGGACAGGAGAATCCTGGGCCTCAAAGATCACCTGTTTCTGCCGGTACTCGGAACCACTGGTGCTTTCCCCACCCGCACCCGGGTGGTGCGATTGGCCCCCTCCTTCCATCTTGAAAATCTCCTTTCCAAAGGACTTCTTCCGGGGCTCCTCTGAAAACGCTGTGTAATACTCGTCGTCTTCGGATGTGACGTCGGTGGGGACCTGATTGGTGACGAGGTATGAACACAGAATCTCCACTGCCTTGGAACGGATCTCCATCCAGGCTTCCTCGCTGAAGTCGGCACTCCGGGACGTGATTAGCACATTTGGCATTTCTCTCACCTGTTTGGGATGCATCCCACAGAAAACAGATTCTCAAGGAAAATTACAGATTTCGTGTGAATATTCCTGTATTGAATCTTTCGTGGAGTCACTGTAAGATACTTCCATAAGAGTTACACACTGTTTCGATTAAGTAAATTATGAAGCAGAAGAAAGTTCCAAACCCTAAGGAACTGGACCCATAAGCGCACAAAATGTCCCAAAGTGGCGTTTGAAATTAATTATTTCTAAAGCGTCAAGTAAGGTAGAAAATTGTGTCAGTAGAAAGACGAAACCACGTTCTATATTATTGAACAATAGGAATACGTTTTCAACGTTATTTATAATGGACTATGAGCTTCCACAGTGGACTTCCTACTCTTCGTTTGAGAACTTAGAGGTTGAGTGTAGAATGGAGAAGCATTTAAAAGCACGAAGAGCCAGCATGCGTGGGATGAGAGTGTTGTGTACCCATGCTTCAATCCAATGAGGACTCTCCACCCCATCCAATGCACACCCAACAACTGTACCATCTATGATCGCCTGCTTCAGTGCACAATCATCAATAAGGTGGCTGCTGCTGGTGTTGATAACAATTGCACCTGCATTATCCACAACCAAACTAACCCTCAGATCGAGCGAATCAAGACTCACCACCTCTTCAAGACAACAGAAGCTCTCCAATTCTGCACATGAGAGACCATCTTCAAGCCAGAAAGGGTGAGTATGGACCTCGTTTCATGGATTGCAGAGCTTTCTCATTGATGAGCTGCATCGTGTCACTCGTGATTGCACAATGAAGTGACACGACGTCACTGATCGCCAGCAGCTCCTTCAGCGTTTCCACCTCCTTAGCCGCTACCGGTAGTTTCCTTCTCTTGGCGGATGTTGCTCCTCCTACTCCATTCTGCACATCCACCACTATCCCCAAAGATGTGTAAAAATGCAAAAAATCTTCCTGATTCACAGCATCATCTCCACACAAGGTGAAATCTCAGTTCCAAAGCTCTGCAAGCAATCTAAGTTCTTGCAACCCTAAAATTTATCAAACTCAGGCAAACAATCTAAGTTCTCAAAACTCTGCAAGCAACCTAAGTTAGTTTCAAAGCTCTGCACGTGCTTCCAAACAGTCTATACAGTCCCCCGCAGTTAGGGTTGTTGCGTTATGTTAGCCGGCCAGCAAGTTACATGCCCACCCCCATCACCTCGGGATCAAAAAAGACGACGAGCATTCGAAACGCGAGGCATCGCACGGCAACCGCGACCGCGGTGGCGTTCGTGCCCACAATCCCGACCACGAGGCCTTTGCACCGCCGCATTCCCTTGCACACCGCATGCACGGGGCCGAGCCATCCTGCTGCTGCCGTGGGCGCATGGAAGCTCTTCTTGGCGAGGACGTGTGTGTGTCGCAGCAGCCCCAGCAGGAACGCCAACGTGGTGTCCGCCACTTCTTCCACCCGCTTCTTATCCACATGGAGGAGCTGCAAGCCGAGCTCCCTCGCGAGAGCAGAATCGGCTGCCTGGTCCGTGCAGCTGAGCGACAGAATGAGCTGCCAGGGCTTCAGTCGCCGCTGCGCAGCCACGGGCAAGTGCGCCAGCGATCGCACCACTACCGCCATGGCTTCCTCCACGCGACCTGTGGGCAAGTGCGCTAACCCTACATGACGAAACTCGGCAATGCCGGCCAAGGCCTCCTTCTCGAGACGGCAATCCTCCAAGCAGTGAATGGCCACCACCAAGGGCACCCCCACGGCGGGCGTCGGCGTCGGCGTCGTCTCTTCACCACGTGCCATCAGAACGCGACCATTCCCGACACGGTTCTCCACGCCCTTGCCCATGATCGTTCTCCGCACCAAACTCGCGTCCTACGAACTCTCCACAGAAAAAACTCTAGCCATCATCACCGCATTCCGCGAGCTCCACAAGCGTTAACAACGAGAGAACGAACACAGGACACTTCTCAAGGATTGCGAGGCTCTCTGACAATCCGTGAAGGGGAAACGATGCCGACCCACCACGAAGCGCAATGATCTCGTGCGCAGGATTACTACAGCCATGGATGTAATTACAGAATGGCTGCTCCGACACCTCTCATGATTTCATCGCCCCCACCAGCAAAACTCAAAGCTCAACCTCAAAGCTCAAACGTCGAAGCTCGAAACTCAACACTCCAAGATCAAAAACTCAAAAGCTCGAAGCTCAAAGCTCAAAGCTCGTTATTAGAGAAGCACAGCTGCCTCTGGCAGGGACCTGCACAACCAAGGACGCTGCCTCTGGCACCGGAGAATAGGTCGTCTCTCTCGCCGAGTCCGTTCGAAGCGGGGCCCATGCGGGTCCTTCGGGAAACGCAAATGCCTGGACAGTGGACACTCAACTAATGCTGCTTGCCAGTGCAGCCTTCAACCCACCAGACGAGCATTGATCTCACTTTCAACCGGACTTGATTGGCGATCATTTGCAGGCATGCACCACCGTAGTTACTACACAATACTAACACCTTTTTCTGTCTCCCGCGACAGAGATGAGGCTTTTGAAGTCTTAGTATCACGGTTTGTGATAAAGTCACAGGAATCAAAGATTGAAGGAGCTTGTCAAGTGAAATCCGTAAGCGTGGAAAAGTGGAAATGTGCCACTCTCTTTTACCGTACTGATTTAATCCAGGTCAGTGGTAACAAGAAAATTGTTGTAGAAAGCGCAGTGTACATGTGAATGGGTACAAATCATGTTTTTTAGGGTTTACGTAGAGAACTCCCAGCACACCTCAGCAGCAGTTGCGCGGTAATAGGGGTTACATTCTAAGAAATCACTACGGAAAATCCCTTTCCTACGGTGACATAGTTGCGTTGAATCTCGCCAATACCTTAGTAACTTCATTCGAAGCAGTTTTAGAAGTTAAGTTTGCGACTTGTGATGCAACCAGAAGTTGTCTAGGAATGAATCAACGACAGGTAGATTTTCTACAAATGAATGAGAACCGAAGCTGGCAGAGGTCACCACACATTTTGGTATTCACTAACTTTTTATTGCGCACATTATGCAAACAATTAATAGTCCAGTAGGACTTGAATATGAAGCTAAAGAATACGTATGATGAATTCACAGCCTGATCGAGGATATGTCAGGTTTGCTGCACACTTTCGTGTTGTGGTCAGCAGGAGCTTGTAATATTGTACAATGGGAGGTGCAGTAAAGGCGAGACTTGGGATGGAAACTACGCTGTAAGTCGAGCACCACTCCTCCTTCCCGTACCATTCATCATCACCAAAGCGGTACGACAGTTACAATTCGAGGAATCGTCCTTGACATTGTTGAATGCGCGCGGGGGGGTTCATTCTAAACTCTCAGGTGTTTCTTGGGTATCTTGGGCATGCTTTGCAGCAGCAAGCAGAGACTTGGACTCCTTCAAACGAAGCTCAAAGCTTATCGTTCCCTGAGGCTCCCCAGTTGACATGATCACCTGATTCCCACGAGAAACCATTATCAGGACCAAAATTCTTCCAAAAACAATCAAATATGATCACTGGAAATAAGCTCAACCAAGTTAGAAAGCATTTCAGCTATCTCAGCGTGTAAAAATTCATGTCATTACTTGATGCCCGTACAGCTCACGTGATACACGTACACCTTTTATGTCAGTATCTCTTAAACAGCCCATTGATGTGATGCCCGGAATTTTCTAATATTCCGCTTGTTCATCAACACGCCATGATTATGTCGGTGTGCTACCGATTGGGACAAAATGAAAACCAAGAACCTGAAACTATTTGAAATTCTGAGTGCATCTTTGGAATTATTTTGAACGCATTTTGAACAATGTCAAAGAAATCACTGACCATGATCGGTCACCGTCAAAGACGAGAGAGAATTCAGGATTGTTATCTAGGGAGAATTTCCGGGCCTAATCTATACTATTAATACTATTAGACATAATAACATTATGTCTAATATTATTAATCTAAATTGTGAAAACCAATGGCATTCAGGAAACGATATCAAACTTCAGACACCGCGTATCGGCACGTATCTTAGCGACACAGACAAGGGTTAAGGACTGAAACAAGAGAGATTTCAGAGAGCTACATGCCTAGTTTCAATCATTGGAATGTTTGAAAACCAAGGACCTGATAGTGCCGGAAATTTTGAACGCATTCTGATCACATTTTGAACCATGCGTAAAGAAAGCACAGACATGATCGTCACCCGATCGACGAAGCGAAGACCGTGTACTAAGGATTGTTACGAGGGAGATTTCAGAGCGCTACGATTAATATGGATTGTGAAAACCAAGGAAGCGAAAGTGTTTTGAATGTTTAAATGATCACGATCATCATCGACGACACAGACAAGAGCGAAGACTAACCTGCTGGTCGTTGAATTCTTCCTTGACCTCGGCCCCGGCGGCGCCCTCCTGCATGATCTTCGCGAGGTCGACCACCACGCTGCCGATAGGCTTGGTGGACAAGAACCCCAACCCCAAGAGCTCGATGTTGAGCACCATCGCCATCCCGGCCATCCGAGCTGCCAACGGCACCTTGATGGTACTATTCCACACTGGGTTGCTGCCGTTGGTCTTATCAACAGGACCAGGCACTCGCACGATAGGGTCGATCCACGCCACCACATACGCATGCATCTTACTCTTGTTCACTTTCTTCAAGTCCGTCGCCGATTTCAACAAGATCTCAAGCGTCCTGTCTGCCATAGCTCGCTCACTCGAAACCCGAAACCCGAAACCCGAAATCCTAGCCTCGCTCCCCCTTGCACGTGCAATATCAAACCCAGTCACGGCACAGAGCACACCAATCGAAATAGAAATCGAATAGAAATCTACAGTCACAGCAGAGAGCACACCAAATCGAATAGAAAGCTGCTCGAAGCCCTGACTCTTGTTATACCAAATTGCTGACGAATGTCGGCCTAACGTCCCCGCGTCTGACCGCGTGAGCATATTCGAGAATCGAGACTAACTACGTGACGAAACTCGGTTCTTCCAGACTCTCTTATTGTGACCCTACCTGCAGGTTTCCGGCCACCCGTCAGACAAAGACCGACAGATTGCAACCACCAAGCGAGTTCCACCCAATCCCACTGAGAACGCGTGGAAGTCTTTAACACGCGCGACCTAACTACTGTAGAAGCGATTCGACAGCAAATGCTTTGGGACGATGGTTTCTCTCGAGTACTGCGGACCCCCTTCCTTCCCTCCGTACTGACTTCACAGGCTTCTACAGGACATGCTTCGAATCTGCGAAGGCAAGAGGAAGGAAAGTCCAAGGCTTGGAAACAGGGGTTTGCACATGGCAGAGGCGTGTTGGGAAGAGAACTTTAAGAAATGGCGGAAAAGGGAAGGAAAAGAAGCATTCAAATCGAGGAA
The DNA here is from genome assembly GCA_950106755.1 of Climacium dendroides. Lineage (NCBI taxonomy): Eukaryota > Viridiplantae > Streptophyta > Bryopsida > Hypnales > Climaciaceae > Climacium > Climacium dendroides. The sequence goes on along the minus strand of OX467084.1, from coordinate 5,766,757 downwards.
TCGGAAGCGTGGGACAGATATTTGAAGGCCCACTTTGGGATTCGGGACTTTCGGAGCTTCCGAAGTTCCGGCGTTTCGCCGACGGGGTCCCCCGGCGTTGACGTGGGGAGTGACATGGCGAGACCGACGTTGACGGGGTTCGTGTCGTGTCTCCCGCACGGACGGGTGTTGACTTTTTTGAATGAATCTGACTAGGGTAACTTAATTAGAATTCGTCCTTCCAGATTGGTTTTAGCTGTTTAAGGGAGCCGACCCATTTAGAGCATCCTCACCAGTGAGTTCCGTATCCTTAAAGCTTTAGGGAGAGGACCTCATATGCAAATAGCTGCATATATGAGATACAAAAATTTCACCGCAAAAATTTCACCACACCAACCTTTATCCAAAACCTGTATCTTTAAAATATACAGATTTCTGTAAAACTCTTCTCCATTCTGTATCTAGAGGCTCATATGGAGAATTCGTGAGGTCTCATCCCTATTTGATGTCCCAAGCTCAGCAAACAGATAGAAAAACGGAAGAGTTGGTGGGGATGCTTTTAAGCAATTTCGCATATCTAGAGTGCTATTTTCTTGAGTGGAGAAATTTTCCCATGTACAGAAATAGAATTTAGAAGGATTCCATATTTTTCAGAATTTTATTTCTCAAAACATCATTACTACAAATTTTTTAGTTGAAGATTCTGTTTGACATATTCTCGTCATATAGTCCTCCTATTTTCAACCATAGATTGGTTGCAGAATCAACCAAGACTACAGCCAATTGTAATACGCCATGATTGCATTGGAGATTGTGCCATAATTAATGTCTTATTTTCTCTTGTTGATTGAAAAGAGTGTAGTCTATATGATGGGAATGGGTCCCTGGTTGAGAATGGGCTGGCTCCTTTACTTTGTTTTTTCTTTCTTTCTATTTTTGTTTCTGTTTTTTTGACAAAAGGATACCAGTTCCTTTGCAAAGTTACAAGTGTTTTTTTATTGCAAATTTTGTCTTAATTGTGTTCCAATAGTATTGTTTCCCACTTTTTTCAAGTGGCATGAAATTAGTACCGATATACAAGTGGAATATGGTAGGATCAACACAGTTTTATTTTGTTTTTTCGTTTTGGAGGAGTCAATTGTTCCTTCAATACTCATGTGATACTTGGTAATATTCATCCATTAAAATAGGTTGGTTTTTTGTTTTGTTTTATTTTGTTTGTTACATTGAGATCTCCCAGGCCATATGTCTCCCGGTTGTATGCTTAGTACCATCAAAAAGCCCTCGGCAATGAGGGTTGCTCCACCTTTATTTCATGATGTTTGGACCTATGGTGAGAAAGTTATTGAGTTTCAAAGTTTTTATAAACTAAAGAAATTTTAAAAATTACTTTTACTTTTATTTTGGTTGTAGCAATGGCACAAGGCACATTAGTCCATTCAATATGACTAATGTGCTCTGTGCCATTGCCATAGTCAAAACAAAAGTAAAAGAAATTTTTTAATTTTTAATTTCATAAAAACTTCAAAATTTAATAACTTTCTCATCATAGTTCAAACACCACAAACAAAGCCCATGCACCCTTCGTTGCTAAGAGCTTTTCGACAATATCAAGCACGCACCCAAGGGATGCACGGTTTAGGAGATCTCAATATAATAAACAAAATAAAACAAATAAACAAATTTAAGGTATGGATATAGGTTGTTTGTTTGTTTTATTTTGTTTGATGTGTTGAAATCTCTTGGACTGTGCATCCCTAGTCACATGCTTGGTACCGTCAAAAAGTCCTGGGCGAGGAGGGGTGCACGGGCTTTGTTTTGTGGTGTTTGGCCCCAAGATGTGAAAATTATTGAAATTTGAAGTTTTTATAAGTTAAAAAAATTAGAAAATTACTTTTTTGACTGAGGCAATGGCATAGAGCATACTAGTCTATATGAAATCTAGGTGATACTTGGAAAAATTTGGTCATTGGTCTTAAAATATAGCAATAATCTAGTTATTTTAACCCCCCAGAATGAAAATTTCCTTTACAAAAATAAGCCAACATCTTTTGGCTATAGCCAATTGGAAAAACATTGTGCATTAAAAAACATTGGATCGACAAAAGTTGTCCAAAAAAGTTTCTGAAAAGTTTGAAGATCCAACCATAATGGATAAATTCTAGCCTAATTTGGTATTTAGAGTAAAGTATTGAAAATAGGGGTCAATAGCAGTTGTACAGAAACGTTTGCCACCAATATAATAGTTTCTATAGTTCCATGAACTTGCATTTAGAAACACCGTTTTTAAAGTAGACTAGGTTTCAAACTTAAAAAAAAACAAAAAAAAACATACACACAATGGATATATTCCCTTAGTTTACAATTATACCCTCATAGGAGCTTTAAGTGATATAATGCAACAATGAAATCTTGGCATGAATAGCTATGTAACTAAGGGTCGTTTCCTACCTGGCCTTAGGTAGGAGTGCAAGTCTTTGGATAAGCACAAGGTTCGAAAATACCCCATTCCATTTCACACCGACTCACCTACGGGACAAGCTCTGCGTAGTAGGGTTTGAGGTAAATTCTATTGGTTGTTCCTGGTGCCATTTTTCCCATTGCAGTTAGTATATGCACCAAGGGGAAGTTAGATATACCATTCACATTGTTGTTGCTAAGGGTAGTAGTGGGGTCTTTGCAGTGCGGACGATGTCTCCGACAAATGTGATTCACGGTGGGGGGTCACTCTAAACATTTTCATAACCCACATGCGGCAAAAATTTTGGACCCCTTATTTCCTTCATAAAATTTAATTTAAAGAAAATTAAAAAAATATGAATAGGTTTTCCTACTTTGAAAGTTTATATTTTGAATTATTGATATTATTTTAAATTGATAATAATTAGTTACAAATTTTTGAAGAAAAAGGATACACTGTAGAGTTGAAAATAACTTTGGACCCCTTCTTTCATAAAAAATTGTCTAAAAAATGAACAAAAAAGTCCTAAAAATAACTCTCTATTGAAAGTTTGTTTTTCATGAATATTGATGCAATGGTCATCCAAATGCATTCACTATAAATGTTTGAGTTGAAAAACATGTCATTTCAGTTCATTTTTCAACCTATTATAATAGTCATTTTAAATGTCATTTGAGTTGGGAATTTTTGGCAATAGAAATCTATAGTCATTATTAATCAAAGTTTAAAATTATAGGTTGAAATTATAGTAAATTCCAAAGTAAATAGGGTTTCAAAAATCACTTCGCCGCACGTGGGTCCTCCAAATGAAGTGAGAGTGACCGCCCCTTGGTGTGATTTGTTCACGTCAATGTAGATGAGTGCATTATTCGAAGAAGGCATGAAGAACTTTCATCTGAAGACTTCAGAGATGATGGGTTTGAAAATGAAGATGGAAGAGGTGAACAAGGTAATGAAAATCAAAACAGCATTCGAGAGGTTGAACATGAAAACTGCGAAAATGCTCAAGATTACCAAGACGCCGAGGATTAGTCTAGGCCCACATCATTTCTTTTTTAAATTGACACATACCAGAGGATGTGCAGGTTTATAAGGGGTGGATGTCGTGATGTAGGCCGTTTACTATTTGAATTAGACATCTTGTTAGTTGAAAAATTAGTTGTTAATATTGTGTGTTGTGAGTTGCTAGTGGTGGGATATGTAAGTGTTAATAGCCTTGGTCTTGACTACGTTGTTGCCGGTTGATAACCGGTTGTTACTAGTTGATACTAGGGTAGTGGAGTTAGGGTTAGGGTTTGCCGATGGCTAGCCGTCGGGGTCTGTGGTAGCTACTAGAGGCAAGGGTTGGTCCTTTGCTTTTTTTTTTCTTGTCTCTTAGAGGGTTGAAGGGTGTGGGGGTACTTGAGTGAGTGAGTTGTGTTGTTGTTATGGGAGGTTTATTTGAAGTAAAGTATTGATTTGGGGAGCTTTTGTGTAACATTTTGTAAGAATATTGGTTGAGTGTTAAATTTTGAATCTGGGCTTTTGAAGAGTTGATACATAAGTGTGCCAAGTTTCAAATCCAGATCTACTATGGAGAAAAAATTATAAGGTGTTGAAGTGAAGGTGTTTGAATTTTAAGGCAACCAAGGAGGGTATATTAAGGAGCGTCATTCTTATTGGAATTTTGTGATATGAAAGTGAAACTTGAAGTATACTTTTATTATCTTATCTCCTACTTTGTGTCAAAAATTTGGCTTTAATGGACTTGAGATCTAAAAGATATGTACAAAATACACCCGGGGTGTGGAGGCAGTGAAGGTTTGAGAAGTTAGTATTGGGAAATGTCCACCAAAGTTGAAAAATATCTTATATTGAGTTGAAAATTGGTATGGAAGTATTTAAGTAGTTGATCTACAATGTGGCAAAGTTTCAAGTTATTTGTAACTATTTTCCAATAGTTATACTAGATCAAAGCTAGATATGACAATTTCTAGGTTATTGAAGAAATTATAGGATAGGTATTTGGGAATATAGGGACCTTGAAGGTAGGTTTATGATTATTTAGGGTGTTTAGGGAGATTATTGATGTATACAAAGCACTTTCATAACAAAAGCTCAATGCTATTCTGGACCTAATCACAAAACCTTGTGACAACATGTGCAATGGAGTAGAACAACTTCAATTGGAGTAAGCCAATGGCTTGGATAATCCAAGGGAGCACTGAAGTGAACCAGTGGCTTGGATAATCCAAGAGAGCACTGGAGTGGACCGGTGGCTTGGATGAGTCTAAGGGAGCATTAGATGTAGACAAATAGACTATACTAAGAGTTGTATAGTCCATAGATAAGGATGGAAGCTTTTAGAGACTATCTATGCATAGTCATGATTAGAAAAAGTAAAATAGAGGTGATAAAGTAAAAGAGTGGAGTTCCACTAGAGTTCATCTTGTTGGAATTTCTAATCCTTGAGACTATAAGATGTAAGCTTGGGGGTGAAGAAGGATACTTACTTGTTAGGTTCTCCTCTATGGTCGAGTGGTTGAGCTTATAGGCTAAGTTTTTGGATGAGGTTTATAACAGAAGGCATTTGTGTCACACGCAGCGGAAATTCACGGAGATGTATTCCTTGCCTACTATTGTTGGCGCATTGGATGGTATACACATCTCTATCTCAAAACCACGCTTTGCTCCAGTTGACTATTTCTACTTCAAAACTGGTGGATATAGCATAAACTACCAGGTTGTTGTGGACAGTGACAAGCGATTTCTTGACTTTTATGTTGACATGCCAAGTTCAACAAGTGATAGTCGCATGTTGCAACAGTCCTTACTTTGCCATTTAACAACGCACGGCAATTTGTTCAGTATTGGCGCAAGTGTTGATGGATTCATACCCTATGTCATTGTTAATTTAGCATATCCGTTACTGCCATGGTTGGTTGTTCCACATCAACAAATTTCTAATCTATCTCTGGCGGAGGCTTTGTTGAATAAGAAGTTGAAGGAGTGTTGCGTTGTGGAGAATGCCTTTGGCATTCTGAAGCAAACATTTTGGGAGTTGTTAGGAAATTCGAGTTTGGATGTATATTTCTTACCAGATGTCATTGTTTGTTGCACCATCCTTCACAACATCCTGCTAGAGCAATCCCATGAGGAAATTGAAGAGTTGTTTTGCATCCTACAAACTAAAGGTGTGTAGGATTAGTTTGTTTGGCCACGTCTTACTCATAGACGTCATCCTCAATAACAACAAGAAGACACTGCCACAACGCAAGGACTTGATAAGCGCCGTGCAATTGGTATTTATTTGTCTACCTAGAGAACAACAAAGCCTTCTTGATTTCAATGGCTTCTAAGTACTCATGCTTACTATAGTTGTATGAGTAGGAGATAATATTTCTTCAATTACATCATTTCATATACATGATAGTGCTTCTCTAGCATCAATGGCTGCTACTTTCAAGCAATTGACCTTCAATGGGGGTTGCACTTGTTTTGTCACATATGCTAGTGTTTGGTATTTACTCTGTATTATACAACCCATATTCTGTACTATTGCTGATGCAATTGTATAGGCTATTTTTTATTTGTTTGTTGTGTGAGTAGAACCAAAAACTTCTTAGCATCCTTGTCAACGTCTTGAGGGCATTTGCAGAGAAGACTACAACTACTATAAACAAAAGAGAAGTATACTATAGCTAATGTAGTGCAAGCGGTTTCTATGCAAGGGAAAGGTGTATATGTTAGAGTGTTCTAGATGACTGATAAAGGAACCAAAGATATGAGCTATATAAATTGTACAATTGGTTATAGGTAGGAGCATTAGTCTTGTGGACATGGGTGCTTGTCAACTTCAATTCTAGTGTCCTTCTCCATAGCTTCATGCGTAGGTGTAGTGACAAAAGAGCTTTCGTGTCTGGTAGCTGCTGTGACTCTTTGTTCATTGGGGCCAGCAGCATGATTGTCGATGGACTTGTAGTTCATAGTATGCATAGGTGGTGTGCTCACCTGTGACAATCCCTAACCTAATTTAGTAGTCAGCTATGATAAACAGCTGACTATTTTAGATTGCTAGTTTCACATTTTCATTTGCTGCTACTACCGTGTCTTGAAGTCTTTGGTCAAGCTTTCTTTGGTATGCCATTTGCTCACTGAAAAGCCGTAATTGCACGTCCAAATATGATTTCTCAACCTCCAAATTCACATCTGCAATTCCTTTCATTTGTGAAGCCATGGCAGCTCTTGTAGCCTTGGTCACCTCCGCAATAACTATGTGTCTAGAAACATTTTTCTTTTTGATGGCAATATTGCCTGGCCGATAGTGAACCTCAACATCTATTGTTTTCGAGGAGCTAAGCACGTAGAGAAGAACGCCAAGAAGCAAAACGTTGAATGTTCACTTTATTGTAGCTTCTAGTTGATTGGTATGTAAAGGTGATCGGCCAGTTGAAATGTCCGTAGTACTATTTGTCAGTTCCATAGAATTAGCACCCATATCCCCCTTGTCTTCATTGTCATCTTGGCCATCACCCTGTGGTTGGTAGTTTGCATTTGCAGGAGACAATAGGTCACACATGTAAGGAAGATGAATTAGTAGGTGACTCCAGAACCAAGCATGGATGGCGTTGAAGATTTCCCTTGAAAATTGTGAGCACTTTTTTACCCACCCATGGTAAACTAGCGTTGCACAACCAGGTTCTTTGTATTCTTTTGTAAGTTTTGTCCTAAGGGCGCCTAGCGTCAATCCATTGTGCCTTCCAAGCAATGGATCTTTTCTAACTTACATGTGAAAAATAAACAAAACAACAAGAAATTCTAAATAACTATAAGTTTTACCCTTTTATCTCAACTAACTAAGCCAATGTGGTTTTTATTCAAAATGAATTCAGTCTAGATTTATCATTTTTAAGTGATAGAACATGTTATGCCATTTCTAAAAATATAAAACTCGTCCTCATCCGAGCTTTTTAACAATAGTTATGGAAGGATGAAGTTTGACCGCTAATTGGTTCATCAAACTTCATCCATTGATTTCTACTAATCTACCTTATAATTTTACTTGAGATTTGACTTTTGGTCTCTGAACTCTATTTGCTATTTGACTTTCTAATATGGTTGACTTTGGATTATTTATTTAACTTTCATTCATTTTGACCCCTAAACTTCATCCGTCTCTATCTTTCTCATTTTTCGTTGGATTTCTAAGTGTGAGACATTTTTGGAAACCTCTAAACTAAAGGTATCACAATCTGAATCTAAAACTTGGAGAAAATCTAGTTTTAATATTCTGACTTGAAAGGTTAGTTCGGCTAAGGTATTTAAAACCATCTACTTTGCAATTTGATAGTAATTTGGGTATTTAGAATCTTACCTCACTTTGTGAGTCGTCCTGGACGTTGTAGATGAGTCTTCCAAGATCTCCATTTTCCTCCATAGTTCCGTCGCTCGGTAATTTATGCTCACCGCTTGAAAGTAGACTTTTAATACAAATTTGCAATTATTCTAGCTACTATTCCTCCTTTCTTCTATTTGGGATTTTATACTATATTTTTCTAATGGTTGGCTTAGAAAACTCTTGACCTCCTAACCACTACTTTTCCATTTTTCGCTTGCCTAATGACACCTTGCGATATTTCACATGGTCCACCCTTCGTGTCTCAATCCTATTGGTTGTTCTAGATACTTGAGATTTCTCCTTCTTCTTCAACTTCAACTATAACAATCTAACAATTTGGTTTTCAATTCACAACTATAATTCCTATTGAGTTTTTAAACTCAAACCTAGTCTAAGCTAGAAGAGTTGAAAGAGTGGTGAGATAGAACTTTGTTTTGCATTCTTCCTTGCTAATCACACCTCCCTAATCTATCCTTTTTCCCTTCTAATCTATTTTCTAATTTCCTTATCAAATGCCTTAGCTCTCGGTCTGACTTTTGACAGCTTTACTATTTTTAGACTTTTGACAGCTTACTATTTTCCTTGTAGAGGCTAAAACTAGCTTTTTAAGTTGATGTGGAACTTGCAAATCGGACTTTTCTAGTAGAAGTTATGCATGGATGAAGTTTTGAGTCCTAATTAGTGTCTGAAACTTCATCCGCTTGTATCTTACTCATTTTAGCTCGGATTTCTTTGTATTTTATGTTTCTGGAAAGCTCTTGACCTCTACTATGAGATTTTGAACTTCAATTTGTACTGAACCTTCTTCTTAGTGGCCTGACTACACCCTTGGTCTCGGCCCTAAAGAAAGACTAATATTAAAAATGACAACTTGACCAAACTAAGGCCAAAGGTCTAAGTACATAGAAATGATCAAAAGAAAAGAGAGGTTTAAAGCTTTGCCGTCAAAATGAAAATAACTAAGAATTTAAATCCCACGAAGTCAAAGCTTTGCCGTGATTTTGAAATACACCTAAATTCTAAGACTAAGAGTTATAGCTTTGCCGTATTTTCTCTAACACCCAAAACTAATAGGTTTCTAAAGACATATGCTAGGGGCGATAGCTTCGCCGTATTAGAGGAATTAACCTCAAATTCTTTTAAAAGAACACGGTATAACAAACACACGTGGACCTGGAGAACTTTGAATCCCACTCAGAGCTTCTCGGAAAAACTTGACATACTCACGCGGATCACATATTCCGATTATCAAGGCTCTAGAGGGATTTTCAACAAAGAATTGTGAAATCCCACACAATAAGCTCAAATCGGAATGGTTAGTAGATTCAGACACACATCCAACCCACAACAACAAGCGACTTGTCACCAACAAAGCTTGTAGGGGGATTTACTCCAAATAAATGGGAAATCCCACACAATGAGCTTGTATTGTGATGGTTAGTACAAGTGTTAGTTCACAAAATACTTCAAATCAAACACTAGAGGTCCCCCTAAGCGGCATCGCCAAGGTACGAAGGGGGATTTTCTCTAGGATTAGTACAAATGTTAGTAATTCAACAAAACGCCCCAAAACCCCAAAATAACACTTCAAAAGCTTAACAAAAACACGCAAACAAGTTAGCAAAGCTTGAAGGGACCCCAAGTCCTTCAAGAGAGCTCCAAAAACAACAACAAAAGAGCTTGAAATGCTTCAAAAGCAAGGAAATTTGGCAATGTGGCCTAAATGGCCAAAATCCAACTAAATGAACCCAAATGAAAACAAGGCGGTTCAAAATGAACCTAAGAGGTGTTTTGAGAGGAGAATGGGTGCCCTTATATACTCTCCCAAGGGCACCCCCCTCTTCTCTTTTCCTACAAGGTAATCTTATCAATTAAGATTTTCATCTAATTTGCCCAATTTTCACTTCTACGCTGGTCCAAATTCCTAACTTTTGGAGAAATGCTCCAAATCACAAACGGATTCCGCCATTGGCTTCAGAAGGCCATTTTTAGTCTAAAAGAACCTCCTCCCCTTTTTCCTACGTCAAAATCACGAAGATTTCTAGCACTAACTAGAAGACCAAAATTGGATAAAAACCCAACTTTTGGAGATCAACTTTTCTAAGAAAAGTAACTAGCCTAGGCTCTTTAGTAGGTGTAAGGGAGTAAGAAAAGACCCCGCTTCGACCTTAATCCGATTCCGTATGCTCCCCGTACGCCAGTCAACTCCACAATTAATCTTTAAATTTGCCAATTTTGGAGGATCTTGATGGTTTTGCATCTTCTAACTATCGGAATGCCACGAAACTTATTGGAGCTTATTATTAACATAAAAAAAGATACCCTAATTTTTAGTGAGATTTTACCGCTGCCTGGGTAATTTTTAGGAATTTCCCATCATTACTTTCAGCGGTTGACTATCCGGAAAAAGATCTTTTGAAGATCAGAAAAAACCGAGAATTTTCATGGAACCTCTCATGGAGTTCCACAAGGGATGTGCAAACTCATATTCCCGTTTTGCACATCTAAAGAAGGAGAATCAAATCCTGCTATCTCCTTTAACTTTTGGTAAAAAGGGAATCTTCCAAATAGAAGGGAATCTTGGTGAGCCAATTGCTCCGTTGGACTCCTGGCATGATTTCCACTTCGAACTACCGTACTTAAGTTATAGATGCCCTCCTATAATTCGTCTTAAGTTTTCTTCACCTACAGACTAACAACTGGAGTTTCTACTATTTTGCCAATGGAATGGGAAAACTGAAACTTCTTCTTTGGGAATCTATACTAAGGTTTTTACATAGTTCCCTTGGACCAATTTGGTTAGGATTTGTCACTGAAAGGCAGGTTTAGACAAGTTGGGCAATTTCTACTAAACATGGTTATTTTGTACAATTTCTGAGTTTCTACCCTATCTACATGCAGAATTTGGTTACAAATAACAAGAAATGCCTCAATTAGGACCAATGGTCATATTGGTATGTGACATCTCCGTTTTGGTTATTCACTCTTTTGGGGGCTTTTTGTATATAAAACTATACTCAAAACTTTATAAAATCCAAAAAGAACAATTCCGAATCATGAGTGACCAAATGAGCACTCACATATGGCGGCCTTCTGTAGTCTAGGATTTTGCTTTTTTCTGCAAAACACCAAGGACTATAGTATAGGGGTTCCAAACTTGGAAATAGTCAAATAGTCTAACGTATTAGTAGCTAAAGTCACTTGTATTCTATAGAAAAAAAATGGAAAATACACTTATATAATCTATCAACAATTTATCACTATCCATATACAATTTTAGAATAACTTCCCTGATTCATCTTGAATCTTTACTCAGCCTTAGCATTTGCAACTGCTAGTCCATGCTTCAACGTCTGCCATGGCAATTTGACTAATTGCTATTTCTTCAACTTCTCCTCCATTGGAGAAACAATCAACATCAATTGTCCAAGGTAATAGTTGTCTGCTTCCCCAAGTTGACTTGACCACCCGCTTTGCACTCCACGCACAATTTATTACAGCAACTTGACTTTAACAATTTAATTACAATAATCTTCTCACAAATAGACCAATTACTAAATTATAGGCTCAGTTTACAACGAGCTCAGACGGAATCAATTCCAATCAATTAGACAATGTATAATTCACACAGCTTCAAACTCATTCACACTAAATCAAACCACAACTTTGCACAATGTCTCACAATACTTCACTCATCAATTTGACATACACCCACCTGGTGCATAGTCTTTCACAACATAGTCAATTTGACTCAAAATCCACACAACACATTCAGCCTTACACCAAAGGCAATTAGACAATAATTTAAGTTTCAATACAAGCCAGAATTCACAGTCCACTTGTCTGAACTCTTATACTTACTCACAAACACACACAATTACTATCAACTAGACCGCACAACTCTTGTGCATACAAAATTCACAATAATTAAATCGACTGAACACACTCAGTCAATTGGACTACCTGTCCAATAATCTCACAACTGCACACACTAGTGCAAAGCAAATAGACAATTTTTACAATTAAAATGCTATAAGTTTTAGATTGCAAGTAGACGCAAAGTACACGATAAGTCTTACAACAAAGGTAAGAACTGAAATCAAAAGTGAGTAGACATTTTGACTTATAAAATTGGTGAAGACAACTCTTCACTGAGGGCTACCAAGGTTATTTGACCCTTTCTAATTCTCACATGCAACGTTTCCATTCCTATACAAAATTTGTAAGGCTAATAGACATACAAATGGAAACGAGGTTGTCTATTTACTCCCTTTACACTACAAGAGTCAAATGGACTAAAAATTGAAAATTTAAGGTATGACACCTTCTGGGAATGATTCTTAATCATAGGACCTAGAACTCTGTTGCTATCCATGGGCACACGGTCAATTTCTTTCTATTTACAAAGGCGATCATACTAAGGAACCAGACTAATACCTTGGATTGACTGATCTTTTGTTATGGATTATCTTATACGTCCCATTGACTTGGATATCTCTCAAGAGAGTCTACTATATACAATGTTTTAAAACAAAAACTTGATGGGAACCAACTCTCAAACTAAAAGATTTCGAGAAATCTTTACCGCACAATTTTTTGTTCATTTTCTATTTATCTAGTTTTTAATTTTCTTGTTTTATTCCATCCGCCTCAATCGGAGTTGACTTAGATCTATAGAGAAAAAATCATAAAACCCATCCTTCCGCCCTCATCGGAGTGAGTTTGGAAAAGGAAAGATAGAATATAAGAGAGAGAAACCCTATCCGCCTTTGATGGAACAAATTTGGACCTATAGCCAAAAAATATTTCAAACCCACCTTCCTCCCTCAATGGAGTGAGTTTGGACTAAAGATAAAAAAAGAAAAGCAATATAAAGAAAAAAGAGGGAAGTGGTTCAAGACCTCAATGCTCTGAGCTTCAAAAGGGGGTGTCTCCAACCGCGGTTGTTGGTAACGTTTCTTGCCTTTTCACTAGCTCAGGGGTAGTGCCAACCGGCCTCGGAATCGAACCGTCGTCGCCGGGGAAATAAATCGGTAACTTGTAACCACCGTCACCACGTTCCGACGGTTGGAGACGTTTGATGTGCCGGTTGGAAAGTATAAATACCCTTGCTACGCCCCATTATATTTTTTATTTTTTTTTATTTTTTTATGTACACTATGTACAAGACAAGGAACCAATTGTTGTCCTACTGAGGTAGTATGGAATACCATTATTGCCCATCAGCGAACTACACAAGAAATGAGAGGCTACCCAATTCCAAAAAACGAGGTAAGTTGTCCCATTACTTCTAGCACATAAACTAGCTATTGTTCCCTGTAGAGTGGCTGAAGTGAGCCACAAACTGTGAATATGTGGCCTTCGTCCGTGGATCTCCAAGTAATGTTAATTACTTCGTCTAGATTTGCAAATTGGCCCTCCATCATAATGTTGTTGCCAGGTTGCAAAATCTCAATGTTCTCCAAATAAATTAGTAACGATCTGGCTCTTGGTGGCCAGGGACCTTGATTCTCCAACATTGGAGGAATCCTCTCTAATGGAACTTCACGCCCGAGTTGCTTTTCCTCATCACGTGGTCTTCTTCTTGCATTTGGTGGTAGTAAAAGAGGCAAAGATTCACTTGGAATTTGGGTGCCCAATGGTTTCGCTAGAGTCTCAATGGATTCTACCAGAGTTGGGTGTAACTCTGACCTCTCTGGAAGCACTAGTTCAATTGGGGTCTGGATCAAGGTTGCTTCTTCTTGCTCAAGGGATGCCATAGTTGATGTAACACGACCATCAACTTCTTGGCTTGACATTTTGTCCTACTCTATACTAATCCTCTACTACAAGTAATGTCCGCCTCAATGGAATTAGTTTAGATCTATAGACTAAAAAGAAAGATTTCAAATCCAACTTTCCGCCCTCAATGGAGTGAGTTTGGAACTAGAAGAGAGATAGAAATGAGAGACAATGGCACCTTGTGCCAGGACCCTTACAAAGCTCATACACTCAAACTAACACATAGATGGTATGCTCCCAACCATCACCATAGTTGGTAACTGATAATAGCACAGACCAAAGACTTTGCAAAACTTGCCTAAGAAATTTGAATCCAAAATGAGTGAGAAGAAATTGCAAAAAGCTACATTTTTCAACACAATGTACTCTAATAGTGATAATAGTTGGAAGGACCACCGAAGGTTGATACTAGTTGTGGTCTGTATACTAATCCTGCAACAATACAACCTCTAAAACACAAAGACAAAAAGACAAAGGTCTTCACTCGACAGAAATCAACTAGTCCTAATTGACAAAAAATTGACAAGTTTCTGTCACTGTGGACAAAAAATTGTCCAAATTGACAGAAAATTGTCCAAATTGACAAAAACCTGTCAATTTTCTGTCAATTAGGACTAATTGATTTTTGTCATTTAGGACCAGTTTCTGTCAATTTGGACAGTTTCTCTTGTAGTGTGTTCAATATTCTTATTTCATCGTCACTACAAGATTACCTTGGGTTATGATTTTAGCATGTTTATAGAGTGGATAGAATTTTCTAGGATTCTGAAGACTTATGCAAACATTGCATCATAAAACATGCAATACTCATAGATATTCTGTTATTATTTTTAAAAAATTCAAGGGGCTATGACAATCAACTATCCTGCTAGACTATATTTCTAAATCTTGATTTCTATTAAGTAGAAGTCATCATGAAAAAAAAACAATTGCATCTACTAGTAGCGCTTATTTACATGATGTTGCTGTTTGTTGTCCTGCTCTTAGTCGTGGCATCTCTAAATGTCGGCGGTTCTCAATGTTGACCTAAACAACACACCTACAAAGTCATGTGGAGAAGACAAGAGAACCAAATCAAACGAGCAATTCATTGATTTCGGGGAACTTACCTTATGAAAATCTAGAGCAACAACCAACACTTTTTAAGTGAATCCTTGTCATTTTTCACGTCAACTATGGCCAACAGTGCTAAGTCCGCAAAGTCTTGAAAGTGCATGTGGTAATTACTAGTTCTTGGTAATTATGGTGTGGTGTTTATGGGCTGGTCCTACTTCCCTTAGGGGTCTAGAGAATAGGTAGGCATCTACTTGCTCCTTCAAGTCGGGTTTGTGTGGGAAAAGTCTATCTAGTTGTTTTGGAGTTTGAAGGAGACATGTGTGTAGTAAGCTGAAACTTTGTTCGGCGATAACTTTTGTTGTATCAACAACATTGAAATGAAACTTTGAGGGTTTCTTCCTTATGTTTTTTTGCTTCTATTGACACCTTTCTTTCTTGATTTGGATTTGTGAGTAAGATGTTACAAGCGTGTGAGTGGAGGAGGGTCTGTTGCCACACGAAGAAAAGGAGCGGAGATTCGAGCGACCACCAAAGTTTGTAGCTTTTGCCTTTCTCTTTGCGATTTTCAGGAATTAGAGAGGTGTTTCTTAGCTTTCTATAGACTCATGATTCAAAACATTTGAAGTTGTGGCTCAAGAGTTATGGGTTGTTGAGTGACAAGGAGTCTACTGCCTTTCAAAACAGAAGGCTGAGACTTTATTTGTTCATAACTTTTTGATAGTAGTTTGGAATGCTTTGAAAATCAAGGAGAAGTTAGTTTGTGATCTTAGATTTTTAAGTAATTATAGAATTTGTAAAATGAGAAAAAATTGAAGGAGATATAGGAGTTTGAGTTAAAAAGGATCTGCTGCCTTTCAATAGAGAAGGCTGAGACTTTGATTGTCCATAACTTTTGGACAGTATATTTTTTGATTTGAGATTTGGAGAGGTATTAGATTATCCTATTATCTTTCCAAATTTCTATCACACTTAACATTTGGAGTTGAGAGCCGTTTTTGGCAAGAGTTTAAAGAACGCAGCTACATTAGGGTTAATTTAGAACTTCATTTTTATTTTCTTAAAGATTTTGGGGGTTTGGAGAATTTAGATTTTAAAGAGATGAAGACTTGAAGACTTGAAGAATTAAGAAATGTGTGTTGTGGCATGTGGCTTGTCATTTCTAGCCATTTTTGGAGGCTCGTTGTCTTTTATTGTTACTCCTAGCCGATTTTGAAGGCTTGTTGTTTTTCGTTTTCTGCATTGTAAACCGTTTACGAGCCATAGTTATCTAGTAAGCGCTCCATTTAGTGTTTGTGGTGACGAAGTGGGGTTAATGGCCCACATGGTCAATCTTTTATGTTGTCCCCATTGGTGAAAGGCGCTTCCTGATCACCATGGATTTGAAGTTTAGAAGCCCATCATCCGGATGGTCACTCGTGTTGGTTATCCTGTTTTACCCATTCGCGACCTTGTTTCTTATCACCTACCTTAACCCTTGGCCCTTTAAAGCCACATCAGGATAGACCAACAAAGAGAAGATTGAAGAATGAAGACAAGAAGATTGAAGATCATAAACCAAAGATTCGATTGAACTCCTTAGCAAACTATTTTCAATTGCAGCCAAATACTCTGTGTATTTCCAAAACGTGCTCCTCTCTACCCAACAATGCTAGGTGGAAATCAACCCTAACTCAAAAAGCAATTCAGTGCATAAAAGACAGAGTCTCTTCTAATGTTATTATTTGTTTAATTCCAAAAGAATTTTTTTTCATAATTATTTTCAATTATAATATAATTATATTAAAATCATGTGGTTTCTAAATTAAAAATGGACATTGAAATTTAAAACAATATTTTAAATTTAATTTTATAAATATTGTGAAACTAAATATTACAAATGAAATACACTATGCAATGTCATCTTGGATTTAATATAAGCATGAAATTTGCAATTTCAATAATTCATTGAATTTTTGGTGTAGATTCTAATTTTGTCAAGCTTCATTTGTTTCATTTAATCCCTAAAAGACCAAATTGCATTTTTTGGCAACATAGAAATTTTGGTCAGCTCACTACAAATAAATTTTTTTTTTGTTGAAATTTTCACATAATATTTTTTTAAGGAGTAGCTTTAAAGCTCAAAAATTTTCATAACTTTTGACTACATGGTTAAAAAGTTATTGTATAATATGTAGTTTTCATTGTTCAATGGGTAGTCTAAGTAGCAATTTTTTTTTTAAAATTTGAAATTAGTTTTCTAGGTTTATATATATGGGAATCTTTGAATTATTTCATTTTGATAATAAGATGAAAGTTATGAGGAGTTTTAGTTTGTGGAATCTCTATTCTAAAACTTTGAAGTCCTTTATTTAACTCAATTTTCAATATTTTTGGAAGAAAATAAAATCATAGGATGTGGATTATTTATTATAATATTACAACCATCAAGATTTGCATTTTTAAATTCTATAAATAAATTGTTAACAATTTCATACTTTGAATCATTCTCTACAAACTTCTTTCACCTAACTATTTTTCCCTGTATGTTGTAAAATTCCAAAGGATCTAAAAATTTTCAAGCATGTATCCAACTTGCCTTGAAGAATGAGTCCAAAGAATTAAAACCATTTGGGACATTTTTTATAATGATCTAACTTTGTAAAGTATTCCACTAATTTGTAAATGTTTTGTACTTTGGGTGGATACTGTCAAATGTGCATTGCAAGTGAATTCATATTGCAATGTCCATTGCAAGCAATTTAGATATTTTTTAAAAATCCTCAAAAACCCCTCCCTCTCAACTCCAACCCTCATCCAAACCCAACCAAAATCCCAACCCTAACCGCCCCCTATTTGTAATTTCCAAATGTATTGTGTACAACAAACAATATAGGTTAATTTTTGTATTTCCGTATTCACAGTGTTTTCAATACCCATATATTATTTCTGTATCTATATCGTATTTCTAAAATTGGGGATGGGAGGAGGCCAAACCAATGTACCTGTAATCATAGTGGTTTTCCAATCATGGAAGTATGGAAATGAATTTGATTCAAATCTACGATAGGAGGTGGGAATGGGATTTTTTTTAACAAGATCGACGACTCTTGTTGTGTCTTGGGGGTGGGAGGAGGCCAAACCAATGTACCTATAATCACAGTAGATAGTGAAGTGTAGTTGCCCAGTTGTTTGTAAGGCCCAAAAAAAGATTTTTATCACTTCGAACACTAATAACTTGCAATCCACACAGTCAAGAATTCTGAAATTTTTTCTACATCTTTTCAAACAAGTACACTAATATCTTGCAATCCACACAGTGAAAATTTCTGAATCTTTTTCTAAATTCTAAATTCTAAAAATTCTAAATTTTTTTCTACATCTTTTCAAGTATACTACAAGATCCTATGGTTACATGTGTCCAATTTTTTATTTTTATTTTTATATTTGGCACTTGTACTACAAATGGCAATTTTGGAGCATTTTGATGAAAACATAGTCAAAAAAATTTAGAAGTTAAACCTAAATAATGAATATTTTGAAAGGTACAATTGAATTTTACTAAAGTGATTACATTTTTTGAATGCAAGGACCTTTTAAGCTAAACAATAATTTATTTTCTTCCTATATAAAGTAAAGATTCTCTCCTCTTGGATACTGGGATAAAAAAAGCACCTTCTGGAACATCTCATTACTAAAAGAGCATCGATCTGCATATACCTTATCAACTGCATTGCTAGTTCTTAACTCATTTTTTCAAACTAATTCACTGCACCTCACCTAAAATTTCACCTTAGCTAGTTCTCTCTCGATAGTACATATAAGCATAACCATTTGTTGGTCTTGATAAAACATTACCAACAAAGCATGACAAAATCAGATGCTAATAATAGCAATGAATAACAATTTTTCATGACCAATGCCTTCAAGTGCCATTAGAGACCATTACAACATTGTTGATTGTAGTGTAGAGCCCAAGACATTCATAAATAATTTTACATTGAAACTATTCTCACCATACATGCTCTTTTTTTCTAAAGTAGGATACTAAGAAGTTTAACAAGAAGATCTTGTTTTGCTCGTTCCAAGTGATTTTAAGAGGACTAGTGCCTCACCTACACCCATACACGAAAACCAACAATTAGTATGTTTTCATGTGCATGCGAGGTGTCTTAAGCCCAAGGTCACTTGTTATCATTTTCACCTAAAATAACTCAAACAAAAACAAAGCATAAAATCTTTAGTACAATCCATACTCTATACCAAATGAAATAGAATCCAAATATAAAACCTGACTACTTGATGTTGACTGTGTAGAAGCCATTGCTTGCCAAGTTTCTCTATTCACAGTTCCACAAGAGGCAAACAAGCAAAGATGCTTGAACTTCCAACAAGCGAGGAGCAGACAAAGGAGCAGAGATGCTTAAACTTCCAACAAATGAAGAGTAAGCAGAGCCGCAGAGGAGCTATAATACTTTGCAGGAATCCCACTAGTGAGCATCTAAAACCAAATTTCAACTGTATTCAAGCTGAGGTAGAGTTCGGCCAGTTTCAGTTGTATCCAAACTGAGGCTGAAAGGAGACTTTATTGTGTTGAATTGTACCAGCCTTGATGTTTAAGCACCATAAATAAGGCCAGCACATCAAAACACCTAGTTATTGAAGTTGTATTGGGTTAATTAGATACTAATTAGGATGTGAAGTTCTAACTGCCACCAAGTTGGTTGGTCTACAGGATGTCACTGCAACCAACCACTGTGTTTCAAGTGGAGGCCAGATTCCAGATCCAATTTTTTGACTCTAGGATGGCTGGCAAGGTTTTGTCCACACCAAAGTAGTGAGGCTCATAAAATTTCCAGGTAAGAGTGTGATTAATGTCCCACGCCAAAAAGTAACAAGTCCAAAAAACTCTTTGCTAAATGCAGTTTAATTGCAATTGTTAGGTGCTAGATTAGTAACTATAGAATGTTGCCTATGTAGTAAAAACAATGTACTAAATTGAGTCCCATAAGAGGTAATTAAGCACAATATTCATATAATGAATTGAATCTTTATGAATGGAAAATCATCTAATAGCAACTGCCAAATATCATTGGACATTTATTACTAGACATGTTCCCACAAAGGCTTTTGTATATATCTACTCAGTCAAAAACTAATTGTAAGGATTCTAAAACATTACACGTAGTAAATATCGTGTAGGTATTTTAGTTACATCTCCAAGCATATGTTTCCGGTCATAGCTTGAAATGTAAATCTAGAAAAGAAAAAAGAAAAAAAACTATATTTTTTTAATAAGAGTTTGTACAATTAACAAAAGGAGTGTGTAAATAATTGTGATAATTTTTTTATTATTAACTATCAAACAAAATAGGCTACTGTACAATAGGTCAGTTTCAGAAATAAGTGGGGAAAATTTGGATCATGTCTAAAATTGTACAACTACTTTTGAAAATCTGGAGATATTTCATTGATGCTAATTCCAAATAACCAAAAATTATTCTTGAAAAAATTTAGAAAAAATAACACATTTATATATGAATAGAAAAAATCAATCTTAAATTGGGAATGTTAAAAAAGTAAAAAAAGCAAAGAAACAAAAGCAAAGAAAAACAAATTAAGTTGATGAATTGCCCAAATTCCAAGACTAAATTGATTCAGTATCGAAGTGCCGAAATTGGACCGAGCATACTATAGTCTTAATTTATGTATGAACTCATGATATTGCCCTTGATATATTAAATATATATTAAAAATAAATAAAAATAATAATAAATATTATTTGATCTAGCAATAGTGGTGCAATGTTAAATTGCTATACTAGCGAGGTTCCCGATCATTTCAATACAAATATTTTTCCATTTAAGAAAATATCAAATTTTTTTATTGTGTCAGACTGTCAGTACATTGTTCTATGTAATTCAAGCCCTATAATTTGTTGATTTTTTTTCCACCATTCTTCTTTGTTGTTCAAGAACTAATGGCCCTTTGCAAGGCTTAGATTTTTTATAGCACCTTAGAAAAAATTTACAACCAAACTTTACACCAAGATAAAAAATATGATGTGATTCCACTAGTGGTCATTTGGTCACATTAATTGCATTAAACATTGAGTTATACATACATTTCAACTTATATTTTCTTCCAAAAATTTATGTTAGTGAATTGAAATGCTTGCAGTTGTCCTTTGGGGACTATTAGGCATCATCATTGAAGTCCTTTTCATTACAATGAGATTTTTTGTAACACACTTTCAAACTCTACTTGGCTACAAAATGAACTCTTGCTCTTTGCATGTTGTTTTTGGATATGAGTAAAGAGTACTAAGTTATATAATTGAAGACAATACATTGTTTACAGGAGAAACAATGCCTATAGTTGGTATATAAAGGACCACAACTAATTGTGATTCTTTATCCCCTCACATACCTCAAATTAAACTTCGTTAAGTAAACTTAAACTTATACAACATTTTCAAAAGAATGGTTTTCAAGACAATGTTTTTATTTAAGTTTAATTAAAATTGATAATTTAACTTGTCGCAAAATTTAGAAACTCTCTCAAGCAAAAACAACGTTTGGAAGACAATATTTTTGGACCTTAATTAGTCTTGACTAAATTTAACATTTTTCAAAGTCAAATTTTCTCAAGGGGTGCATTCTCCCTTTTTTTTGATGTTAGTGTGCGAACAAAACTTTGGACCCTCTATATACTTTTTGAATTTTAAATAAAATTAAATGAAAAAAATATGAATAGATTTTTCTACTTTGAAAGTTTATGTTTTCAATTATTGATATTTTTATTTGTTAATAATAATTAACTACAAATTTTTGAAGTAAAAAGATACACTATAGAACTGAAAAATAACTTTCACACCCCTATAATATATTAAAAAAATTGTCTAAAAAATGAACAAAAACTTCTATAAATAACTCTATATTGAAAGCTCATTTTGAGTTGAATATTGATGCAATTGTCATCTAAATGTGTTTACTAAAAATCATTTGAATTAAAAAAATATGCCATTCTAGTGCATTTTTAACCTCTTCTACAAATCATTCCATATTTTATTTGAGTTTGAAATTTTGAAAGTACAATCCTATAGTCATTAGTGAACAATGTTCAAAATTTGAAGTTAAAATTATAGTTTATTAGAAACCACTTGTTCGCATGTGATCAACAGAGTTCCTATATAGTGTAGCCCCCAAGCAAATTTTGTACTAGTTAGGACATGTGTATTTTATATAGGTCACTTGAATTTTAACATTTTCTGAAGTTTGATTGTATGAAAAGACATTTGAGGTACATCATGAGCCTGTTGAAAGATTAGAACACAACTAATCACAATCACCAATTACCAAGGTAAGTATTTCCAATCAAAGATTCCACCATACTACCAAGGCCCACAACATTTGTTAGTTTGATGGTCTAGGTAAGTTCACCTATCTAACAAGGCATTTCATCAAGGACTATATAAAGTGCTTGGCTTCACCACTGCACACACTTATTCATTTCACCTTGTGATGTTGTTAGATACTAACAACATTTGTGCACATTCATTTGGTTTTCATTTTTAGGTGACAAGATGAATAGTATACATGCTAGATAATGGTACTTAATATATGTAGAAATCCCTATATCTAGTGTGAAATAAGTTCCAATTAGAGTATTAAGGCAACTAGAGAACATTGAAAGGTCATTGTATTCTTCATCGTCTTCCCTTTTCAAGATCTACATCAAACAATTATAGTGAACACAGTTCCATTAGAATAGAAAGGAGAATTTTTTGGAAGCCATGGCATCACGACAACAATTCTATGTGAAATTGGAGGGTGAACCCACAATTGTTTCATGGAAGAAGTTGGTGTCAAGTGCCAAAAAAGAGTTGGATTTGAAAATTTTTCAAATGTTGTGGTAGAGAGTAGAGATGACAATGCAGAAAATAGTCTTAATAAAAATCAAAATGATGATGAATTAGATAAGTATTTTGTAAAGGAAAAGATGAGGACAAGCCATTTGAGTTTTTTTTAATTACAGAAGAGCATTTGAGAAATCATTGAGCCTACTCCAATTGCAATTGTGCACCCCTAAAAAGAAGCGTATATAATCCAAGAAAAGCAAGGCAAGTGTACCTTTGCCACTTGAAAGTTGTACCTAAGCAAAAGAAGTGCAAAGAACTTATAATGAGGAAGAAAAGGGAATCAACAAAAAACAATATCTTTTAGAATATTGGTAGTAAGACCAAGAGTCACACCTATACTTTGAAATTGAAGTTGTAGAGCCTAAAAAAAGGCAACACAAGAAACCTACGAGGATAGAAAAGCAAGCAAAGAAAGGCTAGAAAAACTTGTACAAGAGCAAGATCAAGAACCATACCAAAACTTAAGAATAGAAAACAGAAAATAGAATTAGAAGTCCATTTCTATTAATCCTCACCACGCAAAGGGACCAAAAGTGTCCTTCACATAGTTTCAAGTCCAATTCAATAAAACTTGTTGAAAACCTTGCAATCTCTCTTCTGGTTTGTGAGGTAAAATTTTCAGATCAATCTAAAATATACAAATTTTTGGGAAGCCAATCAAATTTCAAAGGTTCAATTTGAGTTCACTAAGCTGCAATTGATGTTTGCAACTTCAAGGGCTTGTATCTCCATCCAATGTTTTCCTTAAAGTCTTATTGTTGTGCTAAAATTTTTATGTCAATCCAACTTGTTTTGAACATGTGGAAGCAATTCAAAGTTCAAAATGCTAACATTTTTGGATCAAGGTGAACTTTGGCAGCTTGTTTCTCCTTCATACAATGTCCATTTCCAATAATGTTTTGGGAAAAAGTTGCACATATAGTCTTCTTTATGTGGCTAAAATTTCATATCAATCCAAGAAATTATGAGTGACTAAGAAGCACTTTAGTGGAAGGAGGTTCAACCTCAAATGCATTTTTTGCAACTTTTCTTGCTAAGGTTTTTGACATTTCAAAGCCATTTTGCAAACATAATGAGTCAATTTCATAATATTTTCTTTCACCAATGTATTTTTGTGCTGATTTTAAATCACTTTATAGTATAAGTTTTTTCATTTGAGTAGGTTTAGAAATCGAATTTCACCTCCAAATGTATTTCTAGAAAAATTTCAACATCCTTTTTCTACACTAAAACATTATAACCTAGCAATCTATGTGGCCAAATGACTCCAAATTTGATTCATGTCATCAACAACATATACACTACAAGATTGTACATTGAGATTTCTATACCATAGTGACATTTTGGACTATAACACTTCTAAAGCAATAATGTTTTTAAATTCAAAAAGGCTCTAGGCCTTGAGGGATTAAGCGCTTTACCTAGTTTCTACCTTTATAATGATTAAATTTTCACTTTTTCATTTTTATTAGCAAGTCAAAGAGCATTCTAATTCACCAAAAAATTGCATTATTTGGACATCATTTGCAAAAATTTGAAGGGTTCAAAGTTTATAATTGATGGTATAAAGCTAATAAGACTTTTGATATAGAAGTGTAATGTAAATTCTCAAAATCAAAATGTGCAAGATTTTAGACTATCATGAATAGATAATGTTAGCTTATAATTGTAAATTTTTTATCATCTCATAAGGTCAACTTGACAATTAGCATTACCATTTTTCGAACACTTATACCTATCTTCATGGCCAATATTGTTTGTATGCAAGACTTAGTCAAACTTTTCGACTTGAGTTGTATTGAACTTTTAATCAAAGATAAACAATTTGTTTGAAACAAAAAGCAAAGAAAATGATGTCAAAAACTAACTTCACATACAAGATACAAAGTGAACAAAAGTGTGGGTGGATCAATAACATCATAGGAGATAGTTGCAATATATTACATTTGGATGCCTTAGGGATAGGTTGTTTATACATATCATCTGTGCTTTGTTGACACTATCCTATGAGAATGTGGATATATAGGTATCTAAATGAATAGGGAGATATGTATTCATTAATTCTGTTCAATAAATTGGATTTGATATAGTAATATAAATGAATGGAGGAACATATATTGGGAGCTATATGTTTTCTAATTGTATTCTTTAAATTGAATTGATCAATCAATTAAGGTTTAAAGCATGGTTTTAACATTAAAGTGAAAGTTTAACTAAGTGGATGAATTTTTCTACTTCAATTACAATTATTTAATCATAGATGAATTACAAGTTCATCTTTTAACTCAACTTCCCCTTGACTGTCATGGATCGACCATACACAAATTATACAACATGCATGTACTAAAGTTGACAAAATGTATAGTTCACTATTCCAATAACTATCCATGTGCCACCTAAATGCTTTTTGATTCACATATTGTTCCCACCTTTCAACTTTCACCACATTCACTTTATGTACACATGATTATTATGCAAACTAGGTGCCTTTTATTTTAGGTAGGAGTTAGTCTCATGGTTCCAAGTTTTTGAGCCTTACTAAATGGTGAAATTAGGATTTTCCTTAATAAATTTTAATATTTATATTATATAATTGTTTATTGTTATTATATAGTATCTTGTGAAAAGGAATGTTGACCCTCCCAAATAATTTCATGGATGAGTGGATGCAATAATATCAAGACTCTCAGAGTAGCATACTTCCATGTAGAGGAGTGAGAATCATGAGGTAACTTTTCTAAGTAAGGTAATCACAGTTAGTGCTACTGGTGTACATCCAAATGATCTTGTCTTAGAGCATGTTCATTTGCTTCCTAAACCCTAAAAAAATCCTTGAAACCCTTGACCATTTAGTATCAATGGGCATTATTTTTGAAGAACAAACATAATTTCTTGTAGTGCACCAGGTTAAAGCTATCCTATGAAGTTAAACTATCCCCAAAGCTATCCTATGAAGTTATACGTCGGACTAGTAGTCATAGAATATAAATAGTGGTTTGGTGGTCATGAGGAGAATGCACTATTCTTGCACTTGAAATGAAGTTGTGATGCTTATTGTCCTTACAAAAATTGCAAGCAAGGTAACAAGGGCTCTAATTCCGTCCTAGTGAATTTCCGTGACATTTGTTTACAATTTGCAACACCTACAAGTAAAAAAGCTTTGAAGGACCCTATAATTTCCGTGACATTTGTTTACAATTTGCAACACCTAAAAATTAAAAAAAAAAAGCTTCAAAAGACCCTATATCTGGACATGCAAGTCTGTATGGACTTGCAAGTCTGTCATTGCGATCTCAAAAAAATGGATGAAAAACATCCTTCTTACATCCAAAACATAGGTTTTTGTCATTCATCGGACGTCAGACGTGCGCGTCGACGTTCAAGGGGTAAGTGCGTTTTGTTTGAACAGGTTTGCCTTTACTTGCTCCTCATCTGCCTACATGTTTGCTTTTTCGAAGTCATCTGTGCGTATTACTGATTTTGAATTTTGAAGCTTCCAAGTTTACAACATGCCGAAGTTTCTGATTGCAACAAATATAAGTAGACTTTTTTGCTGAGACAGTGCCAACTTCAAATTCCCTAGAATATTCAAAGTCATATTTCACTCAAACGGTAGCTCTCAGCATTTGTCACGCAGATGATAATCAGAAGATTTCTACGTCACTTTCATGGTTCCGATACTAAAAATGCAAAGTGCGTTTGAACAGAGAATGTATGCATCAATCCATCTGCACAACTTTGAACAAGATTAAACAGGGGTCTACGGTGATATAAAGCTTCGCAGACATCTCAAGGAAGTGGAGAGAACACCCAGCGTCAGATAAACAACATTCCCAACTACAGTAGATGAAACAAAACCAATTCTCATACTTTAAGAAAAGTAAACTATAAATATTTACAGCATTTGGATTACATCTGCAATTCAATCCTTCCACATGATTGCAAACAATCAAAATCCTCTGTTATCCGCAAAATTTGCTACGTTTCCGCAAATTCAGCTAGTTTTTCCAAAACTACCGCATCCCAAATTTTACATTCCCAATTTCGATAAAGCTCAACTCTGTTCGAAAGCAGGTGTAGCACCAGTAGTTGCAGAGGCAGAATCTTTCTGTGAAGCATCTGCCGTCGCTTTCCCAGCCTGCTCCTTGGTCGCATCCCAGGAAGCTTTCGCACTATCCACAGCCTGCCCTGCCTTCTCTTGCACAGCCCCTCCTGTTTGCCAAGTACCCTCAGAAGCCTCCGTAGCCCGATCCTTGGAAGCATCTTTAGTCTCTCCCGCTTTCTGGGCGGTTGCATCCTTTGTTTCTGCAGCTTTCTGGTTGGCAGCTCCCAATGTAGAGGAAGCTTTATCCTTGGCATCAGCAGCTTGGTCTTGTGCAGCAGAACTCACTTCCCCAGTTTTCTGTTGCGTGACGCCGAGAAGATCCGTGGCTTTCTGTTTCACAGCACCGAACCACGAAGCAGCTGTGGCTTGCGCACTTCCAGCCGTCTCCTGGGCCTTCACGTTCGCATCTCCGGCTGCGTTGTAAGATCGGTCTTTCGTTGCGGTTGCGGTGTCAGCAGCGGTTTGTTGCGCGACGCCTGCCTTATCTTGTGCGACTGCTGTTCCTTCTCCTGCTTTCTGCTTGGTGACGTCCCAGGTGGAGGCGGCTGCATCATAAGCTTGATCCTTCTTCGCGATCCCCGTGTCCTTGGCAGTCTGAGCCGCCGAGGCTGATGTGTCGTATGCTTGATTCTTATAATCAACAGCAGTGTCCCTGGCCGTCTGGGCCGCCGAGGTAGCAGCATCGTACGCTTGGTCCTTCTTCTCAATGGCGGTGTCTCTGGTCGTCTGGGCGGCAGAGGCGGCGGCGTCGTACGCCTGATCCTTCTTCTCGAGGGCAGTGTCCTTCACGGTTTGAGCTGTCGTGGCGGCAGAGTCGTACGCCTGATCCTTCTTCTGAATGGTAGTGTCCTTGGCAGTCTGCGCAGTTTGCGCGGTGGTGTCCGCCGCCTTGTTGTATGAATCCGCGGCGCTCGCTTTGGTGCTCTCGGTTTGGTCGGCCGCTTTGCTCAACTGTTGCTGAGAGTAATCCTGTGCGCCGATCTTCATCCCCATGAGCTTGTCCATCGTTGCTTGCGTATACTGCGAAATCGTCTCCTGCAACAAACCAAAACAGATCGACAATTAGCCTGCAATTCACTCTCCAAATCACAAAGCCGATTGACATTACATTACAACTCAAATGGTGCCAAATTTTACATCACCAGAAACAGTTGATCGAACACATCACATTTGCTGATCCGAATGACGTCCACATACTGGGCTAATTTGCCCTTACTCACCCTCAATCACCAACACCCCCCAAACCCTAACCGTTCACTAACTTCAAGGAGAATAATCAAAAGTACAGAATCGGGGATATGAACTTACCGCAACGGTGGCCTTCTTCTGCTGAGCAGCACCCGCAACCTCGTTGCCTTTCTGCGCCGACACATCCTTAGCAGCCTGATACCGATCCTGCGCGCCCTGCAACGCGGCGTTTCCTTGTTCCTGCGCCGCGCCACGGTACTGACCAATGGACTCCAACGCCGCGTCCGTGCCCTGCTTCGACTTGTCAGAGGCCGCCTCGGTCCTCATCTTCGCTTCGTCCGCCATAGCTCACAAACAAACTCACTCACTCACTCACTCACTCACTCACTCAGGTTCCAAACCCACGATTCTCCAAATGCAAGCTCACTAAGCTTTAATTTCTCACAAGTCCTGTGACCTAAATCTCGTCTTCCTTGAGCAATTACGATTGTCAGGTTGAAGATGCAACGCTTGCGAAGTCCACTGAAGAAATTGAGATGTGAAGGGTACGCTGAGGAGGTGATTATATCAAGCGGTTTCGGGTCGCTGGGTGACTGCCAAGTGTCCGCCATGACAGGGACACCCGGGATTGGCGACACTTGGCTGCATGATGGGGAGAGCCCTGGGAGTGACACGTGGCGATTATGAGTTCCCGGGAGGCCGGGACTGATGGGCCGGTCGGCGGGTGCACCTTCTGGAAATTATCGATAGAAGGTGATCGGAGTACGTGGCATTGACTCGAGGACGGTGATAGGTGACACGAAGTTAGAGCTGCTTTTTCGGTTCAAGTTTGGATATTATTTTTTTTCAAGTCTCTAGTTTTTTAATCCTCCTTGAAACACATGGACAAATTCCATTGATAAAAGGAACAAGTAAGTTATACAGAACTATCAGTTGGGCCAATCCCCCAACAGATTTTTTTATTTTATAAAACAATACCCTTTTTTTTTAAAAGTACAAAATCAAACCAGGGAGAGAGCAAGTAAGGTGTAACCACTGCCCTCAAGGCAATCAGAAAGGTGTCCCAAATCCAAGAGAGCGTGGGACCCATCTCCGTTAATTTTGAATTCAAAGAAATTGGGCTCTGTAATCAATGTGGTCTCCGACACTGCCACAAAACTTGTGTCTCCTTTTGTGTGCCAAAGTTACCTACACGTACTCTCCCGGTAATCGATTTTGTAAGATTCTAGACATTGGACATGGGTTGAGTCCAACTCCAAGCTTTCATAATTTATAGTAATTTCAGCTCAAGTTGTAAATTCACCAAATTTTTTTTGCTATTCACACCATTTTTGTCTTTGCACTTCTGTAAATATTTGTTTCGCCAAATACTGTTGCCTTGACTGTTGCAAATCATGTTTGCTATGGCTTAAGTTATCAGTAATGGGTGGCTCCACCTTAGTAAGGTAAAGTAAGGTTTCTAAGGTAGAAGCACCTAAATGTGACACTTATTCAAGATTTGTAGATCTTAAAGGTAGGTACGAAATAAAATGATGTGCGTTTGTTAGGAAATGATTTAGGAAATCAATAAAATTGGTTTCACGTTTTTCCAAGCTTGTATGAATAAAATACAAATTTGTGAAAACAAGTGTGTAGATGCACCTACTATAGACATGGAAATATCCAAAAGCAATGGACCTTAAGTTTGTATCATGCTTTTTTTATTAGCCAACGTAAAATCTGGCCCTATCATTTTGACACATTCATGGAAACTCACCTATTAACATTGAGTCCACCTAATTTTGAGTTTAGGACTTATTCTAGGTGTCCATAAATGACTCTTGTTACATTTGGATGCACATATCTTACACCTAAAATCGCACAAACAAATGATTTAGCATATTTCAATTATTATTTTGAAAACCTTTTAGTGGGATCTTGTTGGTAGTTAAAAGGGGGATTCAAGATGATCTTAGAATGCATTTTTGAACACTGTATGAATGCATTTGTATTTTTTATAAATTTTCAAAGTTAAAATTGGAAAAAACTTCAACTGATATCAATAGGTACATGCTTGAAGTTTCTTGAGAAAGACCTTAGACCATTCACTAAAATCTTGTTACTTTACAATCATAAAGCGTCATTTGTAAAGTTGGAGGGGCAAATGGTATCAAGTAGTTCTACCTTCGGTTATACCAAGATTTAGGTTGGCACTACCAACTTTGGGAAATTTTTGCATAATATGATGCAAATTATTATTTCAAATTCTTCTACATATTTTGAATAGAATACACCATTAAACCCTAAATTCCTCCATGGTAAAGGCTAAACTTTCTTCAACCATCAAGGATGCTAAGAACTAAAATTATTCAATGAATGACATTCAAATAAACTAAAGAAATAGAAAATGCACCTACTCATCTAAATTAGGAATTATGAAAGCGCCCTTGCTCTAAAAGCAATCATGACATAAAGGTACATTTTTCTTTCTTCAATGTACCAACAATGTGCAGTTTAGGAGGTGGTCACTTATAGTAACCACAACATTTCAACTTCAAAAATTTGTAACTAATTCCATGAAGGTCCAAAAAATAGGAAACAACTTGGGTTAGATGCCAATTCCATTTTTCTTCCTATGAAAATTTACAAAAAATTGTTTCAAGGAGCTAAGTTTCTCTAAAAGGGCAATCAACTCTTAAATGGTTGCTTTAAGAGCAAACTACTTGAAATTGGTTTCAAAACATAATATAAAGAATTGGTTAGTTTTAATAGATTCAACCATTTAATCTAACTAAATAGAACTTGATATGCATCCTTGAAAAAGAA
Source organism: Climacium dendroides (assembly GCA_950106755.1). Taxonomy (NCBI): domain Eukaryota; kingdom Viridiplantae; phylum Streptophyta; class Bryopsida; order Hypnales; family Climaciaceae; genus Climacium; species Climacium dendroides. The sequence continues at coordinate 5,736,108 of OX467084.1, read as the reverse complement.
GTAAGTACATAGAGGTACCAAAGGTCAAGGAAAAATGAAATTGCTAATGTCAGAAACAGGCTTGAAACGGCCCTCCTAGACCCCCATAAATCATCTAATGGCATGCTATTGAATGTTAATAAATGGTAGAAATTCAAGCTTTCAATTAGAATTCAAGAAGCCGTTTATGGTAAAACCACCCATTTCCAACCAAAGATCCAAGCTGTAAGGTATAGTATAGCTATTTCCAACCAAAGCTTGGAATGTGATTTTTTTTCTTTTTTTCAAGAATGGCACTAATAAAGTCATGACACATGTCTTGATGTAGTGAGAAAGAGAATAGGAAGTAATGAGTGGAAAAGTAGTTTTTAAATGATTAGAAATTTATACATAAAAGTCCATTTCATTTTTTATATATGATCTCTAAATTTTTTTTTCTATAATTTCTTTATAGTTTGTTAAGAAAAAGATGAAAAAAAATTTAATCAAAATTTCTTTTGTATATTAATATAAAAAACTTCAAAGATGACATCAAATTTTTATTTACTTCAATAAATTGTAGAATTGATTATAATGAAAATTAATTCTATTGAAAGTTAGACTATCCTTAGAAATACTTAGTACAATTATTTTGATAAGATAGACATATATAAAGTTGATTTTAAATACGTGCAATGTACTCCCAAAAATCAATACTATTTTGACAAGATAATGATACCTAAATTAGTCCATATCTACAAATTAAGGATAACAATTCTATATATTTCAAATAAAAAAAATTGATCACATATATACCTATTTAAATATAAGTCCTTTTGCAAAATATTTGAATTCCTAATAGATCAATGAGTCTTTATCTTTAATGCTATAGACTATGATAGTATGTAAAGAGTACATTTTAAAGTCCTTTACAAATAGTGTATAAACAATTTTGCAAATTTTTTTTTGTATTTTATAGATCATCAAGTATACAACATTAATATGTGTCCTTTTCAATGTTCTACGACTTGCATATTTTTAAGTTTTACAAGACTTTCAAAAAATCCCATTGAAATAAGGACTATGATAGTCCATATTTGGTCCACGATAGTATGCAAAAACTCATAGGAATTTGAATTCAAGGAAAAAAATCACAAAAAATTAGCAATGTCAATCAATTCTATCTTTCTACAAGACAAAAAATTTGCATTGCCTTCTACTACTCTAGAACATGCACGGAATCACTTAAGTGGTTGACTATAGGCGGTTCTACCATAAAGTTCTGATTTGTGGATCCATCTGAAAAAAATTGTTTGCATTGGTAGGCTTAAGTAAAATGTATTCTTTATGATAAATGAAGTTGTATGTACTATACTGGCAACTCATTTGCAATGGAAGTTCACTTGCTTTTCTAACTTAAGGTAGAAGCACCAATAGTAGATCATTTAAGTGAATTTCGACTAAATGGTGAGGAGTATGAGGTGGTGGAACTTTTTTCTATGTCGAAAGATAGGAAATATGGGGATTCTAAATTTTTCAGAATTTCATTCTCAAATTTTGAAGTTACAATGAATTTCAAGAGCCAAAAAGTATTATTGACCTATAGTCAATGTCTAGAATCTTCCAATTCCAATCACTCAAGAACTATTAACTACTTTCTTGCTCACTACTTCGAGACATGTATCATAACCTTATTCGTCTTAACCTCGATAGTCATCTGCACAATATCACATCACACCTTAAAGGTAGGTGATATGCTCTATAGCTATGTTGAATAGGCTCAGTAAAACTCTACACAAAATAGTGAAATTAGGTTGCCTCACTTAGGATAGTTACCTCATGACTCACTGCTTGTCCAGATGGTGGCACAAGCAATTCTCAAGTTAGAGCTAAACCCTAAACCAGTGCACCAATCCATGCAACACACATGGTTCCTACATTACTGCATCCTTCTACAGTGAATGTAGATATTTATATAGTGTAGAATGTCGAGAAATTAGTGTGGGGCAACCTAATTTCACTATTTTGTGTAGTAGAGTTCAACTAGTAGAGTAGTGGTCTTAATTGGCTTCTAGGAGGTAGTCGCAATTTATAGAGTTACAGAGCTAATTGACTTGGTTGAGCACCTCATCAGTCTTAGTGCCTGCTTGGACACTTATGCTTGGATTCTTCTTGGGTCAATCAGTTGTTTCAACAGCATGCAAATGGTTTTGAGAGGTGGAGGGGAAATGATACCGTCACCAATGAGAAGCTGGCCGGATTACACAGCCATCCTAAACAACCGGTTTATGATATGTAAGGTAGAACTACCCATTACCATACAGATTTGCTATCTAGGTACTTTGGAGAAGCTATTTATAAGCTCTCATATTTTTCAGAGATTGAATTGTTTGAGAGAAGTTAATTGCAAAAAAAATGAAGACATTCTAACAAGAATTGCATTTTTTGTGATTTTTCAAAGCTGAGACTTTGAACAGGAGTCGTAACCACTCTGTCGGTAGCCCTGCAGCTCAATTTCTTTGAACACCAGCATCAGATCAAATATGATGTTTTCATAAATCACCGGGGGCCTGACACCAAGCTTTAGTTTGTTACCCATCTTCAAAGAAGCGCTCACTGAGAAACAGTACACACCTTTCGTTGATAAATCAGTGGAGGGAGACATGCCTTTTGAGGAGATCAAGTCCGTAATTCAAAATAACGGATAATTTGTTAAAATGGCAATATTCCACAAACTTGACATTTTTAGGTATAGACCATGTGGTTTGAAATGTAAAATGGTCTTAGATTATAGACCAAGTCTATACTAGTCCTAGAAAATGAATGGAAAAATGGTGAAAGAATATTGCCATTTTAATGAAATATCCGTTAAATACACTGGTTCATTTGGCAATATTTTTTACTGGTTACGCTGAATCCGAACAGACTATCAACTAGAAGGAAAAAAATCCCAGTGCTGAAGCCTCAAGGCCTGATTAGCTGGAAATCTTTTCCATGAAGCATTTCAAAAGAGAAAGGCCATATTTGTTATATTGAGACTTTTCACAGTCTCATTTTTATCTTTGACTCAAAGATAAATCACTAGTATTTTTTTATAAATAGATAACAACACCAACTTTTATAGAATTTAATTTTAGAATCATTATTTGAGCATTATTTATTTTTTATTTCAATTATTATTTTTGTAAATGAATTTATAATATCTAGCATTTTATCTCAAAATTTGTGAAAAGTCTCAATATAATAAATATGGCCTTGAGAAAGAAAAAGGCAGATGTTCTAATGTACGAATCTCAGGATTGAAGAACGCTCTTCATAATGCTGCGGATGTGAAAAGATTCGAACTTTATGTCGACAAAACCCAAATATCATGTACAAATTGTTCAAAATTCAATTATGGGGAATTTCATAAAATGGCGGCATTCCATGTGCCATTTTCAGACTGCCCACTCTGAACCGTAAAAGTGACATCTACGATAGGTATAGTTTTCAAGAATCTTGAACTTTTATAGATTTAAAAAATCTATGACAAATATAGATTTCAGACTACATGATTTGAATTGTAGAAGTGACATCTATCACAGGTGTAGATTTCTCACATCTAAGAATGCTATAGATTTCAGACATCTAGGACGTTTGTACACTTCAGACCGCCCACTTTGAACTGTAAAAACTACCAAAGCAGCAAAATTTTGCCATTTTAATGAAATTGCCCATATGTAATTCTAGTTGTTTTGTTGTACTCTGCTTCTGGCTTGTGCTACTTGAATTGATTGCTCTACATATAAGGTAGGAGCACCCAATAGCGTGAGTGTACCCAATGGTATGACTTTCTACACATGATAGTCATTTTAAAACTTAAAGGAAGATAAACTATAGATAGCTTATTTTTATTGACTGAAGTAATAAGTTATCTATAGTCTACCTACATTTACATTCTAAAATCATTACCTTACTTAGAAAGTCACGCCATTGGGTACACTCACGCCATTGGGTGCTGCTTCCTTATACTTGTTCAAGGCTGAAAAGCTCAACTTGTATTGATCAGTTTATCCTAGTCTAGAAAATTGAACGGTGGGATTGAATAACGTATTGATGTGTGCAGGGATACAAATAGTAAGCTCCGAAAAGGAAATCAATCATCCGTCGAGTGCAGGAAATAATTGCACCACGAAGCGGTCCGAACAGGAGGCAGCCAGTCCCACGACCTACTGTTGGCTGCAAGGTGGTGCTGCTTGAGGCGAACACTTCGACAACTGTTGTGGAAGAAATGGGGGATAATGTACGTGTCGACTCTACGCATTTGCAGCACGGGTGGAATTGGGAATTTAACGACTCTGACTTGCCCAGGGAGTTGTTCACTTTTCAACGCTAACGTGGCACCATCCTATTGGCAACTTGCCACTATTGCCATTACAAGTTGCAACTCATAACCTTCTTTCCTTTCAACTTGCTTCCTACACCCTTGGATCACGAAGATCAAAGGTTGTGATTGAAAAATGTACAAGTGGTTATGTATGATAACCTGTTCGCTACTAGCGTGGCTCATCAGTTATCTAATATATAACTGGACAAAGAGTGATTTCTTGTACCGTAAACCACTGCCGGGATTTGTGCCGTGGAAAAGCTGTCAGGATTCTGTGGCAGAATTAGGGTTTTCACTACCGTAATGTCCGACTACGTTTTTTTGCCCATGTAATCAGGCATTATGCATTCTTCATCCGATTTTTGTTTATCATCCAAAATAAATATGTTGCCCACTTGTGGTTTATGTCAGAAAATGCCTCTCTGTTGGGCTCTACCTTCCTTGTTGGCCCATTTTTTTTTGCACAATCCCCGACAACGAGCGGCATTGCCCTATACAAACCTTTTTGGAACTTGGTGAAGCTTAGAACATGCGAAAACAGGCACTCCGTGATCTTCTCAACAAGAATTTAAGAAAGAAAAAAAACTAAGTTGAAAGAAATGCGGATCTTTTCGAGGGATTGACTGTCATTGACGACAGATCCAATGTGACCCATTTCAAAAAACTTGTTCCCAATATGAAGTGGGCCAGGGTGAACTGACCCCCTCATTGCCCCGTTTTACCCCTGGGGAAAACGCTGTGGAATTTTTTATTTGCAATCAGATGAACTTTTTTGCAAATTCTGAATTCAAGTTTGCGATCACCGGCCCTGAATTAGCTAGGGGCAGTGTAGAAATTAAAAAAATCATGGCAAAAAAATAGGGGACTTTTTTTCACAATTAACCCTGGCCGGGGCAATGAGGGGGTCAGTTCTCCCTGGCCATAAAGAAGTGGGGAGCAAGAAGCCGAATCATATTAACTTCACGTGAAAAGGGAGCACCCTCACCAGGGACTTGTATCAATCTTCCATGGAAGAAAACATGGGGTTCTACTATGATCTCCGATGGGAAACGTGGATCATAGAAAAAGCAGAATACACGGAGAAGAAAGTGAGACTCATAGAGAAAAATTTAACTTTTCCTGGGTAATTTAACTTTTTCTTGGTAGGTTTGGACCATTGTTGTGAGTGATGAATATCAAAATTTTGGATGATTTTGGGTATGTTGGATGAATGAAATGATTGTTTATGGATGAATAGAAAAATAAACTTTGGATGAATATGTGTTTCTAAAATGACAATATGGACGATATTGGATGAATTTCATTGGCAACATTGGATGAATTTCATTGGCAACATTGGATGGATGACATGGATGGTATATGGATGACATTTTTAGATGAAATCATTTTCTTGGTGAAAATTTTGGATGAAAATTTTAGACACATTTATGGAGATGAAATTCTGAAAATGGGATGAAGTTTAGAAGGAATTGAATGTGGGAACAAAAAGAAAGAACAAAATGCTCTTATTCATACTAATTGCAACAATATGTGTAAAAAAACTGTAAACACTAATTTTGCTACAAAGTACAGGACACATCTAAAATTACTGATTGAGCATTACTTGTGACTATACTAAATTCACACTAATAGTTGCAGTGGTGAAATCCCAAATTTAAACATTGTGCTTGAGATATAAAATCTATTATATTCAAAAAAGCTTAGTTCACCTATACATATGCACATTCAAACAATTGAGCAACAAAATAAAGAGTACATGATGGAAGTTAATGTTACCACAACTTGACAAATGTGGCCTCATTTAGAAGCAGAAACAACATTGATTGTCTCCCCTTCTCATCCAAGAACTTGCATAAGGAGCACAAGCTAGGGATTAGCTTAGGATCAGGCCTTAACAACATCATTTGGCTTGCTCTTTTCAAACTTTAAGGATAGATGCTCCAACAGCAATATGTCCCTAGAAACATTGAAGGTTGATAGCTTGCTTGACCCTAGACAATGTCAATCATAAATTCACTAAAAAAAGCTCTATCTAATCCAATTGAAGAAATTAAGCTATTTTAATTCAATTAGGAGAAGTGACAATATGTCTTTTGGACTCCATCTTTTGAAATTCAAAAAGAAAATCAATTAATGTAAAATCATCAAAATAGACATTAAATGTATAAGACAACACTTTCCAAGCATGTAATAATATTTCTGCACAACATTGTAGTATTTGCAATTGAAACTCATGAGTGGGTAAACAATTAGAGTTCTTGGATTAGCCATACAATTTACATGAGTTCCCAAAGTGGACCTCTATAGCCATTGAAATTGTCATGTACGTTGATCCAAAACCAAAATAAAGATAATTGAGCAATCAAACTATTGCAAATAAACATGGAAATGATTTTTTAACATTTTCGAACACACACTTGTATTACAAAAGCATGTCACATATGCATAGGATTGTATGAATATTTTCTTTAAAAATGAATCTTTTATTCAATATAAATGTACAATGAATATAATAAGGAAAGTTTTGAAATGATTAGATCGTAAGAATTGAAAAGAAGTAATGTTTGACACTATTGATATTCTTTGGCATTTACCTATTGGCCCAAAGGCAAAATAAACTCTGAATCAAACGCTGCATTTATTTGGAAAATTGTCAAATATTTATTCAATAGAAATGTGGATTTTTCATTTGAAGCACCTTCTTACATAGCTTCAAAATCATAGCCTCAAAATCATTAGCCTCTCCAAAATATATGTCTCTATCCTATTGTTAGCAATTACAAATGTAGAGAGACAAAAATCCACCAATCCTCTTCAAAATTAACTTGCTCACTCTCAAACTTTGAGAGAAGGTTTTTGTACTTTAGGTAGTTTTCTTTGCTGAACTTTGAGAGCGACAATTGGAACCTCGGAGGTGACAATTGGAGCCTTTAAAACTAAAACTTCCATCTCTGTCAATGTTGATGAAATTTGGGCAAGGTCCTCTAAATTTTGTAATTTCTTGCCTTTTAAACTCCTATATTTCTTGATGGTGGATATGTGCCTCACAATATTATTGTTTTCCACCTCAAAACCAATCCTTCCTTTATGGGGAATTTCATTAAAATGGCAAATATTTTGTGACTTTGACATCCCATAGTTTAGACCGGGCAATCTGAAATCTATTAGTGTGCCCGATCTGAACTGTGGGAATGGCACACTATGAAAATGGCACATGGAATATTGCCATTTTAATGAAATTCCTCGATAGTAGCTGAACTATTTCTACGTCGTCTTTATTTTTGAAAGTAAGGGGTTACGACCCTCCCTGAGTGCATATTGGGAAATTGCTGCCCGAGGGCGGTAGCCCGAGGAGAGCAATTTCCCGATATGCACAAAGGGAGGGTTGTAACCCGGCGTTAAGCGCGCTGAATTTCTTTTTCTTTCCGGTTTCTTTTTCTGTACAGGAGTGTACTATACAATGATGGAACTTTGTTCAATTGTACAATTTCATTTTAAAATTTGTAAAGAAATTTTTTTGGGAAAAGAAATCTTTGAAACTTGAAAAGAAATCTTTATGATATGCAATAGTGCACTGCACCGTTACACTGGTGCAACGGTGCAGTGCATCGTTGCACTTTTCCAAGCATCATAATGGGATATCACATTGATTATCCAGAATGAGACTAGAAATCCAAGTGCTTAACGACGGTGTGAACATCACCCGCAAGAAGTTTAATTCGAGCTGAACCGTTTCTACGCGTCCTACAGTCAAGCATTTACCTTACCTTGGCCTGTCCAAGTCTTACTACAAGCAAGCAGTGATGGTGGTCGCCCTTCTCTTCTTGCTCAAATGATCGTATGATCCGTCGCCCGATCAATATTTAATCAAATCTTCCCAAACATATTGATGGGGAATTTCATTAAAATGGTGATACTCCATGTGATATTTCATAGTGTGCCATTCCCATAGTTCAGACCAGGCGGTTTGAAATCTATTAGTGTACTAGATTTCAGACTGCCCAGTCCACGGCCCAGTCTGAACTATGGGATGTCAAAGTCATAGAATATTTTCCATTTTAATGAAATTCCCCATAATGGTAAGTATGAATTGTGTTGCTCCTCTGTCTTGATTAATTTATATGTTAGACAGGTCACACAATTTTCTACTATTTGCACTAAATGTTGGAAATCTATATTTGTGTTAGATTTCACTTTTATGATTCAAACCGTGGTGTCTAAAATCTATAGTAGTCATAGATTTCTTAAATGTAAAAATGTCCGAGATTCCTAAAAACTATACCTATCCTAGATGTCACTTTTACAATTAAGAGTAGGCGGTCTGAAAATGGCACATGGAAAGCCGCCATTTTAACGAAATTCCCATTATCATGATAAAATTTACTTATTCATCAACAAAACTATTACTATAAGAAACCTGTATTTAAGCATATAGATTTTGTTGGACATCCAATGTAACAACCCATGTATTGATGTCAACAGTGAGGTCCAATACAACATGAAGATGTTACTTTGAACAACGTAAAGACATGAGTTGTTACATTGGACATCCAACAAAATCCATCTACTTAGACATCAAAAAACATTGATTTCTTTTAATGTATTATGTATTGTTCAACTTTCAATTCATGATAGTGAATCTTTTGAACAACATTCTACAATGGTGACCTCAAAGGATTGCTTTGGTGTAGGTGAGATCCAGTTTCCAATGAACTTGTGATCTGTGCAAATTAAACCTTCATCAGTTCTCAATGTGGTTGGCATTGCAACACATGTAATGACTTCAACATATGTCAATTTTAGCTTCACAAATTTGTAGCACCATGCATTAAGAGAGGTTCTACTTGTGTATTGCAACCATTGAAGATGCTTACAATGTAAACACCAATAATATAGTCAGTCATAGTAGAAACTTGTGGGTTATGATTCTTTTGTTGCGTGTGAGTCATACTATACTAAAGAAAGTTCTTCTACAAGTATAGTATGAATGATAGAATGAATATAATTTTTACTATGATTGTAATTGTATTGTCTGTCTATACAAAATAGTGAAATTAGATTTTTTTAATAATTAGGTTGCATTGCCCCATGAAAGTTACTTTACAAGCCATCAAAGTCAACCAATACTTGTACAAATATAATTTTCATTGTATACATACAAGTTTGTGAGTCCTAATTAAAGACAATATGTAATTTAAAAGCCTTTATTCTTGTATAATGAGAGTAAATATTTATATAGTGTAAAATATTGAGAAATTAGTATGGGACAACCTAATTTCAATATTTTGTATGTACTAAAGTTCATGAAATAATTCTTGATCCCCGATGGCCTTAGAACAAACCAATTTTGAGTTCAAGAGTTTTTTTTCAATTTTTTGAGAGGATATTAAGAGACAAAAATGGATAGTGATATCTTATGGAATCTACTCTTTAATTTATAACATTGATTTGTAATATTTGTGAAGGGGGGAAATTAGTGCCACTTGAAAAATGAGTATCATTACAAATTACATTTCTATAGAAATTGATTTAATTTAATAGTATTTCAACCTACACTAATTCCAAACAGTATCACTTTGGTAAGTTAATGGCACACAAACTATTAGGATAAATGAAGGTAGTTGAATTCAAATTCAAAAATTACCACATAAATCCAAGTACAAAACATCTTCTATTAGAAAATAGTCAATCATTTGACAAAGTAGTAATTTCCAACAACACCAACCTACCTCTAAGGTGTTAGAAGAATTATCCTAAAAGGACACTAAGGTCAACAATTGGTCAATGGATGGCTTTCAAGATAACTAGTGTGCCTTGTAATGTTGCCACAACCAAAATAAAAGTAAAAATAATTTTCTAATTTGTAAAAACATTGAAATTCAATATCTTTTAGGAGTAAAAAGGCTTTGTTGCAATGTGAGAGATTGTGTCCTTATTCAAATAAAAAGCTTTATGTACAAAGGAATACAAGAGCTTTGTTTCATGGTGTTTTAATATGCAATGTGAAAGTTATGGTTTTCCCAAAATAAAAGATAATTTTATTCAATTTTTGAATTCATAAATTTTTTGAAATTCAACAACTTTCACACTATAGGTCCACAAAACAAAGTCCTTGCACCCTTCCTTGTAAAAGGCTTTCCAATGGCACCAAAAATGCCGCAAGATGCCTCATAGTTTCTTAAAATCTCAACATATCAAACAAACAAAACAAACAACCTAATTTAAACTACAAATCATACCCAACTATTGGGTTTGGCATTTCATGCCAAATATTTAAACCTTCAAGGACAAACTCATGACCATGGAAATCATCCATTTTGGTACTGTCTAAATCATTGGTTTAAAAAAATCCAAAAGAACTCATTGGAAGTCAAACTACTATAGAAGACCTTTTTTTTCATACAAAATTTGGAGGGTGAATAGTTGCACTTCTATCTAACATGGAAAGATTCTTTGTCATTTATTGGTTGGAAAATGACCACAATATCATTTATGGGTTAATTAAAGTTGAGAAACTCAAATCATCAATAATATTCCTTCAAATTTCTATGTAACTTTTTTTTTTAAAATCCAAAAATTCCAACATCTCTTTTTAAAATTGTATCCCACCCAATAGGTATTGGACAATGGGGTATAGCTAAATTATGAATCTTTTAGTCAATTCTCACTAGAAAGTTTAGCAACTTTAGAAAGCTCTAGCCAGGGCTCTAGCATGTTCAAAAATGAACCAATTCTAAAACTATAAACTACATTGGAATTGCAATGAAGTGCACTTCAACTTCATAACAAGTAAAAAATGAATAATTTAAAATTATACCACAAATTGGATTCCTTTAATATATTATCTACCATTTCATAAAGAACCTTTGAAGGATAGTCAAAGATTTCTTGCATTTGGATGAACAAGCAAAAAATCATACAAGCAATTCAAGCGGTATGAAAATAAGTATCTCTAAAACAATTGTAAAGGTTCAATCCATATATGTACCATTGAATACAAGTTGTAATTTTCACAAATGTTAACAACACTAGATAGTACATAGTGTATAAAAAACATTGAACGCATTGTACGATTTTCAATTACATGTGTGTGTTTGCAATGATGATAAAGTAGACTTCAATGTGATTCCTACACAATTCAAAATTTGAAATTCCAAAACTTTTGAGTAGGCATGGGCCTCCCAAAGTTCTCCTACTCTTAGGAGGATCCAAAAATTCATAATTCAGGTGTACCCACTATACTAAAGAAATGAAGAATGCACCTATTCATCCAAAAACCAAATCATCCAAAAACCAAATCATCCAAAAACCAAATCATCCAAAAACCAAATCATCCAAAAACCAAATCATCCAAAAACCAGATCATCCAAAAACCTATTCATCCGAAACCCAGATCATTCAAAAACCTATTCATCCGAAAACCAGATCATTCAAAAACCAGATCATTTTTGGCAGAGTATGTTGGTGATAGGTCTCATCATTTCAGGGTTAATTTAATTTGACTGCACTGGACGGGCACAATCGGTCATCGGTGTAAGTTAGGCCACTGGACCTATCAGGTACATTCAAATTTGATATATAAAACGACCTAACATGTGTTTCCATGCACAATCACAGTGAGCCGAAGACATTTTCATTTTGAAAGTTCAATTGTCTACAAAGTACTGTTCCGCAAGCATGTCACTCTAGTCCCACAAGCCTGACAAGCTAAGAAATGCATAGTTCATAAAAAAATCAGTGCCCAAGCTAGAGATAAATATGTCCCCAGCATTTGCAATAAACAATGCCCCTTCATCCGGAAGGGACCTACATGAAATAGAGAAACCAGCAGAGAATCCGTATGGAATTTTTGGAACTTCGTACGGTACCGGCAAAGATACAAGAAAATGAAGTAGAACAGGGCAATGGTTATAATATGTAATGTGTACTATAAATCAACATGCACTAATGCCAGTATTGGCATTTCACCGACTACCTTAATGAGGATGCAATTGCATGCTTGGCGAAAAAAATGCACTACATTGAGAATTCAAACGATTTGAGACTCACTCATCCGATGCGATCTTGAAGATCTGCAATAAAACTTGAAGCAAAGGTTGAGACCTTCGTTGCAGTTACTCCCGCCATGTTCTTTAGCGTTGAAATATCCTGCGAGGCCTGGATAACCATAACATCAGTCAGCTCTCTGCTCAAGACAACAAAAATAAAGTCATTCTAAAAGCAAGATAATTAGCAACAACCTACTACAGACTGGTCGTTCATTATTACGCCCTCCCGATAGGGCTCAGCTCCAAAGGGATCAAGTGTAGGAAGCGTTCATTTCCAAGAAAAATCACCATTGCCATGGAGTGATGTATTGTCGGTACACATTACTGAGAATTACTTCTGAAACCATATAGGTTTTAAAACCAAATGTTGAAGTCACACTTCTAGTTTTCAGGAGCAACATTAGAGCAACAATGATGTCGGACACTCGAACAGACCTAAGCAGAGAATTTAAGTTCCGATTACACCAAAAGCATAGCTTCATATTTTAATACACCCATGACCATACTTTTAAAAAGTTCTGCATTACCTGGAAAGTGAACTTAGACATAAGCTCACTTGCCGTCGCATCAAGAGAAGAATCACCAGGGGAACCAGATTCTTCACGGTCAAAATACGCAGCACTTGATATGGCTGACGAGTTCTACAAAAACATAACCACCAATTATCATTTAATTTTTTTGTTACTGAAATTCCAAACCATGCCACCCGTATCAATGACAGAAAATTGTCTGAATGCTACGTCAATGTTTCTAACAGCTTGTTTATACTGCACAGAAATGAAAACGTACAGCGAACTTTTCCAAACGTCCAGAATTCTCCGTGTCGTTATTCTTCTGGTCACCAAAATATTGAGCAGACGATATAGATTTTGCATTCGCAAACTTCCTCTGGGCCTCATGACTGTCCTCAGGCTGCAATGAGGAACTCGCTTCATAAGAAGAGCAGGAAAGATGTACGTGGAAAAGATTAAACATAACTAACAAAGTTCATGAAGGAGCAAGTACATCTGGTCTATATGATTTTTAGTAGCAGAATCGTGTAGTCGCATCACAACAGTCCAAGTCGACATTCGTAGGCCTAATCGTGTAAGAATGAGCAGCTTACCTGTGCCTTAGAACGTCCACTGTTGAACGACGACTTGATTGGACTTCCTCCGAATTCGGAAAAGAAATCTCTAGTTGATGAAGGGGCAGCGACATGGATAGAATTGGAGTTCTGATCAGAAGCGTTGCTTGATGGTATATCATCCATGTACAGAAAGCGCGATGACTTTGGGGCTGATTGTATGGTCTCCCCAGCTGCAGGGACCGGGGCAGCTGGTTCAGGCTGTGGCTCAGCTGGTTTTTGATCATAAAGATCTTCACTGGGCTGCACATTCACACAACACTTATGAGATACACATGGACACAAACTTGTGATTCATTCAGTTGTAAAATCGACTTCGTACAGTTCAAGTTAGCGTACCTTCGTGGTCAATTTCTTCACACCAAGACCACCTGACTTGCTCGCACCGATTTTCTTTGCCCCAAGTGACGAAGTTGGCTTCCTTGTAATGCTGCTTGCTCGACCACTGAGAGATGTAGTAGGCGTGGGGGCAGGGGAAGGCCTAGCTGCAGGCTTGGGCGCAGGAGTAGGGTCAGCAATCGCCTTTGATTCCAGCTCTGCAGAGAAAAAATCCTTCGTGGATGGAGTCTCATTTACTGCTTTCAGAGGGACAGTGCTTGCCATGGCAGCCACACTCTTAGCCACTTCCTTAGCTAGGAGCTGGCGGTAAAGATCTGCTGCTCTTGAGGTATATTTGGCCTCAATACGGCCTCCTTCAGTCCATCCATGTTGCTTAAAGAACACATGTGCTCGACCGTTGCCACCGAAGCTCATTAACTTCAATTGATCCTGGTTCCAGCTGTCTAAATTAGTGGACCTGATTCAATTTCCCCACATCAACCTTTGCTTGTCAGAGGTGTGTTGGACAAAGGGTAAGCAGGCACTCACACCGGCAACTATAAATCAATTAGAACGAAAGTCAACCCAAAGCCTCTAGAATGCCCAGTATTTAATAGCGTATTTGATAATATGCTTGCTTGCACGAGTCAATTGCATTAAGATAATCACCTGACAAAGCTGATATGCACACCGAGACTACGATGCAAAGCTGAGCAGTCCAGGCATATAAATACTCCGTATGTCACAGACGCCCAGGTGGGATTCTTGGCGTTGCAGTCGTAACAAATCTGCATCCGAATTTTCTTGTCAAACATGGTAACTGAATCCCATTCAACATTCTACACTTAAACTCTTCAACGTGATATTTTAGCACCATCGTTCCGTACTCGTCTCAAGAATGCTGGAGTGTGTTTCACGATACACGTGCCATACAATGTGTGAAAGAAAATCATTAAGGCAGGATGGTAAGGTATTATTAATCCAAGGACTTGTCTGGAAATTCTACCGTGAAGCCGAGAGACCGAATTCACCCTATTCGAATAGTATGAAGGACAAGGCACCAGAGTTTCCAAATACAGTATAAGCAGCATGGACTGCTGCAACCAAGGGCATCTCCCTTCAGTAGGTCAACTGAGTAATAACCAAACTTTTATATCAATATTAAGAGGATCGACGCATTGAAACCTCACGAACTGAAATTGTTGGAAAGTTTGTATATTATTAATCAATTCAATACCAGACATTCAACTTAAAAGCATTGGCACCAAATGCTGCTCTTGACTTGCTTTTCCTTAATTCTCTTGGATTCTCTCTATCAACATGGACTTGTCCAATATACAATTGATTCCATCAACAATCTTGGAATATTGCAGTCTATTCCTATGGAACATACTTAGATGGACGCATGACTGTAACCTCATTCTCAAAGATGGACGGCGCAAAAGAGCAATGCAGAGAACCTACCATGCAGACCCGGCATTCTATAGGGTATCGAAGACGACAAATTCCTATCAGACATGTAGAGGACCCAACCGTGTTCATAAAAAGCAAAGGCCGATGATATCAAGCCAACAGATCTACTCTCATTAGACCCTACGCGGGACAGCTTATGCAGCCTGGTCTATGTTCCGGCCTTACCACAAATAGGGTCTGAGATTCAAGAAAATCTTCAAAGAGCACCCTGAGAACAGGATCGGGGATCTTCAAAGCAGTGGCCTGGAGGAAGAAACCCTATTGCATACTAGGATTCCTCCTCCGGTTCGTTATAGTACACACTAGCCGACGAATGACGATGCAGTTGCACCTCCTAGAGATGAAAATGCCCTGCATTCCATCTAGACTCGCACAGGGTATGCATTGCGTGAAATCTGAAAAGGCGAAGCAAGTCGCGAAACGGCGACTTCAACAAAGGTACTAATCATTCCAAGAGGTGAGAGACAAGAGCGACCAAGAACCAAAGCGTACCTTGTTTTCTGACTTGGTCTTCATTTTCCGAAACAACACATCCCGATCCAGCGCGTCCTCAGATGCCATACTGACGCGCAATCGATTCCAACCAGATTATGCTTCTCAACTCCTACTGCCCTAATAAACTCCTGCCCTAATCCACACAACCTTCGTCCCCAAACCACACTTTTTCTTCAGCCCCAGGGGTATAAGGCGCTAACCTTAGAGCAGCAGTCGAATCCGAAGCACTACAATAAGTAACAACAAACACGACGACACGGTCAGCAACCACGCGCGCAAACTCTTTTGACAACACCGCAAGCTGAGTGCTCCACGAGTCAATCGAGATCCCTGAAAAGCAGGAAACTTCAATAAAAGAAAATCAACGGAAATGCGCACAAGAGCAAATGTAGCTGCAAAAAATGCCGTCGTGGGCTTGAAAAAGCAAAAAAACAAAAACTCACCAGCGCATAGATCGCAAAAACCTTGCAATCGACCACCCAAGGCAAGTGACGTCGTGCACCGCGCAGGGAAAACTTATTGAACTGTGAATTCTCTAGAAGTAGGGGCGATGGAGATGGTAAATAGCTCCGTTCACACTGGTCGGAAAATTTCGAAGCATTCAAGTCCTTTTACCACTTTGACCCACGTTATTGAACGGCAATCCCAATTATTGTTTCATTCTCAAACAAAATAATAAGACCTCAGAGAGCGATGGATGGCAACTGAATGATTGTGTCATTCTAAAATTAGGGAACAAGTAAAATCAAGTTTTTTGGACCAAGAAAGACTTGATTTATATTCTTTAAAAATTATCAAAGTAGGAATATCATAAACAGCTAAAATAAGTATTTTGTCCTCTAGAATTTGGGGAATTTCTTGAAAAATGGACCTCAATGTGTGTAGAAATAAGGATGAAGAAGAATGCAAAAAAAGGATATTTTTTTCTTCAAGACTGAATATTTTATTCAATATTAATGTGGATTCATCGTCTAGCCATTGGGAAAAAAAATGAGCCTACAAAGGAGCTGTGAGTTCTCATACAACAAGGAACATTGACAAGAAAAAAAAAATTTAAGATTTAAAAAATAACATTGGGCTAGCAAATTGTAGGGCCTAATTAGCGTAAGACTGATCATTTCAATAATTGAAAAAATAATTAAAATTTTGAAAAAATAATAATAATAAAATAAATATAAAATAATAAATTTTTGGAATTGGATGTGGCATGAGTGTAATCATGCTAGACTCATTTTAAAAATTTTAAAAATTTTAAAAAAATCAATTATTTTATTTTTAATTTTTAATTTTTAATAATTTTGATTTATTAATAATATTTTTATATTATTTATAAATAAAAAATTTGATGGCCACTCTTCATCATTGATGATGAATAGTGACCACAATCCCTCGAAGGGGCTGTGAGTTCCATTGAGAGGAATTCCTCAAAGGGAACCAATCTCTTTGAGGACTGATTTTTTTAATGCCCTATTTTTGTATCATAGCTTTACTTAAAATGGCTACCTTTGAAACTTGCTTTTAATCAAGTGTGAGCCAATCAAGTGTAAGCCAATCCAAATCAACAATGCAAGCATCTATTGTTCATTTCAAAACACACTACTTTGCCATTAGAGGGGGGCATTGTTATTAATATTCCTATTATAAGAGCACTTGCACCCTACTATGTCAAAAATGATGCACAATGGGGGGTTCAAAGGGCCTATCACGCTATGATGAAAAAAATTCCCCATCGTACATTGTGGAAGCTCACTATAACTCATTTTCTCATTTTTTTTATGTTTCTCCAGCCACATGGTTGTTGCTACTTGGCTTCATAGGCTATTTGTTGCCTATTGTTCAATTTCACAAAGGAAGAAATAGGAAGCAGTTTTGTTTCTTTTTATTTTGGACATGGACTAGGTTGTTTTTTATTAGATCTTTCGAAATCTATCCTTGTACAACAATTGACAAGGCCATCAGCTATTGAGTGGCTAGGCTTCATTTTGAAAAGTCCTTAGCATTTATTTCCATTGTCCAAGTAATGGTGGGGCATGGATTTTGTTGAGGGTCCACCAAGGATCATTGAGGCCACATTAGGCACTCTAAGTTGTCATTGGTGTGGGTGCTCTAAGTATGCCAAAAATATTGCATGTAAAAAACTACAATTGCTAATGGCTTTATCCTTCAAAGAATATATCCCTATCATCAATCTTATTAAACACTTTTTAGATTATAACAATTTTGTATGATCAACTTTATAGGCAAAAATTGCAGTCTTTGAGGAAGAAAATTATAAGAAGATGAATAATATTTTTTTAATCCCGTGAAAAAATTTTATTGGAATTTTTTTTAAGGCAAATGTAATATTCTTTAATTTATAAAATTGAGAAGCAAAAAACTCTCAAATTTATACATGTTTCCAAACAAAAAGAGTAGAAAGCCAAAATTCACTAAATTGGATCCATATAAAATTAAATAAAATTATGTATGTATCAAATTTTGAAATTTAATAATTGATAATATTAGAATATTTTTTTGTAACATCTTCAAAAAAATTTGGAATCATTCTAATTATTTTGTATTCTTAGTCACACCACATTGAACCTTTTATTTTTGAATTGCTAATAATACAAGCTTGAATAAATTTTTCCAAACCTAGTTTGTTTATACAAAGTTAAGACTATAAATGTCCAAGAATTTTTTTTCCCATCTCTACTATTCCTTTCATTGGAAAAACATTATATGTGCTCCTTTCTTCTATTAGATTACATTTTCTAAATAAAATTTTAAATACTTCTCACATTCAAATTTTAAAAATTAGAAAATGCATCAAGTATGTAAACTTGTTACTCTACAAAATCCTAGTCT
This sequence comes from Climacium dendroides, assembly GCA_950106755.1. NCBI lineage: Eukaryota > Viridiplantae > Streptophyta > Bryopsida > Hypnales > Climaciaceae > Climacium > Climacium dendroides. Next base: position 5,717,477 of record OX467084.1, on the reverse strand, counting down.
ACAAAATATTGAGATTTGTTTCACCCTACCGAGAATTTGCCCTTCAAAATTTAAAGAAGACATTGTATCCTCTTGATACTTTAGGGATTAATAGAATTAAATGCTATAATTTAATTAATGTTAGAAGTTTCTCAAAACTTTAAGATATATTCATTAGTAGATTAGCCACTCTACACATTCTAAATTCATTAAACATAAGATACCAAATTTAGAAAATATCTTATTTTTCTTAAAGATTGAGCTATTTCTTAGACAAGAATTGACAAAATGTGTCATGCTTTAGTAATAAATTTTGAGCAAATTTTTCTTTTAAAAATTTGATATTCAACCATACAATTCTATACTAGAATATAATAGGAACATAATTATAAAATATTTTTTAGGATCTTTGACTACATATCAAGATTATAGAGTTTAAAGTTTAAAAAAATATTAGAAATTAGGCCCTATCCAATTGATGTAGATGAGTACCTGTGAGAATGTTGTATACTATACTTGTGGAGAACCTCTCAATATTGGAGGCTACAAATGACACTACAATAGTACTTGTAATAATATGTAAGTATCAACTTGAATAGAATTTAGTATGTTGCAACAATATTATCAATTGAATCAAGCCTTATAAATTAACATTGGTGTTATGGATCTATATGAAGAGATAAATTTTATGTTGCAACAAATTTCTTTTAAATGCAACTTAGAATAATAATTCTACAAGACTTCAAACAAATTTTAGAAAACAATCCATAAATTATATTCATTTGGTTAAATCAAATGTTCTTCGAACCAATATTTTTCAATAAAATCCCCAAAAAAATTAAAAATTCTTTGTATAATTGACCAAAGATAAAATATTTGTAATTTTCACAAGATTTTTTTTGGTTCAAAATGCAATCTTCTAGCTATGGTGATTTTTTAAGATTTTGATTTTACTTAGTTAACAAAGTCATCTTTGAAGGGTCATTTTTTAATAAGTTTTTTTGGATTTTGAGGTCAAATATACTTATAAACTTTAAAATATAGATGATTGAAAAAAGAAATTGTGAAGATCTATGTAATACAAATGTTAGAAAACTATCACAAGAATCTTTCTATATATATTTAAATGGAAGAATAAATAGAGACTTTAAGTGTTTAATCTTAAAAAATTTAAGCCATTTTCAAGGTGTTTTGGATCTTAAATTTGTAAGTTACAAAGAGTATGAGGCTCAAAGTAAGATGAGTCATTTTTGGATAAAATTAACTACAAGATCTTCTAGAAAGCCAAGTCTTTATCATCTCTACAAAGTTTGGTTTCAATCTAAGTCATAGATTGCAAGGTTATAATGTAAAAGTGAAAGGTACTTCAAGGAAATCAATATTTTGGGGTAGTTGAAATTGTGCTTTGATTAGCTCTTTTGGACACACAACATCTTAGAAGGTTGGCATCCTATGCTTATTTTCAAGGTTTTTAAGTTCCACATACGTAGAAACAAGTCTTGTATTTTTAGGACAAAAAGTGAGTGAAAAAAATGGTCTTAGAGTGGTGACTACTTCATTGTTATATTTCAAAAATTATGAGATAAATGAAAGATTTATCACAAATCTTGAAGCCAAAATTCAAGATTGGACATGGTAGAGTGAAAGAACACAAGAAAAGACACACAATGGAATTTGAAAAATAGCTCAAATTTGAGTGCAAGATGTGTATTCTAATAGTTGTTTGTATCTACGTACAAATTAAAAAAAAGGAGGGGGAAAGAATGCTGCTCCTAGGAGTAAGGTGCTAGGAAGCTCATTGAAAAAAGGTCATGAACGGTTTAGGCTAGGAACCCATTAGAATTCCAATTGTCATCATCGTCCAACTTCATTACTCTTCCACTTCATATGGTTTTCAACACCTTGTTAACACTAGGCTGCACAATTATGATTGTGTTGCCTATAAACACATGCCTCCACCTTGTTGGCCAAAGTTCCCCTATATGATGACTCAAGTTGAATATTATCTTGAGAATGAGCCCAAGTTCAAGAGTCCAAAAATGATTGTTTCAAAAACAAATGAACCCATTTTGGAATCACTCTAAATTTTAAGGGTTAAAACATGTTTAATTTCATTTGTTGTTCAAAGCATTTTTGGTAGTTCGTCTAGGGGCTACAAGGACAAATTCAAACGATTGGATTATAGAAGCTGAACTAGTAGGGCCAATATGCTTTTATTCTTTGTGGAATGAGATCTGTACACAATGCATGTTTCTTTTAACATTTGCAAACTATATCATGTTAATTACATAATTACCAAATTTTTTTGATTGATCTATAAAAATTTATTTGAAGCGGCCTAGTCTACCCCAAACCTTTGTCCAACATAACTATTGATTTGGGCTTTTGATTGGATGTTATAAATTCCCTAAAAATGTATATTTCTTCTTTTGTGTCAAAAATAAGAAAAAAATCAATTTAAAACCAAATTTTAAGAACCTATGTAAACTTCTAATTGTTCCTTTGATGGACAATTGTCCCATTTATCCAATTGTCCTTCAAAGTTTAAAAGCTAAAAAGAAATTAATATTAGAATTTTTGTATGCAATATTATCCTTCATGATGATGTGGCATAGTTTGTAAGTACCCTCCTAATAGAGTCTTCATTCACATGGTAGTAAAATCTATGTTTTTTAGGTACAAAAAAATTATTTCATATAATTATATAGAGAGATTAATCTAATAAGGTAAAAAGTTTCATCAAACAAAAAATTGAGGAAAAATATCTTGTAATTGTGAAAATTTGAAAACTCAACATACAAAAAAATTGGAGAAGTCTTAGGCAATGCTTGCAACAAAAGAATTATGCTAATAAAAATTCGACAAGAAGAGTGGAATATGAAGAGGAATGTTTTTACTTGTAGACTTCTGAATGAGCTTGATATTCCTTGATGTAAATCAAAAGTTGGAATGGTATAACAATTCAAATTGAGAAGTTTATTTAACAAATTATTCATTATGTAGACAATAAATGTGTAACCTTTAATTATGATTATGCTTGTTTGTCCTTGTAACAAAGATTATGTAAAGTAATGTACTCCAGAAATGAATGTTGCATCTCCCCAAAATGGTTTAAAATACATTGGCATCATACAATCAAGAAGTATATCAAATCAGTTTTTATAGTGAAAACCTACTAAAATGAGTTACTTATTCATGGTCTTTTTTTCTTTGGTTAATGCCTACATGTTACTTGGTGACTTCTTTATCTTTTTATGCATAAATCCCAAAGACCTCATGTTACCATCAGTGAATAATGTTATGGACTACAAACGTACAATTTATAGGCAAAAAACTACACCCAACAAGAACAAACTTCCATACCACATAGGAATCTGGAAATGAATTTCTTAGTTTTCCGGAGTAAAATTGCCTTTACCACATAATTCTTTTACTTCTATGTGAGTAGCCAGAGAAACTACATTTTGGGTGTAGCTTTGCTGTGCTATTAAAGTAGAAGCAACCATAAAATTCAGGTCCAAGATTAAAAGTAGTTTCATAAAATTAAAAATGTACCCCCTCTACTTTTCACAAGCCTCTCCAAATTTTGTGAGCCAATGTTTCTCATTCTCTTCTTGCAACTATTACACACATCTTAAGTAGCATTTGGACAATTTTTTTTTCCTCTCACTTTTATACACGTTTTTTTTTTTTTTTGATTTGAGGAGCATGGAATTCCACCCCAAAACAACCCTAAATCCGATTGAATCTAAAAAAGAAATACAGAGGGCTGACATGGCAGCTCCAGGGTTCTCTCTGGAAATTGGGCACACCACCTCCCCTTCCCTTCCATAGTGGCTACCAGCAAGTTGGAAAGCCAAATGAATCCCTTCTTATTATAAATCCTTTCTTAAGTCCATTTGCTAGGCGTGTGTTTCAGTTCTGCCAGAGCTCAGGCACCATCTCCATCGCCATCTCCTCTCCGTCGTGCGTCGTCACCTCGCCTTCGTTCCTCCTGCCCTCCCTTCCCAGCCTCCGAGTAAGCTTCCCCTTTGCTCGTCTTTGTTGGACTTGTCATGCAGTCTTTGGATGTGGATGTGATGATGGGGGGGTTGGAGATTGGGGGAGAGAAGGGGGAGAAACCCCACCCGGAGTTAGGGTTTGGGGTTGGGTGGTGAATTCTGTAGGTGGCGGAGATTCGGAGGAGAAGGACGGAGAGGAGGATGGACGGGGATTTCGGGAGGGGAATTGAGCTTGTTTGATTTCGTTGGTCGTGTGTTGGAGATTGGTTTGGGAGGTGGTTGGAGTAGGGAAGGGAGAGGGAGAGAGCGAGAGAAGTGGTTTTAGGTTTAGGTGTGACGTGTATGGTCTGGTTTGCGGCAGCGTTGAATCCCGAACCTCGATGTACCTCTCGAAACCTCTTACTTGTAGTTTTTTTTCATGAAGAGTTTGCGGCGTGTTACAATTTCGACGTGGAGTAGGAGTGAGGAGGATCTCTATTCGCCCGGCTTTTGCAATTTAGTTCTGTGGCTAATGTGGGCGGTGCTCTGTAGTAGGCATTCGTTGTAGTTTTGGTCAAGGGCGTTGCTTTCTTCGACTGCCACGTTGAATTTGTGACCTCCCTGGTATCATGATGAACGTTCATCATTTTTCAATGTTCTATATGTTCCCGAGATGGGGGATTGTGATGAGTTCGGTGATTATTATTCGAATTTCAATTGTTTTTAAGATTCTGGCTCCGTTGTGTTGCAGGCAGGCGTCTTGCTGACGTCATGGCGAAGAAGAGGAAGTCTGAGAATGCAGCTCTCGATGAGGTGGAGAAAACCCTGTATACGTCGTTTTGCACTGCTGCAAATTCCATCTCTCAGCTTTACACGCAAGCCCAGAATCAGCAGAAGATTGCTTATCAGGCAGGCGAGAGACATGCAGTGGTAAGAATATGAATGATATGTACTTGGTCCGAATTGGATTGCCTCTTTTCGCCCTTAATGACTACTGATTGATTTTATGTGGCTTCTGGTTGGAGCGATGATGGTTCTCTCTTCTGAAAGCTGTCTGTGCGGTTTAGGTCTGACCAAATTCCGTGTCAAGCTCAGGACCATATTTAGGGATATGGACGGTAGTCCTCTGCATCCTACAAGCAGAAACAGAGGTTGCCAGACATGGTGGGTCTTTGCTAGGGTTAGTGCTGTGCATCAATCCAGGCGACTTTATATTTGGTTGGTACTACAGTTGCATGGAGACGCGAAAACATGGAACATAGTTTCAGTTCCTGAATGCATTTGTGCCTGCTTTTGATTGCAGCGTCCACAGCATAATGTCCCGAACAATGTATTTCTATTATGACTGACAATGTCGACGATCCATAGTTTTGTAGAAAATGGAACAAATATATCTTTAGAATATTTCTTGCTGAATGTCCGCTGCGGCACAAACTATAGAATGTTTTTAGCTTCTTTATCGTATCGCATGAACATGGTTATGCATTCAGCAAGTAGATGCCACATCTATTTAGAATGTGAGTGCGCTTCTGGGGGGATGTCTATTGGTCTGCTTGTTGGTCTTTCGATCTATCACACTACCTTTAGGTTTTGATAATATCCGTTTGTAGATGACTATTGTTGCCTTTTATTGACTATTGGTGGTGTTTCATGTGTAATAGGAGAAGCTGTACCACTGGTTGGTAAGGGAGCACCAAAATGGTTCCAACATTACCACAGAACAAATCATTCTTAACCTTCAGGTTAGTCCTTTCTTGCACTTACTCTTTGAGATATCTAAATCTTTGAGATATCTAAATGCAAGCTATTACAATTGCGTCTCATGTGACTCAAGCAGGGTTTCATAGCATTTTTCTGCTCTGATTGGTCTTGACTGAATGCTGTAATTCCCTGAGCAGAGCGAACTTGGAGAGGGTGGGAATGGAGACGAAATGACAATGTCACCAGGACCTCAGTTGCAGCAGGTTCCAGGACAACAGCAGCCTGTGAACGGTACCGTGGGGACTTCAGGCCGAACAGGAGCAATGTCTGCGCCAACAGACCAGTCGAAAATATCAGTGTTTCAAAGTGCTTTATCCAGCCCTAACAGGCGGTGTCTTCCTGCATTCGCAATTGCACCAGTCGGCTATGCCGTGCACAATACCTCTGTGCAACCTGTCAGAAGGGGTGGTTTGGGGGTGGAGCAGCCAGGTAGTGACTTGCGAGAGGATCAACTGGAGTCTGCTCCTTACGAGGATTCTACTGCCACTGGTTTTGGTTTTCATCCTTCTCAGCATCACCAGCACCAGCATCAACACCAACATCAACATCAACATCAATCTCAACATGTTCGGGATGGTGCTCATATGTTTCATGAAAACGATTCCAGTATGGACATGCATGCGGACGGTGTTGCCGACGACTATTACCGTTGACTCTACCTCGGTTTTGCATTATTGGGTAACGGCGCTGAATTTCTGACTTGATGTACAGACCATTTTCAGAGACATTGTTTTGCCAAATACTGCTCAGTTGTTGCATTTCTCGTCCACACAGCTACCCTGTTGTGTTTCATTTCACACAGATGGCTGTGATGGGCTGTGACACCTGAGTTAGGGAGTACGAAGCTGGGAAGAATTGCAAGAACTGTGAAGTAATTGTTCTATATGCAGACAGGAGTTTCGCATTGAGATTGTGAGGAACAAGATTTAAGTGTGCTCAAAGGGAGTCACTATGGTGGGGGTTTGCAAGATCGGTGGCTTAAGCCACCGTCTTTAGGCACTTAGCAGTCAAATTGAGCACTGCATTAGACCAGATCAGGGCAAACTTTTTAATTCTCTGTTAACCTGGACTTCAACAATGAAGTCTTGGGAGGTTGTTTATCTAGTATTTTGTCGATCAGTGTGTCTCAAAGGAACATTCCAGATCAATGGAAGGTTTGTAATAGAATGTGGCCGCTGTACAGGGTTATAATACTTGATAGGAAAAACTATTGGGCATTGTGATGGGATTCCGGTGAACCCGTTTTCCAGAAATGCCGGTGGCATGTATTCACCTGGCTTTCGCCCATTTGTAAGCATCGGCTATCATATGTGATATTATTGTTTTTGGAAAGCAAATCGTACTCCTTGGGCATTAGTTCCACTCCTTTTTCCTACATTTTGCATATCTGTTAACCCTTACAAGGATGGGCTGGTGACTGTAGAAATCATCCCTTTTGAAACTGTGTGAATCATTGCTTTAAAAAAATCCTAAAGCACGTATTGGAAGTCAAGCTCTTGTACAAACTTCCCCTTTCCACACGAAATTTCTATGTAAAGGATTCTCCATCATTCATCTGTCGGAAATTGATTGCTACTAGATCCAACAAAAGCTTTTGCATGTTCAAATCCGTATTCAGAAATCCTTTACTACAAACGTACTTGGCAATGAAGTGGAAGCACTTCCATAAGAGGAAGTGGTTACAATAAGTGGCTACAATAATGAACAAATGGGAAAAAAATGAGGAGTTATTTTTTTTTTGAAAAAAATGAGGAGTTATTTTTTTTTTTTCCATTTGGGTATACTTTGGATATTCTATCAAGTACACGAAATTGGACATAGCTATAGAAGAGCAAGTATTTTTAGCTACTACTAATGGGCAATTTATAATGTGATCTTACACTAGGGTTGGATTCAAGAATTATAGGCACTCTAAGGTCTTACACTAGGGTTGGATCCAAAAATTATAGGCACTCTAAGGTCCCCGGCTTTATTAGATGTGATCTTACACTAAGGTTGGAACCAAGAATTATAGGTACTCTAAGGTCCCCCACTTGGTTAGATGTGATCTTATGCAAAGGGAGAGTTCAAAGCAAAGAATATTAATTACACTTTGCATGGTTGGGGTGTAATATATAGAAAAAACCTATGGTTATAAAAGTTTCATCCATCATGATCTTTAATAATTTTCTTAGGTCCAGTTCAAAGAGGTAGTCAAGAAAAAAAGAACTTGATAGTTTAAAAGGGCCTTAGGTCCAGCTTGGAGGTAAAGTGGCCCTAAAGATCATGAAATAGAAAAAAGAAAAATTTCCATTGGCTTTGGAATGATGGAGAAAAGGCTTCACATTGATAGTTGTTATATTTCCAATGCCAATATAAGTTTTGTTAGGCCCTTACTAGAAAAGCAAGTAAGTGTTGCAGTTACTTGTTTATTAATTAAATACAATGTGGATTTGGTGCCACATAAGTATTATTGTGTGTATTTGGTTGCCAAAGTAACAATATATTATAGAATTAAAAATAATTTACTATAGAATCCACACTTTGAAATGGAGGAAATGGTTCCTTGTACTTTCTCCATTTGTGCTAAGGTCTTTGGTGGGGGTTTAGAATAAACAAATTTTTAACTCATGCCAATCCTCTCAAAGGGCCAAAGTTCTTTCTTCTCCTTTTGTGTGTATGCCTTTATAATGCCTTGAGTAAATGCTTTCATATTTAGTTGAGTTTGTCTTAAAACTTGCAACTCACTAACGCAAGTAGAAGAAAGCATTTCTACATAAAGATGTGATCTTTGTTGGCACCTTTCAATCTTCTATCTTGAAAACATTACCTTAAATAAGATTTAGCTCCTCAACAAGGTTGTAAATTCCCCTGAGTTCCTATACAATGGGAATTTGGCCATATATAGCACAAATTGATGTGAACAAGAGGCTACTATATTAATTAATAATATTTTAAATATTTTTTAAATATTTAAAATAATTATTCTTTATTTCGGCTAGCATTGGCTAGTTCACAACATGGGAAGTGAGTTTGAAATAGCCCTCAAACCCATTCCTCAAATGCCCTCCCCAATATCTAATGGTAGAAATTTGAAAAGTGACAAATCAATGAATTTGTCAACCGATAAACAATATGGAAGATATTTTCTAGTTGATGAATGACAAACAATCTCTCCATGTAGGACAGAAGTGCAACTATTCATCCTCCCAATTTTGTATGAAAAAGGAATGTCTTCCAATGGGTGCTTTTGCATTTTTTTTGAACCAACAATTCACACAATATCCAAATAGATGATTTCCATGGTGACTGACTTGTTGTTTAAGGATTAACCCCTAAATACTTGAGGCACCAAATTTTGGTGTTGTTAATATTTTGAAGATTAATACAACCTAACCAAGTTGCTATTTTTAGAAGTTTATGTTTTTTGAAAAGTTCTTTTTGAAGTCTAGTTTTAACATCAAAAATCTAATTTTAAAAATGATTGATTATGATTTTTCTATTCAAGATTTTGTGCAAGGGTGTCCATTGTAATCTTGACTTTCCATAGTCTTCATGACTCTTGGAAATGAGCCTCAAATACACTAAATCTTGGAGAAAAAATCACATTAGAAATTCATTTTTAAAAATTGTAGAGAAGATTTTGAGAAGCCATAAATTGATTGGGTTTATGCATGTTAGGCCTTTTATTCTCATATTTTTTTGGTAACCAACTTTTTAGATTTGACATGTGAAAAGAAGATTGAAAGACTTCAAATCACTTTTGCACTTTTCACACCGTCATGATTAAACATTATAATCTTTCAATCCATAAATGATATTGTTGTACTTTCTTTTCCTATGCAATCTCTACGATGCCTAGTTTGAATTTTTATGGTCACAATTCAAAAAAAAATTGATAAAACTTATCAAAATGTTGGCTTTTGTTAATTGGCTTCAGTAGAACAAATTCCTAGAAGCTCAAAAAAGGCCTTGGGTATTTTGGGGTTGGATGAAAGTCACAAAGTACATAACCCTTAAATGATGAGCCAGTCACCGTGGAAATCATATGTTTGTATACCGTGTGAATTGTTGGCTTAAAAAAAATGCAAAAGCACTCATTGGGAGACAAACTACTATAGAAGACAAAATTTGGAGGATGAATAGTTGCACTTCTGTCCTACATGGAGAGATTCTTTGTCATTCATCGGACGTAAAACGTCTGCCTCGACTTTAAGGGATAAATTAAGTCGTTTAGGGTGACCTGGATCTGTGAATTCTGACGTGGAAATTCAGTTTTGACAGACCCTCACGTCAATTCGTCACTGCAATTGGTCTGTCAGCCGGTTCTGACATGAAAGTCACGGCAGGCCTTCACTGCCGAAATCCGATACGATATGCTCTCGGGATGAACAGAGTGCAGGCAGCTCAAGCAGTGCGCGGGGTTCAGTTGGCCGGACAGAAAGAAAGGGTGCAGCGTGTTTCGTTGAGTGGCGCTCCACAGCTATGGAGAGCTCTTCAGCAAGGCCCCGTCAGGCTGCTACAACGCAATTGTCTCCATCTTCTTCCACGAATTCTGCAATTCATGGTCAAAGTAATAGGAATAGGACCGTGTCAGACTCCCTTTCCGTTGATTCAAGCTTGAGCGCGATCAAATTGCGCTCACTTGTAGCGTGGGCCAGATTGGAATCGAGTAGCCACCGGGGTCGCGATGGCGAGGGATCCAGTGCCAGACTTGACGCCTTGGATTCGTTGGCGATGAGGTTCAAATTCGAGGGTGAAAGAATCGATGGAGTCCAAGGAGCGTCCGCTTTGCGTCCCAGAGCTCGAGTAGGGAGCTGGAGCGGCGCTGGAAACGACGGCGGCATTGCCGTTGGCGCGAGTGCGGGGCGGGGCGTCTGGCATACGGTACGCTACTGCCCGGTTCTGTCCCGTGACAAGAACTGGTGAGATGTATAGATTTGTGGCAGCACTGCTGTGTTTTGAGCTACAAAGTTTGCGGAGCGCGTGGCAGAATTCTGGAGACCAGTGCTCAATTCTTGAAGCTATTCCTGAAATTGTATCCATTTCATTTTGATCAAATATTTGTTTCTCTAAGGAACCGCTTAGGCTGTGGTATTCATGCAAATTCCTGTAGCCTTCGTACCAAAATATACTTGAACGATCATTTCCTGTAACTGTGAAATTAAAGTCAGGCACGATCCAATACGATAGATCTTGCTGGCACTACTTTTACGCGTATATATTTTTAATCTAGCTCATAGAATTGGTTAAGTTCAAAGATTTGTGGCAACGGCCTGTGTTAAGAGTCACAAAATTTGAGGTGCGAGTGGCAACATTCTAGAGGTCAGTACTCCATTCCTCAAGCTACTTCTGAAGTTGCTGCGATCTCGCTCTTAGATTTGTTTTCAAAGGAACCGTTTAGCCTACTGTATTCGTGCAGATTCCGTTAGCCTTTGGCATTGTCAAACGTACTAAATGGATAATGGAGGCGAAGAAGAGCTCGAATACAAGTCCATCAGGAGGAACTTAAGGAGGAACTTGAGGCGATCGTGCTGGATTTTGTATTTCACATTTATGGTTAATGATCGTTAATGTATTTTTCGGTAAGAAAATGAATTCAAAGAGCGGAGGTAATGGAGAACCCTGACCGTGTCCTGGAGAAAGAGAGGTTCTATTTCAGAGGCTTACTTTGCTTTGCTTTCCCTCAATTTATTTCTTCTGACTCTTCCTCTCGCAATTTTATTTGATTGATTGTTCAAAGTCCTACGCATCTCTCTATCGATCTATGTTACCTTCTAGGTTCTATTTGCCCGCAATCATTGAACAGCAAGAATGATCACAATTAAACAGTTTCTGTATTGAATTGCTGCATTCTCTGAAAGCGAGATGCATGTAGAGATGAATACGGAAGACTGGAAATTCTGGAATAGACGAAGAGAGTTAGATGGATTTGAGAGCAAATGAAAGTGTGAAGATCCCAAAGAGCAATCGATTTCATGATGTGCAGGCCAAGGAGTTGTCACATCTAGTAATTTCTCTGGGAGCATTTATAGCCCTCGACAAACGCCTCAAGAACATCTTCTTGGCCTACGCCATTAGCTTCCCCAGTGCGCTCTTTGGAATGTTTTTGTTGTTCCTGCTCCTAACAACTATTAGCGCCATCAACACCGGTACTGCTGTTTCTTTACTTTTCTACAACGCAGTGCTCTCTATACTTTCTCATTGAGAATGTCGATTTTTTAGCACGATAATCTCCGTTTGAATTTCCAAGAGTACCTCTCTTAATCAATGTCTGTACCTTACAGATCTGGATTAAAACATGGACCATTATTTTGTATTGCGTATGAGAAGGGTTGATAAAATTGACGAAATTGTAATTGTTATGTGTTTGTGACTTTGAAGATGCTGCGGACAATTTAGAATCTTTCTTCTCACCTGCCAACTTATTCATCCAACGTTGGTTACCTCTTTTCTATGTGCCGTCCTTGGTTGTGGTCCCCCTCGCTCTGAAGGACATTTCAGCAGGCGAAGGAGCTTCGATAGGAGCTATTTTAGGTATTTGTCTGCATCTTAATTCTACTAGCTTGGCGACCTATAACGAAAGTATTGTTTCCGATCTCTCCAACTCTTGTGTTGAATAATTTGCATCTAATGTTCACTAGAAGCCTCCTTTTTGTTGTGGTGACTTTCAAGGATATAGTCAAGGACACCTGTAGTGTTGAGTAATGTGTTGCAGTGGGAGGATGGATGTGCACCTTGCTTGTGACAGGCTATACTACAGTTCAGGTGCGAAAGATGGTGAAGACAGAGCTTCTTCCAGCCGATCCTGTGCCCAAAGCAGCTCCCTTTACATCAACGGAGAGCTTCTCTTGGGTTGCTATTATGTTGCTTAGCTTTTGCATGGCTTTGCGTTATCCCAGTGCATTGGGACCGGTGGCCACTACTGCTGCTCCCTTTTTACTTGCAGCCACTGTTGTTGGCTACGTGGTGGGAACCAGGTAATCATCCGATTCTCCTGTATAGACATCGTCACTGAAAACTATCCCGATCATTGTGGACATTCGGCAGTACCAGAACAACCAGTCACAAGCTCGAAGTGATGCAATAACAGTTTTGTAAATAAGTCATGCCAACAGTCAGTTGTCATTATCCTTCTGTACTTACTGGAAGTGCTAGACCTCTAAGGTGGATTTGCGGGTTCTAATCCTGTATCTAAACTCCTAACTCTTGTAACCACACAGATTACCTGCAGCAGTAAAGAAGGTGTTCCATCCGATGGTCGCATGTATTCTTTCAGCAGATCTCGGTGCTTATGCTTTGGGTATTGCAACAGGCAAGGGATTCAAAGCTACTCTAGGTGTGTACTCTGCATCAGATATTCCAGCGATCCCAATGTCGAGAATGAGTTGATACCTAGTAGAGCAGTTGGCTCGAATTTGTATGGGCCATACAGGCATTTCAGATGCTTCTCTCCTTCAAATGTCTGTCGCCCATCTATACCTTAATGAGGCTGTTTGTTTGTTTGTTTTATTTGTTACGTTTCGATCTCCGGAACTGTGCGTCCCCCCGGTCACGTTCTGGGTACCGTCGGAAACCCCTCAGCCAGGAGGGGTGCACGGGTTGGTTCCAACTCACGGAAGAAAAGATATTGAATTTCGAAGTTTTTATGAAACTAGTATCTGTGAAATTTGATGTATCATTTACAGATGGAAACCAAATATTATGCAGGAGATTATATGACCAAGAGTGCAGGAAGTCCAGGGGCTGGTGATATACTCAATGGTTTTCTGGGCTCGGTCATTCTCTCTTTTGCATTCTCCATCTATCGACAGCGGAAGGTAGGCGAAGGGTGAACTTCTTACAGATGACATCAAACTTTATGCAACTCATTTTCTTCACCTGGGACGAACTCCTAATGCATCTCTTCTCACGGAACAGAGACCATGATGCAGATAATTCAGCGACATGCATCAGAAATTACTACGGCAGTGGTAGTAGCATCAGTTTTCTCGATGTACTCCACAGCATCTGTTGGTCGCCTTCTGGGGTTGTTGCCGTCTTCGACAAGTGCGATTATTCCTCACTGTGTCACTGTGGCTTTGGCACTCCCTATTGCCAAGTTACTTGAAGGTCAGTATCATATGACCTCCCAATCTACCCGAAGTTGTAGTAACACAATTACTAGTGCTGCAAGATAGTGGAGATGAAAAGCTGGGTCTCATGTTATCGATGTATCGACTTTCTCTACTCCCTGAGGTCTTATGTGGCATGTGCGACACAGGAAAAAATCCCTCCCTCACGGCCGCTGCTGTGGTCCTCACGGGACTTACTGGAGCAAATTTTGCTCAGGTTGTGATGGATAAGTTTGGGTTCAAGGATCCAATAGCTCGAGGAATGGCAACTGCTGCCAGGTTTGTTGTCCATCCTGCCTTTGTAATATTCATCATCCTCCCTATTTTCACTTGTGCTGGTGTGAGGGTCGGTACTGAATGCAGGTTTAACTGAGATGGTACTTGAACTGGAACTTGGGGAGCTTCGTTATAATGTGAACTACCATGACAAAACCTCTTCACCAAGTACAGTACATTCCTGATATCCTTGACAGAATTGGTAGTTACATCCAATGTGCTAACAGCGGGTCCGCTTGGTCTATGCTGCAGTGCACATGGATTGGGAACGGCAGCTCTGTCCAGGAATGAACCAGAGGCTCTGCCGTATTGTGCAATTTCGTATTCCCTTACTGGAATTGTCAGCACCGTCCTGTGTTCTCTTCCTCCAGTGCGGTCCTCTTTGCTCACGATAGCAGGAACCGCTTGAAGGTCCCCAAAGCTCATGCTCCCCATAGTTTCATGGTTTCTTCATTGGGGGTGATACTTGAACAGGCATTGAGTGCATTTTCCTAAATCTTGTTCTAGGTTAGAATTGATCACATATTGTGATGAGAGTATTTGCGTAAGAAATTGTTTAGGGTGGTCTTTATAGTTTTCAATGAGTTGTAGCTTAACACTGAGGTTGCGATCAATAGGAGGTTATTTGTGCAACAATGTTCAGAGGCATTTTCCTCCCTTGCAAACCTATTATCCCAGTAGTTCTCTCAGGTACCATGGGAGGTCTTAACCGTACAGGGTGAATACTTGTATTGTTAATTGAGAACACATTGGATAGAAGAGATTTCTTTCTGTTGTCACACCGGTATTCCGGAAGCTCTACATTCTCAACACCAGTTAGGTTTCTCTAGGTCATATATAAAAGCTTCGTACCTCTTGAGCCTCGATCAAGTGCTTCATTTTAACAAGTGTGAGCCGCCACAGCTACTTAGGCTGACGCAAGAGCGTTGACGAACAGTGGCATACCTTCTGTAAGT
Source organism: Climacium dendroides (assembly GCA_950106755.1). NCBI lineage: Eukaryota > Viridiplantae > Streptophyta > Bryopsida > Hypnales > Climaciaceae > Climacium > Climacium dendroides. The sequence goes on along the minus strand of OX467084.1, from coordinate 5,702,432 downwards.
TCTCCAATCCGCTAGATAGTTCTGATCGGCTTGCTTCCTTCCTATGATCCTGCTCTTGCTATTTTCAAGATTTGGACCTCACTTGAAAATTTCACAAGTGAATCTCTTAGGCTGGTAATTGTGGGCTTGTCAACATTTTAGCCAATGTAAGTAGGAACCACTTTTCACCATGCATCTCAAAATTGCTCATTCCTTTCATGGCCTCTCATCTAGCAAGGAATTGGAAGAAGAATTCTACAAATGAGTTGGGTTCTGGAGCAGGATCGAAATTCAGGTGTACGTTATTTCCTTTACTAATACCGAGAATGAGAATTCCCCAAAACCAACAATCCTTGGAATTTACAATGAGTTAAAAAGAAACCAGTCTCAGGGGTAGCGCGTAGAGGCTTACTAAAAAACATTTCCTGCCTCTAAAAGTCATTAATCTCGATGTTCCAAATTCTTCAATTTCGGTATTTCCAACAAAAGCGGTGCGAGATCATGCTGCAAATTTCATGTCTTTTCGTTTCTGTTTTTAGCTAGAATGTGCACATAATTATGCCCTTAATGTCAATTTCGTGGGTATTCCATTACTTTGTGGTGGTCTGGAATCCATACCAGCCCTAGTTTGTGGCCAGAATTTAGACGTCTGTGAAGATATATGTCACAAGTTTTCGGTCTGTGGAAGAACTCCAATTTAACGAAATTCACGTTCGATTCCTAACTTTGTTTTTGCATATGTAGTCAGTGAGAAATCAGTAGAGAATGCGAAGAATTGCTTTCACTTGAGAGATCAAGAGTATTGTCATTCAAGCGGTGTTGACTGATGAATCTTTCATGCAACTAATTCTTTCGCTAATCTGAGCGAGAGTATGATGTAAATATTCATCCTGCTTTTAAAAATTAATGAGCTGTAGCACCTGACTTACGCTTTTTCTCCCTGCAACTGTAAATAATCAGGACGAAACTGGACGAAAACTAGAGGACCATGGACGACGGAGCAAGAAGTGAGGATTCAACAAGCCTCTCTGCAAATACTCACGCCGTAGACAAAACGATACAACAACAGGAGGCGATTTTTGCATGCAACATTTGTTTCCAAACCGCCACCCACCCGGTCGCCTCCCCATGCGGTCACTTGTTTTGTTGGGAATGCTTGTTCACATGGCTTTGAGGCCGTCCTTGCCCATGCTCTGTGTGCTTAATAGACTTGATCCAAGGTGACAACATCATTCCCATCTTCACCTTCACTGGGAGCGATGAGTCCCCAACAAAACCTGGGGTAGGGAGAGGGTATATAAAAACCATAACTTGCTTCTTCTATTCCATTCAAACTCTAGTCTCCAAACCTCTTTCTTTTACAAGGGTGGCAATATATCAATCCCTCATCATTCATTGCATATTAATTGCAATAATCATAATTCTTTTGGTATGTTGGTGTCAAATCATATTGTAACTTTCATATCTTATCATTCTTGCTTGCAACTAAACTTTGCACATATGCCCTAACTTTCATTTTGTGTAGTTAGTAAGTATGTGTACATATGTTTGTTAAGAATTTCTTTTCTTTTAGAGATTGATAGCTAGGACCAGCAGTGCTAACTAATGAATCAAACTTTCAACCAATTCTTTTGCTAATCCATGATTCCTTGTGAAATCATCATATAAATTGATATTAATCTTGTCTTTTTAGAATGGGCATAGCTTGATACTGGAAAGTGCTAGCATGTGAGCAAAGAATCTATGAGCCTATAAGCCTAGGAGTCTATGTTATAGACACCTTCTATAATAATATGTGTATATGTTTTAGGTACATATGTTATAGATTCTTTCCATATTAAAGTGTATATATATTATAAATACATATGTTATAAACACCTTCAAATGGTTGTAAGTACATACCTACAACTAAATTCAAGGTTTGTAGGCTCATGTCTCTACACTCATGTACTAGTATTGTTGACTCAACACTTAACATTTTCCTTGTCGTGAATGTATTCAGGTTTCATATCAATTGCAATTTGGGAAGTGAAGAAAAACAAATAATTATGGATGGAAAAAGAAGAGAAGATTCAACAAGCCACTTTGAAAATACTCATGCCACAAACCAAACAGTACAACAAGATGAGGCAATTTTTGAATGCAACATTTGTTTTCAAAATGCAACCCATTCGGTTGCCTCTACATGTGGTCACTTATTTTGTTGGGAATGCTTGTACTTATGGCTTCGAGGTTGTCCTTGCCCTTGCCCTATATGTAGAACAACCTTGGCTCAAGGCATTAATATCATTCCCATCTTCACCAATATTAGCATCTGTGAATCACCAATAGAACCTCAATCCAATACTAATGTCATTATGATTCCGCAAAGACCTTTTCCACCATCGCTTGATCACTTATTGCAACCTAATCCACTACCATTACTACCATCGATACCATCAATCCCTCCAATACCACCTACTCCACCAATAAAACCAAACCAACCTACACAAGTGACACCACATATAATATTACGGTATTACAAGTGGAGATCCCAATGGAGATCGGAATGGGTGTATGAATGAATATTAATCTTGTGGAAGTTGTAACACAAAATGTCTTGCACCTAGAGGACCCACTATATAAGTTTTTCAAAATTTACTTTGACTACAACATCTTCATCAATAGTTAAAATACAAGGCTCCATTTGGCTACCATCACTGATGGAAGTGAATGCCTCGGGAAATGTGATACTAAATGTTCTAGAACTACCGATGTAATTTAATTTGTATGTTTCATCATGTTTTGAAATGTGCCAATCTATCTACAAAATAAAATGTAGTATTTAAATATAATTAAATAGTTAAATATAAACTAGAGGATTACAATACATATGTATATTTAAGGATTCATTAGAATTGATTAAATAGCAGAATTTATTGGGTTTAATGAGTTGTAGATCAATTCCTAAAGATACAAAGTGTTGGAGTCATAGTCTCTTAGGACTTTGGATATATTCATATTCTAGATTTTTTTAGCATGAAATATTAATTTTAAGCATGGTATGAATTAATAAACTACATGAATAAACTATAAATTTCAAAGTATTGATTAAAAGTGTATCCAAATTCATCCTAATCATACTACTAAAATCACAAGGCCTTCCATAATATCACATTTTTACTCTGTGTGATATTACAGAGGTCCAATTCCTTTATAATGTCATATTTATACACAATGTGGTATTATAGAGTTCCAACGGTCATTTCACCTCTGTAATATCACATAGTGTTAAGATGTGATATTACAAAGGTATAGTGATATTATGGAGATTTCATATCACACAGTGTTAAGATGTGATATTACAAAGGTATAGTGATATTATGGAGGTTTCATATTTCTTGGCTTCATGCTTCTTTTTACTTTCACAATTCTATGATTTTCTAAGCTTTGAATGTTTTCAATTCTAATATTCTTTTCTTACTACCAAATGATTTGAAGCTTTGTTAGATTGAAGCAATTTTGGATTCTACAACAAAGTATTTACAAAGTATTTGCAATTTGACAAATTTGCATTTCAATTCTTCAAATTTGGTCACCATTGTTTGTAAGTGAAGAAATTTATAAAGTAGTGGTGTCCTTGCAATGTTTTCATGTTTGCAAAGATTTTTTTTGTGAAAATTATGATATAAAGATTTTCTTTAATTACTTTCTATTGCACAATATATGTATTTCCAAATAATATTGTATGAAGATGTCAATGTTTTCATTTAAAGATTATACACACTTTATTAATCTACATTCTATCATATGAGAAATTGATGAAAGTAATATAGTTAATGCATAGCAAAGCAAGCACCAAATGCTAGTCTCTCTAAAATCTAGATGGGTTCAATGTCAATCTTGTTAAATTTACTATATTCCATTATTTTGCTCAGTTCAAAGCTGCGTGACTTGAAACAAAAATCTACATTGCTCTTGGTTTGAGGCCTATAATTAGAGCTTTGTAAAGATATTAGTTACAATTATTGGTTTGTGGAATAGTGCCAATTTAATTAAATTGATGTTGTTGGTTTTAGTAATAAGGTAGAATTCAAAATTAAGTGTACTTTTTTAACTACTAAGAATAAGAACTCTCTAAACCAAGAGCGCTTTGTTTTAAACAATAAAAAGAAAAAATTTGGTCAAGGCAATTATAAAGGTCGTAGCCTTAGCTTGGTCCACTCTATTCTAATTTTTGACTTTAGATGACTTCCCTTCATGTACATGATAGGTGGTTGCTAATTGTTGAATCTCAACAATCCAAAAGCCTTCAGTAATCTAACACTAGTCATACAACTATTGCAAAAGTTTGCAACAATATCCCTGTTACATATTTTGGTTTGCAAGAGTTGTAGAATTGTACAAGTTGAGATCAAATAAGACTAATACTCACAATGTCTATGGTTAGAGCCATTGCAAGTGCTTTCTTATTACCACTCTTACTAATTTCATTTTGTTTTCTCCATTTGATTATCATTTCCTTAAGTATTGCATGCGCTTGAATGACTTGAAGAGAGGCCGATACACTATTAAAAATTTAATTTTTCTATTGATTTGGTCACATTGATTTGGTCACTTTTCTATTGAATTTTGTCTAAATCAACAAATTACTATCTACATCAACAAAAAAAAAAACCCAAATCAACGCAACCAAATCAATTGAAAAACAAATTTCCTTTTAGTATTAAGATAAAATAGCCCATTGTGGTCAGAATTTGGAATTTGGCCTCATACTATTGTTGAAATTTTTCAATTTTTTCCCCACTTAAAGACAAGTGTGAAAAACAGCAAGTGCAATTGGAATTATATATTTTTTTTGACAAAGTATGAGTTTGCTAGGAGTTTTTGAAGTGTTCAATGCATGATAGCCCAAAAGAGTTTGTAGACTACCCCATAATGCTCATCTTACTACCTAATGTAGTCACAATATTTTCTAACATGGAAGGTCTAAAAAGTCAATTTTTACAATGAATTTCATACTAAAAAGTTGGAAGTTCCTAATGAGGTCACTATTCACTCTATTATTGTCATGTAAGACATTGGTTGTGGCCCAAATCTCACATATTGAAATAAACAACCCACAATGGAGTCATTTCCTAGGTGACCACTATGGGTCATTTGACTACAATGGGTTGTTTTACTTTAGAGGTTGGTAGAGAGGGGGTTTGAGATGACAAAGGCAAGTGTTGGTGAAGTTGTCTATGTTGTGCTGGTAGCTTTGACACCAAGTTGTGAATGTAATTTTTTTTTATTACATTCCTAATTATGTCTTGAGATGTAGAATGGATTCTATGCATAATTAGAAGAAATTGGTTCTTGACTACTTCAATCACATGGGTTTTATGGTTTTATGGTTAAGTATTTAGAATGTATTTTGTGATAATCAGAAGAAGTAAGTGGTTGCATGGTAGCATTCACTACAACAAAAGCAGTGTTTTATGACTGCAAAATATGACTGCAGTGAGTCGTAAAATCAAAAAATACGACTCACGCACAAATCATTGTAGATGACTCGGAATATGACTGACTCCAGTCGTTTAGAAGCAGTCGCTTCAGACATCAGTCATATTGGCAGTCATATTTTCCGAGGGGTATAAATACCCATTTTTAGCCATAGTATGCCAACATGGTGTATACTTTGACTTTCCTAGGGAAGTCTTGACTTTTTCTTGAGTTGCCCGGGCAAACAAAAAAATCCTACGTAGAATATGACTATGCTCAGTCATATTTTTGAATGACGTGGAATATGACTGCGGTCAGTCATATTTTTGGATGACGTGGAATATGACTGCGGTCAGTCATATTTTTGGATGACGTGGAATATGACTGAAGTGAGTCATATTTTATGGAATATGACTGAGGTGAGTCATATTTTGTAGTAATGTAGAATACGACTCTCGTCAGTCATATTTTATGGAATATGACTGAGGTGAGTCATATTTTGTAGTGATGTAGAATACAACTCTTGGCAGTCATATTTTATGGAATATGACTTCTGTGAGTCATATTTTTGGCTTCATGAAGTTGCAAGTAGCTTCCAATGTCTTTGTTTCAACTTTTGATGCCTGTATATACAATTAAAGAAATGAAAGGTTAGTTTTTAGTGATTGAACAACAAAGCCTAACCTTCAAAGACTTACAAAAACACAAAATATTTAGCTCAAGTTTAGGATAGAAAGAATAAGATTAATGATGGAAGAAACAAGAAAAAGAAGATAAGTATTAAGAGTTAACAAAAATCAAAAGTTAAGATGCAACAAGGAATAAAAAACAACAACTAAGCAACAACTAAGACACAACAAGAAACAAGAAGCAACATAAAACAAGAAACAACAATTAAGACACAATATGAGGCAACAATTAAGACATAAGAACAAAGAAAAAGCAACAACTAAGACACAAGAAAAAACAAGAAGCACCAACTAAGACATAACAAGAAACAACAAGAAATGAGAGTATAGATATAACAAAAACAAAAAAGAAGCAAGAACTATAAAACAAGAGGAAACAAAAAAAAAGAACTAGGAAGAAGAAAGAGTTCAAATGCAAGAGAAAGAAAGAATTTAGATGCAACAATAAGAAACAAGAAGCATGAACTAGAGAGCAACAAGAAACAAGAGTTAAGATGCAACAAAAAGCAACAAGTGAGAGCTAAGAGACAATAAAAAGTAAGAAAGAAGAGCCACAAGAAGTGACGGCTAGGGTTCCAGAACCCTAAAAAGTGGCGGCTAGGGTTTCAAAACCCTAAAAAATGACGGCTAGGGTCTCAAAACCCTAAAAAAGTGGTGACTAGGATTCAAAATCCAAAAAAGTAGGTGACTAGGATTTCAAAATTTTAAACAATGACTTCTCTATATTTTTTTGGAATTGCCCAAATTTTTCTTGAATTGCCCAAAATAAAAAAAAATCACTATTATATGAAAATATTAGTGATAATATGATTCAATATTCCCAAACATGTTCCCAACATTCCCAAACATGTTCCCAACATTCCCAAACATGTTCCCAACATTCCCAAACATGTTCCCAACATTCCCAAACATGTTCCCTACGTTCCCTATGAAGTACTTTGGTATTCCTAATGGCCGTATAGTATACGCTTGTGACGTACAAAGCGTAAAAATGACTGACAGTCATATTTTGCAGTCATATTTCTCCTCAAAGTGTTGGCCTTCAAGAATATGACTGCAAGCAGTCGCCAGTCATCCTCAGTCATAATTCTGCAATCATAAAACATTGCCATTGTTGTAGTGATTTCTTTAGAGATGCTCTGATATTGTTAATAATGGAGCCTTTGTCCTTCAAAGAAAACCCTCATGCATTTTGTGATGCATAGAAAAAAAAAATCAATGTTGAAATGTATGCAATTAACTATCCAGTGAAAAGATGCAAACATCATGTTTTTATTAATCCCTTCACTTTTGATATTTGAAAATTGCAAACTATTGATCTACTTACAAGAAAAAAACTAAAATCAATCCCGAAGCCGTTGATTTGGGATGCATATACGAATATGAATACAAGTATGAATATAGATATGGAAGATGCATATAGATGCATAATACAAATATGAATATAGCAATATGGCAATATTGTGTATTGATTGCATATCCCTTATCAATGGGTGGGTGTGGGAATTTAAAAGAAATTTAATTGGGTTTACATTGGATTCACCTATAACCTCTACCTCACTATACGTTCAAAAATTAGGAACATCAATCTTTTATCTATAGATTTCAAAAACAAAGAGCAAGCTACGATATATTGTTGAAGTATATACTTTGAATTACTAACCAATTGGGTCATTTTTGGCATGTGCAGTTGTATTTCAATTGAATAGTATTGGTAATTTAGTTTGTAACATTATTATGTACATCAAAATTTGGGAATGAGAGAATTTGAACAATCAAAGTGCATTGATGGCACAGAGTTTTTTGACCTTTTAAAAAAAGAAAATTAGTATACATGTATCCCTTCCAAGAATTTTTGAATGCAAAAGTTTTGTAGCCAACAAAAAAATGACTTTTGTACCCCTTCCAAAATTTGTGTAAAATCTTGACAACAAATGGGATAATGACATGTATACCCCTTTTGGAAATCATGTGTGGTTTTCTTAAAAAATGACACTTTCTCACACAATGTGCTCAAAAGAGGTAGGAACTGCCTTACATTATGGTACAAAATATATTACTTTTACTTGGTGAAACTAAAAGTCTGTGGAGTTATGAATTATTCCTAATCATTTCTCCCCCATGGGCCTATGTATTAGAAGTACTTTTAATGTCCATTTTGTTAAAGAGGTGATATTTCATTACTTTTGCATGGTTTGGGCCTAATGGTGTGAAACCAAAATCTGTATGTGATTGCATGTCCAATCTTATGGCCAAAAATTAGACGTTTGTGAATTTGATTAAATCACAATTGTTGACTTGTAGAATATTACCAATTCAATCACAAAATTGACCTTATGTACATTAGTTTTGTTGAAATAAAATCATTTCAATATGTACTAAAATATAAATTAATAGATATAATCTTGATTTTTTAGAATATTGTACTTATAATTTTTTTTTGACTAATCAATATCTCGATCAATATGTAGGTTTTATATCAATTGAAAAGTAATGAAAACAAGAGATTCACAGACATAGCAAGAAGTGATGTTTCAATAATCCACTTCTAAAATATTCATGTTGCACTTGAAACTTGAAAGCAGGCAAGGATTTGGAAATTTTGTAGAACAGTGAGCCTTGAGATGAACCATAAAGTGAGCTGATTTGCAAAATTTACAAAACCTTGACTGCTCTCTAGTCTTGAGACTATGGAGTGTGTATTCTTCATAATTAGCAAAGTAAGCGTATTCTCCTTAATTTTAATGAAATTCACCATTTTAATGAAATTCTCCATTAATGTATTTCAAAAAATTTAGACCAAAAAAACAATTAATATACAAAATTAGAGTCATGGTGTTATAAAATTTGAATTTTATAGAAATAAAATACATGTTGTAAGGAAATGAAACAAAAATTGGATAAATTTTTCAAATGACAAGGGCTTTCAATAAAATGATTAGATTTCAAGAAAAAATGAATCTATAATTGTTGCGTAAATGCAAAGGAAATGCAAATCAAGAATTTTTGCTATGTTTAAAAAGTTTTATTTATTTATTTGTGTAATTCTAGAAGATGATCTAATTTTCCAACTTTAATATCAAATTTTTTTTGGACTTTGCATAATAAATGAATCCTTTAAATCAACAATTGGGTAGTATTATAACTACCAAACAAATCTTCAATTGGATAGTATTATAACTACCAAACAAATCTTCAATTGGATAGTATTATAACTACCAAACAAATCTTTAATTGGGTAGTATTATAACTACCAAACAAATAGCACAAAAACTTTGATCATGAAACTATAGATCATTTCATTCACTTGGAGGTATGAGACAAAAGTAATGGCTTCAAAATAATATTTTTAGATATTAATGAGAAAAAGTTGAATGACTGTTATTTGATGATAACTCTAAACATCCATATTTTAAAAAGAAATAAAAAGAATTGAAGAAAAAAGAATATTTATATTTACCAACATAGAGAATTATTTTTCAATTTAGACTTATGTTACCAATAACAAAAAGGATGCTTTTCACACCTTTTTGGTTTGGAACTTTGTCCTTTTAATGTCATTTTTACCAATTTATACTTGTCATACACTTGTTAAAAATAAATCATATTCATTGAAAAATTTATGAAACTTTATCCTTGCAAACTTTCTTAAAACAAAAAGTTGGAGGTGGGTTAAATCTTTATGTTTAAATAAAATTATCCTCGAGTAATACCATGCCAGTTTTTCTATGCTAGTACCTTCAATTAGCCAATTGAAATGTAGTGATGTAGCCTTGCAGTCTATTGAAGTTTGAGATTGAAAGATGGAGTGTTAACTTACAATTGCTAATCAGTTTTGAAATTGGTCATTATGCTTCAATCTTTTCTACCATCAACTTAATCAAATATTAATTATATTGAATTCAAGATTCTATAAAATCATCAAAAAGAACATGCTTCAACAATTCTCAATTTTAAGTAATGTTGTGAAACAACTATGACCTTTGACATTTACATTAGAGGACTTTTGGGGTTCGGGAGAGGCCTTCCAAGGGTCTTGCGGGCAGACGTTGTCTGTTGACATTTCAAGCGGGCATGCTGTCTACGTAGGGAAGGATGTCATTGTCACAAGGACTTGCTGGAATGCCACAACGGTGTTGAGTAGAGAGGCCTTGCCTTGGGAAATCGCGGAGAAACTAGCTGCAACTAGATTTGGCCCAGACTAATGAAAGAACCCCAGTCAAACACTCCCATCATATATATATACTCACAAATGCCCCATATAATGATATATAGGTCAAGTAGAGTAGTTTATTCTCATATAACACCCATAATATGCTATAGAGTGTAAGAAAGTATCACATGTTTGTAGAAAATGGTAGAAGATATACCAATACCTCTATAACTTCTCTTAAACGAGTACCCAATACTAAAATGAATGCCACAGAAGCTTCACAACTTCAAATCAAGAGTATAACATCTCTCTGGAAAGCTAACAAAAATATCTACAAAACCTAAAAATTTAAAGTAAAACTAAGATACTGTCTGAATTCTATAGTTGTTCAAAATTCACTATTCACAACTCAAAGGCAACTCACCACTATTCTACTTCCATGCCTATAACTTTTTCATACTAAATCCAAACTGAATGTGAAAGGTTTTTTTGGAAAGATAAAAATAACATCTACAAACCCTGAAAATCTCAAGTAAAACTAAGATACTGTCAGAATTCTACAGTCGTTCAAAGTTCACTATACATAATTCAAAGGCAACTCCTCACTACTTTGCTTCCAAGTTCATAACTTCCTCATGCTAACTTCAAATTGAGCAAATGATATCTCTATGGGAAGCTAACATCTCAATAAAAAATTTCATCAAATATCATGATAAAATACTTCCTCACCACATAGTTATGAGCCCTCTAAAGTTCAGCCTCCATTCTCCATGGCAAACATCCCTCCCTCACTTCCTCAAGCATAACTTTTGCACAAAAACCCCAAATAGAGCGAGTGATAGGGTTTTGGAAAGACAAAAGTATGAAGAACAACCTTCCAAAATTTCATAACCAAAATCCTCCTGTACAAAACACAATGACCCTTCAAAGTCACGATTTTTCCCAAGCAAACCTTGAGGAGGAAGAAGAAGCCCTCCACCTTATCCTCCACCTCACCCTCCATACTTTCCACCTTAGTTAGTGGATTAAACCCCTACAAGTGCCATATGGACCACAATTTGTTCGTTGGTTACTTCTTTTCTCCCATAACCCTATCTTTATCTCTTACGTGGCCTTCTAATCTTCTGGAAGTCAATAGAAAGGTCAAACAAGCTTCACCTTTCCATTTAAACAACTTTAAATACAAACTAAAAAATACCAAATGACTTCAAGTGTAAAAACAAACATTATAAACTCAAATAATTATTTAATAAAGGTAAAAAAGGTTGAGTCCAATCCGTATGGATGGATTAGGCTCCCCCCAAAAACCTCTATTTCAACAAGAAGTATTTATTTCTATATAATGTACGTATAAACAACACGACAACGGAAGCGGTATCTTGAACATAATGACTTCTTGGAGCATGGAAGTATTTTTTAATGCTTTCATAGTTCTTATTTTATTGTTAATGAGTTGCACCAAAAACGGCGGCAAAGGCGAATTAGTATGCCAAGTGGGATGGAATTGGCGGGTGGACGCGTGCCATTCATCTTGTTTGCATTCTAAATTTAGACGTAGCCACATCTTCTACAGAAGATCTTTGAAGTATGCATGTCAGGTAAAGGCCACTCCAAATCTGTTAATTCTGGAAGATGCAACATTTCTAGGCTGCCATACAACTCGTTCCCTGACTGAGGTACATAGACAGCTCTCAAATAAAACGTCCCATCTTTCAACAAGTCCTTGTATGCTCTCCCATTCCGGATTGCCTCGCCACCCTCATGATGCATTACAAAAATCACATCTAAAATCGATGTTAGAGGCACCAATCTTTCCAGTAGGATGCGTATAGGTAGTTGCATGCCCTAGGCTCGCTAGCAGCTACCTCTGGATCCAAATGAAGCTGCCGATGCTGATATGTGTGCCACACTAAGATGGAGTCCAATGTCATCATTGCTTTGCTTTGCACAGTAGTGTAGCTCCAATGAAATTTCACGATCCTGGCCTTCCATGTGTCCACATTGCTTTCGTCTCCATGCCTCTGAGAATCTCTTGTCTAGGGACCTCTTGATGCGGGCTTCAATGCCACCCAACTCCCAACTTCTAGTAGCAATGGAATCCATTGACCACTAGCATCTTGATCGTTGAAAATAAATGCCGCCAGTATTTCTGCCCGTGGCCACTGCGCTGCTGCCATCGCTCAAGTGGATTATGAATGCTGTAGTGGAAACTCAAACACTGCTGAAGCAATGCGACTATCATTGGACTCTAGCAAAAAAAGTGTAGCAACTTCATTTACTAAATTGTCCGTTGACTGTGTGAACCTCAATTTGTCTAGTCATCTATTCTCCTGCGCTTGTTGTCACTATCTTTGCTGACAGGGCTCTACCGTTCAAAGCTTAAAATTGTAAAATATTCCAAACCGGAGATTATAATATTGAACTTGAAACGGCGTGGAGTACATCACTCACACGGCACAGTACAAATGTACTACTAATTTTTAGTTTTAAAATGCAAGGTATGGCAATGTACCACACCCGTGCTTCTAAGTACCGATGAAGTCTTATTGGCTACACCCCCCACAATCCCGACTGGCAGCAAGCATGGCACCAATGGTGGCTACTGCCTAAACCGGCATGTCAGCACGGGCATCCCTCAATGCTTTGACTGCACAAGGCCTCTCCAAGAGGCCAAACATGTTCTTATGGAAATGACCAACATGGATTCATCCTTTGGAACCACTATTATATATTCAAAATTGAAATAGTGAAGGTATCGATTAGCTTGTGGACGTGATCTCTAGAACCCACATAAGGGTAAAAATCAACAAAAATTGTAGCTATGGTCCTACAGAGGCCATTCACTTATAACTAGCAGGGCTAAGAAGCATAATAGTTTAATATAGATTTTTTTTTTCATTTACAATCATACTACTAAAATCATAAGTCCCTCTGTAATATCACAAATGCTACCATTAATACTAGGGGCTCATGCTTGCTTTGCTATGCATTCATTGTATCACATATTAGTAAAACTTTGATATATTTGAATAGAATGCATGATAATGATTTTGATAAGTCTTTAAAATAATTATTTTAATTATTTTATAAAAATATTTTTAATCATACATACATAGAAATTATATTTTCACACAATGTGATATTATTGAAATAGAGTAGCAGTTCACAATCACCTTTGTAATATCACTTTTTACAAAGGATGATATTATAAAAATAATATAGTCGTTGCAATTGAGGTGATATTAAAGAGAACCAATATGGTGATATCATAAAGGTAGTAATTCCATTGCTTTTCATGGCTTTATACTTCTTTCGCATTTCTATGACTTTGTATTTATGTGAGCCTTGAGCTTTTTATTTCAATTTTCTATAGTTACTACCAAATGATTTGAAAAATTTATTAGATTGAACCAATTTTGGATTTCATAACAATTAAATTGTTCACGAAGCTTTTGAGATTTACAATTTTTTCCCTTAAATTCTTCTATTTGAGTTGCCATATAACAAGTGAATCAAATTTCTAATGCATTCTAATGTATGTCTATCTTTTACCGTATTCATCATTGCATATATATCATTCATCATTCATTAAATTTCTTATTGTTTATTTCAGTATATGCTTATTTATAAAAAATTATATGAAGATTTTAGTAATTTTTTTCTGAAGATTTATTAAAATACTTGCTCTTCATTCTATCTAATACATAAAAATTCTAATGAAATTCTAATGGTGAATGCGTAGCATAGCAAGCGCCAAACACTAGTAACTTATAATATACTTGTTTTGATAGAATCAAATTTTACAATAAAAAAATCTTATTATGCTTTATTATAAGTTATATAAATAAAAAATATAACAAAGTGTATTGTAGAAATGATGGAAATCTAAAGTATACATATACACTACTATCATACTACTAAAATCATAACTCCCTCTATAATATCACAAATGCTACTATTAATACTAAGGGCTTGTACTTGCTATGCTACACATTCATTGTATCATATATTGGTAAAATTTTGATATATTTGAATAGAATGCATGATAATGATTTTGATAAGTCTTTAAAATAATTATTTTAAATATTTTCTAAGAATATTTTCAATCATGCATACATAGAAATCGTATTTTCACACAATGTCATATTACAGAAATAGAGTAGCAATTTGCAATCACTTTTGTAATATCACTTTTTACCAAGGGTGATATTATAGAAATAATATAGTTGTTGCAATTAAGGTGATATTAAAGAGGATCCATAGGATGATATTATAGAGGTAGCAAATCCATTGTTTTTCTTGGCTTTATACTTCTTTTGCATTTCTATGATTTTGTGTTTCTGTGAACTTTGAGCTTTCATGATTTCAATTTTCTATTGCTACTACCAAATGGATTTAAGAAATTAATTCAATTGAAGCGATTTTGGATTCCACAACAATTAAGTTGTTCACAAAGTTTTTGAGATTTATAAGTTTTTCTTTTCAATTCTTCAATTTGGATTGTCATTTTTTGTACCAATGGAATCAAATTTCTAATGCATTCTAATGTATGTGTATCTTTTATAGTATTTACCATTGCATATGTTTCATTCATTATTCAATAAATTTCTATTGTTTATTTCAGTGTATGTTTATTTATTAAAAAAATTATATAAAGATTTTAGTAATTTTTATTTGAAGATTTATTGAAATTCTTGCTGTGCATTCTATTTAATACATAAAAATTCTAATGAAATTCTAATGGTGAATGCGTAGCATAGCAAGCATCAACCGCTAGTTTTATATTAAAATATTAAAAATGGAGATTAAAAATGCAGCTATCATGTCCTTTTTTTTTTAATAAAAACATGCATATACATAATCACAATAATAAGTGATCAAGTCATACTGTACTTTAGTATTTTATAAAATAAGACATATAATCAAATCTCCTTATAATAAGTCGGAGTTGCCATCCCGGATCGGACCAAGGATTCGGCCATGGCCGATGCAACTAACGAATCGATCGAAACTCAGTGAGCAACTGAGCATCGCAAATTCCATATATGACTCCAATTGCGTGTCGATCTCGCACCAATTCATCGAGAACGCTGTCGTCTCGCAACATGGTCTCGAGTTGTGGATCAGATTCTGCAAATTAGCGTATTGTACAACTCTTCAATGGAGACGACGTCGGCAGCGCGGTCGGGTACTAGTCCACCTGCTTGATCGAGTTGTATCGTCCCTTGGGGAGCCAGTACTTGGGCTTGTTGGCAGAGGGCGGGTAGGACGGGGTGGGAGAGATTCGTCCACTTTGAAACTTCCTTTCTGAGCTCCGTAAATGGGAATGATGGTGCCCTTTGTCAACAGGAGCTGGCACACCGGGCACGGTATCTCGTGGTCTTGTAACCACCCGTGCAGGCATCGCCAGCAGAACATGTGCCCGCACATGGTCAGGACTGAATTTCTCGGATGTCCCATGCAAATGCTGCAGTGGAACACATCTTGTTCGCGAGCTTGGTCAGGAGCAACTTCAGAGTCGATGGAAATCGGGCTTCGGATTCCCTCCATGGGTACGTGTCAAATCATGCACCTAGCTAGAGCAATTGAAGTTCAATTGGTACGTAAGTACGTTCTTCAACTAACATATTCTCAGCAGCTTGGCACAAAGCTGGCTTCTGGTGGGAACAGTTCCGGTGGAAGCCAGTGAATGGCATGAAACACTCTTACACTCCCAGGCAGCGTCTAGATCTATACTTGAACTATGACTTTTTTCTTCTAGAGTTCTAGGTTACACTCTCGCCAAAGGCAACCTCGAGCTAGTACAATGAGTGGCTGTAACTACAACATTTGCATACTCCACTTCTTTGGCTCAGCCCAAAGCTCTCCACGTCTTGATCAAGCTATCTAGTACGATCGAAAAGCCTCACGCTCAAACTATTGGAAAGTGATTAATTGTGGAAAGGATGCAGCTCATGGTGGTATTTATTCTCTCAAGAGATATAAGGTCTTGGTGGAAGGACATCAAACCACCCTGAAACATTGATCCTAGCCTCGCGTTTCGTGTAGGTCTGGGAATTATGCCTCGTCAGGTTGGTGACTGGAAAAGGTCATTTTCGTTAAAGTGGTGTGATTCTGGCGTCAAAAATTGTGACGTGTTGGTCTAAAATCTAAGGCAGGTATGATTTGTGTAAGCCGATATTTCATTAAAATGACTGGAATCCACAAACTTCGCACTTTTATGTCTAGACAGTGCAGCTTGAAACTTTGAATTCTATACCTGTATGGGGAATTTCATTAAAATGGTGATTATTCCATGAAAATGGTACAAGGGAGACTGCAAAATGGAAGAAATTCATAGAAAGATGACACAGGGTGAAGAAACATGGGAGTTGTCTTGCAATTTGGACTTGTTGGGGACAAAATTGGCACATTTATGAGGTTGACATGCCAAGAAGCACTGCCATATGTGCTCTTGACTCGCATAAATGGCATGTGGAATATTGCCATTTTAATGAAATTCTCCATCTGTCCTATAAATGAATAGAAAAATGACATATGGAACACCGTCATTTTAACGAAATTTCCCATGATTGCATAAGAAAGCCTGGCTTATTTTGTTCCCTACGACCAGGGTTCAGTAGGCTCTCATGTTCAGAGGGCAAAGGCAACATTCTAGATGAGTTGGTTTTTCTGACGAGACAGAAATTCAGGAGTGTATCTTCTTTACCACCGAGAACAAGAATTCCCCAAACCAGCGACCCTCCGTTTAAAATGAGTTAAAAGAAACCAGTCTCGGGGGTAGGCACTCGGAGGGTTAATAAAAGACATGGTCTGGCCTCCATAAGTCATTTCCAAGACAATGGGTTGCTGATCGATTATTCTCGATTATCCACATACTTTCGGTACTTCCAACAATAGAGGTGCGAGATCATTCTGCAAATTTCATGTCTTTTAATTTCTGTTTCTAGCTAGAATTTGCACATAATTATGCCAGGCTTTCTTATGTCAATTTCGTTAGATTGGCGATATGCCGCTTTACTTTGGCGCGGTCTGAAATCCATACTTGTCCTAGTTTGTGACTTTAGATTTGACCTTGAGGGATGGCTTTGTGAAGATATATGTCACAATTTTAGGTTTGTGAAATATCTCCAATTTAATGAAATTTTCATTCCTAACTTTGTTTTTGCACATTTAGTAAGTGAGAATTCAAACAGAATGCGTACGTATTTGCTAGAATTTCTTTTGCTTTTAGAGATCAAGAGTTCTGTCAAGAAGGGCTGACCGATGAATCTAATGTGCAACTAATTCTTTTCTAATCCATGCTAGAGTATGATGTAAATGTTGGTCCTGCTATTAAAACTAATGGGACACAACACTAACTCCTTTTCCTCTAACTGTAATTAGGTTTCACATCAATTGCAACCAGGGAATCATGGACGGAGCAAGAAGTGAGGATTCAACAAGCCGCTTCCAAAATACTCACACCACGGACCAAACGATGCGAGAACAGGAGACCGTGATGTATGCATGCACCATTTGCTTGCACACTGCAACCCACCCAGTCACCTCCACCTGCGGTCACTTGTTCTGCTGGGAATGCTTGTTCACATGGCTTGGAGGTCACGCTCGTCCTTGCCCCGTGTGCAGAACAAACTTGATCCAAGGCGTCAACATCATTCCTATTTTCACCTTCACCGGCGTCGATGAATGCGCAGTAGAACCTCAGTCCAACACCTATGCAGTCATTCCGCAACGGCCGCCTCCACCGTCACCTGATCGAATACCAGGTCCTATTCCGTTACCATCACCGGTGGGAGTGGCTATAAATACAGTGGACGATCCCACCCCGAGAATTTTGGAGGACATTATGAATGACCTTGTAGATAACTTCGAAATCTCACGAGATCGAGTAGATTCACTGGGACAAACTGTGGAGAATTTGGTTCGATGGAACTTGAGGTTGCGGCGCGAGAATGACAGGAACGCTCAACTGATTGACTCAATGAATAGACATCATGCTCGAGAGATTCAGGCGATACATCGACAATATGCGGAAGAGATTGTCGGGATACGGCTCTTTTACGAGCAAGTGTCTGAGGCAATGGAAAGAATGAGGCAGCTTGCTAATGCCAGAGGTTGATGCATGACATGTGGGGTAATCGATCAATCGATGTACGGTGTGCATGCTTTCTGAAGAGAGTAAAAAAATTGAGACATTCCATTGCACGATGCAGATATTAAAAGTATTTAACATATGGTGTATACATATAAGATTAAAGAGAAGTTAGGGTGATAGGGTGATAGGGCGATTGCAAGAAACATAGGCTTGTTTTGTTACATTTTGGATTTTCTAAGGTAGAACTAGGAATTGATTTTGAGCTTTTGAGAGGGGTGGTAGAATTTAAATAGATGAATACAAGGTAGAAGTGTAGAACACAAAGTATATAATTACAGTTCCAAAAATTCAGACAAAAAAACATTTCTCCCTCAATAGTATAAAAAAATTAGGGTCGTTTGTTATGAAATTCGAAAAATCTTCCAAGTGAAAATAAAGGGCTTCCAATCAAATGATTAGATTTCAAGAAAAATTGAATCTTTGATTGGTGCGCAAATACAAAGGAAGTGCAATGCAAATCAGGGATGCTATCATGTTTGAAAAACTCTCTTTAATTTGTATAATTAGTGCATTTCTGGAAGATTATCTCATTTCCCATTTTTCATATCAAATTTATTGTTTGGACTTTGCATAGTTAATGAATCCTCCAAATCAGTAAAAATGACATTCAATTGGGCAGTATTTCAAATGCTACACAAATACTAGAAAAAACTCGATGATGAAATTGCGGATCACTTGAAGGTATGAGACAATCATAATGGCCTACAATAATATTCGGGATAATAATTCTAAAGATTGAGAAAAGAAGTAGAATAATGTGTTATTCGAACGATGCCTCAAAATCTGGTACGTACACTCATGAAAAATGCTCAGTCCAAGACTCCAGAAAACCATCGAAGTGGTCACGCTCCGACAATTCTGGATTCTGAACATTGTAGTATGGAAACCAGGACCTCCGGAATTCAGAATTGACCGGCATGGATTCGCAATACTGTATGTCGGAGGAAACGGTGCAGGTCATCGATTTGCTCGTGAGCGTCATCTCTAGAACGTCATCTCCATGGGTCAAAGTCATCATAAGCTCCAGCGATCTAGGGGTTCGGCGATGGTCATTGCACCTGGCGAATCAATCGAAATTCAGTGAGCACTCTGGCGAATTCCATGACTCCAAGTGCGTGTCGATCTCGCACCAATTTATCGAGAACGTCGTCTCGCAACATGGTCTCGAGTTCACAAGGGTCTCATAGTGGGTTCCCAGTGGGGGAAACTTGGAAAATTCCCGGTGTTTCTCTTTGTTACGAAGCGAACACCGGGAATTTTTGGAACACAGGGAAAAGTGGGACTCACAGGGAAACTCACACGGACACCGGGAAAAATATGACGGGGAACTCACAGGGAAACTTGGGACTCACAGGGTCGTCATGTAATGAAGAAAGGATGAAAATTTGCTTCGTGGATGGATGAAATCACAAATTTGGATGGATGAACATGGATGAAAATTCTGCTTTGGAGATGGACGAAATCACAGATATTGGATGGATGTATATGGATGAAAATTTGATACATGGATGGATGAGATCACACATCTCATGTGGATGGATGCGGATGAAAAATTGATTTGTGGATGGATGAAATCGTGAATATCAGATGGATTATTATGGATGAAAAGATGCTTTTTGAATGGATGAAATTGCAAATTTCAGATGGATGGAAATGGATGAAAAATTGCTTTATATATTGATGAAAAATACAATGAGCGCCTTACTGCACTGCGGCTGCAGCTGTGAACTCCAGGGAGGACCTTTCACCCTGAACAAGGCCATGTTATTGAAGGGAATTGAGACCCATCAATGACTGGCCATAAATGTTTAATTCCAAAGTAGCCAAAAACGCGTCTGAGATTCTCCTTCAAATTCCGCACGTGTTGCTCCTGCGTGAGTGACCATGGACAAGGTGCTCCACTCCCATCGCCTCCGACACTACTATCTGGGGGCGTCGGATGTGCACGGCCGGACCTCATCGACGAATCTGAAGTGCTCTCGCGCTCCTGCGAAGTGAAGGCAGTCGTTCAGATCCACTCAACAACCATGCCAAACCCAAAAAACACGATGCAAATACGCATGCAAATACATCACCATTGTGGTTAATCGATCTCGGATTCTTGCAAAAGGGGTCACCACGAAAAAAATTCCAACAAACATTATCTGAATACTATCACATACATCTTTGTCGTGACATACTCAATTATAATCTCGTGATTCATGTGCACACAAGCCAGGAAATGAATTGCACAAAGTAGTGGGACGGGAAAGTACATTCCTAGTTGCTGGTAGTCCATGTACTCATGCTTACCTGAACTGGGACTTTTGTTTCGTCAATGAGATTGTTTTCAGGTCCCATGGGCACATCCATGACTTCACATCTATCCTTCAAATTCTGCACTCGTTCTTGTTCCTGGTGCGTGCGTGACGACGGATATGATGCTCCTTTCCCGAGAGAACCGCCGCTACCGTCTGAGGACGTCGTCTTCGCAGCTGAAGCGGTCTCTGCCTCCTGCCAAAACGAAGGGAGTCATGAGTACAGCAACCATGTGTATCGCAAAAGACAATAGCTGAGTGTTGCAGCATGGGAAGATTCAAAGTGCGTAGCGGGGAGTCATTCATACCTGCACCGGGAGCTCTAGATCGGTGACGTGAGTGTCGTCGGATCCCATCACTTCTTCTAAATAGTCCAGCAACAATGTAAAATAGAAATAAGACACTCCACAAGCCTGTGCTCAAGCTAGCAATTAAGCATCGGACCGGAAGATAGAATATGAAGAACCTGCGGAAAGAAACGTTCGCTAGTTCAGAAGGCCGCCCCACTGCCGGTCCTACAACCAAATCTCAAACCCTAATGAAATTTCCGTTTTTAGTTTAATTGCAATATACCTAAAGGCTAACAAAACTGCACACAAAAGTACTCCACATGGAATCCTCCATGTGGAACACAGCTTCTCCAGGAGTTTAAAAAGGCGCTTGCACTCATCTTCCATCCTGCTACACGTGATCCCCTTCTCTAAAGTGTTTGTATAATACATATTAGGGTGAAAATCGATACTCACCAAAACTGTAGAGAACAATTTTAAAAATCCTTGAACCTCGCTGGAAGTCTTCTCTTTCGAGGTTTCTTTTCCCGTGAAGTTCCTTCTCCCTGTAAAATTCTTTGCAGATTTGGATTGACAGGTGAAAAGGGGAGACCTTCTAGTGAAGATGTTCCTCTTCCTTGTAGATTCTGATTGACAGGTACAAGGGGTAGAGCTTCCATTGAAGATGCTCCTTCTTCCATTGATACAGATGAAGTTGATGGAGGCATTATGGCTAGGGTTTGTGGGCTCAATTCTTCCGTCACAAGTTTTGCACATCTAGGAATGCTTTTAGAACTCTTTCGATAGTGCTTAATTTCAAAAGCATATTTTAGAATGTCACTTCCTCTCCAACAAAGCTTAGTCCCATCATCAGGGAATGTAATGTCCACAATTCTCTCATCAATATCGCCAAATTTGCGCATTGTACGACAATATGTCCGCAATTTTTTCAAAAAATCAAGATTCCATCGTAGTGATGGAGATTTCAAAAAACTATCAACAAATTCATTCTTACCTGGCATAAACCAACTCTGAACAATTTCTTGATTTTTAAGCAATTTCTTATGTTGCTTCTTGTAGCAATGGTGTTGCTTCAAAAAGCTCTTTCCCCAAGACGTACCTCGAGGAAGACCTTTTAATCTTTGCCCATAGACTCTATCATAAAGTGTTGCATTTGGAAATTGTGGCAAATACCAAAGATGAGGAATTGGAGAATCCTTTGCAATTCCTTGGAGGTCATTACTTGTGACATTTGCAACAACTTCCTCTCTGACCTCTTGAACTTCTGTTTCTTTAGAGGCTCCACACTCACTACACCATTTTGACGATGCCCTTAAGTATTGGGCTCCACAATCATCACAATAAGCCATTCCTAAAGAAGGGCAATACATAGAAAGTTTGATTAGTATCTAGATTATCATCATCATAACCTTTGTACTTTTTAAATTTCCAAACAAACATAGAATTCAATGAAGAAATAAGAAACCCTACTAGTAAGGAGAATTATACCAAAATTGAATTCAATTAAACTAAAAAGGAATGCTTGATATTCCTAACGTACGCAAAATTTGATGAATAGCTACAAAACCCTACTAATAATTAGAACTGCAAAAGTCAATTCAACAAAAATGAAATATAATTTTCACAACATTTAGAATTGTTGAGATACCTGAACCTTTGAAAATGAATTGAATTGTGAAAATTGACAACTGAGCGGAGTTTGTACGCAATACCGGTTACCGTGCATAGACCGAGCTAACCAAAACCACAGTCTTCCTTCCTGAGACGGCAGAGGTCTTCCTTCCTGAGACAGCAGAGCGACGAGATAGCAGAGACTTCCTTCCTGGACGGTAGAGAGACAAGACGGCAGAGACTTCCTTCCTGAGACAGCAGAGAGATAGACGGCAGGGAGATGAGGTTTAACAAGAGGACGGGATTGGCTTAGCAAATCCTGCCCTGTCACCCCATATCCATCCATCCGTCAATGGTAGTCACCCAAAACCTGGCT
The DNA here is from genome assembly GCA_950106755.1 of Climacium dendroides. Lineage (NCBI taxonomy): Eukaryota > Viridiplantae > Streptophyta > Bryopsida > Hypnales > Climaciaceae > Climacium > Climacium dendroides. The sequence continues at coordinate 5,679,416 of OX467084.1, read as the reverse complement.
CCCACCTGGCCTAGGTTATGGAATGTTCCAACCTGGCCTAGCTACTGTCAATTGCTGTGCATCTCCACGGGAATGTCACAACTTCTGAAAATTTTGTATTGTTTGCCCCACCACAATAAGAGGAGTTCATAAAAAAAAATTCAAATCATCTAAAAATGAAGATTTTCTAGAAATCAACTCAAGTAGATTCAAAAGTCTTTATTGATATGAGTGTATAGGCAATCTTTTTATGCAATTGGGGTGATAGGAAGTTCAACAATCAATGTGGGATATGTAAATTAGAATTAGTAGAAGCTCAAGTGTTAATACTTAGTTAAATCAAACGCAGAAATTGTGTTCAATGTAGTACTTCAAACCTCATTTAGACATAGTAGAATAACTTTTTCTAAAAAACTTTGAACTAGGAAAAGTTGGTAAATCAAACTAACTTTAATTTCCAAAAAACCGTTTGAGATTTTGAACCTTTATTCAAAAGTTACACACATAATTCAAAGAGGGGTTGGGAGGAATATTTTTTTTTACTTTGTACAACAAGGAGTGTAATTCAATTCATCATTTCATTCACAAAGTGAACTTATTTGGAATCTTTAATCTTAGAAAGAAGAGAATTTTCACCAAAGTTCTTTGTCAAAAATAATCTAATTTATGAATCAATATGTACATTCTTCTTTTCTACAGTGATTTTGGAAGTCATCCATTGGTCACTTTTGGATTGTTTAGTGTTTCAAGGTTAATGGAAATTGTGATTTGCAATGAGATTGTTTTTAATTTTTTTAATTTTTATTTTAGATGGAAGTGCTGAGAATAGGATTCTATTAGAATAGGAAAGTACAAAGAAGATTAAGGCAAGAGTATTTCATATTTTTAATCTACAAGCAAACGGAGGGACCAAAAAATTAAATTACAGTATTTAGAAGGCAAATTCAACATTCTCTGCTACATAATTATTTAATCCCAAAAGGACCTTTCCTTTCTTTGGGATAAATAAGAGTTTGCCTAGGGTTATATAATCTCATTTTTCATTAGATTTTTTAAGATAGAAAAATACATTAACTTTGTATGGACGTAATTTTTATTTCAATTACTGCATAGGAGCAAAAATTATGCAACAGTAAACTGAAAATAGAGTTCATCAAGTGGAACATAAAAATTTACAAAATTTCAAAATAATTTAAAAAAAATTTTGATTCTCAAAGAAAATATTTTAGTGCATGTGGGAAGATTATTTCATTCTACTTGGACTAGTGATGAGAAAGTGATGAACAATTTCATGTTTGGGGTGAAATAAATGCATCTTCTTTCGAAAAATACTTGCAAGATTCATTTTTGAATTCAATTTTCAAATAAATTCAAAAATTGTTGCACGTGGTTTAGTTGTTCTCCTAAAACAATTTCATTATTGGCATTAGTATCTTTTAATTCCATATGAGAATAATTAACCAATTAGTTTTTATTGCTATCTGATACCTACTTCTACTTAAACAAATTTTTGAAGGATAAAAATCAAAATTGTTGTTTTTCAAATTTTTTTTAAATCTCAAATTATTTTTTTAATATAAAAATATATTTAGGGGTTCATATGCAATCTATGTAATCTTGATTTATAGATAGCCTTTTATTTGGTAGTAGAAATATGGGCCACATAGACTAGTTTATAGCCCCATGAGAGGACGCACACATTAGAGAAATTCTCAACCCTCCAGAAGACCGCTCCACAGCAGCTAAAAGGACCCCATGATTACTTTTAACTTTGCTTGATGATTAATTTTTCCCCTATACTCGCCCACCTGAAGTTGCAACGTCCGATGACTGTCAAGGTTCAGCACCCACGTATAAGTAATTAAGTAATCAAAGGTTCAACTATCATAATCCAGCTTAATATTGATTATTGCATACCTTGTTAAAAATCGAGTTATGAAAAAGAAGCAAATGTCAAAAATAATTCAATGACATCTACCATCAAGCAATTTTTTAATGACATCATGAAAGAGACTAATCATTAACATTTGGTTAGAAGGATGGTGAAGAGTTTGTTTTTATAGAAAATCAATTGTCCATGGTGAATCGTCAAAGAATATGGGATATTTAGAAGATAGATCACTCATTGTCAAATGCAAGAATTATGTTCAAAGTCGAATTTCAAACCCCATTTAAGCATAAAACAATGATTTTCTTCTAAAAACTTTGAACTAAATAAAGTTGTAGAATCAAGATAGTTTTCATCTCCAAAAATTTGTTTGAGTTTTACATTCTTCAATTCAAAGTTATAGACAAAATTCTAAAAGAGGTTGAAAGAAAAATTTTCTTTGAAATTTTCAAACACCTTCTCCAAATTTTGTACATAACTTTTTATTGAAGACTCTAAACTTCAAACGGATTTTTGGAGATGAATTCTAGTTTTATTTTTTAAATTTTTTTGGAAAAAATGATTCTATTATGCCTGAATGGGGTCTGAAATTCAACTTTGAATACAATTTCAGCTTTTGACTCAACTATGGGTGGTTGTGCTCATCTTAATCCTAATTTACATATCCCACATGCATTGTTTTACCTACTACTATACCACTTGTATAAATAACTTCTCTCCTCATTCACTAATATCCTCATCTATTTGATAATTGGAGCTAATTGGAATATCTGAATGTTCTCTTATTGCTTTGACATCAAGCTTCAAAGTTCACTTCTCTTTGCTTATGTTTAGTAAAATTGATTAATCCGTCAGTTAATGGGATTAACTAAAATTGAAGTACTTGATTATTATAGAGGTTTCCACTACACTCTCATTACTTGAGTCCTGACATCTTTGGCGAAGTTCACACACTCTGACCATGCATTGTACCTATATGCCCCTACTAATTCCAGGACAGTTAATAGACTGGTTTGGTCACTGTGGAGCGGGCTTCCGGAGGGCTCAGAATTTCTCTAATGTGATCAACTTCACTAGATTTGGGTCTTTAGGGACATGTTTCTCAAGTCTATGTGGCCCATGTTTATACTAGTGATCTTTTAGTTTTAGTTTTTTAAAGACATCCTATTACTAATTATTGGTGTTCTATCGTGATGAACTTTAGAAGTGAATACATCTCTATTAATAGTGGGGTTAGAGTTTTCCACCTCCACTAGAACATGTTTTTTCCCCCAACTGCTAAAACCGATTAGGAAATTACATTATTTAGTCTTTTCATCCAAATTCCAATTAGTTTTAGCTAAATTGCAAATACATGGCAATCACATGTAAACATAACTTAGTAACACTCGATAAGAGATAAATGTAACTCTCATATTTGTATCTTTTTTGCAATTTAAATCTTCAATGATTTCATGCATGAATTTGAAATATTTGCTATATAAGACATTAGACTAGTTGTTCCAAAGCTAACCTTGCCAAAGGATCTCTTAACATTAGTTTCATTTTGTGTTTTGTTAACTCCCAAGCTAAAAGATCTAGTTTATGACTTCTCTAAATGCAATTTTTTACTATACTTTCTTATTTCAACATAAGATGAGGAGCTATGTGAAGGAAAATTGCATTGAGAATGATATCTAGTATTATGTTATCTACAATGTTATTTATCACATTGGTGAATTCATAGTAATTATCATTTTTTAGTTGGTGATTAGAATTCATATTGACAATTTAATGTAATTTTAAATACTAATTTTGTGCAAGTTGTACTATCTTACTACTAATTTTTTTGGGGGGGTGCAAATGTAGTTGACAATTGATGCTCGTTTTGCTATTCAATGTTTGTAATAAGTGGTAAAAATACTAAAATTCATTATTACAATAGTGTAGTGTGAATAACAGTATTGAAGAGATACAACTTCTCATTAACACATATCATATGTGTAATCTAACTTTCCCTTGAACTAGCTTTATAGATTGATTGAAGTAGTAGGTCCACTTTAGATTGGAGTTTAATTCACTTCTCTATTTTTGAATTGAATTCAATTTTGAAGCTTGAATTTGTTCTATTTGAACTAGTGATGAGAAAATTATGGAGAATCTCCTTTTTCAGGCAATTTAAACATCTTTTTTATAAAATATCTTATAGAATCCATTTTTTAATTGAATTTTTAAATTAAAAAAATAACTTGACAAGGTCAAATTTACTTGGTTGAACAATCATACCATTGGAATTACTCTATTTTAGTTTCCTACTTAGAGGTACTCATAGTTCAATTATCTCTTCAATCTTTAATTTACTGCTATTTAATAATTTTTTAATAAGTGAAAATTAAATATTGTTCTATTGAAATTATTTTTCTAGAATCTCAACTTAGTTTTTCAACAATTCAAAATAGAAAATCCTCAAGAAAATCAAAATCAATAGTATAAAAATTTTATACTAACATTATTCAAAGTTAAAAATTCTAGTTGGTGAAGGTATAAGAAAAACTTATTTTCTTCACTTCAAATGCAAATATATTGCAGTTCATGTAGTCAAAGTTTCTAAAATTCTATCTAAATTTTTGTACTAGTGTAGTACAAAAACCTATGGTTAAATATGCAAAAAAATTCAAATTTTTTGCTCTTTGCTATTGAAATGGCAACTTCAAGTAGACTTTGATGGAAAAAAGGCCTTGAGACTTTAAAGATTAATCAAATTTATAAAAAACAATCCACATAGCAGTACCATTTAAATGAATGATACTTTTGAAATACAAGAATACCAACAATTCAAGAGACTACAATATTGAAATTTTATAGCATATACTACTATCTTAATAAACCTCTCCTATAATTTGAAACTAGTTTAATTCCTTCCCAACGTATGGGTGTATTATGAATACTATCAAAGGCAATGGGAATCCCACTTTCTTCCACATGTCCAAGAAGGCATGTCCATGAGCACCGTATTCTATTACTTCTAGTAGCAACCTTATACATACCTCGATCCCTATTTTGTAATTCTAGTATGTTTAGAAATACATGTCCTTCATAAGGTTCATCTCCATCCATGCCCTCACTAGGACCAACATCTTGTAAATGTTGTGGCAAAATCACTTCTCTTATAACAACAATGTCCACTTTCAATGGTTCTTCCTTATTTTGACGACAATACATGATGTCTGAAACTTGTGGCCATGGTGGACAATACCTTGGTTCTCCCATCTTCATCAAATGCTTACGAACAGTTACATCAGACAATTCAAGGGCTACAATTGCATCTGTCCTATGTGGAATAGGTTGATCCATGAACTTATGAAGAAGTACATTAATTGGTCGACAATCGTCTCCTCTATGAAACACAAGCTTTGGTTTTAGGAGCATCATTGATGAATATTCTGATAGCATCGGTGTAGGAATTGATGAAGTACTTGGGATCTACATAATTCAACATACATGTGATAATTAGGCATTCAATTCCATAATGAAAACTCAATCATCTATTGTATTATTTCTTTATATGTAAAATTTTAAAATAATCACAATTTCCAACATTTAATATGAGCAAGGTTTTTGAAATCTTGTGAAATAATAGTTTTGTTGGTTACCTGTTTGAAGAATCTAGCATGGAAAAACAATCTGTGATGTCCCATGAACTCATGAATGAAGAACATTGAAATTTTTGCTTTGTAGGTTGAGTACCCTAATTCTGATAGTGAATCTAAGTTATGGCCATCTTCTGTTGCAATGACATGATCACGTACTCTATAATGAATTCCACGAAAAATAACAAATGAAATTTTTTCAATTACATTTGAAAACTCTTCTTCTGTGTCATTATTGAGTATTCCTTCTTCTCTCCAATATTTATGCATATATCTCTCAACACTTGAACTCATTTGTTTCATGTTTCCATGTTTCCACCCTACTGAAATACCTTTCAATTGAATGAGTTCCCTACATGGACATTGTGGCAATAATATATGCAATTTTTCTAACCTCTTTGCATCCATTATTGAATTGGTAAGGATGATTCCTTTCTCATGAGACTTTGGGCATATATAATGGTCTATACCTGCATTATGTTCACAAGTCAATCAGATAATACATATGGCACTATGCTATTATGAATTGTAATTTCAACATAAAAAAAGCATAGCATTTCTATCATGTATGTAATTCATGTCAAACAATTAATGTAATACCTCCTTGTCCACCTGGTCGATGATGTGTTGTTAACAATTGTTTGTGTATATCCAATACTGCCCTTTGTGAAAGATACAAATTATCTTTATTTTTATCTATCCACTCTCGAACATTAGTGAATGCCAAACGACTTTCATATTTTGAATACGTTATTTCACTATGCTTTTGATTTGTTTTAATACTCTTATAAGATGATACACTTCTTTCAAATCTATAACACCAATACAAATCATGTGGGCCATGTCGTAAGATGTCATCCAACATCTCACCATTTCCTGCTCACAAGGAAAAACAAAATTTAAACCCTAAACCATCAAAACATCATTATGCATTTTGTAACATTCTTTATAAGTGACAAGAGGAAAGAACAATATAAACAACATATATTTGTCATATTTTACCTGCCACATGTTGTAAAATAGAACCACTAGGGCCCACAAGTTCTTCCCATTGAATACGCCAAGCTGAAAGTAGTGATCTTGCAATTGTAATGGACTCATCCGTCCAACCATTTGTCCGTGAATGAGAAAAAAACAATCTAGCAATTTCAGTGAGAATTTGTCCAATTGCATACACCTTTTCTGTCTTCTGTATATTCAATTCCTGTATACAATAAGGCAATTACCACTGTACAAAGTGTTGATACTCTTCTGCTCTCCAATATGAAAGTCTATTGGAACAATCAGATGGCCATCTGGCTCCAAGTTCCTTAGGCCTATGTTTAGTAATTTTCAACAAAGCTTTATCCATTTCTCTAGCTCTACCTTGGTTTACCAAAAACTCCACATAAATCTTGAAAATGTTCAATGGCAAAATATGCATTGAATCATAAACTAGATCTAAACTCAAATTAAAACCATATAAATGGTAAAGCCTCTATAGTTTAGAGTACGCTGTGATATTGCTTAGCCTTCTTGAACGGGTAGAACTAGATGATGTTTTGAATGCTTTAGTTTCCAAATAGATGCTTTCTATAGTTCGAAGCAGAGGAGGATCATATTGTGCTTGCCTTTGATTGTCTGGATATACGACATTATGTCCCAAGGATTTTTCTACCATGTGGCAGCGACGACAAGCATGGTACCCTGATAATTTAAATCCAGCCACTTTACATTGAGCCAGATGGTCACCTGTCCAATACATGAGCATGACCCTCAACTTTGATTTTTGTACTTCATTGTTAGGGCTTATATGCAAAAAAATGTCTTCTGATGAAAAATTGTAGTCAACATCAAATCCATGAATGAACGTGGATTCAATCTCTCGTATCAATGGCTCTAAAAACACCGTCATGACCTGCTCTTCCATATCTTTTAGAATTTGTTGAGATGATGCAGGAATGAATAAAACGGGCATAGGACGTGTGAGATTGTTCATTCCTCCATTCAATATTTCAATTTCAACAGCCCATGTATCCTTGTATTTTGTTGTTGCTGCTTGAAATCCATCCCAATGAGAAGCAATTGCAAAGTTTCTTGGATCACCCTTATTATCAAATAAATAAAGAATTGATTAGTTTACATACTTGGGATTTTTCAAATGAATATCAAATGAAGATTTCAAAGATATTGTAATTCATCTTAATGTGTTCACATTTATATTCAAAAACACTACCTTGAACCATGTGGATAATGATATATTGCTATCTATCTATGAAAAAATAGAGTTGCAGATACAAAATCAAAGTGAACAAACATCATTTCAACAAACAACATGATGTCAATTTAGAATAATAAAATGTAGTGTGAATTTAAAAATTAAAAGGTCTAATTATGATGGGTCTAAAGACCAAGATATGAAATCTAAAGTCCTCTGTTCAAGCGGTACGTACTTGTATGATTGAAGATGACTGATCAATGTAGAAGCCACAATGTGGACATTGAAATTGATATTTTTGGAGATCAATGTTCCATCCACCTTGTAGTTCAATACATTTTGTTGAAAATGCTCTGAACATTGAATTGCAATTTGGACCTAAACAACATACTGGTAGCTCCCAATGTTTTTTTGGATTCCAGAAGTTTTGTACTTCTTTCATTTTCTTCCCATGCCAAAATTGAGAGATGGAAGTGGGTTTGTAAGTGTCTTCTCTTCCCAACCAATCATTTCGATTCCTCCAAACTTCCAAAAAATCATAACATGTAGTTTTGTTTTTACACATGAATGCAATGCGAGGTCCAAAAGGCAAATAATCAAATGCCAACATGTATTTACGTTGAATTTTGCATTCTGGACATTTTTCAGAACAATCTGCATAGTCTCTTGCAAGTCGTGTATTACTACCAATATTGCAAGTGCATTTCACAATGTGGGGACCTTCGTACAAATCTTCATCGCTTGGTTCCATTAAAATAGGCGTATGTGGAATTCCTTCCTTTCCGGTACACAACCTATATCTTATTGGAGTTGTCATTCCATGATCTTTGTAGAATCTCTCTAAGTTATTCCAAGATGAAGGTGCAAAGTACTCCAATGAATTGGATTCTATTCACAAAAAACACAAATTACTTTTAGAACATGGCTTTATTTTATGAACAAAAATTACTTACCATAGTTATTTTAGTAGTAAACAATCAAACTTTTTAATCTATTGTTTTATACATAATTAGGTTATATTGAATTAAAAATAGCAATAAGTTAGAGTTTTTTGTAGTTAAGAACCTGCGATATTGATTAATTGTCCAATGCCCATTCCTTCATATTCAAGTGTTTGTTCATATTGATCTTCATTTTTTTTCTTGAAAAATCTTTTTAAAATTTTATCTTGTACAGTAATAGGTATATGAGCAGCATCTAAATCTGCTTGTAGGCCTACAACTTCAGTTTCTAGTACTTGACGCACATCACACTCAATAGAGGGGTGATGGGGGACTCTACCATCTATGAATCCAACTTTTGTTAACATATCTACTTCGTCAGTATCAATTTCAGTGTCTACACTTTCTCTTTGCGGGGAAAGTACTGGAAGCATATCAAATGCTATACCTTTGATAGATGTAGAAGGGCTTCTAGAACTTTCTAGTGCTGTCATTGGTGCTATAGAGGAAGGTGAGGAGGAAGACGGAGACATTGGTGTTTCAGGTGGAGGCAATGAAGAGCCATCTGAACTACTTGTACTTGAAAAAATGTCAACTCTATTTCTTTGTTCGTGTCTATAATATGCTGACCTTGAAACTACTTTATCTCTAATTTTATATACACGTCGGGGAGGCATTATGAATATCTACGTTTGTTTTTATATTCAATAGAATAAATTATGAATTATAATAACTTAGTATGCTATGCTTGTAACAATAAGTATCATTCATATATACTAAGAAATTTGGTTCATATGTTCCTCTCAAATATAGAATATTACATCAACTGATAATAAATGATCTTCTCTCCATTCACTTTATATAGTTTAGTGGTTATAGTTTTCTTTTACTTTTTTTGTTATAATTTAAAAGTAATGTTCTATAAAAAGAAATGGATTTTTTATTTTCATATGTTCAATAAATTACTACTTAAGTTTGGTTTATATTTACTAATCAGGAAATCATAACAAATGAACTACAGAGTGAAAATAACTAATATACTACATAAGGGGATTCCAATTCCAAGGGCTACGACCTAATAATATAATCTAGACATTGAACTTGGTCTGCCGATAAAATAAAATTGGTGTATAGAAGAAAGTTGAAATCACCTTGTTTGTACCTAAACCAGAAAAACTACAAACTCTATCACATATAACTCAAAATGGTTATACACTTTTGCCAAATATTTGTCTAGATCCATTGTGAAATGTTCGAACATCATATGTAAGCTAAATTTAGCATTTTGAATTGTATTCAAACAATAATCTTATACTTTTATTACTTGAAGCTATGAATTGTATTTTACTATAAGAAATCTCACTTTGTTTTGTGGAAAATTGCAATTGTTATCATTTTTGTTGCAAAAATTGAATATAAATAAGTAAAAATAGAAAAAATATCCAAATTATTTCAAATTTAATCAAGAGGTACAAATAGCCATGGAGATTAGTGAAAAAAATTCAATTGGGTATGTTATTTTTTATACCCAAAACAACCACAACAAAGATTTTAAAGTCAAATTCAACTATTATACCAAATTTATTCTTTTATTTAGTTAATAAGAAGCCCAACTAGACAGTTACCAAATTGGAAAATTTCATGAACTGTCAATTGAATATAACTACCTAATTGACTTGACTTGTTCATCCACTTGGACTCCCATGACTTTCGGCTAGCTACTTCAACTTTAAATCCCAATTAGCTTGCATTGTTGAATAGGAACAGACTTCTCACTAATGGCCTCATGGCAACCAAATAGGGCTTCACCAACTATCAACTCAACTAGGGAAAACTTTGTACATGTTATTTTAAAGTTCTTAATTCATATTGACATTATTTTCTTTTTCTACTTATGAAAAACAATTTTTTTCAGTTTATGAGGGATTTCATCATTGATGTTTAAGAAGTATAGAAAAATATTTTGAAAATGACCATAGTATTGAAGTTTGAATGAAAAAAAGCAAAAACATTTTTATGTATAATGTGGATCAATTGGTCAAGTAGTGGAATTGATCCATATAAAAAAAAACTATTTGTCTTGTGGTTAGTTTGGTAAACTACAAATTGTAATGTAGTAGAAAAAAAAATTTGTCTATATTTGTGGAGATGAATCAAATTTAAAAAAATAACATACCGTATGCGAAGTTTTGATTCAACAACTAAGTGCCGAAATACTTTTTTTTTAGGGTTTTGACAGTTAGATTTATTGGTGTTAGGGTTTTGACATTCTAGTATATAAATTTCTTTACGTTTGTCAACTTCTTTGTTTTTTTGTTTGGGAAGCCTTTAGGTCATGTTGTAGGTTTTCATAAATATTCCAAAATTAGTCAATATAGATGAATTTTTTTTGCAACATTTCTAGAATTTCACTTTTAATATTCCAAACATTCAAACATTCCAAAGAATATTTCATTTTTGAGATATCATGGTACACAATAACTCCTACAATGTTGGGGGGAATAGTGTGCATTGGTAATATAAGATATTTATTCAAAAGTCTATGGGAAAATAGGCCATGGAACATTAGAATTAGAAAAAAGAATATTATTGAATCAATGATGGTAGATGGTTGGTATGGAAGTTGATGCTCTATAGAGTGTTGCAAACAAATTGATGGTTCATAGAGTGTAGTAGAGAAAGCATTACTAGGAGTAAACTTATAAAGTGTAGGGATAAATACTAGTATATGTTGGACTTGATTAGATAAATGATTGAGCATTAATGTTGTTAATTTGATTGTTGAATTTACAATAGATTTTGTATTTAAATTTATGATATCAAAAAATAACTAAATTTAAGTTCATGTTATTGTTTGATTTGAAAAAAATGTGATTTTGTGCAATATTTTCAAACAACCGAAGATATATAATTAAAGTGTAGATATAGTGTTACAACAATTTAGATATTATATGTTATTATAACTTTTTATTTAAAAGATTCAATAATTTCCATTTGCTTGTACTACCTCCATTTAATACATGTCAATTTCATTAAAGTAGTGGGATTCCATAGCATTGTCAATTTTCATGGTCACAAATTGAATTATATTCTTTAACCCCTAAAGGACTAAATTGGATGTCAAAGTACATAACAATTTTTTTTAAACAAATGGACAATTTCCATTGAAAATAGAAACTAAACTGAGAATCAAGGAAAAAATCCTTGATGAAAATTTTCAACATAGCAAATTTTTGTTGTTGTTGAAACATATGGACAAATTGCATTGATAAGAGGAAGTAGTACAAGGGACTAGACTTTGAGGAACTCATTACAAATGGAATTTTTTGTTTTGTTTCTATAAGATTTTCACACATGTGCTCAAGGAGTAGCTTTATAAGAAAAGTAAAAGTTTGACTTATGTCGTTGCCACAGTGAAAACAAAAGTAAAAGTAATTTTCTAATTTTTTAGTTCATAAAACCTTCAAAATTCAACAACTTTCACACCATACAATAAAACCAAGCCAATGCACCCCTCCTCACTGAGGGCTTTCCGACAGTACCAAGCACATGACTGGGGGACGTAGAGTCCGGGAGATCTCAACATGACAAACAAAACAAACATCCTAAATAATTGAAGGTATATACTAGTGTGCCTTGTACTATTGCCATAGTGAAAACAAAAGTAAAAAAAAAATTCTAATTTTTAGAACCAAAAATAACTCAACTTTTACATCATACATTCAAACAATGCAAAACCAAGCCGGTGCATCTCTCCTAAATTGAGGGCTTTCCCACAATACCAAGATTGTGTTCAAAATATAAGAAAAAGTGCCATGTGCCGTTGCCACAGTGAAAACAAAAGTAAAATTAATTTTTTAATTTTTTAGTTCATAAAAATACTTCAAAATTCAATAACTTTCACACCGTACGTCCAAACGCCATGAAGCCAAGCCAATGCACCTCTCCTCGCCAAGAGCTTTCTAACAGTACCAAGATTGTGACCAAAATATAAGAAATAATAATTTTCTAATTTCTTAGAACCCAAAACATTTAAAAAATGCATAATTTTCACACTGTGTGTCTGAATGCCATGAAACTAAGCCGGCGCACTCCTTACCAAGAGCCTTCAAACGGTACCAAGCATGCAATCAAAGGACACACGATCTGGGAGATCTCAACGTGACAAACAAAACAAAACAAACATGTTGTCTTAATAGAAGAAATATATGCATATGTCACTTAGAAAAAATTATAATTTTATAAAATTTGTATTCTGAAAATTCTACAAATAATTCTCAGTCTACTAACAAGTGAATCTTTGAAAAAAATTACATGTATAAAAAATTCACTAATTATAAGTTTGATTAAATTATTTAAAAATAATTAAAAATAACTTTTTAAAATATATTTTTTATAATAAAAATATATTTTTTAATATTGGTTCTCTAGATTTTTAAATTCACTAGCGGTTGGCGCTTGCTATACAATGCATTCATCATTAGAATTTTATAAGAATTTTTATGTATTAGATAGAATGTAGAATAAAAATTTCAATAAATCTTTAAATAAAAATGACTAAAATCTTTGTATAATTTTTTTACATGTAAGCATATATTGAAATGAACGATAGAAATTTATTGAATTATGAATGAAACATATGCAATGATAAATACTATAAAAGATACACATACATTACAATGCATTAGAAATATGACTACATTGTTACAAAAAATGGCAATCCAAATTGCCTTAAAGAATGAATCAAAAGAATCACAACCATATTGGACATTTTTTCATAGTCATATTGATTTGACTTTGTGAAGTACAACTGCCCAGTTTTTTCCATACCCCCCCAAAAAAGTGTTTTTATCACTTCAATTACTAATATCTTGCAATCTATATGGTGAAAAATTTTGAGCTTTTTTCCAAATCTTCTCAAATGAACGTATGAGATCGTATGGCCACATGTGTACAAAAATGTTATTTTTCTAAAATTTGGTACTTGCCTTAGAAATGACAATTTTTTAGCATTTTTGGTAAAAACAGAGTAATAAACTTTCAAGGGTTAACTTGAAATGATAAAAAAGGCTTGTTTTTTTGTCAAAACCTCTTAGAACTACCATTTTTTTCCAACATGAAAAACTTAAACAATTTTTTTTTATTTTCCTATGTAATCCCAAAATGTTGCCAATTCAATTGCAAGAAATTTTCATTCCAAGAGAAATATACCTTTGTCTGGCATGTAGACTATAAACCACAAATTAGTGAAATTTTAGAATGTAGACATTGCTCATTTATTTATTAAGATGTCTTTAGGTGTAGTTACTTTTGACACTAAATTAGCATAGAAGAATGAGTTATGAATCACAATTTATAAGACAAGTTATGTTATCCTTGCGTGGAAGTGCTTTTGAGGGATAGCAAAAAAACTAATGTCCTCATTTTAAATAATGGAAACACACTTGTTCATTGGAGGCATTTCCACTTTGGTGTAGCTTCGACTAAGCTCAACTTTTACTGAAATTTTTTTACAAGATAGAAAAAGTGAAAAAAAAAATTTCATGTAATTTTAATTTTTTCTTGTGTGCAATAGTAAATGTTATACTACAGTTAGCCAAGAAATTATTTGTTTGAGGAAAAAAATATATAAAATCTTTAAATTAAAATTGTAATGTATAGCTTCATTTAGGTTGTTTGTTTGTTTTCTTTGTTCTCTTTGGTACATTGAAATCTAAGAAACCATGAAGCATCCATAAATGTTCTTTGCACCACTCAAAATCTCTTTGCAAGGAGAGATGCACAAACTTTGTTTCACTATGTTTGGACCTATAGTATAAAACTTATGGAATTTCAAAAAATTTATGAATTCAAAAATTGAAATAAATTATCTTTTATTTAGGAAAAATCATAAGTTTTACAATGTAGGTCCAAATATCACAAAATAAAGCCCTTGCACTCCTTTATGCTAAAACTTTTGATTTGTGCTAATCCCAATTGTGGTGTTTGAACCTACGGTGTGCAAGTAATGGATTTTATGAAATAAAAAATTGAATTAATCCCTAAAGCCCCGAGGGTGTTTTCAATTGAAGACCACTTAGAACTACCACTTTTGCTATGTTCATCTAAAAAAACCAGAAAGGTAATTTTTTACAAAATCCAACTATAAGATGTTGTACTGAACTTGTTTGAGAACATGTGGTGAAAATTTCATCAAGTTTGACTACATAGATTGCAAGATATTTGCATTCAAAGAAAAGAAAACAAGTTTTTGTGCAACTTGCTTGACTAGATTTTTTGGCTTTGAAACTTTTAAACTAGATTTTTTTGCATTATGAATTTTGATTTTCTAAGTTTTTATGATGAATAGTTGAGTTGAGAATCTAATGAAAAAATTTCAACAACACTTAATTTTCACTCAATAAAAAATTGTTAAGTAGAAGTAGGTTAAAGATTGAAGGAAAATCTAAACCATTAATAGCTTTACAATGGAATCGACATACAATAATCCCAATGGTGAGATTGTTTTGGAAAGCAAATCTAAATCATTAGTAGCTTTACAATGGAATTGACATACAATAATCCCAATGGTGAGATTGTTTTAGAAAGCAAACCTAACCTTCTCTAATAATTTTTTTTTTAAATTGTAAAAATTTCATTCACAAATGAATCTTATAAGTTATTTTTTCAAGAAGATGCTTAGATTGCCCCAAAAAATAAGATTGTCCATAACTTTCTCATAACTAGTCGAAGTAGAATGAGTCAAAGCTTCAAATATAGACAAAAATATAAGATTTTAGAATTTTTTTTAAAAATTATTTTGACTTTTTCAAATTTTTTGTACTGCCCACTTACTTTTTGTTTTGGCTTATTGTGCCATAACTTTTCTCCCGGGCACTAATTGAAACAAAAATTATATATTCACAAAGCTCTTGCCAAATTCCACAACTTCTAAAAATCTCAAAAACATTCACTACAAATTGAGACAATAGGAACCTACCTGGACCCAAATTGTCCCCCAAGTGGACAAACGGTCCTTTAGGGGTTAAATTATCTTTTGTTTTGGAAAAACTATAACTTTTCTATGGCATGTTCGAAGGCTAGAAAATGAAGCCCTTGCACTCCTTTGTACATAGACCTTTCTATTTGTACCAAGAAGTTTCACATAATGGCAGGAAAGTTTTTGAATTATTTTAATGAATGAAGAAATTAAGAAATGATTCTTGCTTTTATTTTGGTTGTGGCAACGGCACAAGGCACACTAGTCTAATTTAAGGTATAGTGTTTTTCTAGATTTTTTAATAAGTGAAATTTATAATTTTAAGATAAGAGTTTGTGAAATTTTAAGAATATGATTGTATTAATATTATTACTAAAGTAGGACTACAAAATTTCACATGTCTTCAATAACACTTGAAAATTTTCAAAGAAGTCATAAAGGAAATTATAACATTTGTTGCAACTTTTAATTTCTCCATAGTTTTTGTTGCCATAGTAAAAAATAAAAGTAAATTAAAAATAATTTTCATATTTTTTAACTCATGGAAATTTGAAAACCCAATAACTTTTTTGTTGTGAGCTAGAATGCAATGAAACAAAGTTGCCTTGTGCAACCCTGCTCAACAAAGGATATCTAACGTTTCTACTCACACAACTGGGAGACTTATAGTTTAGGAAATCTCACCATATCAAACAACAACCTATCTTATATAAACAAATTTAAATTTTTTTGAAATTCTTATACTATAAATTCTCAAAAGAATTCTCATTTGACTAAGTTGAGAGTCTTGGAAACTAAATATACTCGTATTAAAATATATTTACTAATCATAAGTTTGATTAAATTAGTAAAAAATTAAAGTAATATGTACTATAGTAACACAAAATCCAACCATTAAAAATGACAACAACTTGATAAGGTATGTTGACAAATTAGAATGGTTCTAATCCAAGCACTACTGAGAAACACAAATGATTTATAACGTGTTTGTCATCCTTAAATTGGAAATCAAAGTGCTTGAAGGTTAATTTACCTTGTACACCTCTTCTAATTAATTAGGGTTATTGTTTAGAAACTAACTACTAGCTCATCCTTGAGAAAAAACTCTAAATTTTATTTTGTTTGTCACGCATGATAAAAATTGAAAATTTTGAATTTATATTTGCTATTAGAGGCTCCAAACCAATTTGGGGTGGTATAGAAAATAAATTGATAAAGCACAAATTTAAAATTACTTTGAAATTCAATTACAAGTAAGAAATTGTGATTTTTTAGTAAAATTTGTTGCAATGGAATTGAAATGAGGTTCACTTGATACGATCATTATTTCAAATTTTTCTATTCATTAAATCTATGACTTCATTTTTGCACATTTAATTTTGAACAAGTCAATACAAATTTGGCCTGCTCAACTACTTTGCACACTTTTTCTTTGGTAATTTTAGAGAAATATGTACTATAGTAACACAAAATCCATCCACTAGAGATAACAACAACTTGATAAAGTATGCCCATGAATTAAGATGGCTTTCATCCAAATGATAATGAGAAATAAAAATGATTTGCAATTTTTTTGTCATCCTTAAATTGGATGTCAAAGTGCTTTAGGGTTTATTTCTCTTGTACACCTTTCCTACTTAATTAAGACTGTGCACATTCAATTTTGAACTAGAGTCAATGCAATTTTGGCTTGGTCAACCACTTTGCACACTTTTACATTTGTACATATTTTGTACTGTAGTAACCTAAAAACCTTGAAATTCAAAATTAATTCTATGGTATGCCCAAGTACTTTGCAAGGAAGCTTGTGCACTATCTTTTTAGAGAAATTTCTAACAGTCCTTTATTTTTAGTGTTCCTCTTTTATTTTTGCCACAAATCCACAATTAAAAGAAAATTTTAATTAATTAAAACTTTGAATTTTAAATAGTATTTCTCAACGTATCATGTAAAAGCTATGATTTTTCCAAAATAAAAGATAATTTAGTTCAATTTTTTAATTTATAGCAATTCATATATTTCTCACCATGTCCAAATGCCATGAAATTGATACAAATAGAAAGTTCTATATACAGAATGCAATCGATTCACTCTAAAACCCTTGCACTTCTTTGTACATAATATTTTGATCTGTACCAAATATACAACCTCTCATAAAATGGTGTAAATGTTATTGAATTGTTTTAATAAAATTAAAAATTTAAGTTTTATTTTTATTTTGGGAATGACAACAACACAAGGTATACTACACTAATGATGGTATTTAGTGTTATGTTACTAATAATGTTACTTGAGCTTTTATCCTACCCACTCTAAATGTCAATTAATTGGCATTTAGTGTTGTGTTCACTTTTCTGAGTAGTAACTTTTTTGAGCATGTCATAGGTTTCTTGGGTTCTTACGTTTTTCTTTGCATTTTGATGAAATAGTTAGGTAACACTAAATGTAAACTTGTAAAAAATTTATACCCAATAGTTGACAAATAGTGTCTATGTTGACATTTAGTGTTGTAACATTAACCGGATTGTTGACATTTAGTATTGTGCTTCGTAATTAGAGTTGCCAACACTAAATACCATCATTAGTGTAGTGTAATTTAAGGTATATATTTGTTTTTCAAGATCTTTTAGTAAATAGAATTTATAATTTGAAAGTAAAAATTTATGAAATAATATTAATACAACTTCATATTAATATTATTAACTGAAGTATGATTCTACATTTTCATGTGTTTGAAGATTCTATATTTTCACGTGTTTGAAACAACACTTGAAAAATCTCCAAGAAGTTATAAAAAAGAATATGAAGGCATTGATTAAAAAATGATTGAAACATTTATTTGATGTTTCAATTTTTTCATAGTTATTGGAGATTTTTTTTGGTTAATCATAAGAAAATTAAAAATTTGAAGTAATGTTTTAGTCAATGTATATATCACTTGAAGAACAATAAAAATTTGAGAAATTTGTACACTGAAAATTCTACTAAGAATAGTTCTCATTCCACCAACAAGTGAATCTTTGAAAAAAAGTAACATGTATTAAAAAAACTACTAATTAGAAGTGCATTGAGAGGCCAAATATCAAACTCACCTGTTGACGGAGCCCTTGAGAACGGACTTACCTCCGTCCAACCCTGAAACCGAACCTACCTGCGCTCGTAGAACGACACACAGGGAAACTTTTCGGTGAGGAAGGGAGGTCTCTGGGGAACTTCGTGAGTTTCCCTGTGAGATCACAGGGAACCCACTATGAGCCCCTTGTGGTTGTGGATCAGATTCTGCAATTCGCATATTGTACAACTGTTCAATGGAGACGACGTCGGCAGCGTAATGTGGTACTAGTCCAACTGCTTGATTCAGTTGTATCGCTCCTTGGAGAGCCAGTACTTGGGCTTGTTGGCAGGGGCGGAGTAGGGCGGGGTGGGAGAGATTCGTCCACTTTGGAACTCCCTTTCTGAGCTCCGTAAATGGGAATGATGGTGCCCTTTGTCAACAGGAGCTGGCACACCGGGCACGGCATCTCTTGGTCTTGTAACCACCCGTGCAGGCATCGCCAGCAGAACATGTGCCCGCACATGGTCAGGACTGAATTTCTCGGATGTTCCATGCAAATGCTGCAGTGGAACACATCTTGTTCGCGAGCTTGGTCAGGAGCTAGCAACTTCAGAGTCGATGGAAATCGGGCTTCGGATTCCCTCCATAGGTACGTGTCAAATCTTGCACCTAGCAAGAGGAAGCTAGTTCGTATGTTCTTCAACTAATTATCAGCAGCTTGGCTCTAAGTTGGTTGCAGTTGGGAACAGTTCCGGTGGAAGCCAGTGACTGGCATGAAACACTCTTACACTCCCAGGCAGCGTCTCGATCTATACTTGAACTGTGACTTTTTTCTTCAAGGTTACACTCTCGCCAAAGGCAACCTCGAGCTATTCCACAATGAGTGGCTGTAACTACAACATTTGCATACTCCACTTCTTTGGCTCAGCCCAAAGCTCTCCACGTCTTGATCAAGCTATCTAGTACTTTCGAAAAGCCTCACGCTCAAACTACTTGAAAGTGATTAATTGTGGAAAAGATGCTGCTCATGGTGGTATTTATTCTCTGAATAGGTATTAGGTTTCGGAGGAAGGATGCTCAAGCATGCATCGATATCTAGGGGATCAAGCCACACTGAAACATTGATCCTAGCCTCGCGCTTCGTGTAGGTCTGGAAATTATGCCTCGTCGGGCTGGTGACTACAAAGGTCATTTTCGATTAAGTGGTGCGATTCTCCCACCCAAAATTGTGACCTATAGGTGTATAATCTAAGACAGGTAAGCGCCTGTGTTAAGGTACTGGAACATTGCCATTTTGACGAAATTGATGGTAAAAACTCTTATCCTCGATCGGAGTACGTGGAAATTTTCGGTGAGCTGCAACGCTGCAGCCATGGATCTGGTGATTGAGGGTGGTGGATGATCTCCAGCAAATCTTGTTGCACGAGTCAGCTTGCAATACTGTTGTTTAGTGTTTTAAATTTCGAGCGTGCTCTTTGCCTCCATGACCGCTAGCTCTGGCGGCTGCTGCAAGTCATGAAACAGTAGCCAATATAATGGTGTCATATTTTTTTAAATGATGGATTTCATAGCGCTAGAAAATGTGACATTCAAGTGCTCAAAGTTCTGTCAATACTAAAACATAGTTACTATATTGAACTTGAAAACTAAAGCTTCTTAGTTTCTAGTGGCTATATGAAACCGCCAACTTGAAAACTACCATTTACAAGGCCTCACTGCTGATTAGGGCTTCCTGGGGTCTTGCGGGGTCTTTCATGCTGGTACCTTCAATTAGTGGATTGAAATGCACTTTCGTACCCTCTTGGAATCTATTGAGGTTTCAGATTGATATATGGAGTGTTCTCTTGCACTTGCAGGTCGGTTTTGAGATTGGTCATCGTGCTTCAACCTAACGAGGATATGGGTTTCCTTTTTCTGAACTTGTTCAGCTTGTTTTGGATTTGTGGTAAATAATGGAAATAGGTTGAGGTATGAATATCTGCTGCGGCATCCCCTTCATGTGCATCTTTGATTTGATTCTTTCAATGGGGAGGCACGTACTCAGATTTTGTTGCGATTCATCAGTGAGTGGGTAATTAATTCAATGTCCATGCTTCAATATTGATCAATGCTTGGGTACCCAGAAACCAATGAACCAAGGAATCAGGAATGAAAGAATTCTCTACTAAATTAGTAGGACGTTGTTTCTAAAGTAACCACGAGTGAAGTACTAGGGATTTACCAACTACATATATAATTTTTGCTCTTTGTATCTTTTGCATAAAATACTCAAATAATGCATTCTTCCATGTGTTCAAACCTTGTGCCCATAACATTATACAAAACCTTACCAAACTAATAATAGTAAATATGCTCAATTGATAAGAAAGTGGGTCCTCTGCACCCTAATATGTGACGGTTGGTGCATGAAAAGTCGCCCAACTTGGAAGTGGATTTAATTAGCATGCACCGGCTCCAATATACCAGCATTTCAATTGACCTAGCTAGCTCTTGTTCTTAGAGTCAATGCTTTTCCCTACATTTCAGATCCAAGGCTGAAGGTATTTTGAGATTACTGCCATTGATTTCTAAAGATTATTTGCATTGTTCACAGCAAGAGCTTTGAATTCGCTTGGCAACGGACGTTATCAAGGCGGTGCTCAGCTGGTTTCTGAGACCATCTACTTCGTGTGACATGCAGGCCTTTCGAATTCATTTGTGATCATGGCGGAGAAGAAGGCATCTACCGTTGCGGAGAAGAAGTCTTCGATTAAGAAGTCCTCCATTGCTAGAGCTTCCCTTGCCGCTGCTGCTGGTGAAGCTGGTGCCCTTGGTACACATCTCTGTCTCTCTGTGTCTCTCTTTCATCCTAGCTACACGTGATGTCAATATCGTCAATTTCGTTACATTGGCGCGATCCTGGGAGCCAAACTTTGTGAGATTCACCTGCAGAAAGCTCTCAAAAGAGGACAAGTGTAGATTGACGTTTCAGGCGTGTGCAATCATGAAAATTCCTAAGTTGTCAAATTCCTTCAATTCAACACAATTTACTTTACGTCATCTCCAATTTTGTTAAATTTGGCGCAATTCTGGCATTAAAAAGAGTGACATACATCTACAGAAGGCCTTGAAAACCAGGATAGGTTGAGATTTAATTTTCGGGCCATGCGCCTCCAAAAGGTGATTGAATTGAAGTAGGGGAATACCCACTGACTGTAACGAAAACCACTGGTGCGAAATGTCCTATTCATTTCTGGGGTTGATTCTACGCCTGTTATTAGGGTTTCTTGCTCGATTACGCGATTTTGCTGGTTTAATCGGGCATTACGTGTTTTTCACCCCATCACTTCCTAGTCTTCCCCCTGCCTGTAGTTTACACCGGGCAATGCCACTCATCGTTGGCGATTTCGTGAAAAAAAGCACCTCCTCGTTGATGCTTTTTTTCGCGAAATCCCCTCCTCCTCAGGGCATTGCTCTATACGAAATTGACGTTAAATGTATGAACACATGAGTTGTTGGTAGCAGGGGTTGACAGCATAGGAGACGGGATCCTCTGCCTCACAAGTTTCATGGTTAAGTTTCATGGCTGCGTGAAGATTTCTGAATGCATTGCTTGTTATCCTCTGTCAACGTCAGAAGGACTGTTTCACGTAAAAAATTGTGTTTGTGAAGTTTGCCCTTTTTCTGAATGATACTGGCTACAGAGGCCACTGCTTTCGAACTCAATCATGGCCTTTAAATTGATTGATTTTTTGTTCTCACTCTGAGCTGTAGAAGGGGATGCTGCATCAGCTTTGGGATTGACTCCTGAGGTATGGTTTGATCCCAACAAGGAGGTACCTCCTGTTGCACAGTTTAATTTCAAAGTCTTGT
Source organism: Climacium dendroides (assembly GCA_950106755.1). Taxonomy (NCBI): domain Eukaryota; kingdom Viridiplantae; phylum Streptophyta; class Bryopsida; order Hypnales; family Climaciaceae; genus Climacium; species Climacium dendroides. The sequence continues at coordinate 5,656,896 of OX467084.1, read as the reverse complement.
ACTGCAAAACAAAACAGTTATTGTTTTCTTGAAATATCAGTTTCGTAAATTTCAATGATTTCAATCAATTTTGTAAAATTGGGGTCGCCTAAATCGTGACATCCATATGCACAAAGCCCTACAACTGGGACTGGAATATATTCACTGCTAAGTCACAGTTGAGTATTTCCATGAGACCATATAATCGGGTTTGTCAATGTTTATTTAGCTGAAAATGATTCATGAAATGGGCACTTCATACTCAATGTGCATTGCATCCTGCTCAATCAATCTAGAGGCCTACAGGAAGCACTGGCAGCAAAAGAAGCTCAGGAGAGGTTGGAGATTAGGGCATTGCCTGTGAGGCAGTATTTGGTAAAGAAACTCCACCATCAATCACATTCATTATTATTTGTTCCGTTGTGAACTGAAATTTACTCTTCCAAATGATGAGAAATGCTTCAAAATAATTTCTTGCAGATTCAGTCCTTTAGTTTCATTCAGCTCTCAAGAAGTTGACCATCCATGTGTCAAAAAGTCATGCACTTCTCAGTGTTTTGTGCAGTACCTTGTATTTTTTGTTCCTACTTCGTAGAGTACATTTGTCATCACGCAAAATCAAAGTTCTCTGAGCATTGAGCCTTGTGCATTTGCCACCAAAAATCGCACAAATAAACAATTCATCATGGTTCTCATTATTTCATTAAAACTTTTTGTAGGGTCTTTTTGGTAGTCAAAAGGGGATTCTAGATTCTCTTAGAACGCATTTTTTGGACATACTATGAATAAATTATGAATTTTCAAAGTGCTGAAAATACGATTTAGGGTAAGCAACCATAGATTCTCATGAATAGTGGATTTACATTTTAGACAAGAATCTAGAGTGCAATTTTAGAGAATAGTTGAAATTAGGTGTAGTTACCTTATAGAATTTCATCAAACGCATCACAAAGGATGATCTAGATACAGATTAAATGTATCCTTGCTTGATGAGCAGGAAGCCTCTGTGGTTCCATTGCTGCTTCATGGATTACAGCTACTGGCAATTGAAAGGTATGGATATCAAACATTCACTTGTAGCGAAATCTAGCCCATCATGTGATCTCACGATTTTAACAAATTGTGTAGCTTCATATGCTTAATGTACATGTGAACATGAATATACAGCGTGATTTCATGTGGAAGTTAGTGTGCAGAATTGTTTTCTTTTGTATCCTTGCAATTGATTTTCCAAGCTCTTGTGCCGTTTTGCCAGTCCGAAGCAACCAATTTTCTGACATGGTGAATTCCTAGGCAACTTATTATCTGCATTCATTAATGATACTAACTTCTGACCCAATCCAATGACAACCTTGTTGCCATATGTCAAGAGTTCATAATTTTGCATGATATGAAATACACCACACGTTTTGTGATGAATGTAACGAAGGGAGCTGAAAGCTCTTGATGTTTAAGGTACGAAGCAGATTTCTTTCATCGTTATGAAGTGACAAACGATATTCCAGGGAGGACTTGAACAATAATTAAGGAGTCTGTGTTCCGTAGTCACTGCAAACAGGAGGAGAATTGTTATTAGTATCTTGAACATTTTGAGTGTAGAATTCTTACAATTTAGTCCCCAAGATGAATTGTAGTTGCTCAGGTCATTAGTTTGCTAACTTTGACCAAAACAGTTTCGGAGAGTGAGTGAGAATGTACTGACAATGTGAGAAGGCTATGTCAGGCCTGAAAACCCAGTTGATTTTTTAGCTAAATACTTAATAGAGAAGAACCCCATGAATAAGAAGGATCCTCTGAAGGAAGAGAAAAAAGATGGAGAGAGTGCAGAGAAGAAAGAAGAAAAGAAAGAGGAGAAGAAAGAGGAGAAGAAAGAAGAGAAGAAGGAATAGAAAGTCAAAGAAAAGAACGAGCAAAATTTCAAGAGAACAAGAGACAGAACTGAAAAGATAGGGCACCCAAAACAGGTTTCAAGTGATCAAATTTTGATATGCTTGTTAACAAATGAAAGAGGGTTTTCAAGACACCAAAAACGCATTATTTAGATACCACATGCAAAAGTTAATAAAGTTCGGAGTTTTATTGATAGGCGACCTAAAACCAGAACCTGAACAAATGCTTCAGGGTCTACATCCTGCTTATTTAATATGTACCAATTTTTAGGGTGGCAGTTGTGGGTGAGTGGTGATTAAGACCACCACTCCCTTATAAATCCTCAACAAACGTTAAGAATGTAGAGAACCAAAGTTGAAATCACGTCATTTCCTCTACTTATAGACTAGATCTAATTTTCCTAAAGAAAAGTAGAGCGTCATGCAAATTCATGTTTACTGCAAAGAAACCTGATCCTTGCCAAGCTTATCAATACCTACTCCAGCACAAAGGAAGCGATAAAATATTTGAACTTCATCTGAACACTGCGAGTTACACATGAAAATTGGAAGCCTTGTCCTGCGCCTGCGAATTACAATTTCGCAAACAAGTCTTGACCAAAGAACCATGTTCGGAATGCAGAAAGGAAAATCTCTCTCGACCAGTGAACATCTACACTCGAGACTTTAATATTGAATCCGAAATTGTACAGAGCAGCATCGGCCTCTTTACAATAGACAGAATAAGCTGAAACGAAACAGTGTACTCTTTTGAATACCGGGATACCTCAGCAGAATTCCCATTTACTGTATATGTGTAAGTGAACAGCCAAGAAGGTCTCCTTGTCTACAGTGATGCTAGCCAAAGGGAAATGATCAATCTCAGTAAACTCTTTTGTCACTTCCCTCCTTGCATGGTGCCATATTTTTCCATTCTACGCAAGTAGAATGGAAGAGAACGTTTGTAAAAATGAATCCTTCAAAACGCCTCCTAGCCTCCAGGTTCCTGGTGACATGAAAATTATTGCATACGCAGACGATGGATACTCGACTTCAAGTGGACTCAGCAGAGATGGGTGCTGACCGCCGTTGGTAGCCTTCAATCTGAGATGCCTTTATTCGAAGCCTTGGAACTTCGACTGCCAGCACATGCTTGATGAATTCATAAGAGGCGAAAAAAAGTGCTCCTTGAGTAACATATATCACTAACCGAGGCACCAGTCCCCTGCAAGTGTGAATAATTTAGTCAGTATTCCATAGTAGCACTCCATTAACCATACACAAGTCGCTGCCATCATACTCACAGGCTTACCACACTAGGGGGAAACTAGAGAGAAGGCGATTAAGTGGAAGCATATCATTGGTCTATTAGAGCAAGGGGCTACGTTTCAAAATTCAAAACCCTACAGGTGCAGGGTTTTGCATGGAACTCACCGGTACAATCCAGCGACACCTTCTGTAGTGGCAATGTACTGAAAAGCGTGAATAACCCCATTATATTGCTGGACTGACCCAGGTATCTATCACCCAACGAAGACCAAGTTAGTTAGATCCTGTTTGTGCCGAGTGACAACCGAGTGATGGTAACGTTATGAGGGAATGTACTAGAAATCTTGCTCCATGGAGGAAACCTATATGTAATTATATGCAACAGCAGGTTGTGAAATAACCCCGAAACCAGCTCAGTACCTGAGTTTGAAGCCGAGTTTTCACGACATCAAAAGGAGTAGTGAAAAAGGCTGCAGTTGATCCAGCAACACCGCCAATAGCAAGCTGAACAAAGAACACAATGTCAAATAGAAACATATATACGGATATTAAGGAACAAACCATATCCATAGAGGACATTCACATTACTGATCAAAGACCGCTTATGCTCGTTCAAAGTCCGTCGGACAAGCGCTAAGTCGGTGCGTAAAAGCAATGAAGAAGTGGCGTTCCATCCTTCAAAACTAGCTTAACCATAAATTTAATTTCGTTAATCTCATTGAGGTATCTTTTGTGATGGTGAGTTTGACATACCGCTTGTAATGTGCTCAAAGGAGTGTCACGAGGCTGGTCACCTCGAGCCCAGTGCTTCAGAGCCTCATACGTGTAGAACTGTCATGTAACCGACAGAAAACGATGTCACATCTCCACTCTCGACTAAAATGAACAAGTAGATGGTCCACCCAAGACAATCTCTACATTACCATGATATTGTTGAACGTCTCAGTCCATACGTGACCAAACTGGAGATAGGGATCTAAGTGTCCTCATACGTGTAGAACTGTGAAGCAACCCACAGAAACCGATGACACCGCTCCGCAGATGGACCCACCCAAGATAACCTCTACATTAACATCACTGTTGAACGCTTCAGTCCAACGCAACGTGACCAAACTGGAGATAAGGATTTAAGTATCAGGAATATACCTTGATCACTGACTGTGGTACGTTGCGACATAAAACTGCTCCCCAGCCCTTGTACAGCATCGGCAGTCCTCCTTGTTTGAGCAATGAAGTGAACGTTTGCCTAAGCATATTCCCAAGCACCCATGCTGAAAATCTTAGACTGGAGTTGACGTCAAATTGCTTGGCATCTTTCAAAACGATACTGACGAACTTCAAGGAAATCTGTGGGCCTGGATGAAAGGTAAAAAGAGATACCAGCTATTTTGATACAATCCATTCACTTGCATTTGCTGCTTTACGCATTCACTTGGCGTGTATACAATTGAGGTGGCAACACTTGCACATGCACCAGCACCACAATGCGCAAGTGCGGACATGTCCTGTCCATATCAAGTGCACAGTAAGCCTCCTAAGATAGTGGTTGGTCAATGCATAAAACCACGGTCCAAGGTCTCAAGCTTCAGAATACTGCTGGTATATCACGACGTTAGGGAAGCCATACCTCTGGAATGTGGCGAAGCATGCCTGCTTTGACAGCTTCATAAGTAAGGGTGTAGATAGCTGAGGTTGGGGCTGAAGACGCTAAATTGCTTCCCAGTCCCCTGTACAAACCTTTCAAACCTGCAAGTGCAATGCCCTTGTTTCAGTAAACACCGAGAATCTACCATAGGGATACGTCCAACCATTAAGCAGGCAGCACTAAATTCGTGCACACAGAAAAAGATTCAGAAAATGTCACAAAACTGCTTGCCTCTTTCTGAGAGGACGGAAGAAAGAATGGGAAGAAGGTTGCGACTCCCGCCAGTCTGCGATTGTACAATGGTCTTCAACGTATCAATAGGATGCAAGCACAGGCTTACCACCCCGCCTGCCAACGCCCCTGCGCCCGCGTTCTGGCCCATCCGAAAGTTCCATTTCGCTGCACCTGGATCCAACGCCACCGCAGCAGCTTGAATCCCAAACGGCCACCAATTCGGACTCAACCTCGCCAGGGGTGCACATTGCGAGCTCGACGACGTAACATTATCATGAATGGGTTTAAGCGCTGCATGGCTTTTCTGAGTCTCGCTGTCTGCTTCACTTACTTCATTCATCCTCTGTGGAGAATCCTCAACCTTCTCTTTAGGGTTCGAATTCTCCGAGCCCTGGACATGCCCAGCATCATATTTTCTTCTAGAAGCGAAGTTCACTGACGGCATTGAACGTGACTTCACGGCAGCTCCTTTGGAACCCTGAGCGTCGTCCTTTCCCACCACATTCTCCTCACCAACCTTGCCCAAGCTCCCACTCTGTGCAAATTCGGCTCGGCTCTCTAACGGCCTCACCCAACCAAAATTCTGCACATTGGCCCAATTCTTGCTCGCAAATCTCTGCGACCTAGCCTCTCTCCTGAAGAACGCATCAGACGCGCATTTCGGAGCATAGGGGAGCGAACCTGCGAGCGGATACCCCCATTGGTATTGCTGAAGCTCAGGGACGACATGGTGGTGGTCCTCATATTCAAAATCTTCCTCCGAAACGCAAGATTCACAGAGTGCACAGTCTGGTTCACCGCATCCGCAACATTCACAATAATCCTCGCATTGACACGCATGCGAGGGGAGGGGAAATCCCGACAAATGCATGCCAAAGAATGGATTCGCAAGCTCCCGAAGCGCATCCAGGGAACTACTTCGGGAACCACTCGGAACGCCCCACACTTCCTTATGGGGCTTCTTCTTGGAGGAAAGAAGCGCTTTCACCACTTGGGTCACGCTGAACGCCTTGAGCTGCACCGCGAGAGAGTCTGTCCGTTCCAGAGACAGGATGAGAGCGGTCAGTCCAGATGGGAGCCAGTTCAGGGGACGACCTCCGGGAACCCCATTTGTGGCGTCCATCGCAACCCAAGAGCTTCACTCGCCGCTCGATCACATCCTGCCAGCGAAACTCTCAACACAGAGTGACGACGAGCTCACGACATGAAGAGTCGATAAATCACACACAGTTACATAAACCCAACAGCAAAGCCTCCAAACTAAAATGCAAATCAGTAACCAAGTTGTGCAGAATCGGACTCAGCTATCTAATACCTCTAAAGACTGGTAAACTAATATGCTAATCAGCAACTGGGTTGTGCAACACTGGATTCAGCTACCTAAGCCCTACAACTGGAACCCCTCCAGCGATGCTCGTGAAATTCAATATAGATTGGAAACCAGAGGTGGCGAAGGTGTGCGAAACTGGGAGCTCCTGGAAAACCCAAAAGAATTCAGTGCATGGATAAGCAGAAATCTTGGTGAAGAAAGTGTTGACGAAGACGACCCATCTGTTGGGATCGTTACGAGATTCTTCGGTATCGTCGGTTATAAAAAGAATTTTGCATTGAGATTTGACAGATGCCTGCAACGCTGAGGCTTGATTGAAGGGGTTTGCTCACTTCAGTGCTGGGTTGCATGTTTGAGGGTAGCTAAAGCATGCTGCAATTAGTGCTGCGGTGAGGTCAAGCAACACCGGTAAACCAACATGTGGGAGTGCTAATTATAAACCCCAGAAGTCCAACGTTCCCTAAACCCTAAAACGGATCATCCTTCCATGGATACCTTGGAAGCAGCTGAGGTTCACAACTTAACACCTAAATTTTGGTGTCCAGAATACTTAGAAGTTAAATAAAATTTAACCAAGATACTATTTTAGTAGTTTAAATATTTTAAAAAAAATCTTTTTCAAGTCTAGTTTTAGCATCGAAAATCCAATTTTTGAAATGAATGATTATGATTTTTCTATTCACAGTTTTGTGCAAGAGTACCTATTGCAAATTTTGATTTTCCAATACTTAGGGCTCTTGGAAATGAGCCTCAAATACACTAAATCTTGAAGAAAAAATCACATTAGAAATTCAATTTAAATAATTGTAGAATAAGTAGATTTTGAGAAGCCATAAATTAATTGGGTTTGTGCATGTTATGTCCTTTAACTTCATATTTTTTTGATGACCGATTTTTTAGATTTGAAATGTGAAAAGAAGGTTGAAAGACTTCAAATTACTTTTACACTTTTAACACCCTCGTGATTAAACATAATAATTTTTCAATCCATAATTTATAAAAATTGTTAGGCCTTAAAGCTACTCTTCAAGAAAATGTTGTGTGAAAATTTCAGCAAAAAAGAATAAAAATATTGTTGTGTTTTCTTTTACCACGTGTTCTTTAACATGTCTAGTTTGAATTTATATTGTTCCAATTTTTTAAGTTGTGAAATAGGGTTAAGGAAAAATTGAATTCAATAAGTTATTTTTTTGAGAAGATACTTAAATTGCCCAAAAAACAAGATTATTCATAATTTTCTCACCACTAGTCCAAATAGAATGAATCAAGATTCATATATAAACAAAAAAATAGTCTTTAAAAAAATCAAAAATTAAAAAATTCATTTTAAAAAAATTGTGCTATTCTTTGAACTATTTTTTGGACTTAGGGTGGGATAACTTTTGTTCCTACACACCAATTACAATAAAATTTATATTTTTAAAAATCTAATGTGATTTACTATTTTTGATAAAATTTTGAAAATATCATATCAAAAATTGAGGTAATGATAGACCACTTGAAATTCCAAGAGTTCTCCACACTTGTTCAAAATATGGACGTCAAAACGCTTAAGGGTTAGAAAGACATTCATTTTCAATTTGTGGTTGGATGCATTTTGGGGGGGCGAAAAGAGGTTAATATGGAGAAGAGATAAGAAGTGCCTTGTTGCTGTAAAATTTTGCTTCTAAGTTAGGGGGTCCATAAGTTGCCCCTTAAAGAGATGAAACTGAATTTTAGGGAAGTGAAACTTCTTGAAATATTTTTCAATAAAATTTCCTTAAAATACAAGTAGAATTGGCATCTAATCCAAATAATTTCATATTTTTGGGAGCTTTGTGGATTAGTTATGAGATTTTGAAGTTGAAATGGCACAGGGCTCTAATGATGAATACTTAGTACTTGATTTGGACAATTATGGGTTGGTTAGGAAACGTTTACGACTCTAATTTATGATTGGACAGTTTTGTAATTTCAAGGGAGACCACTTCGAAAATTTATAGAAATTACAATTTTAATCAAAAAATTATAATTCCACTTGGGTTCAATTTGTAAAACATATGAACACCTTTAAAAAATATGCGCCTATCTTGAAGTTGGCCCCAACATATTCACATTGCAAATCAAGGTGGTAATAGGTGTGTCTACTTTATATATATAAGTAGATCTTCAACTTCAATTAGGTGATATTGATGTTGTTTAGTATTATTTTAGGTATAGAATTGGAAGTCAAGTTTGTGTATCATCATGTTTGGCTAGCAATCAAGAAATTTGAGACAAAAACTTATTGGTATAATACTTCATTTTTCACAAGTATGAAAGTATAAATTTTTTATTATAGTTGGTATAGAGTTATCATGTAGTGATTGCCTTGTAAGATGGTAAATAAATGAGTCATTGGAGTTCTATAAACAATTCATTTGCAACTACAAGGTCAAGTGTTGTACAATGTTAGTCATATTCAAGCAATATATATTGCAATGATTTTGTATATGTGTGATATAATAGAGTTAATAATAAAGTGTATGCAATGAGGGAGGGGAGCCTCATATTGAGAAAAATATAGGACAAAAGTCCTTGAGGTACCAAAATTGAAGTCTAATGGAATTTGGTGTTGTATTTCTTTTGTAATGTTCTTAATTAAACCTTCCTCTAAGGTTGTAACACCCCTATTTCACAAATTGGGGGTTCTTTACAATTAACTCTAATTCTAGTCACTTTTAATAAATCTACATAGTGGTGAACAAGTAACAAAACACAATGTAGTTGATATGATTATCCCAACACATATATTTGTCATAAACCAATTGGCCCCAAATGTGTACATTCAATAGTGCAGAACCACAAGGGCAAGCACTTGCCAATGGCATCTTTTAGAGAGGCCAATCAACAAAATGTGACACATCATCAACCGTTGGGAAGCATGAACTATTGATGAAGTTCTAAGTCAGCTATAGGATGAAAATGGTCTTGAATGACTAGGTGCTTGGTATTATTTGTCAACTATTATTTAAATTTTAGCAAATTTGTAATAGTCAATTGTGTTCTAAATGACTATAAATCCAACCATAGAAGTAGTTGTTGATAGCTATCACTTTCTACTATTGTTTAGAAATGCAATTTACGTCACTAGATTACAATTTCATTGACATATGCCCCCACCATTGGTCAAAAATACAACTAAATTGTAGAGTGGAAGAATGCACTACAAAAGGTATTTGATGATCATGTGCATTCAAGCCCCTATTACATGGAGGCTATACAAGTAGATTTTGTGAATTACTACAAGGTTATCTTTACCTAAATTTCTAAATTCTTCTTATTCCATGTATCCTATCTTTTATTTTAAAAAATTTCTTGCACTACTTATGTGTATCCTATATTCATTATAATTAATAAAGAAAACAAGCATGTTTTTTAGACTCAATATACAAATGCTTGATGAGAAAATTTAACATTGAAAGATGCATATAGATAAAATGACATAGAGAACAAGAAGAGCATCCACAAATTAGTTTCATATACAAACCATACAAAACTTAATACCATGTACAAAACCATATATAAACTAATATATGTTTGAGCTTAGGGTCAAAAGACAATATGCAAAAAATAGTGCATGTGTTAACAAATACAATACAAATTATTTACAAGGTATTCAAAACTTAAGGCTAGGTGAAAAGGTATAGGATTTGAGTTCAAAATTTTAAACCAAAACATATCTATATTACAAAATTCAAATCTTTAAAATTGAATAAAAGAAAATAAACCTAGTAGCCTAATGAGTGCATTGCTATCAATGTACAAATGTAACATTAGCAATCTACAACACGTAGCAGCCTAAGGAGTACATTGTTATCAATGTACAAATCAGGGTACAAATGTAACATTGACAACTTGCAACATCTAGCAGCCTAATGAGTGCATTGCTATCAATGTGCAAATAAAACATTAGCAATCTACATCACGTAGCAGCCTAAGGAGTACATTGTTATCAATGTACAAATCAGGGTACAAATGTAACATTGACAACTTGCAACATCTAGCAGCCTAATGAGTGCATTGCTATCAATGTGCAAATAAAATGCTAGCAACTTGCGACACCTAGCAACCTAACAAGTGCATTGATAGCAATATCCAAATGTGACGCTAACAACTTACAACTCTTGTCATCTTCCAGGCTTCATCGACTAAAATTTTATGCTTATTATTGAGAGTATAGAGAACATTGGATTCCACTTTGGATACTTGTGACAAGCCTATAGCAATTCTAAAAGGTTAAATTTTGGAGTACAAGGTTATTATATAAAAAATAGATAAAATTCAATATTATCCCCTATCCTTTATTATTTATAAACTTTGAATACCCCACTATGGTGATACTAGTTTACTTTTAAGAATTGTCTAAATTTTAAAAACAAGGTAATTATAATAACCCTTCATTTTATTGCATGCTAATAACAAAAAATGGAAGTGCACTCCCTAAGGTTTATAACACTAGACTATACTTTAATTGATAATTTGATATTTCTTGTGAAATGCCACCAACATTAGTCAATAATACAATAGAGCTATAAAAGTTCACATCACTTGATTTAGTTTCTATTGATATTTCATGAAAGATTCTCCTAGCTTTATTGATATTCAATTGATGTTGGCAACCAATCATTTAGAGACATTACAACAATCTTGACCTTTTGGATGGTTTCTTTGCCTTCTTTGGTAAGTGGGTGGTCCCTCCAAGTCAACCATCAAATAGAGGGCATGTAGACAATTGATCTTAAGCTTAGCTAAAAATATGAAGGTTAAATCTAGCTTTTACTAATATGTAGATGATGTTGGCAACTAATTATTTTTGTTTATTCTTTAGAAAAGTGACATTACAACAATCTTTTGTGGGGGATCTTTTTCTTTCTTGGCATGTGCAAGTGATCCCCTAAGTTGATCATGAAATGGATGGCACAAATGCAATTGGTTTTAGTTTTAAACCCTCGAAGAAATTCAAGAAGGGATAATATCTTTTTTCTAGGTAACCAAGAAGGGTTCAAAACTCACTAGCTATGAATGTCCAAGGTGGACCAAATTTTTTATTGATATGATGGTAGCCAATTTCTTCTTCTTTTTTTTGGTTGGAAGAGCAAAATCACAATATTTTCACCTTTGGAGGGTCCCTTTGCCTTCCCTAGTATGTACCCCTTGTCAATCATGAAATGGACATGATTAATATCTTTGAATGCATTGGCATTGTGACAAACTGCCACTTCTCACTCACTTGTGAAACGAATTAATTTCTTGTGAAATAAATTAATTACTTATGAAATAAATGAATTGCTTATGAAATAAATGAATTGCTTATGAAATAAATGAATTGCTTATGAAACAATTGATAACCCACAACCATCCCATATTTATATTTTTTGAAGTTGTTGTGATTGCAATTGATATGGGATATTGCCATAGTACATATCGTCAATATTAATATTTCATATCCCATATCAATACCCATGTCTATACATTGAACTATTCTAATATTCCATGTACAATATCTATATGTATTTGTATATCATGTTCCATATCAATATTAAGTAATTGTAAGTATTTGTATAATTATATCCTTTTAAAGATTGAGAATAGGGGAAGGGGCTTAAATTTTATTGAAAAAATCCACATTAGATTGACTATAGTGGTTCAAAGTTGTTGGATTTTTTTTTTAAAAATTAACAAGCTAAAGATTTTTGATGGAGGGAATTCCATTTTGAATTCCCCCTTAAGATCAATGGCTATAGATTTTGATGAGGGGGGAGGCACAAAGTTGTTATACATCTTTTTGATACATTGTCAATCTAAAAAGGATATGTGGCATAGAAAGAGTTGATCTTAACTTTAAACTCCAAAATATCCAAACATAGTTTCTTTCAAGATAATCAAGAAGGCTTCATAATTCATAAGTTAAGCATGTCTATCCTTGATCAAGTTGTTTTTGTATTCTTGTTGAAAAAGAGACATCACCATTATAATCTTAACCTTGTGTGGGGTCTTTTTGCCTTCTCTGGCATGTAGGTGGTCCTTCACTACAATATCTATAATGAAGGCCCATCTACATTAATTTATATTAATTTTAAAACCCTCAACAATATGCAAGTTGGGATTATTCCTTCTTTCCATTTAGTCAGGGGGATTGAAATCAAAGTTGTCCATAATAGTGCTATGAGCTATGTAAAAGAATTAAGTATTCTCCCCTAGAAAATGGCAGTAAAAACATTCCCATATGATTTTTTCTCTTGACTATTACTTATTATCTTTAGTTGTTTTGGATTCTATATTTTCATTTGGTTGTTGATAATTCTTGTCTTTCTTAGATTTGGTAAGAATTCAAAAGGCTATGATATTATAGAGGTGATGTAAAAGAGGGCTTAGTGCATATAGTTCAATCTTTCCTTGGGGCTATTTTGTTTCTGCGTCCTTGAATGTCCTTGCATTGTTTGTAATTTAGAGAATGAGTTATATTATTTTAGCTCATTAGAATAAAACAATAAGAGCTTTGATTTTAATATCAATATCAATTGAGAATTTCTTTAAAATAAGTTCTCTTCATTAAGCCACATAGATTTAGACAATGAATACTTCAAATTATGCTACATAGTTAAGGTCATAGTGAATGTTAACTACAAAATAGCATGGAGGTAGATAGTAATTGAATGTTATCAAAATTTTATCAACTACATATATGGTTAAAGATAGTGAATGTTTCATATGAAATTATTTGAATTTAGACAATAAATAACATCTACTATGGGCTACTAGGAATTGGATAGTAATAACCCACTAAGCCACATGGATTTAGAAAGGGAATGCTATCTAGATTACACCATTGTATTTGAATAGTATGTACTACCAACTTAGACCTAATTTGATTGTAAATGCTATAGGCAAAACCATATTGATAGCCCTAGATAAAAAAAATATATATTGCCCTTTATAATTAGATTTGGATGTAGAATCAATATACATGAGACTAATATAATATGTCAATTTTTTTAGTGAAACAATGAAAAATACTCCCCAAACTCTCCAAAATATCAATTTGATAATCAATTTTGAGACAATTTTTTGTATTTATAACTATTAGATCTTACTATCTTTTGATTATCTACTAAAACCTTTTCAAGCTTCTTAGAGTTTTTTTTAAAACTGAACAAAATGCCAATATTTTATTTATATTTATTATTATTTTTTGAATTGTAATCACACAAACTCAAACTAGACATGTTAGGGATCATATGGGAAAAGAAAACACAACAATATCACTTATGGATTGAAAGATTATAATGTTTGATCCTAAGGGTGTTAAAATTGTGAAAGTGATTTAATTGAAGTCTTTTGATTCTTACATATCAAAACAAAAATATTGGTCATGAAAAAAATATGAGGGCATGACATGTATAATTCCAATCAACTGACGGCTTTTCAAAATCTACTCTACAATTTTTTTAAATGAATCTCTAATGTGATTTTTTCTCCAGTGTATTTGAGGCTCATTTCCAAGAGTCTTCAACAATGGAAAATCAAGATTTGCAATAAACATCCTTGTACAAAATCTTCAATAGAAATATCATAATTATTCATTTAAAAATTGGATTTTTGATGCTAAAACTAGACTTCAAAAATAATTTTTCAAAATTATAAAACATTCAAAATAACAACTCAATAAAGTTTAATTTAACTTCAAAGTATTGACAACACCAAAATTTGGTGCCTCAAGCATTTAGAGGTTAATGATTATTGTTATTGTGAGAGATTGCGTTTCTAATTTGAGTGATCCCTTTATATAAAAAAAATTGAAATTCCAATTGTAGAGGGAGTGTATTTGTCTTGTAAATGAGGTGGTCCTCAAATAAAAATTTGATGTATAGTAGCAAATTTTTGTATAAGATTGAAATATGCTTAGTAGAAGATTTTTTTTGAAGATTGACTAGACTTGTTGCATTGGGATTTGATTTTTGTGCTTCAAAGCTTTATAACTTGTATTTTTCTACAATGATTTAAGATGAGTGATTACTATTGTTACATATTTTTTTAATATGATGTAGAGTTTTAAAATACATATTTTTAAATTTTATTAAATTTTGTTTTCATTTTGTAGAAATATATGGTGATTGTCAACATTTTATTCTACTTAATGTATACATTGATGAAATGTATGAATTTTCATATAGAATTTTGTACTTTTTTTAAAATTTTATATTATTTTGCAATATTGTTATTTGTCCTAACTCCTCCACTCATTGTCCTAATCAAAACTCATAATAATTATTATATTTAGCTATTCCTTCAAATTTTAAAATTAAAAATACATTACACATGGTCTATTTTTATATAACCACTTTTAACTTCTAAACATTGGATAGTATAGTCTATCTTTTAACAAAGGTATATAGTTTTAGAATCATTTACTTTTGCTAAGTGGATTTTGGAGTTTACGTTGATTTCCAAAGGATTTTTTATGTCTCTCTCTATACACATCTTAGAAAAATATACAAACTTTTGAAGTTCTCTATCTGATGTAATTATTTTGTATGTAATGAACATTAGTTTTCTTGTCATACATAACTTCTATTAGTACATATTTAGAGGTGTTGTAATATTTTTAATTTTAATTAATAAAAATGATGGATATTATCTTCTCATAAGACATTATCTTTAAAGCTTTCTTTAAAGATGATTTAAGTCTTCCAATTTTAAAAATCTTTTTTATGTAATACATATTGATGCTAAATATGATAGTTCGATTGCAACACATTTTAGGAATGATTTCAAGCTATACCAAGTTCTTTTTTATTTTTTGAATCCATGCAAAATGTGTTGCTCATTTAAAAACAAATTATTCTTCAATTATATTTTCAAGGTGTTTACAAATGTTTGATATGTAATTTATAGGATATTTGGTGTGTAGGAAGATTAAAGTATAGTTCTCATAATGGGCAATTAAGAAAGAAAGGAAAAATTTAGAATGTCTTTAACTATGTGATTAAAATCTATAATAATAAAATAATATCCTTTATTATTTTCTAAATTTTTCCTTGCACTCAAATTAACTATACTTTAGAAACATCAAATTCCAATTCAATGGAAAATTCTATTGTGATGCCTATTAAAATCTAAAACATGTCTAAAAAACTCTTTGGCCCCCTTCTCTCTTCTCAAAGCCAATATCCTTTATTGATAATAAATTTGAAAATAATCACACATTTCTAACAATGCTAGTTACTTCTAATTAATAAGTTTGCAAGATTACATTATTCTCCCATTGTTGAATTTAAAGCCAATATTTTTCATGTTCAAAAAATAAAAAATAATCAATCATCAGTAGAAGTTATTGTCTCTAGCTATTCTTTTGCCAAATAAATTATTGCCTCTACTTCTCCTTCAAAGCCATATACAAATTTCCAAAGAAATTATGAGAAACAAGTTTCAAGAACAATTTTTATAAAATTAAGCTAACAAATGAGGCTAGAGAATGGAGTTAGGGAAAATATTTTGCTTGTTGTGAGATAATTATGAGATTGAATTTCAATCACAAGTTTCTAGTGATTGTTGCAAAGCTCTAATGTCTAATTTGCAAAATGATATGTATGCCTAAACATACAAAATGATATGTCTTACTGATAAGTAGGAGGCAACTACCTTCTCAAATATTTCAACCATTTTTGCCAATCCAACTCTCAAGGCATATCTTAAATTCAATTATTTGTGATTCAAAGCATTGATAGTGTATGAACTAAACCCTTCCACACCTTTTCAAGGGCCACCTTTTATGCATCATAAAAAATAAGGACATCCTCTAAGCAAAGGATAAGGACAAAAGACAAACCTGTTCATTTATTTGCATTTTCTCTATGTAGGATAAAGTACTTTTGGAGGTACCATTCTACTTCAAAAGACACCCCATACTGTAGTCCAATCCACCGACATCGTGGGGACATCTTGTACTATAGTCCTATCTAAGGACATACCGGGGACATTCCGTACGGTAGCCCCGTCGGAGGACATCCCTTTCACAACATCCGCTATACAGTAGTCGTTTTGCGTCAATGCGAAATCACACTATATTACATATATAGGATATCTTAGAATCCGAGGTCCCTTCTGCAAACTCTACTATTGTCGACGAACCTCGTGAAACCATCCCAAGACTGCAACAAATCCTTTAGTGCCCCTTCAAACATTCTTACAACTATGTAACTCATGTCCAAAACATCCTCAAGTGCACAAAAGACCTTCAAGCTTAGTGAATCCTTCAAGACCACAATTTTTTCCAAATACACTGAAAAGTCAGCCCAGGAGACTTGAAATTAAAAGGGCACCTGCCCATTCAGCTGGCTGCTAATCGGTGATAGGCTTCACGAGACGGTATTGCATCCCCACTCGGTATTCGGGGATCCTTCTTCACTGGACATGACAATGAAGTTGCAGGGACTGTGTCTCCATGGTGGGCATTAGTGTCTTCCATTTGTGTTTTGCGGGGATTTGTGGCTTCGCTGCAATGATTTCGCTGTTGCGACTGAGGAAGGATCGCTGGGCAAGCGCAAGCCTCTCTTAGTGCGGTGTCCAGTTCAGACGCACTCGCTCTTGCGTTAGCATTGTTTCGAAGTATCCATCAATTATGCACTAGAGTTTGCTGAAGAACTACAAGCAATCTTTCGGGGGCGTTTTCCTGTAACGACATCGCTAGTTGTGAGCTTCAGCACTGCCCTCAGGTTGCATTTGTCTAAAATGCGTCCATCAGAATTGTTATACCAATTAGACGTAGAGCTTCACTGAGAAGGTTTACGGCAGCAAGCGGGCTAGATACGTGCACTAAGGTTTCCAGCGGGCTGAGCGTTTCCAAAGTTCTGGGAGAGAAAAATTGACATGCTGAACAAAATAGGAATACCGTTTTACTCTTAAGATTTGTTTTTTGGGATCTTGTGAATTGGTGCATGTTTGTTGTTCGAAATTTTCTGAGGAGTTATTTTCGTTTATGTGGTTTACAGGGGTGTGGGATCGAGAAACTGAGTCTTGGTAGTTTATCCCGATGGACGGGCATTTGGAGATGAACGTCAAGGAGCGCGGAGTCCCTGTTGAAATGGAACGTCCCGATGAGGAAAATGGTGAGGATTCTTCAGCACATTTTCCACTCAATCTCTGCTTGTATCTCTCTTCGGTCACGTGTCTTTCCAGTGTTCTATCACAAAGCTATTTTAACTAGTTTGTACCATAGAGGATCTGGAAGTTTCTTCCTTTGCTTTGATGCAGATGAAGATTATTGATGTCAGAGTTAGAGTGCTCTTCAAAGACTCGTAGAAATTTTCGAACTCTACAATATGGAGTGCGTAATGTTTGTCACATTTCGAGATATTAGCCCTTTTTCAATTGGAACTACAGATCTATACTAATCCTAGAATTTTCAAGAGCTTTGTGTAGTTGATTATCACAATTATGGCACTCTGAAATACTCTATTTTAACGAATGTGACCATAGTTAAATTTTTAGAAGTGATTTTCTCATTCCTTTACTTGAACTCAGCGCAAGTCACCATTGCAAGGCCGGCAGAAGAAGAACAGACGCCCAACAACGTTTTGGATGCCAACGCTGAGCCATGGAGTCCTTCACAACTTAACAGGGCTTTACTGTCACGAGCAAGGAATCTCAGTGTCCCGTTGCCGAAGAAGCTTCTCATTCTCGACGTGAACGGTCTGTTGGTAGCGCGATACACGAAGATAGACAGGAGCGTAATTCCAATGAATGCCCCTTACCGTGTGGTGTCCAAGTCCTACATGTTCAAGCGCCCCTTTTGTGACAGTTTCCTCGCTTTCTGCTTCGAGAATTTCGATGTGGGGTTATGGTCCTCCATGGTGCAAGCCAACGTCTTCCGGGCTCTAGATTTCATTTGCCAGGGGTGGCAAGACAAATGCAGGTATGATGGTTCTCACTAACTTGTCGTTTTGGTAAAGTTTTGTACAACCGTGCAAACTTTAAATCTAGACCTGTCGTAGTATTCGAAGGAAAAGCATCTCATTTTTTGCCAATCGTATAACTGCTACTTTATGGACATTGTGACAGGTTCGTCATGCATCAAGGAGACTGCACGAATACCGGGCTTAAAAATCCAGAGAAGAAGAAACAACCCCTGTTTCTGAAGGAGCTGGTGAACGTGTGGTCGAAATTTCCCCAGTTCAATGAATCGAATACTCTTTTGATTGATGATACTCCTTACAAAGCTTTGAGGAACCCTCCTTATACGGCCATTTTCCCTGAGGCTTACGTATATAACGAAGCGGACATTTTTTTGAAGGGTCCCCTTGTGGAGTATTTGACTCAGTTGAGGGATGCGGTGGATGTTCGAGAGTTTGTGCGAGCGCACCCTATTGGCTTGCCTGCCCTTGCTCCCGGGTCATTACACTGGGATTTTTTCCAACAGATTTTGAAAACGAAGACTGAGAACGTCTCACCCCTTCGTAACACTCAGCCTCTTGTAACAGCAGTGCCGCAAGCGACTCCTACCGCGTGGAATTCACCGCTTCATAACACACACCCTGTTGAAACAAGGGTGCCGCAAGCGGCTCCTACCGGGTTGGGTTCACCGCTCCATAACACCCAGCCTCTTGTAACAGTAGCTGAAACAAGAGTGCCGCAAGCGGCTTCTACCGGGTTGGATTCACCGCTTCATAACACCCAGCCTCTTGTAACAGTAGTGCCGCAAGTGACTCCTACCAGGTGGGATTCACCGCTTCATATCACCCCCCGTCGAGTGCCGCAAGCGTCTCCTACCAGGTGGAATTCACCGCTGCATAACACACATGCTCTTGTAACAGGGGTGCCGCAAGCGGCTCAGGCTACTGGGTGGGATTCTCCGCGTCACAATACTCACCCTCCTGCAACAGTAGTGCCGCAAGCGGCTCGTTCCCGGTGGGATTTTTCTGAGAGAGAAAACGAGCTTGGAGAACCTCTCCCTCCCGGAACGTATTAGAATCTGAACTCCTCAAGGATTCTACATTCGGGGTATTGTCTTTTTTTTTCCTTTTCTGTAGACTACATGGTAGTTAGGAACATGGTGCGTACTGATAGAGTATATACTGTTATAAAACCATGATACATTCTGTCGTCTGTTTGTACAGACTTACAGTGATCATCTTACAGGTCTGGTAGACACAAAGGAAGTGCGTGCACCCACCAGGGGCTCCTCAACAGTGTAGGGAATTGAACCTGATACATTTTTTCTCAAATTTTAGAATTTTTTTATACGTTATGAAAGAATTTGCAATGCTACTAAGGATGCTGATGTTTGGATATCATATGCAAACGGTATGAGGATTCAAAATTTTAGCAATTGAAGATTGAAAACCAAAACACGATTTAAGTTAAGAAGGCCTATTATGGACGCACTTCTGAATCGGAGTTTTCGCAGGCCTCCATTTGTCAGTTCTAGATCTTGTCTCCTAGAAGGACGGTGAGGATTAAAAGTGTTTTTTATGGTCAAATAGGATTTTTTGGAGCAGTTTTATGAATGATATAAGGTGGGTACACCCAAAATCGCCCTGTGTGTAAAAGCACTAGAAAAAGCACTAAAATGGCTTTGGCATATACAAAGAATGGTCATTCATTTACATAGGCAGTTTTAGAAGTTGTCAGGGTTTTTATGAGAGAGTTCATGTCAGATTACGGATATCATTAAGAGTCTTTAAGTGACAGCTAAAGCATTTTAGAGGATGATGAGTTAAATGTCACTGATGAGAGGATGGTGTTACACTTTGGTAGTTTCTTCTGCTACTTCTTTATTCTCCAAACTTCTTTATTTTTTTTCTTTTTTAATGGCACAATGGCTGAGCATTTGTGTTCCTTCTGACATCCTGTGACGGCCATATTGGGCATGGCCATGCTCTTTTCTAATGTAGTCTATGAGCTCTTTAAGTCACCCTACATGCAAAACTTTGCAAGCCTACTGTACTCTCATAGTTGCCACAATGACTAAATTGATTGTGCATCTCTTCCTCATGAATACATCTCTTTGATTTTCTACATTCAGCCTTCACAAGAGCCACAGACCAATTTGTGGCGCTTTTAGGTATACCCACCTTAGTGACATCATTGAGTTAAGTTCAAGTCATATTAGTTGTAGTGACATTACAAGCTTCTAAAGTGTAGTTTCTACTTTGCTTGGAATTTTTGAAAAAAATTCTAAAAAAAAAATTAAGGTTTAAAATTGAGGATCTATAACCATATTCAATACATAGAGTGATATGGGAATTTTCTTTATTCTTTATGTTCTATAATAAATGTACTTCTATTCCATAATTTTCATACATGTAAGCATGATTTGTATTTGATATGAATTTTCTTCACTTTTTCTTCAAAAAATCATGGTAATTTGAAATATTCAAACAAAAAAATCTGAAAATTTTATAACATATTTCATGCATGCTTTCATCTTTGAAAAATAAAACCAAATAAATTTGATCAAAAATACAAAAAAGGAGGATATAAAGTAGAAGTTTGACTTACACAATCATGGGTTCTATCCTTTAGGAATTAATCAATGGTAATAAAGTGTCTTGCTGATTTAGGAACTTCTACCTTTTGAATGGGATTCACAAAAATCTCCATAGAATCTTGACATCATTTTGGTTTTAAGTAAATATTGTAATTGCAACAAATGAACAAGATGATCATCATGGATGTACTTAGAGAGTGTATGGAGGAGGCTTAGTGATACTTAAAGTCCATTAGAGCAACTCACTTCAAAACTTCAATATTTAATACATACTATGTTGAAGGGATATAATTTCATTTATGGGCGATTTCATTAAAATGGTGAAATTCAACAACTTCAATTGGTAGTTTTTATAGTTGAAAGTGGATGGTCTGAAGTGTACAAACGTTGAAGATGTATGAAATCTATACCATTCTTAAATATATAAAATCTATACATGTTCTAAATGTTAGTTTTACAATTCAAATCGTGTAGTCTGAAATCTAAAGTAGTCATAGATTTTTGAAATCAACAAAAGTCTAGGATCATTGAAAACTACACCTATCCTAGATGTCATTTTTGTAATTTAGAGCAGGCGGTCTTAAAATGGCACATGGAATGCCACCATTTTAATGAAATTCCCCATATTTATAACATTATCAAGATTTACAAATGTCTTTGTTGAAATATATGTAGTGTAAGAGTTATGGTAGAATATTTTTGTATAGTCATTTACTAATATTATTTACTTAATAATGATATGGTTGCTATCACCTCCTCTCAAATTTGCCTATTTAAGTTAATGTGCGTTATGATATTTGAATTTTATCTATTCTTTATATATCAAAAAATTTAGGTTGTTGAAATTTACACATTGTTGGTATTGCATTTTTTCGTAAAGACAAATTAAATTTATGTAGGTGACTTTCTTGATTGATTAAATAGGTGACTACAAGCGCTAATGTTATTGGAAAAATTGCATCCATTTGGGAGCGATTTACCTCTAAATTCTAGTTTAAACTAAATATCATAAGATTACTTTTACAACTTGGAATTAAAAGTAGTAAAATTACTTGTATTTCAAAATTAAGATAATAAGATTACTTCTACTTCAATAAAACTGAGATATGGGAAGATTATTTTTAAATGTAAGATAATAGGTGCATAAATTTGAAACTCCTCTAATTGATATATTACATGATTTTTCATGATTTAGAAATATTTTATATACTACCCTGACTTTGTGGTATCACTCGTGATAGATTGAATTTATTTCTTCTTTGATTCTCGGTATTAAGGTAACGATTCTGTCATTCTCTACGTAGCTCATGGAAGGGTTGATGTAAAATTACATGTTCTGTAAAAAGAAAAATTGTAATTCATAAATATCATATGTTTGTAAGATCAGTGTTTATAAACTAATCCCTTCAGTTTGTAGATTTCCTATCAGAATGATGTGTAAATGGGTTGTTACAAGAAACTCCTCTCAACACTCAATTTTGTGCCAAATTGGCTAAAGAAAGGTAAACCAGTAGTGGTTGGAATTTTCTCAAAAAACAAATAATGTTTAGAAAATTAGTGTTACACTTGTTAACAAGCTAATAAAGTCTTACCAAAAAAATTTACACAAGTTTTTGAATCCCAAAAGTTATGCACAAAAATACTGTAATTAAAAATTTCTAGATACTATGAAAATACTATTTTTGAAATCTAGCAAACACTTCTGAAAACATTTTTAAAAAATGATCATGTTTCTCAACTTAAAGATGGTATCTTGCAGGAATTGAAGTCTCAATGGAGGAATTCGTCTCGGATCATTGTAGTCTCGGTTGTTTAATGAAAGAGGATTCCAGTGCACTAAAGAATGCATCAATTGGATACGGTATGCCAAAATTACGAAGACGAGAAGTTTTGTTGGTAGATGACCTAACATGTCAACAATTGAACTTATGTTTAGGAGGTTTGCATCGTCCTAATCAATGTGTTTTGAAAGACACCAAGGTTGCAAGCGGACTTCCCAAGGTAAATTCTTTGGTGTATAAACTTCTTCGCTCGACCTCAATCTCAAACTTCGTTTTCTGTTCTCGCGGTTCCTAGGGTTATGAGAACTTGATTGTGTGAGCTTGTCACAGGTATTAGTTTGCAAGCACAACTCTTCTTTGTTGAGTATACAAGCAGATTCTAGCCTCAACAGGAATTAGCAAATTCTTGTCCACTGCAACCTACAACAACAGTGAAAAATTCGTTAGGAGATTGAATAATCTGGAAACATCTGTAAATTTTGAAAATTAAATATCATTAGGAGATCAAGTAGTTGTAGAAGTTGTTGTGTGCACAATTACAACTTGGCATCGTTCTGTTGGCAATTGTGCTCGTATGCAGGGGATTGATCCACGCAGGCAAGTCCATTGATGTTGCAAACGCTTTGGTTACATTAATATATGATTCAGGAGTCAGATTCTAAAAGTCCTAGCCCTTAGTTCAGTTTACAGTCGTGTGTTGATAGAATCAGGAAGTTGTTTGTTGCCAGTGCACTTACGAATCGGAGAATCTCTAGCATGCAGTGGGCTTCGTTTCAGAATAATATGTCTGTAAGTTGCTAAAATTCTTTCAGCATTTGGACATGCCTTCACTGCTTTGGACAAATTTATGAGAAATGTAAACTTGCCTAGTTAACACAGTTTTTAGTTGTCAATGGGATAACAAAGAATATGATCACTTTCGAAACTGTTTTTGGCTATCAGAACCCTCGCCAGCCTACAACGCGCTTATTTGGTAACTACAACATGTGAATTAGACTATTAGAGGATTTCCATCTACTAGTCTGATAATTATGTGAAATCGATGCACATTGGTACTGTCTTCCTCTGGCCATGGAAATGAGTTTTTTCTAATCATGTCAATGTAACGTCAATTTGGTTAGATTTGGTTGCGAGCAATCGCGTGGCCTGAAACCAAAATCTGTACATGTCCTGAAATTGAACCTTTGTGAAGATATATGTCACAATTTTGGGCTTGTTGAATATCGCTAATTTAACAAAATTGACGTTATGTTAATAAACTTACGTTTTCTCCCTTTTAACATTTGCAGGCAACTGCCCCTTTGATCAAGCGATACGCACCAAATCCTTCTGAGCCCGATTGTGGACAGCTAACAGCTAGTCTTTACCCTTAGGACGACAGTCATGGATTTTTTACCCTTAGCAACACTGGAAGCGTATGGATTGGTTTATTCTTCTCCAGACACCGACGACACCGAATCTGACACCGAATTTTGGAACCTGACAACGACAGAATCTACATCTTCCTCTTCACCAGACTCTCCACGGAACTTAGCCGCATCTTCAAATACGATAACCTTCGGAGAGCACCTGGAGTGGTGGTTACCTTCGGCAGATTCCGGACCCACTCATGACCGAAGTCTCGATCAAAGTCACGACCAATTGCAAATAGACGCACAACGTGCCCACTTGCGCTCCAACATCCTCCCCACCAGGGAAAGTCACGACCAAAGTCTCGACCAAAGTCCCGATCAAAGTCCCGACCAAAGTCCCGACCAAAGAGACACATGCACAACGTGCCCACTTGGACTGCAGCATCTGCTGCGACGCCCCTCCCACCCTTCCCGTCGCCACCTACTGCGGTCACATCTTCTGTTGGCCCTGTCTATCCCCCAGTGGCTCCAAGACCGCGCGAAGCCATGTCCGGTTTGCAGAACCAAAATAAAAGCCGGCATCAACATTGTCCCTATTCACTGCAGCTCAACAGCAGGTCCTTCTGATCCTGATTCCAGCGCATTCATTCCACCTCGCCCCAACCCCCCAATTTCCACCCGGTTTCCCACTCCGACAGTCATCGTCACCGAGACTGAGGGACGGCACTGAGTGTACGTAGAGCTGGATGAGTTGTATGCGGTTGGGGAGCATATCGTACTGGGTCATGGGGACGGCTGCCGATCGAGTGTTTGATGGAGTCAACGCAGGCGAGGATTCGGGAGTTGCTTGTCAGGACGAGGGATTGAGGGGCAGAGGGTGCGATGGTTTCTGGTCGACTTGGGGTCTGATGAGGATGGCCCGGAGTCTAGTGAGGATGCAACCCATGCCGGGTTGTGGACATCAGGAGTGGAAGGTGATGCGGAAAGTTTTGAAGAGTCCGTTTCTGATTATTGAAGGGAACGAGCTCCACCTAAAATTGAATCGTCAGTATTACTACTGATCGAAGCATTCGAGCACGATTCCTATTATTGTTAAGCTGTGGAAGTTTTTGATGCCCTGGAGATGCTTTTAGAATGCATTTTTTGGACACTTAATGAATAGACTATTGATTTATTAAGTGACGTAAAGAAATTGGTTTAGCTAGGGGTCAGTTACGTTTTGATAACAGGTCACAGCGTAGATTAGGTAGTTACCGTACCTTCATGGCTGTAAAACGTAAGTAGTTAATAGTTAACAACAGAATTGTTTGGTAGTGAAAATAGAAACTCGTTTAGAAATAGAATTTACGGAGTCAAAATTACTGTCATATTTATTACTGTGACCAGATTTTGAGAAGTTGCCACTTGAATATGACAATTCGGCGCTTTGAAACGTGTGATTTAAAAAATATGTATGACTCAAGATTGGTTGGACACCATAATTTGTGCTTGCATAACATTCCTTAGCATGCACTGTCACTGCCTTGACTCTAGAGTAGACGGTGTGGAATATTCTACACCATCTATAGTAGAGAGCAGTGACAATTCATGCTACATGTTATGTGCTTGACATTATAAGCTTCTATTCACTAATTTGGGGGTCACTTCATTTAATTAAAATTGAATTTTACATAATCATGGTACAACATCCCACTAACTTTGATCATCCGTCGCGATTATGGCCTGAGAAATTCTAATTACGTTTGATAACATCCATCAATTGCCCCTTCTCCAAATTACTCTACGAGTGTCTCCAAACCGATTATATACAGTAAATCTCTCCACATGACTACCATTCACTCAGCATCGCCATGGCAGAACATGTGCCAGATATTTACATGAGTTCACCATCACATGATGATAGCAAATATAATTCTGAATAGAAATCGTGAAAATCAATGGCCTCAAATCCAATAAAAGGAACACATAAGCAGCTCCATAATCTGTGAAACATGAATGCATCGTCAGTCCAGCTTCAGGAAGTAACACATTGCCTGGTAGTTCCTGGAAAACCTTGGGAATGCGCAGTTGACAACGCCATCTTGCAAATGATGGTGGACAGTGCTATACGTTCGCAGCTCCCTAAAGACCTGGGGGAGATTCGAGAATCAAGTTAGATATCCTCATCTCTCTCCGTCAATAGGGAGCACACGATTACAAGCAGAGGAATTAAAAGGCTTCACCCCTAACTGCCGAAACTAAATAGAAGATCCACTTCGGAAGCTAATAGCTGATTATTTCAACTTTCAAAACATACTTCTATAGTTTGAAAATGTAGACTACGATTTCTTCTATATATTGGTACATTTTGTTACCTTCCTTCAAGCTTCATAAATGATATATTTCAATCTCAATAGATATGGAAGCGGTCATCATTGGCCATTGAGTGTTAACTTACACGTTTGAAAGCAAAGTGCTCCGTATCCATATTTGTCGAGTCGAGGTCTGAGCGCTTGTCCCATTAATCCACGCCTCCAAGGAAACCTGGAAAAGGAAGCTACAGCCATCGATGGAGATCGTTTGTGACAAACTAGTGTTGAATACGCTTTCTCAACAATTCTGAGCAACCTCCGCGCCTAAGCTGTAATCTCCTCTTGATCTGATTAGGTGGCATCAAATGAGATTAGGCTCCTGCGATGAAGGCTTGACATAGAGCATCTCACTCTGGAGGTCGCTACGTGCGAAACATGAAGAAACACGAATCAAAACTTTGCTCCTCGTCACGCCACCAAAGAACAATGACTCAACTTCGTTGTCGCTGCAGAATTCCGGCCAGAGCAAGAATAGGTGTGCATGTCTCAGTAAACATGGCACGAATCCTAAATGTTTGCTGCTGTAGACGGCCCAAATCTTCCGGCCCAAAAGCTCAAAAAGTCAAGTTGAATCAGTTCCTATCAAAGTCGAGCTTCTTATCCGCAGGCCACTCTTAACTGTCAATTGCATTCATCTACTTAGACAGTTTGAGGTACCCTGTGCGGTTGAACTTCAAAAATTCATAGTATTCTCAGACTCGGTGATTTGTACATAATATTTGGTAAAGTCATGATTTTGGTTTGCTAATGCATCAAAGAAAGTCCCCGCGTGTCAATTCCAAGTATGCTGCGAGGTATGCATTAAAGTGATGGAAATACATCTGTCCACCTTAAAGAACAGCGATAATGATAGTGATCCCGGCTCGCCATTTTTCAGATATCTGGAGACTGAACACACCTGAAGGAAAAACTCATGCAAAGACTCGTCAAGACCTCCTCGACTTCCTGCTCTTCTCCAGGCAGTTTCGCAAATCCTCCTCCAAAACCTCACACCCTCCATTGCCGTTGACAATGCATTCCCAAAGAGGTCCATAATCGCAGTCATAGGCGTCCTCTACCTCAAGGTCGTCGAAGTTAGAGTCAGGAATAACGGGAAGCTTGGAAGATAGTGGCAAGTCGGGCGGAGGAGAGAAATGGCGAAGATTCGGTGGAGGTAGCGACATTGCCTGAGGCGGTGGATGAGGCGCAGGCTCAGGGGCTCTCGTGAAGTAGACATAAGCAAGAGAGGCTCCAGTCACCGCCATTGCAGTCGTGACTGCCACCATCCCTGACGCTCGTACCCTGGCCATCTCCTTCTTCAAGAACAGCCAAAGTCCAACAAGAAAATAGAGTATCCTCCACAAAGTTCGGTCGGACGATAAAAAAGGGAATAGACCACAATCAAGAACTTGAATGCCGAAAAAACTCACAAGAATCTCTCGATAAAGATTTTCATCCATACGCGAAGATCAAGAACGAATCGCACAAGAACACCGCTAGCACTGCAAAATATCCCTCAACTGAAAAAGCACTCACAGTCTCCAGAATCACATTGAATTCTCCAAAACCAATCACTCAAACCAAGTCGAAATGAAACTTCCTCACAAAACTCACACCGACCAAAGATCGAGGGTTTCACGGAAGATCAAAGACGCTGAAATGCCACACCTACAAAGCGCAATGCACTCTTCAATCCGAATTCAAAACAGAGCACCAGACCCAGCAAGAGGCGCGAATCAGAGTCCCAAGCTGCGAAATTCAATTCAATGTCAGCTCAAATATGGAGTGAATTGACCATGGCCATTCTCGAAAAAAAGCCATGGCAGATTTCCCAATAAAACGCAGCAAGCCCCTGCAACGGGATCAAGCCATCAAGGGAGTGCCGATGTGGTATTGCCCGTTTGCACGGCCATTTGCGCGGGAAGGCGGGTACACGTGTCTCCGAATCTACGCAGTTGGCACCACGTGGACGGGTTCGGTGTCACTGACTCACTGATGAGCTTCAGTTTTGGATAGCGCATTGCTATTTGTAACACCTAACATAGACAAGCCTAAGGTGGAAACACCCAAATTTAGCAATTAAGCATAGTTGGAGGCATATTTTTCTAAAAATAATATTTTAATAGTATATGCAAGTGAAATCATGAATATTAAAAAAAATAGATTTTTTGGACATTGTATGTAATTTTTATGATTTTTCAAAATGTTGACTGCCTAGACCACTGGAACTATCCCATAGGTGCACCCAAAACTGAATTGCACAAAAATCAACTATTAGCAAATCATAGTTCAATATGTGTCCTTCAAGTGCATCAACAAATCAAAGTTAAACATGTGTAAAAACATTAATAAATCTCTAAGGACATTTTAAGGGCACTCTATAGAACAAGAATTAGGTATAGGGACGGAATTGGATGTTTCTACCTTATTACCACCTTGATTTAGAATCTAAGTATCTTGGGGCCAATTTCAAGAAGGGCACATATTTTCTAGAGGTGTGTGCTTGTTTCATTAATCAAATCCAAGTGGAATTATAATTTTTCAATTAAAATTGTAATTTTTGTGAATTTTGAAGTGTATAAAACCATAGGGGCAAAAATGTCCCCTAGACAATCCAAAACTGCCTTAACATGTATCTATTGACACTTGAATTCCCACCAATGGAGGATTGACATGTTATCCCTTTTGACATTAATGTATTGAAATTGTCAAAAAAATGAACAAATTTGGATGTTGCAATGAGCAGAATGGGAGGCAAAACTAGGGAAATGGAATTGGGCTAGTTTACTTTATGGTAGAACCACCCATAGTCAATTCTTTAATGCCAGACTAAGCTAGAAATGACCTATGGTATATAATATGAAAAAAAATGTACATAAAAAGTGTTGTTATGACCTAGAGATTTGTCATGTGATGGTTTTGTTGGACGAAGACAAAGATACATGCATTCTCTAGTATAGGGTTTGTACCTTGAAATTCAACTTGTTTTGTTGTGGTGTCTAAATTCTTTCATGGCATTCCTAGAGTCTTCTTTAATACCTCAATTACAAGAGATTTGTAAGGATGGATGTAAGGCAATTTGGGGTTACCACATGGGTTTGGTAATTTGCCATTGTACCAAGCTAGGACCTAGCATACAAAGTAAGCCGTACATAAGCAGTGTTTCATATCTAGATCACTTTGTTTGAAAAAACAAAGCTCCGTCATAGAAGGGGCCAACATTGATGTTGTCATAATTCTTTCCGAAAAAATCATGTTCATCTTAACCTCGCTATATAGTATGTGTTGTATAAATATGTAAATGAACTTCAAAAAAGTTAGCAACATGAGGTCCATCTTTCTATGCTCCCTTTCTAGCTAGGATTTAAGAGGAATCAACTTCTAATAGAACTTAAAAATTTGGAAACCAAAAATTAGGGCACTTTTTTACCTTCTCACCTTCATCTAGCAAAACCTTCACCTGGAAAATCTCTAGGTCGTGGCACATATTATATTTGGCTACGTTCCTTATTGTATGCAATTAAATGTCAAAGGGTTAAAGGGTTAAGTAATTCTATACATGTTTTAAAGTAGTATAAGGCAATGTAAAATTTTTGCTAGGTAGGAAGATAAAATTATGGTAATTTTATGCCTTGAATTGAAATTACTATGAATTTTGGAAGCCAAAAATTGACCTAAATCCATATCCAATGTATAGACTCTAATTTAATTTAATTTCAATCATTCAAGAACTACTTTCCTACTCACTACTTCCTACTTTTTTGTTCACTACATCAGGACGTGTGTCATGATCTTATTAGTTCCGACCTTGAAAAGGACAAAAAAACATATTCCAAGTTTTGGTGTAGGAATCTCATTTTGTGCAATAGAAATGAATAGTCATCAATTATAGTGCAATTTCTAGTGGAGTTGTGGTCCATTATAATTGCCTACAAGTTTCTCACTATTGCAACCAATCCTTTATTAGCTTTGCAACCAACTCTTGATTGGAAATAGGAAGACCTATATGACTAGTATGGATTAAAATAAAATCTTTGGCTAAAAAATTCATAGTAATTATGTTTAGACAAAATAAAATCTGAAAAATTAAAGAATCCTTCCAAATTCTATTTTTATTCAATGAAAAAATTTTCCACTCAAGAAACTTTTGCTTTAGATATGCGTAATTGCTTGAGTGGTCAGAAATGGGTTGGCTCCCTTAGAGTAAACTTGCCAATCACTAAACAAAATTCAAATCTTTTTCCACAATATTATAGAAACTCAAATGCTCTAAAATTGGCATGATTATTAAATATTGTATTAATCCCCATGTACCCAAGTATTAAAAGATCTTTGGGGCTTCTAAAGAGTTGTAAGTTTCCAGGCTATTGGGAACTTGGGAACTACGCCACAACAATAGTTTGACGTGGGTAAGAGATTGCCACGTCAAAAATTATAATTATATAATTATTTTTTTTAAATTTAAATTTTAAATTTATTTTTAATTATTTAAATATTTGACTATGGCATTTGTTCATTACAGCCAAGAAAACAAGGTTGAAATGGCTCTCCCAACCCCTCCAAACTCCTCTAATGCCTTTCTCATTAGAAGATTTTTGAGGCCTCCGGAAGATTGTGGATTCTCGGATTGAGGAAAACATGGGAACAATGCTAAATCAATAGTCTACTATAGTCAAAAGATTGCCACATCAAATAATTATATTTAATTAATTTTTAAAAATTTAAAATTTTCAATTATATATATTTTTATTTTTTAAAATTTTAATTTTATTATTATTATTTTATCATTTAATAAGCTACTATTGCTATAGTGGTTCATAGTAAGGGAGACAACCTTAGAAAAATCTTTCGGAGGCTTCAAATCTTTTTTATTGACATTTGTTTTTCCCAAATAAAAAGTGTATGGGCTTATAGTTATTTCAAATGAAGCAAATTGTGTTTTAAAAAAAATCTAAACGTATAGATTTTAAAGAGTTAGCTTGTTAGTGTGCAATCAAGTTTTGATTGTGAAATTGCATAGGTTGTGAGATTATAATAAGAAAAATGTAAGTATCTTATTTTTAGTATATCGCCTCTCCCCATAATGATTGAGAAATTTGCATATAAGAATTTTTCGGAATTGGAGGTGACAAGAACAACTAAAAATTGTATTAGAACACTAAAATGCACTGCCAAAAACCTTAAGTTCATTCAAATGAAGATCTATCAAAGTCATTACACAATCCACTTTGCAATTGTTGAAATGCAAATTTTTTTTGATACATAAGAATAGCAAATAACTCCAAATCAATATTTGCATGTTTAAATTTTCAATAGTGAAATTCATAAAAACACTTTATATTTTCCATTGGAACCATTTTTAAAGTATATGGATGACCAATTTTTCCGATCTCAAATTAAGTGAAATTGACATGCTTTGCTCAAAGCCTAGAAATCAAATAAAATTTACAAGCTTTACTCTCCCACTAATGATACATATGTGCCTTTGGGGACCTCTTGAAAATAAAATATTTACCATTTTAAGATAAAATTAAAAACTTCTAATAGTTAACCTTCAATACTGTGCATAATTTTTTTTTTAAATATCGTAACATTAGGATCCAAATACGGTATCCAAATGTTACGATATTTGGTGCATTGGAAACTCCTTTCAAGTGCCAATGTGAAAATACAAAAATTTGGCTAGTCTTATAATAGTAACTACTAAGGTGAAGGCACCCATTTTTAACCAACACCCTATTAGCAATCAATAGGGTGTAGTATTTTTAACCAAGGTTAGAACAAATTTCCAAACATAGTTTGGAAATGTGTTTTTTCTTTCTTTTCAAGGTTTGGACTATTAAGTTCATGACACATGTCCCAAAGTAGTGAGCAAGAAAATAAGAAGCAATAAGTAGGAAAGTAGTTCTTGAATGATTGGAATTAAAAGAGTCTAGACATTGGCTATGCGTTTGAAGCACTTTTTGCCCTCCCAAAATTCATAATAATTTCAGTTCAAGCAATAAATTTCAAATTTTTTGCAATCTTCATCATTTCTATCAATGCAACTCTAGAAATATTTGCTTTGCCTTGCACTACTCTAGATCATGTCCAGAATTGCTTATTTGATCGGTTATGGGCACCTTCACCTTAGGCACATAAGCAAAAAGTGTTGGTTTGGGATATAGTAGTATGACCATTTAAAAACTGGTTCGCCTTTTTCATTGGTTTTCATGAACAAAAATATTTTAAAATCATTTTTCAGAGAAAGAAAAATAGATATGGAGCATAACACAAGTGGTTTTGTATTTTTTCAAGCATTTTTGAATTACTTATAAATTTTCAAAAATTAAGAACATAAGCACCTATTTGTGACAGTAGATTTCCCAAAATCCATCCACTTGCAACTTGTAAAGAAATGTGCAAATTCAAAAACTTTGATCCGTTATACAGCACACTACCATACCCAACTTAGTGTACACGATTAGGGTTTCCACGGGGCGGCTAGTTTCGCTTAGAATCGTGTCTCCTTTCAACCTTTCAATGTTAGGTTATTGTCAGGTTCCGTTGAGCGTTTGTGTGTGTTTGCTGTTTCTGCAAGCCTTCGTCATTCTTCCAATTTTTTCTCTCAGTGGCGTGTCTCTCTTTCAAGCTTTCCGTGAGATGGCTGCATGTTCTTTTAAGCTGCCGTTCTTCAGCTGCCGATGTCACCAATTGTAAGACACTGGTACGTTCCTGAAGCTGCTACAGAAGCGAGTTCCAGAGCTTTGCAAACTGGCACCCCGTTCGATCGCCATTAATAGTTCGATCACTACTTCCAATTGTGCACGGCAATTGCGAGCTGTGGCAATTGGATTTTGTGCCTTTTCGGGACCCTTCCAAGGTAGCTCATCTATCTGCCGGATGATGTTAATGCGCCTTTTTCGATCTGCTTGATTAGTTGGAAAAATAATTCATCGAGTCCCTACTTGACTCCTCTGATTCGTAGTGCAAGGTTTTACTGTGCGTCCTAGGTTTCTAAGGCGGCGGTTTGATTTTCACGTCCTTCACTTGTACGATTGGTTTCTGAGCTTTTTAAATTCTCTTGCAGTCTGTGCTCCTCCATTGTCGCATAGTTGGTGCAACATCAAAATTCCCGTCGCTGTTGGCGTCGTCTGATATCTCCGTCCACTCTCAGGTGTAGAATCCGAACTTTATTTTTCCGATTCTCTTCTTGCGGCTTAGCATCGAGCGTGTGCTGGAGTCTCGTTCAGATTAGGTTTGGGGTTCCATTAGATACAGTTCCAGATTTGAACTCAAAAACAAGAGTTCTTTTGTAGGTTAATCCAAGGGTTAAGGAATGTGAAGAATCGAATAGACTTCATCTATTATGATTGTCAACGGACTCTTTTTTCACAGATCTGGAGCTACTAACGAGGTTTCTCTGGTTTCTACAAGGGCGTGTCCGCAGATGCGGTGCTGCTGTTGCATCGCTGAAGCCACAATTCCTCAGGTACACAAATTCTATGCCCATACGAACCTCATGTGGAAGCCCAAATTTTGGAGAATGATGGGCATGGATGATGATTCTAAACAAAGTAAATCTAGTGTAAATATCAAGTCCAAAATATGCGACTAGTCTAACTGCTTGTTGTTAATACATTATTATATATTATTATGATAGATTATTAGAGACATTATACCCTAAATATTATTTTGATCCTTAATTTTGAACCCTGATGGAACGCCCTTTGAAGTTCTCTTAGTGCATCTGTATCTCTCGTAGGTCACTTAGGTCTTGGGAGAAAGCCAAACCCCAAAATCTGCTCGAGTTCTGAAGCACTGCCGGAAGAATTCGATCATTCAAAATACATTTTAGGTTTATCAAATTCGAACGCTTTCTTCACGTTTCAACCAATCGTTACCAAATTTTGTGGAATTATTTTCAGGCATTGTGGATTTTGTAGGCTGGTGTTGTCCACTCCTACTCCTCTTTCGAACTGCAGCATTTGTTTTTAATAGCTGCCACTCTCTTGGGGGAGGAGGTCTCATCTAGACAAGCATTTGCTACTTTAGTTTCTGATTTAGGGGTTAGGGTATTGAAACTAAAATATGAGACAATGTGAGTCAATTACCTTTTTTATTGATGAACCCCTAAACACGTGAATGGCCTTGGAGTAGTTTGACGCACAGAAATCAGCTCCACAATTCTTCTACAAGCCATGGCTCCTTGCCTCGTGCAGCTCGTTCTTAACTGGATATGAGAGTGTCTTTCTTTAACACTACAATGGCCTTTCATTAAGCACTTTATCCATTCTTGAAATCGTCCAATTTTTCATCCAAAGGTTATTCGGGTTTCATCCATTTGCAATAAGATCGTTCCTCATGTTCGTGTCTTGTGCGGTTACTGTGTGGCAATGTGGTTTACAGGGGTGTGGCATCGAGGAGCTGAATCGTGGTTGTTTATCCCCATGGACGGGCATTTGGAGGTAAATGTCGTGGAGCACGATGTCCCTGTTGAAGTGGAATGTCCGGATGTGGAAAATGGTGAGGATACTTCAGCACATTTTCCAAAAGACTCTTAGAAATTTTCTAACTCTATAATATCGAGTGCGTAGTGTTTGTCACGTTTCGAGATATTAGCCCTTTTTCAAATGCCTCGGTTTGGAACCACAGGTCTATACTAGTCCTGGAATTTTGAGCTTCGTGCACTTGATTATCACATTTATGACACTCTGAAATATTCTACCTTAACGAATATGACCTTAGTTAAATTTTTAGAAGTGATTTTCTCATATATTCACTTGAACTCAGCCCAAGTCACCATCGTAAGGCCAGCAGAAGAAGAACAGACACTCAACAACGTTTTGGATGCCAACGTTGAGCCATGGAGTCCTCAGTCTCAACTGAACAGGGCTGTACTGTCACAAACCTGGAAATTGAATGTCCCGTTGCCGAAGAAGCTTCTCATTCTCGACGTGAACGGTCTGTTGGTAGCGCGATACTCGAAGATAGACAGGAGCGTAATTCCAATGAATGCTCCGCACGGTGTGGTGTCCAAGTCCTACATGTTCAAGCGCCCCTTTTGTGACAGTTTCCTCGCTTTCTGCTTCGAGAATTTCGATGTGGGGTTATGGTCCTCCATGGTGCAAGCCAACGTCTTCCGGGCTCTAGATTTCATTTGCCAGGGGTGGCAAGACAAATGCAGGTATGATGGTTCTCACTAAATTGTCGTTTTGGTAAAGTTTTGTACAACCGTGCAAACTTTAAATCTAGACCTGTCGTAGTATTCGAAGGAAAAGCATCTCATTTTTTGCCAATCGTATAACTGCTACTTTATGGACATTGTGATAGGTTCGTCATGCATCAAGGAGACTGCACGAATACCGGGCTTAAAAATCCAGAGAAGAAGAAACAACCCCTGTTTCTGAAGGAGCTGGTGAACGTGTGGTCGAAATTTCCCCAGTTCAATGAATCGAATACTCTTTTGATTGATGATACTCCTTACAAAGCTTTGAGGAACCCTCCTTATACGTCCATTTTCCCTGAGGCTTACTTGTACAACGAAGCGGACATTTTTTTGAAGGGTCCCCTTGTGGATTATTTGACTCAGTTGAGGGATGCGGTGGATGTTCGAGAGTTTGTGCGCGCGCACCCTATTGGCTTGCCTGCCCTTGCTCCCGGGTCCTTACACTGGGATTTTTTCCAACAGATTTTGGAAACGAAGACTGAGAACGTCTCACCCCTTCGTAACACTCAGCCTCTTGTAACAGCAGTGCCGCAAGCGACTCCTACGGGGTGGGATTTTGCTGAAGCAGTAGTGCCGCCAGTGACTCCTACCCGGCGAGATTTTGCTGAAACAGTAGCGCCTGAACCGGCTCCTAGCCGGTGGGATGTTGCTGAAAGAGGAGCTTCGCCAGCAGCTCCTACCCGATGGGATTTTGCTGAAACAGTAGTGCCCCGAGCAGCTCCTGGTCGGTGGGATGTTGCTGAAAGAAGAGCGCCGCAAGCGGCCCCTACCTGGCGGAATTTCGCTAAAAGAACAGTGCCCGGAGCGGCTCCTAGCCGGTGGGATGATGATGAAAGAGGAGCGCCGCAAGCGGCTCGTACCCGGCGGGATTTTGCCGAAACAATAGTGCCCCAAGCGGCTCCTAGCCGGTGGGATTTTGTTGAGAGAGGAGTGCCGCCAGCGGCTCCTACCCGGCGGGATTTTGCTGAAACATTAGTGCCCGGAGCGGCTCCTAGCCGATGGGATGATGATGAAAGAGGAGCTTCGCCAGCAGCTCCTACCCGATGGGATTTTGCTGAAACAGTAGTGCCCCGAGCAGCTCCTAGTCGGTGGGATGTTGCTGAAAGAAGAGCGCCGCAAGCGGCCCCTACCTGGCAGGATTTCGCTAAAAGAACAGTGCCCGGAGCGGCTCCTAGCCGGTGGGATATTGCTGAAAGAGGAGCGCCGCCAGCGGCTCCTACCCGGTGGGATTTTGCTGAAACAGTAGCGCCTCAACCGGCTCCTAGCCGGTGGAATGTTGCTGAAAGAGGAGCGCCGCCAGCGGCTCCTACCCGGTGGGATTTTGCGGAAACAACAGTGCTTCCTAGCCGGTGGGATGTTGCTGAAAGAGGAGCGCCGCCAGCGGCTCCTACCCGGTGGAATTTTGCTGAAACGATAGTGCCCCGAGTGGCTCCTAGCCGGTGGGATGATGATGAAAGAAGAGTGCCGCCAGCGGCTCCTACCGGGCGGGGTTTTGTTGAAACAGTAGCGCCTCAACCGGCTCCTAGCCGGTGGGATGTTGCTGAAAGAGGAGCGCCGCCAGCGGCTCCTACCCAGTGGGATTTTGCGGAAACAACAGTGCCCCGAACGGCTCCTAGCCGGTGGGATGTTGCTGAAAGAGGAGCACCGCCAGCGGCTCCTACCCGGTGGGATTTTGCTGAAACAGTAGCGCCTCCACCGGCTCCTAGCCGGTGGAATGTTGCTGAAAGAGGAGCGCCGCCAGCGGCTCCTACTGGGTGGGATTTTGCTGAGAGAGTAAATGAGCTTGGAGAACCTCTCCCTCCTGGAACGTATTAGAAACATGTCCTCTCAAGAATTCTACATGGTATTTAGGGTATTGTATTTTTTTGCTTTTTGTACACTACATGTTCGAAATTACATCGTAAAATTGCATGCATAGTAAAGAGAAGAATTGTAACTCATAAATACAGTACATCATATGTGTGAGTTCAGTGTTCATAAATCCCTTCCGTCTCTATATCTCCTGTTAGATGTATAAATGGGTTGTTGCAAGAAACTCCTCAATCTTGTGCCAAATGGGCTAAAGGAATAGTCGTTGGAATTTTCTTAAAAAACAAATAATGTTTAGAAAATTAGTGTCACACTTAAAGAGACCCAACAAAGTCTTCCAAAAGAATTTAGACATTTTTTTGAATTCCAGAAGTTTTGTACTAAAATATTGTAATTAAAAATTTCTAGAAAAAATATGTCCTGTGATGTTTTCTATTTTTGAAATTTAGTGAACACTCCTGAAAACATTTTCAAAAACGATCATGTTTCTCAACTTAAAGGTGGTATCTTGCAGGAATTGAAGTCTTAGTGGAGGAATTCGTTTCGGATCATTGAAGCCTGGGTTGTTATTGAAAGACACCAAGCGGTTGCAAGCGGAGTTCCCAAACTTGGGTTGTTATTGAAAGACACCAAGCGGTTGCAAGCGGAGTTCCTAAACCTTGGTACGTAAATTCTTTGTTATATAAACTTCTTCGCTCAATTTTAATCTCATACTTCGTTTTCTGTTCTCGCGGTTCTTTTGTGCGTTCAGGGTTATGAGACCTTGATTGTGTGAGCTTGTCACGTGTATTAGTTTGCACAACTCTACTTAGTTGAGTATACAAGTCTTGCAGTTAGATGCTGGCCTCAACAAGAATAAGCAAATTCTTGTACACTATAACCTACTACAGCAGTGAAAAAATCGTTAGGAGATTGAAAAATCTGAAAACATCTGAAAATTTTGAAATTAGATATCGTTAAGAGATCAAGTAGCTACAGAAGTTGTGTGCGCCATTACAACTTGGCATCGTTCTGTTCTCATATGCAGGGGATCGATCCACGCAGGCAAGTCCATTGATGTTTCGAACGCTTTGGTTACATGTGTAATTCAGGGTTACAAATATGTGACCTCAGGAGTCAGATCCTAAGAGTCCTAGCCTTTAGTTCATTTTACATTCGTGTTGCTTGATAGGAAGGTTGTTTGTTGCCAGAGCACTTACGAATCGGAGAATCTCTAGCATGCATTGGGCTTCGTTTCAGAATATGTCTACAGGTTGCTAAAATTCTTTCAGCATGTGAACAACTGAACATGCCTTCAATGCTTTGGACAAATTCTTGAGAAATGTAAATTGAGTAGTCACATAGATATTGGGTAGCTACTGTTAGTGTCTAATAAATATAACGTCGATTTCGTTAAATTGGCGACATTCCACCCTAAGCTTACGTTTTCTCCCCTTATTAATTTTTGCAGGCAAGTGCCCCTTTGATCAGGCGATACGCATCAAATCCTTCTGAGCCCGATTGTGGACAGCTAACAGCTATTCTTTACCCTTAGAACGACAGTCATGGAGTCCTTCCAGTCTTCAGCGTATATGGTTGATTCTTCTCTGGACACCGGCGACACCGACGACATCGAATCATTCTTTTCTGCAGACTCTGAACTTTCCTCCCCATCACGAAACTCCGGAGCGACAGACTTCACCCATTTTTCTTCACCAGACTCTGCACTGGGCTTTGCCGCATCTTCAAATCTCATATTCGTCGGGGGATGAGTGCTTCCTTCGGCAGATTCTGGACTCACTCACAATCAAAGTCACGACCAAAGAGACGCATTACGTGGGCACTTGGATTGCAGCATCCCCCCGATCAGTGAAAATCACGACCGAAGCCAGGATCAAAGTCGCAACCAAATTGACCCAACACGTGCGCGCTTGGACTGCAACACCTGCGACGACGCCCCTCCCACCCATCCCGTTGCCACCCTCTGCGGTCACATCTTCTGTTGGCCCTGTCTATCCCAGTGGCTCCAAGAACGCGCGAAGCCATGTCCCGTTTGCAGAACCATAATAAAAGCCGGCATCAGTGTCTATTTGTACTGCACATCAGATCCTTCTGGCGGTAATTCCAGCGCCTTCATCTCAACCCCTCGATCTCAACTCATGCTGAGACTTTGACACCATCGTCACTGAGACTGCACGGTGAGCAGATGCAGAATTGCGAAAGCATGGGAAAGCACTTGCAGGCACTGACTAAAGAGCTGGATGAGTTGTATGCGGTTGGGAGCATATAGTACTGGGTGCTGGGACGGCTGCTGGGTGCTTGATGTAGTCGACGCAGGCGAGGATTCGGGAGTTGATTGTCAGGACGAGGGATTGGATGCGTGAGTCGCAGAGGGTGCGATGGCTATTGGATGATGTTAAGGATAGCCCGGAGTCTAGTGAGGATGAGGGGGGGAGGGGATGCAACCCATGCCGGGTTGTGGACATCAGGAGTGGAATGATGCGGAAAGATATGAAGAGTCCGTTCATGATTATTGAAGGGAACGAGCTCGAATATACCGAGGCCATTAATTTAACACCTCAACATTTAATCAAAGAGTGAGAAATTCTCCTCCAAATCTCAAAAGTAACGGTTTGATAATCAATTTTGACACAATTTTTTGTATTTGTAACTCCTGGATCTTATTAATGACTGTTGTAAATGTCAGAGACTTCCCGTTTCGAAGTCGAGCGATCCCCTTGTATAAACAACCACTTTGAATCGCTGATGGTAGAGGAAGTTGTAAATGAGATGGTCCGCAATTAAAAATTTGATGTGTATAAGCAAATTTTGTACGAGCTGAAAATGTGCGCAGTGGAGGAATTTTTATTTAAGATTGAAAAGGCTTATTTGCAATGGGGTATTTTTGGGCTTTGAAGCTCTATAACTATGTAGAGTTAACCCTGGAGCGTCTGGACTCTTCTCCAGAATTGACGATTTAGAGGAAATCATTATAAAGTGCTATTTGGAAGAATATTTTACAAGTGATACACAAAGGTCTTACATTCCAATTGTATGGTTAGATAGACTAATGCTATCACCAATATTTTTCTATAAATTTGGAAAGGAAAATTTCAAAATTCTTCAAAATTTGATTACAAGCAAAATATTATCATTTTTTGAGTAAAACATATTGGAATGGATTCAAAATGAGGTTTTCTTGACATGGTGATTTTTTGAAATTTTTGTGTTCTTTACATCTATGACTTCATTTTTGCAAACCTAGTTTTGAATTAGAGTCAATGCAATTTGACCATTTGACACACTTCCGCATTTGTAATTTTAGAAAAATTTGTATTCTAATAACACCAAATCCAACCATTAGATAAAACAAAAACTTGATAAAGTATCACCCAAAATTAAGATGATTTTCATCCAAGTAGGAATGAGATTGAAACAAGAACTTCAATCTGTTCATCGTCGAGAAAATGGATGTCAGAGCACTCTAGGGTTAACCCTTAATTGCATCGATGTCCACTTTTTGAACGAGATTGAAACAAGAACTTCAATCTGTTCATCGTCGAGAAAATGGATGTCGGAGCACTCTAGGGTTAACCCTTAATTGCATCGATGTCCACTTTTTGAATAATGTACAAATTGATATTCTTGTTTTTTTTCCATTATTGCATGGATGAAAGTCATTCCAATTTGTGAAGATATTTCATCAAATTGTCCTATCTAATGGTTGGATTTGGTGTTACTAGAGTACATATTTTTCTAAAATTACAATTGTGAAAATATGTCAAGTAGTTGACCAAGCTCAAATTGCATTGACTCTAGTTCAAAATTGAATTTCTAAAAATGAGGTTACAAATTTAAAACATACAAAAATTTCAAAAATTCACCATGTCAAGAGAACTTCATTTCAAATCCATTCCAACAAATTTTATTCAAAAAATGATAATATTTTGCTTACAATCAAATTTAGAAGGAATTTAAAAAATTTCCTTTCTAAATTTATAAATTTTTTTGGTGATAGCATTGGTGAAGCTAACCATATAGATGGAATCTAAAATTTAAAATCTACAACTTTTATTTGTATACCAATTCCAAAATATTTTTCCAAACAGTATTTTATGATGACTTTTGTCAAATTTGGAGAAGACTATAGACGTTTAGGAGTTAAAGAGATACATTTTATTCCCTATATCCTTCTAAGAACTTCCCAAAATCCCTATGAGGGATTAATTGTATTTTTAGTCATTGTACCAAAGATACATGCATTTGAGAACCAATAACCCATCCCCTAAATCTATATAAAATCTCCAAATTAGGCACCTTCATTTAGGCATTTAAGTCCATACAAGAAGTATCATATTTGAACATTGTTTGTACATGTTGACAACTCGTCAGTCCTAATGATTTAAAGGTTGGTGGTACCAATGGGATTTTAGAAACATCTATTCCCAACCTCAATACACACAACAAAGAAACTGAGCCCCCTTCATAAACAAATCTTAATAGCACCGAGTGGTCACTAAATTCATAATCAACAAGAGTGTTTGAAAAAGTAACAAGTACAAGGTGCCTCATACAGGCAAGGCCAAGCATGTTAGAAGAAGAATGCTTCATGATTGCTTGCCACTTGCCCCCACAAGGTCATTCAACATGGCCAATACTTATTCAACAATAAAATCAGTAAAAACAGTTCTTTAGTGAGACACAAATTGTGCTTGATTCAGAATTTTTTAGAAGGATAAAAAGAATATTGATTAGAATCTAATTTTCAATAGAAAAGTATATGATGATTGTCAAAATTTCATTGTACACAATGTATCTCTTAATGAAACATATCAATTTTCATATAGAACTTTGCATTTTTCATTTTTATTGTAATTTCTTTTATTAAATTCTTATTGGCACAAACTCCTCCACTCATTGCACTAGATCCATACTAATTTTCATATTTAGTTATCCCTTCAAAATACAATACACACATTGTATTTTTTAAATGAACACATTTAACCTCCAAATGCCCAAGTCCTTTTCTAGGCTTCTAAAGATTTGCTCTCAATTGAACAAAAAGCCAACA
This sequence comes from Climacium dendroides, assembly GCA_950106755.1. Lineage (NCBI taxonomy): Eukaryota > Viridiplantae > Streptophyta > Bryopsida > Hypnales > Climaciaceae > Climacium > Climacium dendroides. The sequence continues at coordinate 5,614,532 of OX467084.1, read as the reverse complement.
TGTTGAAAAATGTAGCAATTTTTTTAAAATTGTAACCATACAAATTCAAACTAGACATCTTAGAGATTACATAGGAAACACACACACAATAATATTACTTATGGATTGAAGGATTATAATGTTTGATCATGAGGGTGTTAAAATTGCAAAAGTGATTTGAAGTCTTTCAATCCTCTTTTCATATGCCAAATCTAAAAAATTGGTTACCAAAAAAAATGAGGCCAAAGGGCCTAATATACATAACCCCAATCGTTGTTTAAAAGATTAACTTCTAAACATTGGATAATGTAAAGTCTATCTTTTAGCAATTTTAGGTATGTAATTTTTGAATCATTTACTTTTGCAAAGTGGACTTTGGGATATGATCATAAACAAATTGACTCTTCATGTACACCAATTCTCAAAGGATTTTTGTTTTATGACTTTTTATATATACACATCTTAGAAAAGCAAATTTTTGATGTTCTCTACAAGTTGTAATTATTTGTTACATAATGAATGTTAGTTTTATTGTCATATAATGTTTCATATGTAATTTATTGGATATTTGATGAATAGGAAGATTGAAGTATAATCCTTATAATAGGCAATTCAAAAAGTTATTTTGTGATATGTAGTTTGTTTTTCAACTTGAACAAGGCGGGCAAATAAAAATATCACTTTTTTTAGAAATCAAAATGTGGAATTGATTCATTAAATTTATATATAAATGGAAAGCTTTGAATCATTCTATTTAGATTAATGAAATTAAAGTTATGAGGAGTTCTAGATTGCGGATAGTTATGGATTTTCTACTCTTAAATAAACCTTGAGGTCCTTTATTTAACACAATTTTCAATATTTTTTGAAAAAAATAAAATCATAAGGTGTAGATTCTTTATTACAAAATTACAACCCTTGGGAGTGTCATTTTTCAATTCCATAAATAAATTCTTATGAATTTAGTATTTTGAATCATTCTCTACTTCTTTCTACTTACTATTTTTTTCCTATATATTGTACAATTTCAAATGATTTGAAAATTCAAACATGTAACCAACTTGCCTTGAAAAATGAATCCAAAGAAGCACAACCATTTTGGACACTTTTTCATAATGATTTGACCTTGTGAAGTGCAATTACTTGGTTTTTTGTAGGGCTAGTTGCACACCGTCCCCATTGTTTGCAAGGGTTTTGTTTGCCAAGTTTTAACATTGATAACTCCACTATTGTTGTCCTTCTTGCCACTCCACGCCATTGTTGCGCTCTTGATGCACTCGTCGCTCCACTCTCTTCACCACAAATTCTACTCCTCACGCACTTACTCCCACTCGCAAATAGCCATTGGCCCTTCTTGATTCTGGAGTTATTTCGCCAAGTTCTAGTTGGATTTTTGGAAGCTTTTGCTAGTTGTTTTCGTAGCCTTCGTAGTATTTTTGCTGGGGTGCAAGTCTACGTCATGTACTATGGAGGGGAGTGCTCTTCAATTTCCAATTTTTTTAATTGTTGGATGTTAATTGTATTGTTTGTTTGTTGCATTTTGTTCCAATGGCGACAAAGAGTCTTCATGCAGGTTTTCAATGTTGCATGCACTTCAAATTGACACTAAACCTATGGTGTTTTCATGAGTTTGCTACATTTTCCCTTGTGTGTTTCCGAAGGTCTTCAATTTCTCAAGGTTTTGTCATTGCTCATTGTGTTGTCCTGGTAGGAAACTAGTGTTTTGAGTTGTGACATTGGAGTCAGGTGCCATGGAAAGTGGTCACAAAGATGTGGAGCACGATGTCGTTGCAAACGCGATGCGTGCTGCATCTATTGCGCAGTCCGCAAAGAAGAAGGTGGAGAAGACAACAAAAGAGGCCCTTGATTTGGTGTGCAAGGAGATTAAGCACATAAGCAAAGTCATTGAAGTGCAGAGGACAGAGGCAAAGAAACAAACAACGAAATCTTATTTTCAGTCGACATGGGGCGCTAGAGGTACGCAGGTGGCCAACCCTTGTCGCTTGTCTTCGACGGATCAATGCCTGAGGTGCCCGAAGCCGAGGCGAGTTTCCAACAAAAGTACCTGAACAATGAAGACCAACAACAATTTAGAGGCGGCAAGAAGTAGAAATCAGTGTCTACTGACACCAATGTCACGCTGAGATCTTACTCTGGTTCAAGAGACACAGTTGTGCTTAGTGCCCAATCCCCTTTCATTACAATTTCAAAGGAATCAAATGACTTAGACAATGCCAACTTGCGGGAGATCCTTGATGACTCTGACGATATGATTCTAATTCAAACTTCGAATCCCCGCCTCTAAAGATTGGTAGCATGGTACGGAACAAAAGGTCAAGGGCTCAGAAATAGTATGAGTGCCATAGGAAATTTCAAAATTTGTGGGTTGCAAAGTTACCGTGGGATTATGTCCAATGACGACATATTACACATGGTGCAATGCAAGGTTTGTACAACTTTTAAGAGAAACCGTGCATCATGGCACCCAAGTCAGATACCCTGTTCAAGCATGATGGAAAGCGTACCACAAAAAAAGACATGCCGCAATTCAAGTTGAAAGTGGGTGAACAATACAAGGCTACAAACTATAGACATTGGAAGAATTTGAAGCTCTGTGCAGGCAAGCCTCCAATGATTGTTTTGGAACAGATCAATCACTGCACCATCGTCAAAATGAGAAAGAAAAAGATCTAATTTGCCACTCTTTTCTAGCTCTTGTCTCATGGTCGTCCTATGCTTGAATTTGAATCTTGTACTTCTCTTTACAAACTCTTGAATGCGCCCTATCTTCCTTGTGCACATTGGTGTGACAACTTTGGTTGGATCATGGCAAGTCACATGTATAAACAAGTCTTAGAGGAGACTCGTAGGTTCATAAAGTCTGCTCATTATCTCACTATCATCATGGATGAGGTGACTACTGTTGAGAACAATAGTTGGTTGTGTATCCATTGCTACATTGTTCAAGATTGGGTCAAGGTCCCTTTACTTTTATCTTTGTAGAGAGTGGAGTGTTCAACAACTATAGAGAACCTCACAAAACTGATCATGGCAACAGTCAGTAGCGGTGGTGGATTAGATGCAATGGTTGTAGCTAAAAAAATTTTGAGCTTTGGTGCCAATGATGCATCCAATTTGCAAGGGTCGAGAGTTGGGGTTACTCAACCGATTAAGGAAAACCATGCACCATTTGTTAATGGGGTCTATTGTGTAGCTCATTGTTGCAATTTAACTTTCAAAGCTTTATCCAACCTTAGAATCTTTATAGATATTGAGAAATTCTTGAGTGTCACGTATATTTACTTTTGCAAGAGTACCAAGTGATACTCTGAATTTAAACAACTAGCAAAATTGACCAAGACTAAAGGTCTCAAATTATTGAAGAACGTTCAAATTCGTTGGGTCTCCTTGATCAAGCCACTTTGCCGATTGTTGTTTGAATACTGAACTCCTCTATACGAGATGATTGCAAACCTCAACAACAACACAAAGGTTAAAGTGAGTTTCTTTAAATTTTTTTTGGTTTGTAATGTTGTTTATATACTGCGACTATCCTCCTTTGTTTGTGTTCTCATGAAATCCATCTGACTTGGTCTTTCTTATGTGTAGGCTTCTTTGGTTCTACTTCTTGATCCATTTACAATGATGGGTATGTGTGCATTGTTGCCTTTGCTTGAGGCAATTGATATTTTGGTAAACTTTGCACAAAAAAAGGATGTCTACATATGCGATTTTGTTGCCGCAGTGAAGGTTTGTCAGGAAGATTTGTACCGCATGTACAAGGACAAACCAACATGCTACAACTCCAATGAATTCTAGAGCTTCAACAATTTATTGGACTGCAGCCACGAATAAATACACATCAAATGGATAACAGATCTCAATGATAATTCCGTTGTTTTGACATTTGTGTGCCGAGCATAAGGGTGCACCCGTGGACCGCAATGTCTAGGCAACGCTACTAGCATAGGTGAAAGCAGAATACACTAATAAGTTCTCTTGCTTTGTCATAATATGAATGAGTTTTTTCCAATTAGCTAATACAATGTACCAGTGTACCTAGCTTTGCCGTTGTCTGTCTAAGTTTTGTCTACGACTAAATGCATATATGCTTCTTTGTTTTTAATTTCTCATTGCAGTCTTGTTGTTGATTATAGATGTTGCAAAGATGTTGGTGTAGGAGCTAGATGCACATTTCCCTGCACACAACATTGTGAATGCCTTCGGTATTCTGTATCCACAATTTTGGTGTCAATCTAACAAAAAAGAGATGTTTGACAAACACCTCCACACTCTGATGGATGCTTATGGTCATGGTAAGATCCTAGGTGAAGGTGAGAAAAAAATGTTGATACCTCCTTTGATTGATCGTAATTTCTTGATTAGTCAACGTGCATTGTTCAAAATATGCATGAAATTGAATTCCACGGCGACAATTCTTCCATTGTTTGATTTAAACTCGCTGACAAAAGTGTGGTGAGTTTTAGATGGGAACAAGAGCTTAATGCAAAATTTTGGCAAATTCAGGGTCGACGCCCATAGTAGGATCTTCCGGATTGCCTTCAAGGACTCTACTACGTTGCTCTTGGACTGTGCTTTGATTGTGTGGCGCATCCATAGCTTTGGCAAGGTCATCATCAGAGCTGGTTTCCCCATCGAAGACTCTAAGCTCCATGAATTCACGAAATGAATTTTTCTCTGATGTGTCGTTAGCCCAATGGAATAATCTTGTATTCTCATCGTCATTGTTGTTAGTGTCGTCTCCTGTGTAGTCCGACTGACTATTGTCCCAACTGCAATATTGTCGCCAACTTCAATGATTGCCCTCGCTACCTTCATCGGAAAGGTTGTTGTTTGTCATGATCGTAACGTTGATGCATTGCACTATTAACTTAGAACACTTCACGTAGTTCAACTATAGCTTCAATAATATTGAGGTTGCTTGACTGATATTTTTAATGATTTACTAATATTTGCTCTCATTCAATAAGATTTCATTCAAAGCATTGTGAGAACAAGGAGTTCTGAGTGTGGCAGTTGTCATTATATGCTCAAATTGCATGTTAGCTCTAAGTTTGCCTAGGAAGTTTTAACCGCCATTTCATGTGGCATTCCTTAACTTTTTATTATTATTTTAAAGGTCTCTTAAAAAAAGGGATCAACAATGTTATATAAAGTGACGGCCATTGTTGTGAATATATTTTATTTTAAGTTCTAATATGACATTATAGTATGTCTATATGATTGAATTGTACAGTCGCCATCCAGTTCTTTGGATTCCAAGGTCGAGTACAAAAAGCACCCATTATAGGTTGTCATTTAACCCAAGCGCCATTATTATAGAAAACAAATCCGTAACTTACATTAAGAAGAATACTTTATTGAAATTCAATCATGTACATCTTGTACAACTAACCCAGTCATGTACATAATCATTTATGACGCAAGTACACTATATAATTGCACGGATGGAACACCAATTTGTTTTCAAATTAATCTTCATTTCTTTTAGCTAAGTTGTAATTGCTTTTCCCCTATTTTATAGGATCACTTCTAAATGCCTACTCGTATTTCGAGCCTCCTGCCTTAGTTGCACTTAGGTTCATAAAAATAGCATTTTGATGGAATGTATTTTTATAGGTTTCTATGCTATATTTATGAATGTTGTTACTTGTGAAAACTATAGTATGTGTTGTGGTCTATAGACACCTCATACACCTCACTAACACTACATTGGGTTGTTATGTTTTTGGGATAGGTATAGGTGAGGACCACAATCTTTTGGAGCGATTTTCATAGTCATCTAGCATATTATATACTTCCATGCTATTTGATGTTATTCTTGTACAAAAATGATGATAAATGGATATGCATACCTATTTCGATTTCTATTAGCTCATACACCTATAGACTTTAAGATACTTAAAGCAAAATAATAGTTTATATAGCTTTGAAACACAATGATTGTGAATTTTGCATACACTCTTGCAATTACTCATAACAATCATAGCTTCCTTGTTATTCTTCATGTTTCAAGGAAAAGATATAGTTGCTATGGAAATAGCATAGGAATAAGGTGCAAAATTTCTTGCAGTATGTTTTTATAAACAATCTTTCTTATAGACCAAAAATATAGTATATGAGACAAAATCCAAAAAGGAAAAAATAGGAAGTGAAAAGGAAAGGAATAGAAGGGTTTCTCTTACTTGTTAGAAAAATAGATGTAATTTTCATTCTGATAAAACCCATCATGATTAAGCATGTGGTAGAATAATGCCTTTTAAAAAGGAATGTTCCAATACAAGGGATTTTTAATTCTAACAACCGGCCACGTTCTTTTACTGCTATGGGAATAGAATTGAGAACGAGCCTGAAACAGTCTTCTACAAGCCTCAAATGTCTTCTAATGGATTTCAAGAGTAATTAATTTTCTAAAATTAGGCCAACAAATGAGGCTAGGAAATGAGGCTAGGAAAAATATTTTGCTTGTTGTAAGATGATTATGAAAACTTCAATCATGAATTTCTAGTGATTGTTGCAAAGCTCCAATGCCTAATTTACAAAGTGACTTGTATGCCTACATATACAAAGTGATATATCTACTAATAAGGAAGAGAGACAATTTGCTCAAATGTCTCATCCATTTTCACCAAACCAACCTTGGACACATTTATAGTCATTTCAAGGCATATCTTAGTATTCAATTATTTGTGATTTGAAGCATCAATAAAGTATGAACTAGACCTTTCAGGTCCACCTTACACATATCATACAACAACAAAGACATCTAGAAATAAAGCACAAAGACAAAAGCACAAATCTTTTCATTTATTTGTCTTTTTTCTATATAGAATAAAGTACCTTTAAGCTATTCTATTTCAAGGGCATCTTGTACCAAATTTTTTTTGGCCACATTCTAGTTGGGTAGCTTTGTTACATAGGCCAATTTGGGGAGGGACAATGATAGGGATTAGAATCTAGCGGATTGAGCAAATGAAGACAATGGCCTATACCATAGTGAATATAGTCCTATCCAAAGACATCTTATACTATAATTGGTTTGTATCAATGGAAAATCACTTTGTATCAGTAAGGATAATTTTGTATCTAAGGTCCCTTGTGCAAAGCCTAGTTGTTGACAAACCTTGTAAAACCATTCCAAGATTTGGAATGAATCTTTGTTACAATTGAGAGAGATGAAGTATTTGGTGTAAGTTGTATATGCATTTAATAAAATGTTGCTTACATACTTACAATGTAGGCTTATCTAAAGTATGTATTTCCTAAAGTCACAACTCTTTGTTAACTAGTATACTACTCTACATACAATGTACAATATGTCTAATGCTTCCACTAATGTACTACATTAACTTTCATCCGTTTGAATGAAGGTTAGAAGACAATCATTTAAAATGGTCTTTTTCACCTTTGACTAGAGTTTAGGGTTTTATTAGTCTTTTCATTGTTATACTATATTATACTATTTTCAAGATACTCCTCTTCTCCCTCCACGCCCTATGCATGCTTGTAAGCTTCCAATTTGTCACTTGAGACTTAGTTTTCTTTTTTTTTCAAATTTTTCAATTTAGGTTATAATTATATACAAAGAGTCTCCAAAAGAATGTAAAACCAAAATAGGCATGTTAAATGCCAATATAACATTTGGTCTAAAATAGGATTTTATACCTAGAATATCCCTAATACCCACCTAATACAAAGATTAGAACTTAGAAAGTCGTGGAACTTAAAAGGTTTAGATAATATTGCTTCAAATGGCATGAATCTACTAGTATAGGTGACCTACCATGGCTAAATTGATCCAAAAAAAGTCCAATGAGATCCTTAGGTCTATTTCCAAAGAAAGGTTTCATTTTTTCCATTATATCGATGAAATAGTAGAAACCTCAATTGTTAGCTTGCAAGAGTTACCACCTCAAAATAGGCTAGTGGAGAAATCTACTCAAGTATCAACTACTAACCAACAAGTTATCAAACGGCTTCTATCAAGCTAACTAACACAAGCTCAACACTAAGCTACTAACATCAAGCTCCTAACACTAAGCTACTAACATCAAGCTCCTAACACTAAGCTTCTAACACCAAACAACTAAAAACACTAAATACATTTTTGCTAATAAATAAAGATGTCATTTCAACTACTAAACGGCTTACATCACGACAAAAATTAGTTGTTGGGGGGAGCCAATGATCTAGGACGTAAGATGTAGAGGGATTATAAATAGATAGCTAAATAGTGGAAGCGAGCTGTGACCTTGTGGAGCTACTTGGCTGTCTTTCCAACTTGCATAGCTCTATCTATTCCGTCCTCAAACTTGTAATGTTTAATCCTCCATTATATGGGATTCTTTGGTTGTATCTTTATATTATATTGATTATTTTTCATGTACTAGGGTTTCTTGCTTACTTGAAAATTTCTTTAGAAGTTTAGCTTGAGTGTGTGCTTGAGGTAAGAGGGATAGGTCCTTCCATGTATAGACAACTGCAACCTTGTAATTGGAGCAAACAACTAAGTAAATCTTGATTTTGTGTCTTATTGCCCTTGATGTATTAAAACTTCTCTACCTTGTTAATTTGTGCAAAGGCTTAAATATATGTCTTTGGAATAGGAAAACCAAGCCTTCTAATGCATGGAAGAACAAGATTTTGTCTTGATCAATTGAAGCAACAATGACTTTGTTGGGCACAACATAAGGTATTATTGCTCTTAGCCTCTTACTTTTACTTTTCTTTTCTTATTTGGTGTCCACTTGTATGGATTTAGTGTCCACTTGTTGCAGTCTTTACATGATTGATTTGACTTCATTGTTTGTCTTTTTGTTGCATTTATTTTATATTGCCTTATGAAAATATCCAAAATTCCAAATCAATTCTTCCTTAAGGGATCTTTGATATACTATATTCTTGTGGCAAGTAGTATCTCCCACTCAAAGACAACTCAAGGGATTGAAAGCTCCCATGTGAAAATAATTGGTTGAGAGGTGTATAAACCATAAGTGCTTGAAAGGTTGAATTTGTTAAAGGTGAAGGAATTACATACATACCAAGCTTAATCATACAATGAAGATGTTTGTCTTGTAATAAAGACTTGGTAAAAATATCAATAATCATATCAGTTGTAGAAAGAAATTTTAGTTCAATGTCCTAGGCAAGAACACGTTCATGAGTAAAATGATATTGAGTATCTACATGTTTTAAACAAGAATGATATTTAAGATTGCTTATCAAAACAATAATATTTTAACTATTAGAATATATAATTGTAGTTGGAGGTTGTGGAAATCTAAGTTCTTAAAGTAATTTCCTTATCCAAATAGCTTTAGTAGTGGCTTTTGCTAAGGCCATGTGTTTTGATCAATACTAAAAATCCCATGACCGAAACAACAAAAAGTAAACAAAAATCTGTTATTCATTTCAACTGTTTTGATTGCGTTGTATCGGTTGAAATTAGACTAAAAACTGTTGTTCCAATCTATTGATTTGGACAAGTTTTCCATAATTAAAAAAAATGCCACATTGGCACAAACTGCCACACGGGCAAGCCACCTAGGCAGCCCGCCACATGGGTAGGCCATCTAGGTCGCCCACCACGTGGGCAGGCACCAGCGTGGGGTTTGGAACCTTGGACCTCATGTTTGAGGTCCAAAGTTCCTAACCATTACACCATGTATAGTTACAAGTGAATATATTGTAACTAGAGTCGTGTATATTTACTTTTTGCAATTGATTTTTGTTTGCTTTGTAAAGTCATCAAACTTTGGAGGCCATTTGGATATAGTAGAACAACTTTTTTCAAAAAACTTTGAACTAAATAAAGTTTCCAAATCAAGCTAAATTTCACCTCCAAAAATCCGTTTGTGATTTTGAGTCTCTAGTTAAAATTTATGGACAAAAATCAGAGAAGGTATTTGAAAATGTCCAAAAAAATATTCTTTATTACCTCTCTGATTTTTGTCCATAAATTTTAATTGGAGACTCAAAATCACAAACGGATTTTTGGAGGTGAAATTTAGCTTGATTTGGCAACTTTTCTTAGTTCAAAGTTTTTTGAAAAAATTTATTCTACTATGCCGAAATGGCCGCCAAAGACTGCTGAATTGAAAAAACACTGAATTTTGAATGATTAAGTTTAAAAAATATTAATTATGCTTATAATTCTAATCTTGATGTTTTAATTCCTACATGCAAATTTTGGTCTCAGCAACATTTTGAAGTGAAATTAATAGTTCTAATGTTATTATATTTGATAGTTTATATTTTTTTTAAATTCTTTTTGAAATCTAGTTTATTTTTAGCATCAAAAATTCGATTTTGAAAATGATTAATTATGATTTTTTTATTCAAGATTTTGTTCAAGGGTATCCAATGTTTATTTTCATTTTCTAATGTTGAGCACTTTTACAAATGAATGTCAAATACACTAGAACATGGAGAAAAATTATGAGCTTGTATGCCTTTTAATTTTGGAAATTCTTGTTAACAGTTTTATTGAAAGTGTGTAAATTAAAAGGAATTTCAAACCACTTACATGTATTAGTCATGGCTACCTGAAAAACTCAATTTGTGTGAAGATTCATAAAAAATTCCAAAAAAATTCCAAAAAAATTCTAAAAAGATTCCTGGAAGAATCCAAATTCAACAAAAATTTGTTGATTTGGTCATTGCACAATCCAAATCAACAGAAAGTTGGTGCCATACTGTTGAGTTTTACAAAAACTTCAAAAATAGTCCTTCTACTACCTCAAACAACAGAAATCAGTTGATTTTCTGTTGATTTGGTCATGGTTTTCTAGTGGTGGATCTAATAGAAGAAAGAGCTATTGACTTTTTTTTAGTTGCCCTAGGAGATAATGCTACATGCTAAGAGAAACCAATAGCTTAAAGTAGAGCAACGTGTATATTTACATCTAGCCCAATCAGAATCAGAGTAACCATGAAGAGCATTGCCTTGTGGAGATTTTTTGTAACATATGCCATAAAGTAAAGTGCCTTTGATATATCTCAATGTTTGTTTAAGTGTTTGAATATGGGAATTAGTTGGGGTTGAAAGACATTGAGCTAAACTATTGATTGTATAAGATAGTTAGGTCTACTATTCACAATGGCATGCATAAGGCTACCAACAATTTGTGAATAAAGATGTTGGGTATTTTTGTGATGAAGGAGATTCTTCCTTCCTTTAATGAATCCCTAATTGTATAGGTGTACTAACAAATTTGTGATTTAACATATTATATTCCTTAAGTTTAAAAGTGAGATATTTTTGTTGATGAATAATTGTCCATTCTTTAATTCTATTTTTTAAGATAGAATTACCAAGAATGAAGTGAATTTCACCTTCATCTAACATGTCTTATTCCATTTGTAATATAGTTTTAATATTTTGAATAAGAGTTAGCTAATTACTTACTAAAATACATTCATCAATATAAATTGTAAGAATAATAAAATTATGGTTAATTCCCAGATCAATTTTTCTTTTAATGTACATTCTTGCATCTGATTCCAATCTTTGAAAATTGTGAAGTAGAAGATATTGATCTAAATGCTGATACTAGGCTTGTGAAGACTATTTTAGTTCATATAAGGATTTACAAACTAGATTTGAATTAAAAGATATTGAAAAACCTTCAGGTATAGATATATAAATGTTTTCAATAAATTCATTTAAGAAAGCATTTTTGACATCTAATTGATGAATTTCAAAATCATATTGAATGGCAAGGGTTAATAATTCTTTAATGGAATTTAGTTTAAATACAAGTGAGAATTTTTTTATGTAATCAATACCTTGAATTTGTATGAAGTCACATGCCACTAAACATGCTTTATACTTGTTTAAAGTTCCATTAGCCTTAGTTTTTATCTTGAAAATTCATGTTCAGTTTATAGATTTTTTATTTGGTGGTAAATGTGTAAAGATCTAAGTTTTATTCTTTTCTAAAGAATCAAATTCATCTTGAATGGTTGCTTGCAATTGGTAAAAATTTGACCTTGATAAGGCTTCTTGCATATATAGTTTGAGGAGGATTTGAAGAAAAATGCACAACATTGGCTAGATGCTTCTTAGAATTGGACCTTTTTGTAGATGTCTTCTCAACAATGGACTCAAATAACCTTCTTGTAGATTTTATTTTTCTTGCAAGTCTAGCCATGGAACTTAGAGGTGCATATAGTGATGTAAAAGCAAAAGTGACTTCAGCTTCATGAGGTAATTCAGCAATTGAATTTGAATCCGAGGACAACTTTGAAAGACTATTTGTTATATTATTTACTTGATCATTGTCAATTGATTGAATGTTTTGGTGTGATAGAGTAGATAATGATGGGCTTGGTGGACTTAATATACTTGGTTGTATAGAAGATTCTTGTTGCAATTGTATTTGAGTAAAAGGCTAAGGCGATACTTGAATTTGAGGTAAATCAATTTGATGACTTCTTAGAGTAGGTTGAGGTTTAAATAATGTAGGATTTATCAAAATCTTTGTTTCATTATATCTTGTAACAAATGCTTTTTAGGAATGTTAACAAGACTTTTGTTAAATATAGCATCTTTGGATATTGTTAGCTTTTTAGTTTGTATATTCATCAAACTATAAGCCTTAGCTTCTTTACTATAGCCCCAAAAGATTGCGTCGTGGAAATGGGAGTCTAATTTTTGAGCAAAAAATTTTAAGGTAAGATAAGTTAGGTTGTTGGCCATACCATGATTAAAAAGGAATGGAATTTGCTAGTATTGCCTTGGTAGGACTCTTATTTTGGAGATAATTTGTTGTATGGAGTAATGGAGGGCATCTCTCTAAAATATTTTTGGTAATTTTGCATAAGATAATATAGAAAGGACTAATCCCACTAATGTTCTATTTTTGCTTTCTAACACACCATTTTGTTGCGGTGTGTAGGCTATAGTCATCTTCTATTTGATGCCTTGTTCTTGGTAAAAAGTATTGAATTCAAGAAACAGGTACTTGCCACCTTGGTCAATTCTTAGTATCCTTATTTTATGATGTGTTTGTTTCTTTACATAGCTCTTATAGAGTTGAAATTTAGCAAATTCTTTAGATTTATTTTTCATTAAATAAATTTGAGACAATCTTGTTAAATTATCAATAAAAGTGATAAAATATAGACAATTTGTATGTGTTGTAGCTTGCACTAGTCCACATATGTATGAATGTATTAATTCCAACATTTCAAAAGCATATCTTGCACCAAATTACATACATGATATTTTACATATTCTTGTCCTTATGTTGCTTTCCTTCTATCTCGCCTTCTATGCAAGATTGGCATAAGGTGATTTGTTTTCATCAAAAGGTTCAATACCTTTTGATAGTTTGTATTTGTCTTAGTCTTTGCTGATTTATATGGCCTAGTCTTAAATGCCATAAATCAACTTTATTTAGTATTGTAGTAGTTGAAATTGCTAAAGCATAGTTATTAGATGAGATAGTCTCACTTAATTCAAGTTGCTTTACTAAAAAAAAATTCTTTGCAAGGCCAAGAATATGTAAAATATCATGTATGTAATTTTCATCTTCATTGGATAGTTTTACATTAACATCACCATATTGGCATATTATTTAATCCAACTTATTTATGAAAGTGGACACTCCATCTTTTATATGAATTTCTCTACCTACCTTGTCAAGTTGCTTTATTAAAAAAAAATTCTTTGCAAGGCCAAGAATATACAAAATATCATGTATGTAATTTTCATCTTCATTAGATAGTTTTACATTAACATCACCATATCCTTGGATGGTGTATGAGGTAAAGTCATCACCTAGATAAACTAATTGTTGATCATTATACATAGTGTAGTTTACAAATCCTTCATATTGATGGCACATGTATTGGGTTGCCTTGGAATCCACATACTAAGTAGAATTTATTTTCTCCTAAGTTGCCAAAATGCCAATGCCACCACATAGAGTTTGTTATTTGCTATAGTTAGATTATTTTACCTTTTTTTTTTTTTCTAAAGTGATTTTGATTTTACAATCTCTAATGTGATGCCCAAGTTTTTGTAGTAATTCTTTTTCCTCAATTGCAAGATTCTTCTTTTCAAGAAGTTTGTAGCTACTACTATCTCCTTAGTTTTGAATATGAACTTTTCTTGAAGTTTTTATTAAAATAAGATTTCTTAACTTTGTTGAAAATTTTCTTTCTAATATAAAGTGTTGATGTATTTTTAGAAATTGAACTCATATCTTTGATAAAAGTTTTTTTTTGAATTAGATCTATTATTATAGATAGCAATGTAATTCTAGCTTGCCTTTGCAAAGAGTGAATGAAGGATTGATAACTTTGAAGAAGACTCTTCATGAACATAATTATTGCTTCATCATTTGGTATTATGCAACCAATTGCTAGCAATTGTTCCTAAAATTATGAATTTATTTAATAACACTTGAATTTTCTTTCATTTTCAAATTAAGCAATTTGTTTTTTAAATTCACTTTTGTTCATTGTATCTTGGGATTCAAAGATGTTAATTAATCCTAACCATGCTAAATGAGAGGTTTGGCAAGATTCATTATGAAAAACAATTGGATTTTTAAGGAAATTGTTTATTATAGTTAATGCTAATGCATCTTAATCCTCCTATAGACTTATGCTTCTTGCACTTATGGAAGACAAAGGAGTTCCAGTAGATAATTCTATTGTTATTGATGCCACTGATAAGTGTTTTTCTCCACTTACTATAGGCTATAATTTTTCTACTCTGAAAATGAGGGTTAATCTATGTTTTGGTGTTTCCATATATTAAAATAGGAACCATCAAATTTAGTAATATGAATTATATCTATCTTGTGTGTACTCATTTTTAAATAATCTCGTTTTAATATAACTTGGATTTCACATTCTTCAATGAAATCTTCAGAAAAAAATTCAGGATTTGCTTCATTGAATTTTGCTATTGTTTCAATGTAAGCTATAGGGGTGTTTCTAGTTCTATATACATTTTATGCACAATACAAGAAATTGGGTACATTTATAACTGCAAAAGAATGACTACATGTTTGGTTTGACTTAAGAATTGAATAACTCTTGGTTCCTTAATTGCATCACCTTTGGTGATCCACAATGTCTAAGTCATTGTGTAATTATGATTGCAACTTAGGGACGAAGTCTTGATGAACTCTAACAACCATTTGTGACTTTCTGTTAGTAATGTTGTTAATTAGGATTTTGGTGGGGAAAGTGGGGAATCCAACATGTTGGTTTTAATCATTTTTGAGTATTTGTCTGTCATACATTGTGACTGTACTTTACTATATTATGACTAGAAAATGACTTCCAAAGTTGCCTTAGTACATTTCTTAGAAGTTTTGCAACACTACTCTACACGCCTTTGCATTCATGTGGACGACAATAATTGTTGCCTTACTAGGTTGCAATTGTGATTGCTAAAGCAATTGTGCCTTAGTCAAATTTGAATATTGAGTACTTTGAGGTTGTAGGCATGGATCACTTGGAGGCACTATGACATGACTTAGTAGACACTTGCAATTGGCTTGTCACTCAAGGCTTGAAATTATAATTATTGCTCTTGCACAATTGAATATAGGTACAAGACATAGAGCTTTAGTACAATCGACCAGCCTTTACTACAATGTCACTACAAAATAGTAAGGTTGGATAGTGGTTCCCTTTACTTCATAATTTACTACAAAAACGACATTTTGACTCAATGAATGTACAAATGTGGTTTTGACTCCAATGCATGTCCCAACTGCCTCTACACTATCACTAGCAAATGATTGTCAATTAATTACTTATAGTAATCTAGAAGTGATGGGCTAGTGATTGTCTACTATCCTCATTTCCAAGTGTAGAACTACTAGGCTTCCGGTCAAGATCATGCTCATCATGCATTTTCTAACCATTACTATGTTCTTGCACCCATTAAGGACACCTTGGGCATTTATAGCAACACTTGTGGAAAACAATTCCCACAATGATGCCCTAGTATTCTTCCTATGCTAATAGGTTCTCCTTTGCCAACAATTTGATGGTGCCTACCACTCCTTTTTGGTCCATTTCTCAAACACAATGACATTGCTCATTGTAAGCAACCCAAGACAAAGATGATAGGGCTAATAGGCATTATGGTATTCTTAGGGGACTTTCTAAATACTACTTTGTAGCTCACACTCTTGTGACTTTAATATGACTTGATTGTAGTCATTTAAAAGTCGCGGTGAAGGATTCTGCTACAGAAACAACTCATAAATGCCTAACAAATGACTTCAACACAGTTGGCAACTAGACATTCAATCCGGCTCCCGATAATTGCACCTTTGGCAGTTTTGGAAGATTGCGCATCTATTCTACTATTATTTTGGTGCCTTGTGCATTATGATTTATTGTGCGGTTTGTAGACATCATGTGCAATCATTGTCATACTTTCCTTGTATGAAGTGAGGAGACCCAAGACAATTACATATGTCCCTATTTTAGAGAAGTCAAATAGGACTGGTAACCCTAATACTTTTTCTATGCTAATCCTTTCTAATCCCTTTAACAAATTTGTTTATAACATTTGATTTGAGGCTTGAAATCAAAAACAGACTTTTAGAGATGAAAGTGAGATTGGTTTTCCAACTTTATTAGTTTAAATTTTTTTGAATTTTTATAATCTACTATGCCTCAATGAGATGTGAAATATTATTTGTAACACAATTCTTATATTTTACATATCCTATATGGTTTGTCTTGTCTCCTACCACTCCACTTCTATAAAAGGCTTGTCATTTCATCTCTTCATACTCATACATCAACTGGCTTTAGATACCATACAACACATATGCTAAATATGATGTATGGTATATTGCATATTGTATATGGTGTATGACATATTGTATATGGTATATTATTATAGAACTTTGAATATATTTACATATGATTGTAGAATGACTACTTCTTGTGCAATTGTCATTACACTCTTTTTTGCACATATTGCTATAAATTGAAATTGACAATAAAATTACTTTTAGTGTCCTTAGAGAGTGACTTGAACCCTAAATCCATATTACTTCAAAATGACTATGGAATGATTTGCCATGTATTAGTCCATTTAGACAATGCAAAGATTCTATCACAACTTCTAAATGACTATATAATGAATTCATAATGACTTACATATGACTCTAACGTAGATGTCCACATCAACAAAAATTCCTTTGCAAAAGGGCAGCTACCCCTCAAAGGGTGTACTTAGTTCTACTACAACAAACCACATGCAAACCAGTGGTTTCTAATAAACTATAATTTTAACTTCAAATTTTGAGCATTGTTTACTAATGACTATAGGATTCTACTCCCAAAATTTCAAACTCAAATAAAATATGGAATGATTTCTAAAAGAGGTTAAAAATGCAATAAAATGGCATGTTTTTTAACTCAAATATTTTTAAAGAACACATTTAGATGACCATTGCATCAATATTTAATTCAAATGAGCTTTCAATAAAGAGTTATTTTTAGAAATTTTTTGTTCAATTTTTAATCAATTTTTTCTTATATAATATAGGGATGTGAAAGTTATTTTCAGTTCTACAATGTATCTTTTTACTTCAAAAATTTGTAACTAATTATCATTAGCAAATAGAAATATCAATAATTCAAAACATAAACTTTCAAAGTAGGAAAATCTATTCATATTTTTTTCATTTAATTTTGTTTAAAATTCAAAAAGTAATAAGGGGGTCTAAAGTTTTGTTTGCACGTGGTTTTTAATGGACACTCTAAGTGACCCTCCAGAGCTACCCAACTTTTACCAAAAAATTTACTTGTCCACCTTATTAACCACATAGACCATATCATCCTTTCTCCATCCAAGGACAAAATGAATGGAGATAATAGAATTGTAGACTCATAAAAAATGACTTGTCTATAATGATTTTAGGGCCTCAAGTCATTTCCAAATCATTTTTGTCCGGAATGATTGTTTTGGAGTCATTCTTTGCAGTCATTTATACCTTCATTTTCTTTTAGTGGCAAGTTCTAGAGGTTGTTCATGTTCTTGATTAAGAAGTGGGTTCAAATGTTGTGAGCGCTTATTTACCCACTCTTGGTAAATCAGCAAACACAACTAGGTTCTTTTAGTTAGTTTTATCCTATGGGTGTTCTAATGTCGGTCCATTGTGCCTTCCAAGCAATGGATCTTTCTAAGTGTTCTAAGTGTTCTAAGTGTCCTAAGTGTCCTAAATGTCCTACACTTATAAAACAATTCTTGTTCAATTCTAAACTTTAGTTCCTAAAAAACTAATAAAAAGGGAGACACTTGAGATTAGTGATAAGGCAAAAGCTTCGCCGTCTTTTAGAAAATCATTAAATATCTATAACAATCCTAGGATTTGAAGTCAAAGCTCTACCGTCTTTTAGAAAATCATCAAAGTTCTACAACAATCTTAAGACTTGAAGTCAAAGCTCCGCCATCTTTTAGAGAAATCATCAAAGTTCTACAACAATCTTAGGACTTGAAGTCAAAGCTCCGCCATCTTTTAGAGAAATCATCAAAGTTCTACAACAATCTTAGGACTTGAAGTCAAAGCTCCGCCATCTTTTAGAGAAATCATCAAAATTCTACAACAATCTTAGGACTTGAAGTTAAAGCTCCGTCGTATTGAGGGATTAACCTCAAATTCTACGACATGATCTACAAATTAGTACACAACTAGACTTTGAGAGTTTTGTTCCAACCAAAACTTCTCCAAATGACACAAAGAAGAAACACAAACTATGACCCAAACTAATACATAATTAGACTTTGAGAGTTTTGTTCCAACCAAAACTTCTCCAAATGACACAAAGAAGAAACACAAACTATGACCCAAATTAGTACACAACTAGACTTTGAGAGTTTTGTTCCAACCAAAACTTCTTCAAATGACACAAAGAAGAAACACAAATTATGGCCCAAAGGGCCAAAACTTAAAAGACCATGAGACTACAAGAGAGATGGAGTGAGTGAGGAGGGGAGGCCTTATATACCTTCCCCAGGCCCCCAAAATCAAAGAAGACTTGGAGTGCACTCCAAGCAATCCTATCCCTTTAGATTTTCATCCTAATCTCCAATTTTTGACTTTTTACGCTAGTCCAAACTTCTAACTTTTGGAGAAATGCTCCAAATCACAAATGAATTACGCCATTGGCTTCAGAAGGCCATTTTTAGTCTAATTAAGTCCCCACCCCTTTTTCATCCATTAAAAAAACCACCTAAAGCTAGCGTCAACTGAAAACCAAAAAGGGGTAAAAATCCAACTTTTGGAGGTTGATTTTTCTGAAGAAAGTAACTAGACTAGGGTCTCAAGTAGGCTTGGGGGAGTAAGAAAAGACCTAATTTGGGCCCCATTCCGATTCCGTATGCTTCCGATACGCCGGTCAGCCCCTTCATAATATTTGAAATTGTCGATTCGGGGAGGATCTTCCTAATTGTAGGTCTTTTGGCTATCAAAATGTCTTGAAACTTGTTGGAGCATGTTATTAGCATAAAAAAAGCTAAGCTAATTTTTAGTGAGATTTTACCGCACCTATGGTAAATTCTATGAATTTACCATCTTGGATTTGGGCGGTTGACTGCTCAAAAAAAGATCTTTAGAAGATCAGAAAAAACCGAGACTTTTTGGGGAACCTCTCATGGAGTTTCTCAAGAGATGTGCAACCTTAAATTCTTACTTTGCACATGTGGAAAAGGAATACTAAGCCCGCTATCTCCTTTAACTTCTGGTGAACAGGGAATCTTCCATATGAAAGGGAATCTTGGGGAGCTGATTGCTCTATTGAACTCCTAGCATGATTCCCACCTTAAATCACCATACTTAAGTTGTATATGCCCTCCTCTGGTCCGTCTTGAATTTTCTTCACCTGCAGGCTAACAATTGGAGTTTCTATTATTTTGCCAATGGAATGGGAAAACTGAAACCTATCTTTGGAAATTTATAGTAGGATTTTCACCTAATTCCCTTGGACCAATTTGGTTAAGATTTGTCACTGAAAGGCAGATTCAGACAAGTTGGGCAATTTCTACTAAACATGGTTATTTTGTACAATTTCTAGATTTCTACCCTATCTACATACAGGATTTGGTTACAAATAGCAAGAAATGCCCCATCTAGGACCAATTTCTATATTGGTATGTGACATCTCCATTCTGGTTATTCACTCTTTTTTAGGCTTTTTGTATATAAAACTATATTGAAAACTAACAAAATCCAAAAAAAACAATTATTGAGTCATGAGTGACCAAATGGGCACTCACAGATGTACTTATACAAATGCATTTGTAAAGGTTATAGTTGTGAAGCAAAGTACAATTTTGATTCCATCTCTTTTAAATTCAAAAATTAGTAGATCAAAGACATCTTTGCTTGTGCATTTAAACAGTCATTGTGCAATTATGCTATTCATGTGTAGAGCATTCCTAAGTGCACAAATGACCTTAAGTCTTAAACATTGACGAAGACATTTGGCGTCTAATAGATAACAAAGAATCCTTCTAATAGGATAGAAGTATAACTATTCATTCTTGGAATTTTGTTGTGAAAAGGGGAGGTTTTCTATAGTAGTTTGACTTCCAATGAGTGTTTTTGCAATTTTGTAAGTGAATGACCCACATAATAACCAAAAGGATGATTTCTACAATCACCAGTCCATCTTTTAAGGGTTAATCCTTGAAAACTACAATTTTTTTCCAAATATACTTGATAAGTTCTTTGGATTGACTTTTTACTTCCTAAGGAAATTAAAAAAATTAGTTGGATGGTAATTGGTGATAGGTACTTTCACAAAACTCAATATTGCATCTCCACTTGGAAGTTGATGTACATGAAAATGAAGTTGTAAGGACTTTGTGTCTTCATTGTAAAGATTTGTATCTTCATTGCAAAGATTTTGTTGTTGTTGAAGAAGGATCACTAGGTGAGCTTCTCTCAATTGCAATGCCCAATTCAATCGTAGTTGCTCTTACATTAGCAAAAAGTTTATTGTTTTATAATTATGTATCAATTTCATGCTAGTTAGACTTTGTTGATGAATTAGAACCAATCTTTTGAAGACATTTTTCTATAATGCATTATAAAAACTAGAGTTTTTCAATGTTTAAGTTGACGGATTTTAGGTGACATCAAATGTAACAACTTGTGTTTTTATGTCAATAATAACATTCAAAGTAACATCATGATGTTACATTGAATGTCATTGTTGACATAAAAATAAAAGTTGTTACATTTGTAATGATTTAAAATCCATCACCTTAAATACAAGTTTCTTATAGTGATGACATTGTTGGTTGTGAACTTCACTACTACCTACAAGTTGCATTTGTATCAAAATGCAGCCATTGGAATTGCTACACTAAGATGTGGAGCTTCATTGAGAATTAAAGTTTATGACTAGTAGACTTGATACACTAGGATTTCAAGTAGGTTGAGTGATTTCAAAGTGCTTGGAGAAAAAATTGATATTCTGAACAAGTTACATATACCATTTTACTCTTACATTTTTTTTTCTAATTTGATTTTTGAATTGGTATATTTTGGTTGTTGGAAAGTTTTTGAGGACTTGAGGAGTTTTTCTTGTTTCTATAATTAATATGGATGTTGCATTGAGGAGCTGAGTAGTGGTAGTTTTATCCATATAGACAAGCATTTGAAGATGAATGTCCTTGTCAAAGTAGAACGTTTCAATTTAGATGTTTTGAGGTGGAAGTTTTAAGTCATATTTATTGTAGTAATATTATAATGTATTTGAATTCTTTGAGCTATTTGTCCTTCAAACTTGATTTTGACATTCAAAATTATTGCTTTCTGCTTTTGAAAAAAATTAATAAAATGAAGCTATTGAAGTACAATCACTAGTAGAAAAGGGCTATAAATGACTAGATTGAATGATTCAAAAATCAGTCATTTAAGACACATATGATTGAAAAATGACTACAACATCCTTTTTGATTTAAAGTCATTGTGGACCAATTATTTTGAACATTTGATTCATTTAGGACAAAGTGGTTTTTTTTCATATACTAATGCGGAGTTTCATCAATTGAGTTACTGACTAGGTTATTGATGTAAAAGCAACTAGTGACATGGCATGGCTAATAAGGCATGGGATGTCAAACAAAGCAATTGATCCCGCAGTTGATGGGGGATGAAGAGATGATAAGGCTTAGCTGATGTGCCTAGAGGCCAACAATCATTATTCAATCATTCATATATTGATAATTATATGGCAATTAGTATTTAATCATTTATACTTTGATTATGCAAAAGTTGTGTATATAAATATTGTAGTCATTCATTAGTTATTTTGTAGTTGTAAACATAGAAATAAAAAATAAAAAATTTCAACACAATTATTTTTGAATCATTGTTTACATCTTTTACTAGAAAATGGTTGTACATTATTGTAATGCAATTGAAACAAGTGATTGAAGTAGTTGTTTCTATAATTGCACTATGATTGCATTATATTTATATGATTGTATTATAACTACATTATGATTGTAGTGTTACTATAGTATGACTGCACTATCACTACACTATGACTTCATTATATTAATATGACTACATTGTCATTATACTATGATTGCATTGACACTACACTACGACTACACTGTGACTACACTATACTACGACTACATTGGGACTGCACTATACTACAACTACACTGTGACTACACTATACTACAACTATATTATGATTGCACTATACTATGACTACACTGTGATTATACTATAATTGCAGTGTCAATATACTATAATTTCTCTAGAGTAAGAATGTATGAGCAATATTAATTTGTACAGATGATTGTGGCAACAATATCAAGTATGTCTATTTCTCTCGGAACTTTATTGTACTCAAAGAAATGCTCCCTACTAGAATTTGGTGATTCAAACTCATTTTACCATGCCATAATTTCCTTCTAATTCTTGACCCATTACAAATTCCAACCAACCGCCAATTCAAACAATCAACAATAAATTCTATAAATGCCACATGTTAGTTGTTGTAAAAGTGGAATGATAGATGACCTAAAATTTAGCAATTGATTGAAAATGTGACAATTTAATCCATTCCTTTGTTGCCAAAATGCAATTTGAGCCATCCATCTAAGTCATTCATCTAAGCCGTCCATTTGTTGCCAAGATGCTATTACATCTTACCACATATTGGATGGCACTAACTCAACAGTATATGATTGAACAATGACTAGCTAGTATTACTAAAAAATGAGTGCATTATATTTATATGACTGTATTGTGACTACATTATGATTTCAATGTTACTATAGTATGACTGCACTATCAATACACTATGACTTCATTATATTAATATGACTACATTGTCTTTATATTAAAATGACTACATTGTCACTATATTAATATGACTACATTATCACTATACTATGATTGCACTGACACTACACTATGACTATACTATATTATGACTACATTGTGACTACAGTATACTACAACTACACTGTGACTACACTATACTACAACTACATTGTGATTGCACTATACTATGACTACACTATACTACGACTACATTGAGATTGCACTATACTACAACTATACTGTGACTACACTATACTACAACTACATTATGATTGCACTATATTATGACTACATCATGATTACACTATAATTGCAGTGTCAATATACTATAATTTCTCTAGAGTAAGAATGTATGAACAATATTAATTTGTACAGATGATTATGGCAACAAATTCAAGTATGTCTATTTCTCTTGGAACTTTATCGTGCTCAAAGAAATGCTCCCTACCAGAATTCGGTGATTCAAACTCATTTTACCATGTTATAATTTCCTTCTAATTCTAGATCCAATATCCAACCAACCACCAATTCAAACAATCAACAATAAATTCTATAAATGCCACATGTTAGTTGTTGTAAAACTGGAATGACAGATGACCTAAAATTTAGCAATTGATTGAAAATGTGACAATTTAATCCGTTCCTTTGTTGCCAAAATGCAATTTGAGCCATCCATCTAAGTCATTCATCTAAGCCATCCATTTGTTGCCAAGATGCTATTACATCTTACCACATATTGGATGGCACTAACTCAACAGTATATGATTGAACAATGACTAGCTAGTATTACTAAAAAATGAGTGCATTATAACTACAATGATTGGCAAACAATGATTGCGCAATGACTAAATCATGACAAAATTTTAACTATTCCTAGTCAGACTTGCTAACTTGAAAATTATTTACTTCAAATTCCAACTTGTTCCAATAACAATCATTTTTCAGTTATTTTGTAGTCATCTATTGCATTGGATTTATTAGTAGACAACTAAAAAATGACTAGGTATAGTCCACATCAACGACAAAGGCTCAAGATGCAAATTGATATATAGATGAAACCAATTTTCATTCTTGATCTCATCTAAGCGTCATTTACTAGTCATTTGGACTCTTGATTAGTGCTTGCAACATACAACACGTTTGCTTTGGTGCCATTTTAATGACTGGAAGTCTTTTTTCTGGTTATTTTTTAGTAACTACTCATTTTTCACTAGTTACATTTGACCTTTTATTCTACTAATGAGTTTCTACTTTGCTTGGAATTTTTGGAAAAATTCTAAAATAATACATTTTATTAAGGTTTGAAATCGAGAATCTATTACCATATTCAATACATAGAGTGACATGGAAATTTTCTTTACTCTATATATTCTATACTAAATGTACTTCTATTCTAGAATTTTCATACTTATAATGATGTTCTGTATTTGATATGAATTTTCTTCACTTTTTATTCAAAAAATCACAGTAATTTGAAATTTTCAACAAAAAAATCTGAAAATTTTATGACATATTTTATGTTTGCTTTTGTCTTTGAAAAATAAAACCAAAAAAATTTCCTCATAAATATTGGAAAAAAGGTGGATACAAAGTAGAAGTTTGACTACATAATCATAGGTTCTGTCCTTTAGGAATATATCAATGGTAATAAAGTGTCTTGGTGATTTAGGAACTTCTACCTTTTGAGTGGGATTCACAAAAATCTCCATAGAATCATGACATCATTTTGGTTTAAGTAAATATTGTAATTGCAATAGATGAATGAGATGATCATTATGGATGCACTTAGAGAGTGTATGGAGGAGGCTTAGTGATATTTAAAGTCTATTAGGGCAACACACTTCAAAACTTCAATATCTAATGCGTACTTTGTTGTAGGGATATTTTCCATTTATAACATTATCATGCTTTACAAATGTCTTTGGTGAATAAGATAGTTAAAATATATATAGTTTACGAGTTATGGTAAGATATTTTTGTGTAGTCATTTACTTTACTAATGTGATTTACTTAATAATGATATAGTTGCTATCACCTTCTCTCAGATTGTCCTATTTATAAAATGATAGAAGAATTTTTTTAGCCATTCCAATTTTGTTGTCTACAATGGATCCTCTTACCTTCAGTATTTTGATAATGTGTGTTATGATAATCAATTTGTATTTTTAATTATATATCAAAGATTTTAGGTTGTTGAAATGCAGACATTATTGGTGTTGCATTTTTTCCTAATGACAAATCAAACTATGTATCCATATAGGTGACTTTCTTGACTTATTAAATAGGTGACTACAAGCCCTAACTTTATTGGAAAAAATACATCCATTTGGGAGAAGTTAACCTATAAATGTTAATTTGAACTAAAGATCATACTTTTATTTGGGATTAAAAGTTGTATTTCAAAATTAAGATAATAAGATTACTTTTACTTCAATAAAATCAAGACAGTAAGAATACTTCAACTTCAATAAAATTGAGATAGTAAGATTATTTTTAAATGTAAGATAATAAGTACATAAACTTGAAACTCCTCCCATTGATATATTACGTGATTTTTCATGATTAAGATATAACTTAATATACCACACTAACTTTGAATTCATTTCTTCTTTGATTCTCGGTAATAAGGTAATGATTCAGGCATTCTCTACACAGCTCATGGAAGGGTTGATGTAAAATTGCATCTTCACACTATAAGAAACCAAAATTTATTGATGTCAAAAGGAACGGATTTTAGGTGACATTGAAAAAAACAAACCCATGTTTTTATGTCAACAATGGTGTCCAATATAACATCAATGGACATCATTGTTGACATAAAAACATGGGTTTTTTTTTTTGATGTCACCTAAAATCCGTTCCTTTTGATGTCAATCCGTCACCTAAAACAAGGTTTTCTTATAGTGTCAGTAAAAAGAGAAATTGTAATTCATAAATATCATATGTTTTTAAGATCAGTGTTTATTAACTGATCCCTTCAGTCCGTAGATTTCCTATCAGAATGATGTGTAAATGGGTTGTTAGTTGTTACAAGAATTTTTAATTTTGTGCCAAGTGGGTTGAAGAAAGGTGAACTAATAGTGCTTGGAATTTTCTCAAAAAACAAATAATGTTTAGAAAATTAGAGTTACACTTAAAACAAACTAACAAAGTCTTACCAATTTTTTTTTGAATTCACAGGTTTTTGAATTCCAAAAGTTATGCACAAAAATACTATAATTAAAATTTTTTGGAAAAAATAGATACTGTGATGTTTTCTATTTTTGAAATCTAGCAAACTCTTCTGAATACATTTTTAAAAAATGATCATGTTTCTCAACTTAAAGATGGTATCTTGTAGGAATTGAAGTCTCAGTGGTGGAATTCGTCTCGGATCATTGTAGTCTCGGTTGTTTTAGAAAGACACCAAGGTTGCAAGTGGACTTCCCAAGGTAAATTCTTTGGTGTATAAACGTCTTCGCTCGACCTCAATCTCATACTTCGTTTTCTGTTCTCACGGTTCCTAGGGTTATGAGAACTTGATTGTGTGAGTTTGTCACAGGTATTAGTTTGCAAGCACAACTCTTCTTTGTTGAGTATACAAGCAGATTCTAGCCTCAACAGGAATTAGCAAATTCTTGTCCACTGCAACCTACAATAACAGTGCAAAATTCGTTAGGAGATTGAAAAATCTGGAAACATCTGTAAATTTTGAAATTAAATATCGTTAGGAGATCAAGAAGTTGCAGAAGTTGTTGTGTGCACAATTACAACTTGGCATCGTTCTGTTGGCAATTGTACTCGTATGCAGGGGATTGATCCATGTCGGCAAGTCCATTGATGTTGCAAACGCTTTGGTTACATGTATAATTTAGGAGTATTTGACTTTAAGAGTTAGAATCTGGAAGTCCTAGTCTTTAGTTCAGTTTACATTCGTGTTACTTGGTAGGAAGGTTGTTTGTTGCAGAGCACTCACAAATCGGAGAATCTCTAGCATGCAGTGGACTTCCGGTTTTAGAATTATATGTCTGCAAGTTGCTAAAATTCTTTCAGCAATTAGCATGTGGATGTCTTCACTGCTTTGGATAAATTTCTGATTCACTTGCAGGGCGACATTCCACCTTTAACTTACGTTTTCTCTCCTTTTTAATTTTTGCAAGTCATTGCACCTATGATCAAGCGATACGTACCAAATCCTTGTGAGCCCGATTGTGGACAACTAACAGCTAGTCTTTACCCTTACGACGACAATCATGGAGTCCTTGCAGTCTTCGGCGCATCTGATTGATTCTTCTCCAGACATCGACGACACCGAATCTTTCTTTTCTGCAAATTCCGACACCCTCCCCATCAGTGAAAGTCCCGATCAAAGTCCCGACCAAAGAGACACACAACGTGTCCACTTGGACTGCAACATCTGCTACAACACCCCTCCCACCCTCCCCGTCGCCACCCACTGTGGTCACATCTTCTGTTGGCCCTGTCTATCCCAGTGGCTCCAAGACTGCAAGAAGCCATGTCTCGTTTGTAGAACTACAATAAAAGCCGGCATCAACATTGTCCCTATTCACTGCAGCTCAACATCAGGTCCTTCTGATCCTGTATTCAGCGCATTCATTCCACCACGCTCCAACCCCCCAATTTCCACCCGGGTTCTCACTTATACTGAGACTCTGCGAGTCATTGTCACCGACACTCAGAGACTGCTCGTTGAGCAGTTGCAGAATTGCGAAAGCATGAGAGAGCACTTGTTGAAAGTTCTGGATGAGTTGCACGCCCTGAATCCGCATATCGTATACAAAAGGAATCATAGGCGGGCTGCCAAGTATTTAATGGAATCGATGTAGGCGAGGATTCGGGAGTCTATTTACAGGACAACGGATTGGATGCTTGAGGCAGAGGGATCGCAATGGCTTTTGGACGCTATTGCGGATGTTGACGATGGGTTTTCTGATTAGGATGAATTCACAATTTCTGATGACATATTCTGATGTCATAGTGACATATTCTGACGAATACAGATATGACATATTCTGATGACATCAGAATATGTTTCTGGTTAGGATGAATTCACAGATATGTCTAGTTGAGCATGCAAGTGATAACCGGTTGTTGACTAACGTGGTGCCGTCCCACTGGCAACCTCGTCACCATTGCCATTACAAGTTGCAACTTATAACCTTCTTTCTTTTCAACTTGCTTCCAACATCCTTGGATCATGAAGATCAAAGGTTGTTATTGATCGAAGCATTTGAGCACAGTTTTGAAAGTTTTAAATAAGTTTTTTGGGGTCCCAACAGATGCCACATGCCTTTAGCGTATATTTTTGGGACACTATATGAATAGACTATTGGTTACCTAAGTGACATAAAGAAATTGGTTTAGTTAGGGATTAGTTACATTTTGAAAAAAAAGTCTCAACATAGATTAGGTATAGTTACCATACCTTTATGGTTGTAAAATGTTAGTAGTTAACAACATAATTGTACATGGTAGTCAAAATAAAAATTTGTTTTGAAATAGAATTTAATCAAAGTCGGAATTATCACATTTATTATTGTGACTAGATTTTGAGAAGTTAGCACTTCTGTAGTAGCTTGTCAAGAATTTTTTATCAATCCATAGGTGAAAAAGCTAGTTTTTTATTTGAGTGTAGGCACTTGATTATGACAATTTTGGCACTTTGAGACATATTATTTACTCCCTTTGTCTCAAAATGTCTTATATTTGGCCTTAGTTTTTTATTCCAAAATGATCTTCCTACTGTGATGTGGAGGAAAAATCTACGAAATGAAGCCTTAGTTGTTTATAGTGAAGCCATAGAAATCCTCCTCTATAATGGTCAATTGGATGGACAATTTTTATTAGTGCCATCATCATGACTAGGGGTAGCTAGGCTAATATGAATACATGATGTTGGAGAATTCATGTGATATTAATAATTTAATGAGTATTAGTAGACATGTTGGTCCCTTCCATCCAAGTAAGTCAACAAATTGAGGGCAATGGTCTGCTATGACTATTTCCAAAAGGATGTTCTAGAAAGATAGAAGTTTTTTACTTCCCAGTTGCCAGCTCTTTACTTTTAAAAATACTACACATTAATACATATTAGAATTTTTAACTTTTTTGATGCAATGAGCATCTTCATATTCTTATTTTCACCATATTATAAAAACACCATTCAAACAAAGGAACAATTTTCTATAGATTAGGGCATGTAGAAAAAATAAACCAAATTTGTACTTTGAAGTAGCCACTAAAATTATTGTCTAGGCTTATTCTTTTCACATAATCCATATTTGAAGATCTCACACAAATCTAAAACTATTGCCCAAATTTTGAATCTAAATACTAAAAATATGGAGAATTTCATTAACATGGCGATATTCCATGTATCATTTTCATAGTGTGTCATTCCCACAGTTCAGACCGGGCGGTCTAAAATCTATTAGTGTACTAGATTTCAGACTGCCCGGTTTGAACTATGGGATGTCAAAGTCACAGAATATTCGCCATTTTAATGAAATTCCCTATAAATGTGTTGTCTAGATGATTCCTTCACTTGAATTTTGTAGATTAAAACAAGTTCTAATTTATTCCACAAGAAGACACATCTAAATGCCATATAATAGTTTAAACAAGTTGGTATGAATTTTAATGTGTAGTTTAAGAGTGTATTTAAAATCATTGAATTACAAAGGGCTCTACAAAAATTGAAAGGCTATGCCAAAGAAGAAGAGTTTTGTTCAAACAAACCAAGACAAACTATTTATGAACCCATATCATGCCATCACCCAAAATTCATATCCTAAATTTGGGAAAAATATTAGGATGAAGGAAAGTTGAAAGCCTCTAGCAAGCCACTCAAGGTCATTGCAAGAAACATCTTCCATTTTTTGTAGTTTTTTTGACAAAATCTACATTTTAGCCCCAAAACATTATGAGTACTGCATAAAGGAACAATCTCAATCATTGATTGTAAAAATCGATTGCTAAAAGTACCATTGCAAGTACCATGTACTATTTGTGAATACTAAAACAATATTATGGAAAAAAAAAGACAAATTGTTACAAAAAAGTGAAAAAATGAGTATAAATTATTAATAAATAAAATCATTAGCAAAAAACCCTTCAAATTGACCATTTGTAAGGACTTGATGGTGATCAAATTTCACCAAAAAAATGAAGTTGGTACCATCTTCAATGTTCAAAAGTGCTCATGTAAAGGAGTCTTGTTTGCATGGATCTAGAGGACATAAAATAATATATTTTTAAATGCCCTTTAGTAGGCATATGCCTACCTAGTGTGGGAATAGACCACCAAAATTTCTACTTTAGATCATTCAATTTGGATACACCAAACGAAATGAAAATTCCTAAACCCCAAAGTGTGACAAATTAACAAAATTGACTTTTAAATATAAAATGAATTTTAAAAATTTCTTAGACATATCCAATAATAATTTTATGTTCATTAGACTTGTGCTTCAAAAGCTATAGTAGATGATAGCAACATCACTCTAATTGTGGTGGAAAATAGGTTTGGTGTTTCTTGCAATGAACCCTTACCAACAATTCACTGCATGGGAACAATGTAAGATCAATAGTATATTGCATGGGAAGGTAGGAAGAAAAAATTATATGACAGGAAGTTCCAAAAATTAGCTAATAAGCTAATGGTGCTCCATTGAAATGGTTAAAAACACACGCTTTTTGAAGCACCACAACTGCACTTTGACAACTTATTTGAAATTGAAATTTTTAGAATGATAGGAGTGCATTACATTCTACTAACAATTCAAAACCAATTTTAAGTGTTAAGTATTAAAAGAATGTGTTAGATTGCAAATGATAATATACTTGTTAATGTAGTGTTTTGTTCTTAAAAGTCTGAAGTGCATAAAATGCTCTACTTTATTAGTTTTAGACTAGTGGTTGGGGCTTTCTATGCTATGCATTCATCATTAGAATTTTATAAGAATTTTTATGTATTACATAGAATGTAGAACAAAAATTTCAATAAATCTTTAAATAAAAATGACTAAAATCTTTCTATAATTTTTTTCATAAGTAAGCATATATTGAAATGTACAATAGAAATTTATTGAATGATGAATGAAACATATGCAATGGTAAATACTATATAAGATACACATACATTAGAATGCATTAGAAATTTGACTCCATTGTTACAAAAAATGGCAACTCAAATTGAAGAATTGAAAAGAAAAAATTATAAATCTCAAAAACTTTGTGAACAACTTAATTGTTGTGGAATCCAAAATCGCTTCAATTGAATAAATTTCTCAAAATCATTTGGTAGTAGCAATAGAAAATTGAAATCATGAAAACTCAAAGCTCACAAAAGCACAAAATCATAGAAGTGCAAAGAACTGTAAAGCCAAGAGAAGCAATGGATTTGCTACATCTATAATATCATCCTATGGATCCTCTTTAATATCACCTTAATTGCAAGAACTATATTATTTCTATAATATCACCCTATGTAAAAAGTGATATTACAGAAGTGGTTGCAAACTGTTACTCTATTTCTGTAATATCACATTGTATGAAAATACGATTTCTATGTATGCATGATTGAAAATATTTTTACAAAATATTTGAAATAATTATTTTAAAGACTTATTGAAATCATTATCATGCATTCTATTCAAATATATCAGAATTTTACTAATATGTGATACAATGAATGTGTAGCATACCAAGCGTGAGTCCCTAGTATCAATGGTAGCATTTGTGATATTGCAAAGGGACTTATGATTTTAGTGGTATGATGAATTAAGTGTTTTAAAGGAAACATAGGTTTAGTTTGTGATAATATGAGGGATTAATAGTAGAATATCCTTCCACTATATATATGTAAAAGCCTAGCTAAAATAAGAGCTTTAATATTTCATTTGTTGTAAATCCTTCTTTAAGTTTAGGAATATTCATTCCTTGCCTTCATATCACATTAAATCACGATTATTGTTCATATTGGGAAAAATATAGAAAGTTAAAATTCAATTTAGTAGAATCTAATTCAAGTGATATGAAGAAAGGAAAGAGGTGTTTTTAAGACTAAAACATGCTTGAAGCCAAACTACGATTTGAAAAAAAATAATGGGTGGGGCAATATTAGATGTACTATCAAGTGATTGTTTGTAAGATGAGTCTTATTAAGTACTTTGCACTTACAAGGTTTTTTTTTGAGTTTTTCTAATTGCATTTATGTGAATCTGAAATTGAAGTGAGGATTCGGGGTTTCGATTTAGGATTTTGAATTCTTAAAGATAAGTTGCAAACTGCATTGGATTGAACCGGATCAAAGTAATGGTGCATCTTAGGTTAGCAAAGCAAATGGCTACTTCATCGGATTGTCTCAAATTGTGCGACTTGAACTCCGATGAGAATTGTATATATTTTATTTGTAGAATTTTGAAATACATAAGTTGTATCAAGAAAAAAAGAGGCCCCATAAACCACATGAGACAAGTCTTGGTTTTTTCATTGTATAAAACAAGCATTCTAAACCAATAAGACTGGAAAAAAGGTTAAAACTTCTATGAATCAATCTCTTTTTTTTTTGTCCTCATTAATCAATATTCAATTTTTGTATAATACACCTATGATAATAGTGCGATAAAGTCGGGTTAAGATTGTGGTTATGTGTTGTGGAGTGTGTAAGTATTGTATCAATTGTATATAATCTTGAACTTCAATAATGTAATTTTTTTTCTTTTACAACCAATTTTTTTCATACACTGAAATTCAATATTATCTACTTGTCAATTCTTATAGAGTAAAAGAAAGACATTGCAAAGAATTCAAAGGAAATGAGCAAAAACATTGACTTTCAACCAAATGATTCAAAGAAGAAAACCTTGAAAAACTTCATAAATAGGACATTGAAGGCAAATTATATGAGTGTGATATCTAAATTTGACTCATTAAATACAAAACAACTTTAAACTATCTTCTCTTATACCGTGGGATGAGAGTTAGTAAATTCTCTTTCTTTAATATCCTTAAACTAATTTTTTTCAAAAAATTCAACATCATCCAAATAGTGAAGGTTCTCCATTTGATATATTCAAACAAAAAATCAATGATGCATCAATGGAAGTAAATATCATTCCTATTAATAAAATGTGGTTGTACTAAATTCAAGTAATTCAATGTGGTAAAAGTGAACCTTCCAATGTAAAAAGTGTGTTTAGCTTTGTATCATCAATCATTTGAATAAAAGAATATCTTAGTTTAGAATATATTGTGGAGATGTTAACATCTCGTGGACTTTTGACATCTCCACAATCTATCTATGTACAACATCAAGATTAAAAACCATACTACCATTGACTCTTGAATTGAAGTTGGCACAAGGAATACGAATTGTTTTGTTAGTAGCACTAGTATGTTAAGAATGATAAGAAAAAAAACAAATAACTTATTCAAATTCATATGCAAATCTCAATTGTTAATCTAAACTAAATTTAAAAACTTGAAAACTAATAGTCTAAAATTTAATCCTTAACCCATAACTCATAAACAACGTGGAAGACATTTTCCAATTTCCAAGCCAGTGAATGACAAAGAATCTCTCCATGTAAGAGAAAAGTGTAGCTAATCATCCTCCAAATTTTATGTGAAAAAAAAGGAATGTCTTCTACATTAGTTTATCTTCCAAAGAGTACTTTTGCATTTTTTTTAAGCCAACAATTCACACAATACCCAAACAAATGATTTCCACAATGACCAACTTGTTTAAGGATTAAAGAATGAATGAGTGACCTTAGAAATCATCCCTTTTCATTACTGTATAAATCATTGACTTAAAAAATAACAAAAGCACTCAATGAAAGTCAAACTATTGTAAAAGACCTCTCTTTTTCACAACAAAATTTTGAAGATAAATACTTGCACTTCTATCCTACTAGAAACATTCCTTGTCATCCAACAAACACCAAACATCCGTGTCGACATTTAAGGATTAAAGAACTGAAAAGACATAATTAGACTTTAGTAGAACCAAGCATGATCATCATGTGAGCATGGTCACCCAATCTCCACAATGAGGCGGCACATGGCCGTTGCAATTGGCATCTTTGGGATGAAATGCAGTGAGAGGATACATCTGCGTCACAGAATCATTCAACCCCCGACCACCAGCATGCCAAGTCAAGCCAAAACGATTGCGAGTTCAGGAATCACATGAGAATTATTCTAGCTTTGTTCCATACAACTAAATTATCTGAGCTTATTCTCTCATGTCAAAGATTATCCTGTGACAACTTATACAGATTAATCTCCACCTGCATATTGTAAGACAATTGATGACTACAATGGATATTAATTCATTGTAGGCTTTTGTTTGTTCTGAGCTGTGAACTATCACTATAATAAACCTTTGTTTTAAGTGGTGACGGATTTTAGGGGACGTCAAATGTAACAACCCTAGGTCGATACTAACATCCAATATAACATCTTGATGTTATTGTTGACATAAAAACATGAGTTGTTACATTTGAAATCACCTAAAATTCGTCAACTTACACATAAAAACTCTAATTATATCAATGTATTTTGATGTAGCAATTCCCTATTGGGGAGATGCAAACTAGTGGCAATGATCTAAGCAGAGCAAGGCTTAAGACCCGGCGGCTGGTCTCCAGGAAGATTATAAGAAGGGGGAGGAGGTAGCGGAGGAGTTATGTATCGACTCAGGAGAGCTGAAAATTTCTCAGTAAGGTCAAAGTTATCTGGCCCAAAGATCACACTCGACTTCTGCTTGGTTTCCTGCATTGTGCCCACTCCTTTCATTTGTGATGCCTCTGATCATATGCTATGATTCTATTGGACCTGGTTCAATTTCAAATCCAGTTTTGCTTCCAAGCTACAAAGAACAGAAGATACGAGGTACTACACTAGGCTTGCTGACATGAGGTTGAAGGGCGACACTGCTCAAGGTGATATAACAATAAACAAGCAAGAACCAATCCCAACTGATAAAAGATAAAATGAAAGAGCTCACCTCCCGAGTTTGCCGATGCGCATTCAGTTCCTTAATGTTGGTCAGAAACTCGCTGAACTGTTCATAAGACAACCGGTTCCTGCATTGCGTAAATTTGAGTAACAGACTAACAAACAACAGATCATGGTATTGCAGTACTAAGCACAGAACTAGGCGTCAAAATAGTCAATAAGTACTACGCATGGCGTCTTAACACGCTGAGATTAAAAGCGAAGTACGCATTCATTCAGAAAATTTATAAGGGCTGTGATGGCAATCGAGAAGATTCGTCTGTCTGCTGTTCATGGTATTGGTTCCTTACCTTGCTTGTCGGAAAAACTCTTTGCCGTCAACCCGAGGTGATCTTGCTGCAACCAACCACCAATTTCAATGATCAGTCAGACATATAAGCCAATTAATTCATTCTTACAATTGATAGGAAGTGCACGGATATGAACACAGTCATTCACGGTAGTGACACAGATTTATTAACAGTCTCCTTAATCCTGAATTCCTGATCTCGAAACTAGCATGTCTCACATGATCATTTACTGTAAGTTCCAATTGCACTACCTGCTGTTCCAAAACTGTCTGATGGTATGCGAGGGGTCAGTGGACCCAATGGACTTTGGCTTAGATGCCAGGGACTCCACTTAGACGATGCGCCTGTAGATGAATAATGCCATAATGGTTTCAAAAAAAAAAAGAAAAAAAGAAAAGAATAGTGCCATAATGATATATCATAGATAGACGATTATTTATATACCGTCACTTATCCACATGCACTTTCAAGCTTCGGACGACAATAAAAACCATCTCCCTGCAGTGCTGACAATCATCCTAATTAGAAAGAACATCACTTCGTTTACTCAAATTGTGTACCTAGTTTTCCTCGTTACTAAAACTTTCACATGTATACTACCATAATCAATCAACAATGAAATTAGCAGATGTTCGTTATTGCGCTATCTAACCCCTAAGTGCTCAAATGGCCAAAAATGGCCGCTCCACATCTACAGGATCTGAAATCAATTATTAAGGAAGCTTACATGAAACGCAGCAAAATGATAGAAGGAAGAATTCACACCCTACTTATTAATGCTTGAAATATCTATTGAAAGTTGATAAAATCGACTGTGAGCTTCCAAAGCGGGTTTTAAAATTTTTATCTTGGGCACTTGGGGGTTAAATTTTGACCTTGCAAAGAAAGTAATATTTTAGAGTAAATGATAGTAACAAAGCAAAATTTTGGGATCTGCAGCATCTGTGCAAAACAAATGATGTGAGGATTAGTTGTATTAATGGGACTCAATTTGGGTTTACTGATTAAGTGTCAACATACTCTGATCCGGATCAGTGCCTACAGACTTGTCAGACTCGGCAGGAGGAGACTCCGGGCACTCCGGGCAGTCCGATGTCCTGCACGAAAATGGTCCTTCAACTGAAACCAGAGGTCACCAGCATAATTAGTAGTTAAACCAATGTTATTGAATAGCTTATGCCAGACATATAGCATAAAACAGTGAAATACAAGCGGGGACAAAAAAACAAGAAAAACAAGATGCCTCATCAGTTATGTCATCATTTGGGTCGAAAGCACTTGCTCAAAGGAAGTGGAATATGATTGAACTATTTTCCTCGGATTCATAATCTCAGATATGAAAGTTTTATTTGCCAATTTTAGATGAGGAATCTGTTTACTCTAAACGAAGAAATTAAGCTACAATTAAAGTACAGAAATGTATAAGTATGAGAAGAAGAAATCTTACTTTCTCTTTTTGAAAAAGGAGGAGAGGCACTCTTTGGCTCAGGTGACAGCGACGTGCCACAGGGTGATGCTGGTGGGCAAGGCTTTTTTCCGTCGTCAGCCTGGCATCAACATCGACCAAGTATGTGGGGATAATAGCTGCTCTAAGCTGATACAACACTTCAAAAGAAGAGCTCTACAATCAACTAATCTAAGACTAATCAAATATTTGTGAAGTGTAGAATGACTTCTAGGGAACAAGGCAACAGAAACAAAAGGCACACACTGCGAACTCTAGGAGCTAGTGTCCTTGGAAGTAGAAATCGAACAGTCGAACAATAATGGCTGGATGGAGATAACCCAATATTCCAGAAATAAAGTTCAATGTAGTCAAATCGAACCTTGAAAGCAAGTTGACCAGATTCGAACCAGAAAAAATCAGAAACGACAAAGGCTCAAGGCTGAAAGAAACTCGATGATGGCTCTTACCGAGTCACCACCGCATTCTGAACTTGCCTCCAGTGATTTCATCAGCGCTTTCTTGAAGTCATCCAACTGACACACACGTTTACCAGAGCAAAATTAACCGAAATTCTTGAAGCCAAGTACTAGATTCCTCAAAAAGATGCCGCTCTTAGCCGTTTTAAAGTTTTTGACGAAAGGATTAAGAGAAGAAAATCTACGATTGGAGTCCAACAAATAACGACCCTGTAATAAAAATTAAATAAAGAACGATTCAAAGAAGAATGGCTTGCAGTTTGAATGCAATGCTTTCTATTAGTTCAAAACCTTTGCATGTAAAGGATGTACATCTAATTGCATGTACTGGATGCCAGACTTTCATCTAACTGTTGTGAATTGCTATACTTAATGCATTGGCCTACCTTTGAAACTTGGCACATCAGCTTCTTCACTTGGCCTGAGAGCACATCGTTGTCTTTGACCAATTTTGCCTGCAGGAAACACAAGGTTGCACAGCAATTTATGAGAACGTGTTTTTTAGAGTCCGCGCCTTCAGGTGAGACGTTCACGTGTTTGGACACTTTCTCCTCTAGGAAGACAATAGGAGGAAAGAATTTAAACGTGGTAATGAATTGAAAACGTCGATGACCTCAAACACTTGCACGTAAATCAATTCAGTGAATTTTAAACTCAAGAGGGTCGGAAAATTCTATCACTAAGGAAAATCAGGGTAGTAGAAGCAATTAGTCTGAGTACCTGCCCCTCCATAGCGAGAGACAGCTTGGCCGTAGTTTCTGCCAAAGTAGTTTCAGCCCCAATGACCCGCGTCTGCAGACTTCCAATGACAGCATCTTTTTCAACAATCTTGGACCTCAAACTTGACGTCTCGGCTTCAAGCTTTGCAACACGGCCGGAAACAGCATATTGGACGACCTGCTGCGCGACTTGCAGTTGCTGATCAGGATCCTTTGGCAAGGCAGCAACAACTGCGCTCGAAAGGTTATTGTCGCTCCCCTTTCCCATCTCTGCCTATGCTTCTTTCCTTGTGAATCGCAGGCCAAACTCAGGACTTCCAAGGTCTCGCTGAATTGGCACGATAGAGCTCCTCTGGAAATCTGGGTGACCAAGGCTTCATGGAGGCCCAAGCCCTCACAGAGCAAGGCATAGGCTTAGTGAAGGATAACTTCATGAGACACCAGAATACCCGTTCAGAAAACCGTTACTTTCCAGTGAAACCACTTCTCCGAATTCCGATGTTAGAGGTTGATGCGTTTCGGTTACAAACCCCCTCAGGGTCAGCTGACTGTTCCATAAACCAATCTCTCATTGATTTTCCCTGAAGCACTACTGTTAAACTACTCTATAAAACATAACAGGATCTTTGAAATCTTTGAAATACTGAAGTACGCACTATGGGACCTTCTTGCCCCTTCAGCTTGTCGATACTGCTTTTGAAATCCAATGCCTGCAGTCAACCTAAACCTTACTTTGCCAGGTGCAATCATTCATCAAGTCGACAGCAAACCAAGTTGGCATTAATCGCACATTGGGTGGTCGCTGCACCAGCTCCACGGTGGCTACAACCATTGGAAGCCTCGCACTTCTTGAAACCTGAACTTCAGACCTCAGAATGTCAAGACAACCAAATATATCCTCATGTTGAACAGGTGCAACTTTTCTTCGAAGCAGCATGTATTTTAAAACAGAGCATAATTTAAGAGTTCAGCAAAGTAGCCACATTCAAAAACAACCAAACATAAAGAACGGTATAAGAGTTTCCAAGTGAGCTATTCTTGTTTTTCCAGAAATAAATTGAAGGCCTGAAACCTACGTTAACACTGGTCGACACATTAGTAACAAAACTTCGACAGGATGCCAAGTCATGCTTCGAATATTAATTCTCTGCTGAAATCAGTTGATTCTACAATAATTGCCGCCAATCCTTCAGGGCAAGATAGAAATGTCTTCATGAAAAAAATCTTGAAGGGGACTAATTCCTAGAATCATGGTACATATTGACCAAAGTCCCAGAGGCTCATAACTATTACTCATGCTTGGATGCATCCAAAAGCAACCGAGTGTGCAAAATCGTTACAGATTTCACCTAAAATAGATTAATTACCCGACTTTCTTTACAGCTACAAGGAAGTGCCGCAATAAGGCGTATGCAGGCAGACAAGCCGTGTGGTGATTAAACACATCATTGTCAACATTATACCCATTGACATGCCGAAATATGTGGTCTTCGGATCAACCCCCTTCGGAGCTCGCCGGCCTCTCAGCACACGGGACCAGGGGAAAAGGCTACCACCTGCCAGGACAATCCCATATTCAAGCCCGCTTGGACCGAATCCAGTCAGTGCTGCACAGAAAGCTCCAATGGGACCTGCCAAACAAGTGAGAGTAGCTGCTAAAGAGGAGCCCTCTTTGCTACCCGTAGCTCCATACACTAGGCTCCCCACACCAACTCCACGCGGTAGGCCGTGAAGTGCCACAGGAAACAGTAAGTACCGGTTGTACCCACCCGTTGCGGCAACACCCATAGCCAATCCCTCGACAAAAGAGTAAAACCAAATCATAAAAGCAGCCAAGCAAGCCCTCCTTGCCATAGGGCTCATCACAGAACCAGGCAGAAAAATCTCGCCCTTTGACTTGGATTTAGATTCGACATAGTTTCGAAGCAGAAAGTGCAAAAACGCCCCTGCACAAAAAAGGAGGAAAATCTGAAAGATATTCATCTTCCCATCCAACAGCATTTGTAAAGGTTTCCACGTGGCTACCACTAAGGCAACCCCTTCTCCAATTCCAGTAGCCATAGCCACTGGCAGCTTGACGGAGCTCACTAGCAGCATGTGCATCACAGCCCCGACTAAGGGGCCTATTCCAAAGCTAAGGTAAGCCAAGAACATATCCGGTTGGGCTCCTTCGCTCCCTTCCAGCAACGCACTGAGAGCCTCCATGAACG
This sequence comes from Climacium dendroides, assembly GCA_950106755.1. NCBI lineage: Eukaryota > Viridiplantae > Streptophyta > Bryopsida > Hypnales > Climaciaceae > Climacium > Climacium dendroides. The sequence continues at coordinate 5,574,025 of OX467084.1, read as the reverse complement.
TCACGGCAAGAGTGGCAGCGGTGGCGACTTCGGATTTTCCTGCGTCTTTGAAGCTGTCGGGCATCACTTCGGCCATGACCATCCAGATCATGCAGCCCCCTGCAAAGCCCATGCAGAAGGGCAGAAACTTCTGGAAGGCTTCAGCACATAAGAACGCAGGGACGGCAACCAGAGGCTGGGGTAACGATGTGAAGATGCTCCACAACATGGACTGCTTGGGTGACAAGCCCTGAGACGATAGCAGCAAGCTCACTGCCAACCCCTCCGGAATGTTATGGACCGCAATGGCGATGGTGACCATTAAGCCCTGAGATAACCCCTTTGGACCTGCAAACGAAACCCCGACTCCTGAACCTTCACCAAAGGAATGCAAGGTCATGATGGAGACCACCAAAATCATCTTCGGCACATCCGCCCCCTTGACATCCAGCATGCTCACTTCGCCGAAATTCTGACGCACAATTTGCTGACTGAGAAGGATGAACAAACCGCCGGATAAAATCCCGATCACCACCCAGCTACCGCCGCCATATCTTTGCCCCTCTTGAATGAGATCAAAGCTGGCTGCCAGCATCACGCCAGACGCTACCCCGTTGCAAATGCCGCCCCACCGGGGCTCCAGCTGCACAAAGAAGAACGGCACTGCACCGAGCCCAGTTGCAACTGCCATGGCCAGAGTCAGCCATGCAACTGTCGAAACTGGCACCTTTGGACCTGGAACAACAACAAACTGATCTCCCACATCCATTTTTTTGTTCTGGATGGCTCCCGTTTCCTTCTCAACACCATTTTCTCGGTAGGCCTCCACTGGAGGGATCAACAAGAGAGCTAGAACAACAACAAGCACTTGCACGGCCCGGTACACAAAGCTAGGGCTCCGCCACATACTAGGGCTCTCCATCATCACCATAACAGCCTCGGATTTGGCCCATGGATCACTCTCATTGCCTTTCTCTACCTCCGAGAGAAAGCATCCTCTGAGACACATGATCAATATCGTTAGTGAAAGAGCTGGAATCCATACACTCAACATACACTACCATATTCCCGTGCCCTAATACCAGATCCTCTGCGACCACACCCACGAGCCTCAACAAGGATGCCGTCTCAGCTCTCAAATTTTACATGTTTCAGAAACCCTAATGTAATGTTGACATATAAGCACTCCTCACAACTGTTTCTCAAGTGGTAGAAACATAATCTGTCATATAATAAAGTGTCACATTACAGAGGTAGAAAAAACAAAACTGCCAGAGAAGAGAGACACTACGAGCGGTGAAGAGAGGCAGAGGTTTGATTACATCTCAAATCCAGGCTCAGGCTAACTGAAAAACAACAGGTACTGTTGCTGCAACCGCATCGCAAACATCCAATCCAAGCACTAAAGCAAAGAGCGTCACATCACCGATGAAATTTCCTCCCACCACCACCACTTTTGGTTTCAAATACTCTTCAAATCGTGTCTTAAGCTGATTTACCTTCAATTTCTGCAACAGTGCAATGCTCCTCTAGTTCCGCCGCTCGCTTCCGCCCAGAGCATGACCTCAGAGATGACCTAATCCTTCATCAATGCGCCATAGCTTTCAATTCGTGCAACCCCGATTCCAGAAGATGGGTCTCTGTCGTGGGATCCCAACAAGACGATCCACGAGATGCACAACCCCTGTGCTAAACCCGAAGCTTTTTCAATCGGAACAAGCTTCCTAGGTCGATTTGTAACTGCGAAATTGAATTCTTTAGAGACAGTGCAACACAATTGAAGAGATTGCAGGGAGTTTGGTGATTGCAGAGATTAATGAACATGAAAAGACTCTGTCAATCATTGTCACTCAAGGAAGTAGAGCTACGTTATTAACTCACGAGTGCATTCATGAGTTTCCCTGCACTTGACCGAAGCTTACTTCCTTTCGAAAGTCTCGTCAGCTTTGGAGCTTCAAAGCTTCGGCGCTGACTCACAAACCGAAAAAAAGAAGCTCAAAATGCATAAGGAAAATGTGGACAACACGTACCCCTCTGCCTCTGTAATTGCACCTTCTCTGAATATCCATAGAATATGTCATGTTGATATCCTCAGGCAGGGTCATTACAGAAGAGTGATTACAAATGATTTTCTTAAGTTAGTGTTTGTATTGAAATGTTGTGTTTAGAACGTAACTGTGATGTAAGTTAGATTATTGTATTTTTGGACCCCTAATAATAATAAAAACTCCATGATCAATCCACATGAAAAATGATGAATGTTTTGAAAAACTCTCTTCATTCAATTGGAGATTATTGAAGAATTGTTGAAGAAGATTTTAGGAAGATTGCACAACATCCATCTTCTGACATAAAAATAAAGTTAGATTTCTTTTACTTTTATTTCACCGACAAGGTGATCCCCTTATCTTTACTTGGGATCTATTTTTATACCCTATTTTATTTTTAACATTTATTTTTATATTAGCTTTACACATAACAAACTTTCGTAGACTTTCAAGTTGGTAATTGTCACCTCTGGGACATTCAAGTTAATATCAATAGTAAGAAGAAGTAAAACTCTACAATATTAAGTGGAAAAGACATTTTTATGGAATGATTATTGACAAAGGTGTTATTTGTTTTTATAAAATTTGAGGGGTCTTACTATTTTTAGTGACCTTACTAATTTAAAAAGATCATTGTGTTACCTACAATTATAAAGTAATAGTTAATTTTTCAATTATAATTGTAATTCTTGTGAATTTCTTAAGTAATCTGCCATGAAATTATAAAAAATGCCTATGGAGTGAAATCATAAGCGTCCCATAAACAACCCCTAAATGCCTTAAGTACTCACCAATAAATGATTGACACATTATATCTTGTAGGCATTAATTCACTAATTTTTTCAAAAAAACGAATGGTTTTAGATGTTTTTTATAGACAAATTTGGATTAAAAAATAAAAGACAAAATTGGGCTAATCTACCTCCATTGCAAATAGAAATGTAGACACAAATGCAATTGTTACAGGAAGGTGACACTTTTGGGCTTCAACACATCAACACAAAATGCTTGGGCTGGTTTTCTTCGCCAACGCTAGTACAAGGCTTTGTCCATGTCATTTTCAAGGTCTTTTCTACCCACACATGAGCTCAAACACACAATGACTCAACACTTTGACAATGGAGGAATCATTCTCTTTCATAATGTCATTGATAATGTGAAACAAGTTGGATATTCTAAGGTGTTGTCGAGGGCTATTGGGTGGATTGTAGTGTGGTAGTTTTGAAAGAAGGGGAGATAGAACAACTCACCCGCACCTTCACTATGTAAAATGGTTTTCATGTTCCTTTCTATGTTGATGGAATGGAACTACTATTACTCGCAGCCACTTCAGTGCATGGGCTTCACTTCCATGTAGTTTCTAAAATTAAATTTGGCACTTTAATGTACAGTACATACCAACCCATTTTTTTCTGGCACCATGGGGCCAAATTGCAGCATTTCAAAGTAAATTTCTACTTTTCACTAGGAAAAAATAATCTTTTTTTTCACCAAAAATTTCCTATTTCTATAAAATATGTGGATGAAGTTGCTAAATTTAAATGAAAAAGTACATGAATATAATTGAAAAGTGTTTTTATCCAAAAGATGGATGAATGTAAATATAAAATGCTTTGCCAAATTTTAAGTGATCGCCATCTTGGCACTAAGTAAGGTAGCACTACCCATTACCACCATTTACCCAATTCCCCCGCCTACAGGTTCCTCCCATTTCTGTCACTGGCTCATCTTATTACCACAATCTTACTCATCCATGATCATGATGGCAATGCATTGGGGAGCGGACACATCAGCCCACGCTTCAACAATGGTCTGGTCATGCTTTACCAAGGGTCTACTCACAGTTTTACATTTCAGCTTTGAAAAATCACAAAAAATTCAATTCTTGTCAGAATGTCTTCATTTTTTTTGCAATTGACTTCTCTCAAACAATTCAATCTCTAAAAAATATGAGAGCTCATAAATAACTTCTCCAAAGTACCTAGATAGCAAATCTGTATGGTAATGGGTAGTTCGACCTTATCTCAAAAAGTAAAACAAAAGAGCTGGTATATACAATGCGAGAATTAACGGAGAATCCTGTGAAGCGTTTTCTAGCCCGTCCATTGTGAACCCAGTGAAAGGGTCACTCAGCCAAATACAAGTGAGGATCAGGTATTTTTGTACATGATAGCTTTGTGGTATATCCATTTTCATGTGGATATAACAATTTCATATACCGTACCACATCTTTGTCACTTGAATATCTACTAGGAAAAGAAAGAATGTAGGAGAACTAAAGGAGCTCAGCTGATGTGCACAAGTCCAGCTTGCCAAGATTTGGTTTCTCTGTTCAAAGTCATTTTACCCAAAGATAGCACTCTGAAAAGGATCAAATTCTGCAATTTGCAGATACGTTTTGCTTGTACTGTAATCGTACTGTACATGCGTTTAGGATTCGACATTGTCCAAACAAGCATGTATACAACAAGTTGGAGGGATCCAATTGCAAAAAGTGGCATTGGGTGTATTCATTGAAAAACATAGAGCCTATAGTACATTGTCGTCATGCACAACCAATGTTCTCCAGAGGTTCTGAAATAGGGAATACTGTGTAGGAACTAAAAGTCTGGCCATGGGGGCCAAATGACTTATTTTGAGTGGGTGCAATAATCTGCGTCAACCCAGGGTGGTTGTTTTTCCAGGTTCAACTGCGTAGGCATCGCCCTTCAAGTGCTCCCAAACTTGAGCTACGAGGATTAAGCCAGTGTCACTGAGCTTCTATCAATCCTGAAGGACGCTCTCGGAATTTTACAGACATTTAGGCAAGGATAATTACCACCTGAACTAGACATGAAACCTAAGTAAAGAAAAGAGTGTCATGGAGATTTAATTTACGCAAGAAACGACTACCTGGACCGACTTCCAGTGACTAATTCAACCAATGGAGCGAGGGGGGAGGGGGAGGGGAAATCCCAGCAAGTAAGCTTTCGCATCGTTAGCACTGATTCCGTAGAACGGAGCACCACTGATGACATTGAAGCAGCAAGAAACAGAGTGACGAGCAAAATAATCATCTCACAGAGCTCACAATAAATCTCAAGGAGCTCCAAATTTTCATTCAATCGACGACGTTCTCGTTAGGCTATAAACTGGAACCACGCTGTACAAATCCAGGAGTAGCTCAAAGAACAAGAGCAGAAAATCTCCAACAACCAATCGGCCTAATTTATCATATCCCCCTTAATATTTGTATGGACCGTCATACTTTGTGTTAAGAGAAAGTAGTGGCACTGGCACCACCACGATAAATCTCCTCGTGAAGATTCTTTGAGGTGGAGGGCTTTCTTTTCCTTACAGATATGATTGTTCAAATGCTCACCCAATCCTCCAATCTGAAAGAATAGGTTGAAATCTGCAGTGGCACACCCGGTTCTGTCCAGGAATTTGCGACTCAGACCTCAATGGTCGGACAACAACAGACTACCCTAGTCACAGTTTGGAGTGTACATTGTGAATGCAAACATGTGATAGCCAAATGCTGTTACATGGTAGCGAGGCATAGAACGGGAAGATATTCATACTAATCAGTATTAATCCTTCATTTAATCATGGCTTCCGGCTCATGTACTAATACAACCAGCTTATTAATCCTTCATTTAATCATGGCTTCTGGCTCATGTACTAATACAACCAGCCCAAGCCTAATACCATAAATTGAAATCAGCCCATAGCCTTCAAATTGTAAAGCCATTCAGTTTAAATCCTTTCAATTTTAAAGAAACCGGTTATAAACTGTACAACAATAATTTCAATCAGCTAGAAATACTGGTAGCAAAGGAGCGGTCAAGTGGAAGAATGGAGGCGCGAACAGCCGAAGACCAAAGAGCGGGAGCGGAGGCGTACACAGAGAGACGTTGAGGAACTTGAGGGAGTTTTTTTTTTAAAATGAGAGATTATTTTCGACCCCTCTCAATTCTCAGCCTGACTTACACGCCTGAGAACCGGCCCACCCAAATCATACATGGTCGAGAACCGGCCATACCCTCGGGCCAACAAATCAAAATCCGCCTTTCTAATATTTTGAGCAGCTAAAAATCCGGAACTCCAAGATCATAACAGTTAAAATCCTATTTAAATGATTTTTCGTCGGTTCTCTGACCTATAATTAAGTATTTCAATCAGCTTTTTCAAAAAATCAATCGGCTCAGTTTACACTAGCTGCCAATTCTTCCCGTTCATTGTAGTGAGGATTCCCAAACCGTGTAAAAAAGTCTCCTGGCAAGACGATCCTGTAAACCTGCCCTCACTCCAGATAGTATACTACGTAAGTACCTTGATCAGTTCCGTATATCATATATAACTATCGCGATGCTCATCTCCTCGAAAAAAATTTACATGTTACCTTTCTCTTACAATCTATTTTACTCCCGTAGTCTACTATAGTCAGCGAAATTGAAGTTGTTTTCAAGAGAATTTTGTTAGATATAATTTACTAGTGTTAAATAAATTAGATCACTAGTCACACTACGTCCTTTGGTATAATCAAAAGGTGTACCTTTTTGATATGACCTCTTCTCTCTCCTCTTCTATATAAAGAAGAACATTGTAATCCTTTAATATATATAATAATATAATATTAGTGGCTTTTGTTGTGGTGTCACATTTTCTATCATGGTATCAGAGCTTGTAGATGCTTATTAATAAGCATCATGTGTTTTCCTGTGACCTCGAGTGCTGAGAACTCAAGTGCAGATGTGTATGATCTATTTGTTAATGATGATGAAAGAGCTGAATTAGAAAATCAGTTTCGAACCACAAATAGATTCTTTAATTTTGCAACAAACATAGTTGAACAAGCATTTCCAGAAGAACTTGAAATAGAATTGCAGCAAACCAACCTTCAAGGTGGGTTCTTCCAAATTCCTTTGGAACCTGCATCTCAAGAACTAGTTGACTCAGATGAATTAGAAGAGTAACAATTTGAATTTATTTATAATGCATACGGACTTTCACATGCCCCTGCGAACTTGATGAATGCACCTGGACAATTTGATGAGATGAATACACAATTTTTCACTGATGAGTTGATTATAGCTAACATTTATTAGAATCAAGAACCATGCCTTCTTATATTTATCAAGAACTTTAAAATTAACACTGTATAATGTTCCAATTTAGTACATCAAATCTAAGGAATATTACCAAGTTTGATGGGTCTTATTTCCAAGTTTGGAAACATAATTTAAAATTAGTACTTAAATCCGAAAAACTATTAAAATTAGTAGAAGGTGAGGAAATTTTACCTTCAACACCACCAGCCACACCTAGTGGACACATTAGATATACTCTAGCTTCTGGGCTTGGAAGTAAAAAAGAATGGTATGAGAAAGATACCAATGCTCTTTCAATAATTACAAACTGTTTGGAATTAAGTCAAGTATATCACATTACAGCCAAGAATTCTTTCAAAGCAGCATAGGATGAATTATGTCGATTATATCAAGCCCAGATTCTATTACAAAAATGTATCTAAGAGAGCAGTTGTTTACATTGAAGATGAAAAGTAATGACAGCATGACAAAACATGTACATGCTTTCAGAGCTCTTCTCGATTAATTATCAACAGTTGGCTCCTCTATGACTGAGGAAGATAGTGTGCTAGCTTTAATACGTAGCATGCCATCGAGCTATCAAAATTTTCTAATATCAATATGTGGACAAACCTTAACTTTACAGGAATTGATTACTTATTATTACAAGAAGAAATGATGATTAAGAATTTAGATAACAATATTGAACTGCCTTCAGCCTCATCAGCATTTGGTATGTGGCATAAGCCTTGACAAAACAAATATGATTCAAGACGATTTCAAAATAAACCTAATTATGATAATAATAATAATAATAAATTTCAACAAGATCATAGAAATCGCCATGGGTTAAAGAATCATTCCAAAAATGGTTCTACTTTCCATGCAACTAGCTCATCTAAGATGCCTAAAAATAATAGTTCCATTTTTTCCAATTACAATAAAACATTAATTTGTAATTATTGTGGAAAACCACGTCATCATTGAAGAGATTGCCAAAAATGCATCTTTGATGAAGCCAATGGCATATATCGTAAAACTTCTTTTGGAAATCAATCTCAATTTTTATACATTGCAGCTTACAATACCCACCTTACAAATAATAATAATAATAATAATAATAATAAGTGGATTGTAGATAGCGGAGCTACTTGCCACATAGCTCACAATAAAAGTACTTTTATAAATTATGAACATATCTCCCCTGGTCAATTTGCATATACAGTGGATGGCACATCACATGCCATCCAAGGGATTGGCAATGTCAACATCCTTCTTTCAAATGGACAATCAAAGCTTATTCCTAAAGTATTGCATGTCCCCCATTTACAATGTAATTTGTTTTCTGTAAAACAACTGGCTCAAGCTGGTGGTACATTTAATATTGTTGGCACAACTGCAACTTTGTATAATTCTTCTAATAAAGTAATTGCTATATGCAAATTGAAAAATGACTTATACATTTTAGAAGAGTCTATTTCTCATGAACCTAAGATATAAGAGAAGGATAATAATAATATTCAATAAAACATGAACAAGCTTTATCTTTGGTACCTACAACCATGGTTTCACAATGGCATAAACGATTAGGCCATGTTAGTTTTCCACGTTTACAAGAATTAGTCAATCACAATTTGGTTACTGGTGTTAACATACAAAATCTGCAAAGCATTCATCCTTTTTGTGAATTTTGTGTAGTAGGAAAACAGCATAAAAATCCTTTTCCAAGATTTTTAGAATCTAGAGCTACTAATTTACTTGATTTAATTCACAGTGATTTAAAAGGAAAGCTTACGCCAACTCACACTAGCTTTCAATATTTCATATCATTTATAGATGATTATAGTCGATATACTACACTATATTTAATTAAATTTAAACCACAAGTCTTGTCCAAATTTAAAGAATATAAAGCTTTTGCTGAAACATATACTGGCAGGAAGATAAAAATTCTACGTAGTGATGGAGGTGGTGAATATGAATCCAATGATTTAAAAAAAATTTGTGTTGAGCATGGTATTCAACGTCATGGTACAATTTCACATACTCCTAAACAAAATGGTGTGTCAGAGAGAAAAAATCGTATTCTTTGGAATGTTGTACTAAGCATGCTTCATTATGCTAATTTTACCCCAACTTATTGGAGAGAAGCAGTTCTTACTGCTACCTAGATCCAAAACAGGCTTCCTACAAAGGCCATTAATAATATTACCCCTTATGAGTTATGGACTAGGCGTCGACCTAATATAGCCCATCTTCGTGTTTTGGGGTGCACAGCTTACACTTATGTTCCTATAGAAAAACGTAAGAAATCTAATTTAAGTCCTAAAAGCCCTCCGTGTTGGTTTTTAGGATATCCCACAGGCATCAAAGGATATCGATTACAACTTCAATCTAATAGATCCATAATTATCTCTTGCAATGTTATTTTTCGAGAAGACCATTTTACCTTTATACAATCTAAAGATAATCACTATGACCATCATGTTGACTTATTACTACTATCACAATTACTAAAACTAACTCCAAATTTTACAAATCAAATTCCAATTCCCAATCCTATTCCACCTAAGCTACCACCCCAACAACAACAAATTGTTCCTTTACAACCACATCCTCTACTTCAAGCGGTCAATTCACCTGATATTCCAAGTACACCTCCTTTGAATTTAGATTCTCCACAAATTCCCTCACCTACCTCAAGTACTTTTCATTCCAGTGATCAACATCACTCTTCACAATCGATAGCCTGATTTCACTTCCTGATAGCCCTTTTCATTCTTCATCTCCTATTCCATCTCGGCCTAAACGTAACCGCAAGTCACCTGACCGCCTTATTGAAACAATCGAAGGTAGATCCAATTAGAGGAAGAAAGTTACTACTAAACAAAAACCATGGATAATTATTTAATACTACTACTTCAATTACTAATAATCTGATGCTTGAATTAGACCCCACAAGTTATGAGGAAGCTTTACAAAGTCCTCACTCCCATAAATGGCAAGCTGCCATTAATTCTAAATTTTACTCCCTTATGAAAAATAATACTTGGGAATTAACCTATTTACCAAATCATTGTAATATTGTTGGTTGTAAATGGATATTTAAAACCAAATATGGTCCTAATAATGAAATATTGAAAAGAAAAGCACACCTTGTTGCTCAAGGTTACTCCCAACAACCTAGCGTTGACTATAATGAGATGTTTTCACTTGTACTCAAAACTTCATCCATGCGAGTACTTCTTGCTTTTACAGCATATTTTGGATTATATCTCCATCAAATGGACGTTTGTACAACCTTCTTAAATGGTAATTTACAAGAAGTTGTCTATATGGCATTACCTAAAGGATTAGTTGTTTCCAATCCTCAAAATCTTGTTTGCAAATTAAACAAATCTTTGTACGGTTTAAAACAATCACCTCGAGCATGGTACAATAGACTTGACTCTTTTCTTATCTCCATTGGTTTTATAAAAAGTATAGCAGATACAAATATCTATATTTGTCGTGAAGGCCATCAATTTATCATTCTTGCCATTTATGTGGATGATACCTTGTTAATCACCAATGATTTTCATGGATTACTTCAACGAACCAAACAAAAATTATGTTCCGAATTTGATATGACCGATTTAGGTTCAGTTGAAAATACAACCATATTAGGTCTACAAGTTATTTACAATCAAAATCATCGATGTCTTAAAATATTTCAAGAAAGATATATTCAATCCTTACTTACATACACAGTTGTAATCCTGCCACAACCCCTATGGAACCAGGTCAAAAGCTCACCAAAGCTGATTCTCCTCAAACTAATGAGGAACTTCTTGACATGAAAAACATTCCTTATAAAACTCTTGTTGGTTCTATTATGCACCTTTTTGTGAGTACAAGACCTAATATTTTTTATTCTACCAATTCAGTTGTTCAATTTTTATCTAATCCTAGGAAAAAGCATTGGAGTATTGCTAAGCAAATTTTACGCTATCTAAAAGGTACTTCAACCATAGGCTTAACTTATCATGGATTTCAAGCTGATTTTATTCTCAAAGGCTATTCCGATGCTGATTGGGCAGGAAATGTAGACACAAGACGTTCCACAACTGGTTATTGTTTTTAGTTAGGCCAATGTGTTGTAAGTTGGATCAGTCGCAAACAACAATCTGTAGCTCTTTCTTCAATAGAAAGTGAATATATGGCACTGTCTCGTGCATCAATAGAGGCAGTCTGGCTTCGTCGTTTACTCACAACTTTAAAGTGTTCACAACCTACTCCTACACCTATATTTTCTGATAATCAAAGTGCAATACAGTTAATAGAGAATCCTCGTTTTCATGATCGTAGTAAACATATTTCTATTCAGATTCATTTTGTTCGTAAACAAGTTGCTGTTGGTGAAGTAGCAATGCAATGGATCCTACTATTGATATGGGAGCTGATTTACTCACAAAGAGTCTTTCTAAAGACAAACATTATCATTGTCTTAAGCTTATGGGTTTACAAGCTGACATGATTTAAAACATGGGGGAGTCTTATTATACTATTAGATTTACCATTATAGAATTGAAAACTTATTCACATGTTTTAAATCAGGGGGTGTTAGATATAATTTACTAGTGTTAAATAAATTAGATCACTAGTCACACTACGTCCTTTGGTATAATCAAAAGGTGTACCTTTTTGATGTGACCTCTTCTCTCTCCTCTTCTATATAAAGAAGAACATTGTAATCCTTTAATATATATAATAATATAATATTAGTGGCTTTTGTTGTGGTGTCATACTTTCTATCAAATTTTTCACATGAGATCGCGGGTGAACAAAGCTCGCGGAAGGAGCAAACCATTTCCAGACATGGCGAGCAAGATGGTGAGGACTAACAAGCTCTTGATGTTGGAAGGATTCAAGTAATTCGACCACTGTGCAACAATGTAAATTGTAAGGACGTGATCTCCACAAATTCAGTTCACTAACAGGAAAAATAAGGAGTCAACATGAAAGTGGAAAAAGATGAAAATCACACACTACTGCATGCAATTGTCTTGCAATGTCTTGCAATGTCGGCAAATTGGCTAAGGCTGTTCAAACCTCGTCAAAAAAAGTCTCTAAATCAATGTCCAAATCCATGAACTCTTGCAAATTCTCTAACAAGATTCCCTCTTAAGTAGATTCACAAAGGAACTACTAATGATTACTCTAATAAAAAGTTAGATCAATTAAAAGACAATGTTAAATTATTGTCAAGTTAATGTTAGCTTACAAGTTGCCAATATAATATAAAAATTAATGTCAATGACACTAGCATCAAACTAACACATACTATTGTATTAAAGAACTGAAGCATTAATTTAACATGAAGATATGAATTTGACCTATTAACATACGGAACTTCTCAATCTAATAGTGGCTTTTGTGGTGTAAAATGTAAAAGCCCCTTTGCTTCATATCAAAAATGATACAATGGCATCGAATGATCAATAGCAATCATATTGACATAAAGAATCATTCCTGGATCTAACTCAAGTGCATCCAAATTCTTTGCATATACATACAAATGAAAGTGTGATGTCACTGACTAAAACCAAAGACTATGACAAAGTAAAAAAATAGAGTTTTATAAATTATATTTGAGGAAGCACAATAAGGTCACCAAGAATGACAAAATAGAGCCACATCTACTAGAAGGTAGGATTCATTCAAATTATTGAAGTAGTTGAGCCAATTGAAAAAAGAGTCCATCACAATTATGGCCATCATACTCATGTACATTGGGAAAAGCATGGCTTCTCCCACCACCAATTGTGATAGTACTACCCTTCTGGAAATCACACCCATTGCTTGCACCATCATAGTACCTTAATCTTTCTTCCCAGTGAAGTAGGACAACAACAAGTTGCCCAAAAGTCTTTGCAAATGCAATTTCCAAATTCCACATGTCAAGAGAAGTAGAGGCTCCATTAACAATACAACACATTAGATTCTCCATTCATCAATAAAATGAACTTTGACTTGTAGGAAGCTAGTGTATAGGCATTGTATCTATAAACATTTAGCTTTTTGCAATTGATTTTTAGCTTAACACAAATTGAATGTACCGAATTTTAGATGAAATGGGTTTCTAGGTTATTATAAGAAAAGGCTTAATGTTCACATGTATGGTGATTGGAACCTCTCCCTTCTTGTTGTATGGTGAATGGAGATTTTACATTAGAGGATATTAAAACAAGATTACATCTCTTATTGATTGATCATTGTTACCAATAACTCCTCTCTTTCTGTCACGCCCCTATCTTCTTGGGGTGCCCAATGAACCTTAGTGTGCAAGGGGGACCTTGGGGGTGACTTCCCAAGCCTTGCAATAGACTAGATAGGAAGAATTGAGAGACTCCTGATCAAACAAGGCGCCATAACGCCTTGGTTTTGAAGTGGGAGAGAAAGTGCCATACATGCTTGGAAAGCTCTTAACAATACGCTTCTAATGGCCCAAAGAACGCGCAATTTGGAGTTGTGAGCTAAAGGTTATGGCCGTTCAAAGTTGACTAAGTTTCGATGGCGCCGGGACACTTGAGGGCTAGGTGTGAGGGGTTTTCAACGAATCCCATAAAAAAGTATGGCATGTGGCATATCATTGAAAAGATGTGAACACAAAGAACCTAGAGTGACAAGCATTACGAGGTTCTAAGACATGAATCAAAAGTTATGGTCAAAAGAAGAGCCATGGTGAAGGCGTGACGCCTCCCCCGGTGAATCTGAATCTTTGGAAGGCCATAACTTTGCAAGAACTTGTCTAAATGAGATGAGTGATCAATCTATAGGCATCTACTCGTTGCATAGATGTCTGAAATGGGCTCGCATGTTGAATTTGGAGCTCTGAGTACAAAGTTACGTTGGTTGGAAGTTTGGGAGTCCAAATAGTGACGTAACTTGACGATTTGGGTTGGAAGTGGATGGTCTTCTACAACCCAAGGTTATCCCAGGACTTCCTTTGACTTAGGACAGGGGGGTCTGCCGAATACTATAGAGAATACTATAAAAGGGGTGGTCTCCCTCCTCTCTCCTTCTTGAAGCTTTGATAAGTCCCGGTGACTCATGGTTGGTGATTCATGGTTGGTGGTGGTGACTTTACACTACAAGAGAAAGGGGTGTTTTAAGTAGTGTCCTAGACATCATGTCTTTTAAGTAACGTTTTTTAAGTAAGTTTTTAAGTAAACTTTTACTAAAAGGACAGTCTTTTTAGTAAAAGTTTACTTAAAAACTTACTTAAAAAACGTTATTTAAAATACATGATGTCTAGGACACTACTTAAAACACCCCTTTCTCTTGTAGTGTTACCACCACTTCAAGGCACCATGGGACACGTGTATGTCCTGTGGCATTGGTTGGGTGGAGTCCCGCTCTTTGCTAGGCTTTCTTGGATGTGTCCTGAGTTGTGAGTGTCGGTTATCTTTAGTGGATAAGTAGCAAATGCAAAAAGGATTAGTATGGAGTGGATTGACACTCAAAGGCGGTTAGGACCATGGTGAGTAGTGCCACCATGAGTCCTTGTACATTAAGGTGGAAGTTCCGCCCCATGTTACTAAGTGACATATCCGGTGTCACGATGGGAGTATGTGTTAGTAGTCCCGGTGATTGGGACTTGGCAAATTGAGTTGGAAATATAGACTAACACTGTGCGTACTTGGCATGTGTAGTGTTAGGCAGTTTGTGACCAAGTGATGTTGTAAGTGGGTTGTGGTGAACCTAGTAAGTTGTTGGAAGCTGTTAAGTGTCATTTGAGTCGCGACTCTTCCAATCAATCCTCAACCTTTAATTAGCATGTTGGATGTAAGCATGATTTGGCTAATCATGTCTACAACTAGTATGAATGGCACAGTCCTTGTGGGGGGGCCCAATATTTGACCTTCAAAAAGCAACACGTACTAGTAAGTAACTAAAAACAAATGAGTGAGATGTAGAAAAGTGAGTAGAATTGGTTTCTTTTCTTAGGTGAATTTTTTTTAGAAGTCCCCTAATCACAAGAGAAATACCTCTTCATAGGTTTGAATTGCATAGCCGCTTTATACTAGAATTCTTGGATATGGTCTTAGTGTGGAGGCCCAATGATTAACCATTTAAAAAAAAGTCATTTTTTCATGTTATGCTTTGATGAAGAAGTTGTTTTATTTTGAAGAGGACTTTGATTCATATCTTTATCATGACGAGCATTGATCATTCCAAGTAAGCTTACACCTTTGTGGCCATATTGTATATTATGAATTTGGTGATATTTGACTAGAAAGACATTGACTAAATACTTTTAAGTACAAAGTAAATTAATGATTATGATAGTATGTAAATAACAATGTATCACAATTCATATATCAAACCACAATTGAAGAGTTATAATGCTAAATACAGATAGTATAGTGCAACCCCAAGGGCCATTAAGGGTGAAGCGTTCTATTTTTGGAGCTTGTTTTTCACTTTCGATGGTTAGGTAAGAGCCTGAAAGTAAGAATTTTTTTCAAGATTTGTTCAAAGGAAGCTTAAACCTTCTTAAGGTGAAGGTGAGCAAGGGTGATAGGGTTGTCAGAAGAGGATATTGGAGAATTAATAAGAATGGGGCCAAACTAATTAGAAGCACTTAGTTCCAGTGTTCCGTAATTGCATAACCTCGTTCGAAGCCGATGACACGAGTCCCAAGGCCTACAGATATATCATCAATGAAACGAGTCCCAAGGCAAACTCTTCTTGAAGGTTAGCAATCGATAACTCTAGTTGGTTGTAGACCTGCAGTATCTTTGTTGGAGTTAGGTTGCGTAGCTGCTTCAGAGACGCCAGACTCAATATTTTTCCCTGACTGTACTATTTAATGATATATAGACTGGCTGTTTCATATGTCAAGCAGACAAGACATTACGAAGGTTCATGAGAGCTTTTCGTATAGCAGGGTCAGACTTAGGTAGAGCGACTCGACGTCTGCAAGAAGTGGGGTTTCCAGGAAGATTGGGTATTGAAGCGCACTCCACGCGTTGGTTACAGGCACCCAGACAGTATGGCTATGGCACGTTGCCTCGTATAGCACCGTATCAAAACTACTCTGTATCAATGAGAAAACACATAGGTGAGAAAGAAACGGCCATAATCAAACAAGGGACAATGCAACCTCTCAAAAGGAAAAAGAACAATAATTCTCAATGCACAAGGATGACGAAGATCCAATTCCAGCAATTCCCTCCTTTCAGTGTTTCTCTTCTCATGATTCAACAACGAAGAATTGTCAGTGAAATTTCAAATTTGCTGAGAGGTTGAAGGAGTAATGCACACATGCATATCCATCAGGAAATTAACGAAGTGTAGTGCCTATCTAAATTTTCTGACCAGGGAAACCGTTTACACCGAGGAGGTTTCAATTTAGAGATGGTTTTGAGATTACTAAGAGGATTTTCCTCAGTCCCTTTCTCTTCAGGACTCTTCATCCTCCTCACCCTCGTCTTCAACGAGACTGAGAGCATTGGCTTCTCCCTCCTTGCTTGAATTCAACATCATATCTACAAGACCTGAAATAAGCCATGAAGGTCAGGCAGTGCTCCATGAATAGTACTTCTTAGGTCAGACCTAATTGCAGACTTCCACAGTAAGAACCTAACACCACAAAGCTGCACAATGCTGGAAAAGGGTCAGATATAAGAAAAAGGTTTTCGAGTATGACAGAATCAGCTGTGAATATTGCTTGAATTTGGTTAAGGATAATTCCAACCAAGATACTGAAGATAGCAACAAGAACTTGAAAAATACGTACCCACCCGTAGTTTTAGGCACATCCTCAGCAGCAGAGGCCTGTTCTAATTGGCGATGTCGTCTGAACGCCCTAACATGAGCTACTTCCACCAGTGATGGCTCTCTTCTCGACTCCGGCATGTATATTTGGTTTGACTCGATGACCTCTACTGACTTCATTTTCAGACGCTCCACTGGTCGAACTCATGTTTTCTTTATCAAGAACTTGCGAAAGGCGATATTTCCGTATTTTCTCGTATGAAACCTTCAAAACCTGAAATTAACTCTGATTAATTATCTCTGTTCACAAGATTGTTAAGACAAAAATTCTACGATACCCAACACAACCATGGACTTTGATATGGTCAAACATGCCTTCCTAGATGGCAACCAATTTGACACATAGATTCGATCTGAAAGAGTAGAGAATCTACCAGAATATCGCCAACTTCACTTCCTAATGTACTGCCCATACTAGACTTGGATGCAGAGAGTCAGAAACCATCGTCCCAAATACACGTACTGTTGTTGCCAAAAGATAATTTCTAGCAGAAAAAAAGGGAATGTAACAAATGCTGAGGTAATGTTATCATCAGTAAACAGCATGTTTCGGTTTGTTTCGATTAGCGATTCGCGCGCAAGTACTTAGCGGTTCACAACCAGTGTTACAAAAAAGACAGAGATAGACAAAAGGATGAACTCATGTAGTAACGTACTCATCTTCCTCAAATTTGATACTGAATTACAATGCCGTACTTCCAACTGTGGTCATCCAACTTCCTCTCTCACATTTGAAAATTGAGAGAGGAAGTTTACCAGTATTCGTAACCCAACAATTTATCTCCTATTGGTCCATCCATTTCAAAGTCGGAAGCATTCAACAGTGAACATTTAATTGCCTCCTAAACTACTTTGAAAGCCATCCCAGTGACAAATGTAGAAGACGTTGTCCGTGGCTTACAATTATCTAGCCTCCAACAACAAAACAGTACCACTTTCGAGATTCTTGTACTACTTGTGGTTTTGAGCACATCAATTGGACATTCGATCACAAGACGTGCACGAATGACATCAAAGGAATAAACTGCCATGATGAATGAGGTCAAGCTTGCTAAATTATACGGTCTTTTTACTTATCAAAATAGGATCCGATTACAGGAGTATGGTCAACCAAGGATGACCCCCAAAACGACAGAAGAAGGAAAATCCAAGCATTTATTCTCAAACCAGGACAACTACAGTACTTGGAATGAGTACATGAGTAAAGTACTCTTCGAAAGATTCGATCTTCCAAAGATAAGGAAGCATCGATCTTCGGTTGAAACACACTAAAAATTATACTGGACGTAAGTAATGCAGTATCAAGCAGGAACTGTAGCAACTTATTGATTATGATGCACACCCATCAAGCCTGTTGCATTGCATTGAAACTGCAGCTTTTGTTGGAGCTTAGTGGCCCCATCGGTTTTTGCATACCCCGTGCACGCACTTGGGCTTGTACTTGCCACAAACCTTGCCGCACTGGCCACAGTTCTTGGGGTCATACTTGTAATCCCATGCGCTTTTGCACACACCCCCGCAGCACGTTTTCCCACCTCCGCACGGGAAGTTGCATTTCCCGCAGTTCTTGGAATCCGTCAAGAAGCTCTTGGGATTCACACACACTCCACCGCAACACGTGTTGCCGTGGGCGCACTTGATGCCGCATTTCCCACAGTTGTACGTGTCCGTCTGGAAGCTGGCGGTGGAGACGCACGTCTGGCCGCAGCACGTTTTCCCATACCCACACTTGTTGTTGCACCTGCCGCAGTTCTTGTTGTCACTCAAGACGCAGGTGCCGCAGCAGAGCTCGAAGTCGAAGCAGCGGTGGCCGCACTGGCCGCAATTCTGTCGATCGTACACGAAGGAGAGCGGGCTTCGGCATTGACCGTTGCAGCACGTCGTGTTCTTGCCGAGGCAGGCTTTGCCGCAGGCGCCGCAGTTCTTGTTGTCCGATTGGAAGGTGGAGGCGCTGACGCACATGCCCTGGCAACAAGTTTGGGAGCTGGAGCAACTGAAGCCGCACTTGCCGCAGTTCTTGGGGTCGCTCTGGAAGATGGAGGGAGATTGGCATTTGCCGCCGCAGCAAGTGGTATTTCCCGAGCAAGAGTAGCCGCAGCTGCCGCAGTTGTTGGGGTCAGTGAGGTAGTCTAGAGAGGAGATCTTGTTGCACCTTCCTCCAGACCAGCAGCAATTCTTCTTCGCTAGGCCGAATGAGCAGGCCCACTGGCTATGGCACTGGCACGAAACCTCGCATCCGCCCCCGTGGCTCGTTGCACCTGCAACAAGCAATGTCCTGATAATTAACACATGAATTGCATATCAATAATGCGGAACAATCTCAAGGAATCAACGGCATAGAATTCGTCCAATTCATGTTTTTAAAACACCAATGTCACGAAATCGGTGTTATCCCTCCTGGAGTGAATTGCGATTCCACGAAGTCTGCAACTCAGTAATCGACATGAACACTAGCAAAACTGAAGTGCACTCAGGAAACCAATAGCATAGTCGCATACTCAAATCTCAGCATTAGGAAACTCTCCTAACAGAACTAGCTCGACAATCGATCACAACAATGCGTGCCATCGTCAGCATGAGCATCGTAACTAGTAACTAGCAGGCTACGACAATGAAATCTAAATCCATATGCATGCAGAAGTGACAAACTCATGATCATGATTCGCGGAGGAGGCGGTGCGTACGTAACAGTGGTGTAATGCTTCCGAACAAACAAACTGGATCTGATCCAAACTTACAGTATACACAATGGTAGTACCTGCAAGGGTGGCAGCGAGAAAGACAGTGCCTACGAACAAGAGCAGCAGTAGTTGCGAACGCTGGCCAGCCATGATGCTACCACCACAAACTCAAACTTCACACTCAAGATCGATTCAAAGCTCGTGCGATTGATGAAGGCCTGCAGCTACAGCTAGGAGACTGATCGATCGAACTCAGAGTTGACTGCAACTGTACTTGGATCATGCAGGTGGTGATGTTTGAAGAGAGAACTCGGACTCGTTTTTATACCTGCAGTTTCTAGCAGGGATGCGTAGGCTTGACTCGCTCCCCACCTCCTAGATTGTCAGAGAGTGGGACTGTGGGGAAACTTACGTGGTTGCAAAAGTCAACTTTAGGCTGGGGTGACAACAGATAACTTCTGAAGGCCGTGCCGGTGGGTAGCTACTGTAGTGTTTCCATTTTTTTCATTTTTTCATTTTTGGACAAACTCAATCGCTATAGGCTGCTTTTAACGTAAATATTCTCAAAGGAGATTGTTTTTATGCATGGATGGGACCATCGCCTGCATGCTAGCTGTGAGAACTTCTGAAGTCTGCGTGAAGATTTCCCGTCTGTATACCAATTAAGTGAGGGTGAATGATGGATTTTGTAATTAAGTTATAATTTGCCTCTTCAGCTGCGGAGTTGTAGACTGGCCGTTGACTTTGAGAGCTGAGGCATCGAAGTCTAACAGGCAAACCATTCGGGAGATGAGTCAGTCACAACGTTTGGGAGTATGCTAACTGTACATGACTGTACATGTATAGTACCTTCGACTGTGGTCACTGTGGAATTTATTTCCAGTTTCATTGTCGATTACGTTTTCAAACTCATACTCAATTTTATATTCAGTTTTATATAATTTGGTTTAGAATTTCTTCTGACTCGTACGTTTCAGTCAATTCCATTAATTTCCAGGTCTTCTTTGAAATTTATAATTTTCAAAATTTAATGTGCAGTTCAGTGTGAAACTTCGTTCTGAATTCATTTCAGTTTCATTTTTTACTTTCAATATGACTTTATCCGTCATTCCGTCTTCGTCTGAAATGATCGAGTCAGCAAAATTATTGCCTGCGTTACAGTGGTTAACTGATTGGACCGAGAATGATTGGTTCAAACAGGCTTATATATAATGGTTCCTGTTATTGAACTATAGAATTTGTTAAAGTTTTTGATGAATCATTTTGCTAGTTAATAGCTAGGGGATTTTAGATTCTTTAGAACGCATTTTCTGGACATTGTGTAAACAATTATGAATTTTTAAAGTATTAATAATTGGTGTACCCAAAATCAAGTTTTTATGAGTGGAGGTTGTATAAGGTATTGCCTTTCAAAAAGTAAGGTAATTCCAATTTTCACTTGTAAGAATATCTTTCAAAATTTGACCTTTTCAGACCTATTTTTTGAAATTAACCAATCCACTGAATCCAGTCCTATTAAAATGATTGTTTCATGCAATCTTGATCAATATACCAAATTTCAACTTCAAAAAATAAAAATTCCATTCTTGATAAATTATTTTGTGTGTTTTTTACCATGTTACATAATAATTGATTGAAAAAATTTAGTGATGGATTAAATTTTTTTTATTGTGCAATATTCAAGAAACATCAATTTGCACATCTCACATTTAGAAAAACACTACTAATAGTACAAAAGAAAACTTTTATATTTTACTAATTAACCCTTGTCTTACAACTACTTTTATATCTTTGAGCATGATGGTGCAATTGGGTTCCCAACACCTAATTATAATTTAAAAAAATTTGGTACACAAATTTTTTATTATGAATTATCTGCAATGTAAAATTTTTCCTCAGTAATGTGGTGTTTTCTAAAAGTAAGATGTGCACATTGATATTTCTTAAATATTTGTATAATAAAATTTTTACAATCCATCACAAAATAATATTTTTCAATCAATTATTATATAACACAATGAAAAACATGCAAATTAAATTGATGTCAAAAATGAAATTTTTATTTTTTGGAATTGAAATTTGGTGTATTGATCAAGATTACAAAAAAAGAAAAAATTAAATAGGTTAGTTTTAACAAATAGGTTCAGAAAGGTCAAATTAAAACATATATTTAGATTGCAAGTCAAAATAGGGATTACTTTATTTTCTAAAGGACTTTGTATTGTTGAGTAAAATGCGTGTTGTGGAAATGATCAAAAATTGGTTGAATTTTGAAAGTGGAAGACATAAAACCTATAAAGATATTAATCCTTAACCTACATAAATTTTTCAAAATACAACTAAGGATTTAGGTATCATGAACTATGATTATGGTATATAGCAACTTGCATCTCATTGTAACTTTTTTGTCAATTGGTCTCTATAGATTCATACCTAAAAATGTATAGCGCTCAATTTACTCTTTAAATATCATTACTATAGAAGAGTAACAAAAATAAGTTAATTCAACCTTTGCAATGCCCTTGACCAAAACTATATATAATTGGAGTACATTTGACTTTTTTAATTATATAGTTCCAGCCTATATAATGCCAATTTTTAAGTTTGTTGATTTGACATAAACTTACTTTGTAATAGTTTGAGAGGTTTTAGATATGAGTTCTAGCCTCATTGACTCATTGACTCATTGACTCATTGACCATTGGCTTGTGGTCAACATTTATTCCTACTTAAACATCACCACATTCATTGAAAAATTAATATACCTTTAATTTCTCGAGTCAAAGCCTCACTTCCTTTAATTTGGTTTAGTCTTTATAAATATCTTTATGTCTTTTTTTTATATGAAATAGTTGAGCTTTGGGTAAAACTCACCTTTTTTTGTAAAGGGAGGAAAATTTCCTTTTAGATACACAACTTTTGTATTATACATACGATTTCAATTCTTTGGTGTTTCACATGCACCAAATTAAGGCCATATTCATTATATTGAGACTTTTTGCAATCTCATTTTTATCTTTGACTCAAAGATAAATCGCTTTATTTTTTTATTAGTATTTTTTATAAATAGGTAACAATACCAACTTTTAGAATTTCATTTTAGAATCACTATTTGAGTATTATTTATTTTTGGTTTCAATTATTATTTTTTTAAATGAATTTATAAAATCAAGCATTTTGTCTCAAAATCTACGAAAAGTCTCAATTTAATGAATGTGGCCTTCAATGCATAATTTTTTTAAATCCACACAAGAAGTTTCCTCCAATTAAAATCAAAATTGATTCACACTATTTTATTTATAATTTAAAAATCTTAAATTTATTAAAAAGTGTGAAAATTGAATAGCTTGGCCTATGCTACATGTATTTAAAAAAATTCATATAATTAGATTTTTAATGCTATTATTTTTCTAGAAAATTATTCATTTGTTATATATATATAATTATATATATAATTACATATATAATTATATATATAATTACATTCTTAGACCTCTTGTTGAAAGGGCTATAAGAGAGATTTTTGCATTATTTAAAACAAATTATATCCCTTGGAGATTGGATTATATTGAGAATGCATTATATTGAATGATTATAATTAGGGAAATATAACACGAGAGTCATATATTTAAGAATTTCTCGAAGAGCTTTAAAACTCCTTAAACATTGGTCAATCAATTATGAAGAGACATAAATACATTTTCAACCAATGGTAGAGAGGGCCCTTAGTTTTGTCCCCCCCCCCAAAGCAAGAGGTCCCAAAGTTGCAACTTCCCAATCAACCAAATGAATGACACTAGCATTGGACATGGGTCTAGACCAACTTTTGCCTTTTAAAATTCACAGTAATTTTATTTCTAGCAATAACATTACCAAATTTTGGCAATTTTATCTCTGCACCTCTGAAAATATTTGCTTCACTGTGCACTACTCCAGATCATGGCCACAATTGCTTATTTGAAATTAGACCTTTGTGAATATATAAATGTCACCATTTTTGACGCCAGTCAAATTAACGAAATTGACGATACAACCAGTTTTGAGTCTTCTCATGTGACGAGCTGGTGAACCATTTCTCTGACTTCAGTTGTTGAATGATCATAAGACCTTCCTTGATCGTCAATTTCCTTAACATTGGTGAAAATAATTCCAGAAGTATTTCATGGGCTTTTGGCCTGAAACAGTCCTAGTTTTTACAGCATTGTGCACACAAACGGCACCATTTTGGCACCCAAAATGACGTCAATCAACAAAATTGACAATCTTGAATCACAATTGAAGGTGAGTTGAAAGTAAGTGGACTTTGCTCTAACCAATTTTCCTCAACTTCAATTTTACTACTTGAGGGTCTGACTTCCCGTCTTTAAGACTTCCCGACCCATTCATCTTCTTCACGAGTAGTATCACCCCAATTGGATGTACCCCAAGCCCGTTTTCCAAAGTTATGTATGCGGATTGAATTGTGTGAATCGTCCGCTTGGGATATTATAAGGTAATTACGCACTATTGATTATACGGCTCTTAATTTATTTGTTGATTTTGGATCCGATCGTAACTGGAATTGATGAGAAATGAAACAGTTCCTACAGAGATTTTGAAGCCGTTTCATTTTTCAAGCATTTCTGTGAAGTTGTTTGAACATTATGGAAGTTTTGATTTCAATGCTGGACATTGAGGTTCCTGGTTGGAGATGACCAATATCAACTAATTCAAGCTAGTACTCATTTTAAAATTGGCAAATGTTGGGTACACAAAAGTACTCACTCTATCAAGGCAAGAGGTGATTTCTGAATCGCCCTTGCAACGACCCCTTTCTGCTCTTGCGTATGGAGCTCGCCAAATCCTGTTGCAGGGGACGCAGCAGCAGGTCTTCCTGCATACTTGATATCTTCAAGTTTTCCCCGACTTGCATGTTTCATGCTCGTCCCCAAACGTGGAAAAACGTAGAGAAATGCACCCATGTTCATTGGTTCCTCTTGACACCACACAACCTCAGCCTCTGGTAGAACACCAGTTCAACTTGGTTAGCATCATATTTGCTGTGACAGAAGTAGAATAACAAAAAGTGAACCGCAATCAATAAAGATGTCCCTCAGATATTAAGAAAACAATTTCATAGAGTAGGTCCAGATTGAAAAAGAAGAATAGGCATGATGGTTGATCATACTAGGGTATCGCTTGAGTTCACGTGACACGAGGTCAAATGGAAACGGACATATTTGTTCAATTCTACATATTGCGACATCCTTTGCTGCAGCTCTTTCTCTTTCTTCGTCAAGTTCGTAGTAGATCTGATATGACAAATTTCATCATTGCTACCATAGTCTGCTTGATTCAACCCATGCAGTGGCTAATTGCAAGTCTCTTTCCAAATAATCGTTAGTACAATCCTCAATATAATCCTCACTAATTGAATAATTGAAAAATCCACTTTCCATATGTCCTCACTAATTCATCAACTCTATTTGATAATCTTAGAATGCCGCATTCCTCGAAATATATGTCACAATTCTATTAAGAAAAAGAACTTCATTATTTGTGACAGTGAGTCCAAACAAGGTTCTGTTTCTTCATATATGTCTCATTTTCATTGAATACTACATGAACTTTCTACATTTCCTAACCACTACTTAGGCTCTTCCCTTCAGGTAGAGACAACAAAGGGAACTTCACAGCAAATTTCAGTATGCTCATCAACACAATTTGATTACAGTCCTGGACTAGGGCATTCCCCTGATACAGTATCTCGAAAGAGAGGTTCAACACGTGATTGCGTGTAAGCTAACTGATACCGAGTAAAAATTGTGCCATCGACTCATGAACATTGGGACTATTTATTATTTGAGAAATATTTAAGACAAAATTCCAAGTTGAATACACACATCAGTTAATTCAGGGAAGAAAATGCACACCTTTCCGGTACAGAAAACAACACGACGTATGCTATCTTCCTTGTCTTCGTGGTTGCCGACGTCTTTTATCAAACGTTGGAAGCCGTTTTCACCTGTGTCTTCAAACTCCGATATGTTGGAACGGCATTTCTGATGCCTCAACAAATTTTTGGGTGCCATAACAACCATTGGCTTGCGGAAGTCACGGTGAATCTGTTTCAGCAGCAGCAAATTATTTTGGAGTGGAAGCTACTACTCGGATTATACCTCATCAAAAACCTCTTCCTGCTAAAGTCATGAATCAAATTATATGGAAACTTGCCTGCCGACGAAGTACATGGAAGTAGTTGGCAGGCGTGGTCACGTTGACGACTTGCCAGTTGATTTCTTGAGATTGCTTCGTGGAGTCAGCTTCCATCACTGGAAGCTTGAATGGATTGTCGTCACACATCTAGATTACATGATACCTGTAAATATTTAGTCTATACGGGTGTCCTTAATAGATGACAATGAGGCGAAGAAGAAATTCAGTCAAGAGTTTGACTCTGAACTAACATGGTATATCAAATGCATGAAAGGAGTTATAATAACATCTCATAAGAAGGAACTCTATCCCGCAGTCTTACGTACCTGAAGGTATCGCTCGAGACGAGCGCTTGAATGTTCAGGACCTTGTCCATCGTAACCATGTGGGAGCAACACAGTCAATCCAGATTGGCGTAGCCACTTGGACTCACCACTCGAGATAAATTGGTCAAAAATCACTTGTGCAGTATTGGAGAAGTCACCGAACTGGGCTTCCCAGAGAACTAAGGAGTTTGGATTTTCCATAGAGTAACCCAGCTCAAACCCCAACACTCCAAATTCTGACAAAGAGCTGTGACATCACATCGTAAAATTCATAGTGAGATGTATTTCAGCAGTCTTATGGCAGTAATGAATCACTTGAACTCAACACAAATTCATTCAGACATAAATATTGAGCTCAACGAGTAGGTTCGAATTTGCCACATACCTGTTAGAAACAGTAAAGAAATCAGGCGGTTGGGTTTTCAGCACATGATCCAGAGGGCAATAGATTTGCCCATTTTTCTGGTCATGGACCTTGGCATGGCGGTGACTGAAAGTTCCTCTTTCGACGTCTTGGCCACTGAGGCGGACATGATTGCCTTCCACCAAAAGAGTTCCGAAAGCCAGTGCTTCACCAGTTGCCCAGTCCACTCCTTCTCCCTTTTCCACCATCTGGGCCCTTTGCTCGTAGATTCTCTTGATTGCTTTATGCGGATTAAATGTGGCAGGAAGCACTGTGATAGCTTTTCCCACTTCTTTCAAAACCGTGGATTTCACACTGTCAAGTTGTTGATAAGAGCTCAAGTTACGGAAAATCCATTATATGATAATCGCATGCACTGACAAAAAAATGTCATAAATTCATTTCAAAACACGAGACACAACTATGCAGATTGAAATGTTTCCATTTACCCTGTATTCCGTACTTTAGACAACTGTTCTGGACCTTTGAATCCTGCCCAAAAAGCTGCAAGCCAGTCGCGCTTTTTTGGAACATAATCTTTACTACTTTCAAACTCTTCATTAAGTATCCCAACTATTTTAGCCTTCAGTTTGTCTATTTCTTCCTTGCCCAAAAGTCCATTTTCAATACACTTTTTCTCATAGATAGCCAGTGAATTTGGATGGCCTTTAATTACCTGGAGTAAAGAACAGTGAACAATAATCTCACATCCACCTTAACCAAATTGATATGAGAAAATAACAGTCAAATGCAAAGTGAACGAAGATGAGGCAGTAGTGGAGGTCTTACAGAATACATGGTCGGCTGTGTAAAGAAAGGCTCATCAATCTCATTGTGTCCAAACCTGCAATACAAAAATAGTTACTGATGTTACAAGAACTTCCTCTCGATACTATTGCAACTACACACGAAATAGCAGAAGTAGTCCTTCTGGAAGGCGTGATGATAATTTACCTCCGATAGCACACGATATCCACGATCACATCAGAAAGGAAGTGGCAGCGCCATTTAGCAGCCAAGTCACACACACGCACAACTGCTTCCACATCATCCCCATTCACATGAAATATTGGGGCGCATAGTGCTTTGGCCACATCAGTGCAGTAAGGTGAGGAGCGACTGAATTTGGGGTCTGTTGTGAAAGCAACCTAGAAAATACAGACAAAAGCATCAAAACGCAGGTACCAGAGATTGGCGACATGAAACGAAACGGAAAGACAGCGTCTAAAAAACACAGAAACCGTTGTTCTACAGACCTGGTTGTTGACAACGATGTGGACACTGCCACCAGTACAGTAATTCGGGAGGTCGCTCAGGTGCAGGGTCTCATACACGACTCCCTGGCCAGAAAAGCTGCCATCTCCATGCATGATCACAGCCATGTTCTTCCGTCCATCTTTGTCCTTTGAGTAGTACTGCTTGGCACGCGTTTTTCCAATCACAACCGGGGCAACAGCCTCCAAATGGCTTGGGTTGGCCACTAGTGACAGATGGATATTCTTGCCACTACGAGTGGGCCGGTCATATGATGTGCCCAAGTGGTACTTCACATCACCACTGCCGGTGTAGCTCCCATCCTCTCCCACCGGTTTGATGCCCCCACTGAACTCACTGAAGATGTGCCGAAGCGGCTTTCGCACCACGTTCCCCAACACATTCAGCCGCCCACGGTGAGGCATTCCAATCACAACGCTCTCCACGCCACCTTCTGCTGCGGAGTCAATCAGCTCCTGCAGGTACGCTCGTCTCAATAATAGGATGGAGACTTTAAATGGAGAATTTTTTTTAAAGTAGTGAAGAAACATTCGGGCATATTCTAATCTTGTAGGAAAACTTATTTCTAAAGTTTCATTTACACGATAATTCTGAACTAGGGTCACAAGTGCACTTAAACCGAGTTAATCTCACCAACCTTTTCACTATGACATAGCTTGAATGTGTGACAAAAGTGCTATAGTCAGTGCTATTGTGGCAAATATGCAGGCTATTCTAGAATGTCATTTTAGAGTAGGTCATAATAAAAAGGTTTGAGCCTATGGTACCACGTACTCGTACCTTCATTCCAGGAATAAGAGTCTCGCATCCCTCTAAGCCAAATCGCTTTGCTGCCGTCCACTTCTGAGCTATAAAGCTTTCGAAATGAGTTCCCCACACCAGACGGTCGAAAATCTCCGCACGTCGAGCAGGAGAGAGCACAACAGGCTGCTCAAGCCTACAAGGATTGATAGTAAAACATATATCGTGCAGTTCACCAGATTAAACAGACGAAATCTAGATCACACATTATCAAAAATCCTCTGTAACAGAATTATCAACAATAAGAAGTTAATAAAAGCCAATTTGGTCCGGACTAACTATCAATTTCAAAGGGTAATACTACATTCGTCACCTGACTCTCAATCTTGTCTCTGAGCCAGTTGCACTTATCCCGGTCTTGAATGTGCATGTATTCAAACCCTATGGTGTCACAATACGCCTTCTCAAGCCGAGCAATAATGTTCTTCAATGTCTGCGGTTGATTTCCAGCGCCCAATATTCCAGCCATTGTTTCCACACCAACCGCGAACTCTCTGTCCATATCAGCAGCGGAGAACCCATAGCTCTGAGGCTCTAACTCAGCAGGTGGAGTACGGATATCTAAATTCAGAGGGTCTAGTCTGGCCTTCATGTGCCCACTAACTTGGTAAGCCCTAATCAGCATGGCAACCCGCAAGCCATCCTGGAAGCAGGAGAGCCACGAGGTAGCCAGTTTATAATCAGAGCAAGCGAAGAAGTGTTGCCTAAGGAATTTATGACAAGGTAGACAAGTAGAAGATATAAAAGTTGCTAGAGACCTGATCCAGTTACCTACACTGACCCATGCTACCACCAGCAACTCATTTCTTCATACGTTTAAGTTGGATTCCAATTAGCAAATTGGGAGCAAGCATGACTTGGCTAAATGTTTATGGTCACTCATCTTAATGCTAAATGAGTTTGATATGGCTCTTGCAGTACCCAAAAGTGAGCTCTCTAGAGAGCTCTATTGAGTGACCTCTCAATAAAAGCACACTCCTACATATTGGTCAAAATGCTTAAAAGTGACGGAAGGAGCATCCTCGACCTTAATGTTCACGTGTGCTCCTTCGTATAATATTCTAGACCTAGAAAGTAACAACTGTTGAGAAATGGCCAGTTTCAGATACTCTACCGGAGTTCAGAGAGATCCCTGTTCAATCTGAGCCCCCACCTGTGTAGAATTGCCGTCTGCGAGAGCCATTCCGCCACCCGTCCCAGTGAAGTTCTTGAAGAAAACTTGCCACGACGGGTCCACGCTGTTCGGATCCGCTTCCCACTGCCGTTGAAGCTCCTCTAAGAAATTACCACTCGTTCCATGTATAAAATTGTCCTTCAATCTCGAGAGAGGCACAGATTGCGTAGATGTGCTATAATGGCACACATTGCTTCCATGCAACGAACACAAGAACCCTAGACAGAATCCATGGGGTTTGGGCAATACGTCGATGCCCCGAGGCAATGAACCAACATGAAACTGCCTGTGGCTCCTCGGCACCAAATGCCACAATTTTTTCCAAACGAGAAATTTTGCAGCATCCATTCCATTTTTCCTATGACTGAGTTGCCGCTTATCGCCAATGCCCTTTCCTACACCAGCCAGGCGGGCCAGGTGGGCCTGACACGAAAAGAATTTCCAGGCCATCTCCACTTACATACTGATGTCACCCAAGCACTACACCAAAAAAAAGAGTAACGTCATCTTCTGCATTTTCGAATTCTTCCGGACTCCAAAAGACACCAGTGAAAATGACTTTAAAAAAAAATTTACACCATGGCAACGTGCTCTGAACAACCTGATTGACTTCAATCTGCTACATTGAGTTCAATTTCTGAAGAGTCAAAGTTGAAGCTGAAGAACCAACCCTAATTTGCACCTCCGGGACGCAATGTGGAAAACGATTCATTCCAAAGGAAAAGACATTATTTCGAGTTACCTCCAGTGCACAAATAAATCGGATTCATTGCAAAATCACTGCATGAATTCCGCCATGTCCCCGAGCAGTACCGGCCAAAACTAGGTGCAAATTCTCAACCATAGGAAATGATCGCGAGAGCAGATTTACCACTGCAGCAGCAAATTAAAGTGCTCATCAATAATGGAAAACACAACTTCGCGTCTGAACTACCTGACTGATAGTCTGCATAAATTTAATGTTTGCTGAATCCGAAGGCCACAAGTGACAAACCAAACTAACCCTAAACCTCTCGGACGATCTAATATGCAATCTAGTCATTCCAAAGAAAAGTGAGGCAGGATTTCGAATTACGTACCTCCACCGCACATAATTCAATGGATCGGATTCATTGCATTGCATGTGTTTCGCCATTCATGTTCTGGAGACACCAAAAATACTCACAGCTCCACTTGAGATGGAGAACAGATTGATCCATGCCGCATCGCAGTTGCTTGGTACAGGAATGGAAGATGGGAATTCACGATGTACATCATGGACACAGCAATGCATTGAAGAAGGAAGACGTGAAGGAAGGAATGAAGGACTTCAGGTAAGAGACCCAATTGGTGTCACGTGACTAGCTCGACGTACAAGTACAAGTAGAGTTATTTTTGAAAACTTGAGATGCATATACCAGGATTTTTTCTTAGCAATTTTTTCTTAGGAATTTTTCTTAGCATATACAATGATTTTTTTAAAGGGAATATTTGGCAAAATATTTTTGCTTTTCGGTGGATGAAATCGCTAATTTGCTACCAAATCCTAGGACAAAATCACTCTATTTTTGATGAATGTACATTGTTTTTGATGAATAAATAAAATTTCATCTATATATTGCAAATTTCATTCATTTCCATGGATGTAAATAGTGTCATCCTTCTGGTGATTATTGCTTTCTGTACTACCTACAATAAATGAAAAAAATATTGGTATATAATCCCTCCATCCTATAATATTGGTCTTTTTTGTTGTAATAAAAACAACCTATTAAAATTTTGGCAATGATTTTTAAATGCATACTAGTACTATCAAATGGTTTTATAGTGAATGCACAATGTGTTCACTCGAGTGCATAATAAGTGAATGTGGCTATTGATTGTAATCAAGGAAAGCTCAAAAAGTAGGAGGTTGCAATAGATACATGGTGTCACAGTTAAATAAGAATAGGCTTTGTAGAAAAGGAAGATTTTCTATACAACTATCTTGCCTTCTTTGGATATTTAAATCTAAAAAACAAACATACTTGGAATTCAGTAGATTTAATGAAAAGTTCAATGTCTTTTGGTCTTGACACAATCGTTTTCAAATTGCTATTAAAAAAATTCAATCTTCAAATTTTTTTTAATTTGTATAGTGGATAATAAACTACGCTTCTTGTGCTTTATTTCATTAGTTGATGTCAATAACGAAAGAAATCATCTTCAACCCTAAAATCAAATGTAAAGTATATTGCTAAAGGAGACAAGTAATTTGGGACAAATGAAAAATCCAAAAGGGATTAATATTATGAAACACATAGAGTATTGAATTGATGGTAAATTATTGTTGTTAATATTGTCAAAAAACTACCAATTTTATAAAGGTCAATGTAATTTTTGGCACTTGTCAACTTTTTGACATTGACAATGATAATTATTTTTTTGGATTTTTTGGATGAATTATATGCATCATGAACTCTAGTCTTTGGACAAAAAAATTGAATCTAAAAATGCATTATACAACTTAACTATGAAATATAAATTGAATGCACTACCCAATTCAACCAATATTTCAAATGCAAGGGCATTAAGAAGTAACAATGGTCCATATCGCAATTTGTACTCTTTCTACAATGGCTAATGCTACTCCATACTCTTAATTCCCCCAAAAAATTCAAATATTGTAAGAACCAACATCATTTGCATGTTTATCAAACTATTGATACTTTAACTTCTATAAATGTCAATTTCCTCAAATTTGTATATACAATGACCTAAAATGATGTATATATACCAACATGCCAAGTCACAAAAAAAATTCCAGAGTTTTTAGAAAAAATTGGCAAAAGATAAAGTAATTCCAAATCATGTTGAACAGAATTGAGTTTTTAACATGGCTAACTTTGAATTGATTTTTTTTCAAATCACAACTAACTTTCTTTTCAAACTTCCATGGTAACATGTAGTATATTGTACACTATGACTTTCATATATCTACCTTTGAATTTTGTCTATTCATGCTTATAGTATGGTTGTTTGAATGAAAATGTTTCAACTTTATTTGTCACTATAGTCATGATTATTTAATATTTTTTATAATCTCTTATATATTTCAAGAATAGTTTAATATTTATCATTAGCCCTTGATTGGGGCATTGGGCATCACATTTGCCAATTTGGAATCTTTTTAATACAATTTTTAGCTCAAAAAAGCAAATTGGACCATTAAAGGTCAACTTTTGGGAGTACGCATATGAAAAAAAGAGCTTAAATAGCAAAAATTTTGTTGTACACATATGCTTAAAGTACTCTTCTAGTATATGAGAGAAGGAATTATAGAATTTGATTATATGTTAAAGATGTATTCTATAATTAATTGACTAGAACCCCTTTAAGGTGGATATAATGGTTAATTTCAAATTTGATTTTTTGAATTGTTTTGCTAGTTTTTAAAAATACAAATTATTTTTTTCATACTTTCTATTTATTTATTTTTCTAAAACTTTTAGAAATTTTATTTTGTCTTGATTTTTTGGAAACATATATTATTTTGAACAATTTACTAATTTTTATGGGTTTTTTTTATTTTAAATATTTTTCCAAAAACTCATAATATTCCTAATACTAGCTCAAATGCAACAAAAGCAAGAAGTAATTATTGCAATTATCCATCATTCTAAGACTAAGCAATCAAAATATGAAAATCTAATTTAAAATTTTTGTATACTTAGAGACAAAACTTTGAAATTTTGAACTTCTTCATGTATAATGTTCAAATAATACATCCTATAATTTATAAAAATCTTTTTTTTCTTGCCAATAAGGTCTAATAAAAATAATTATATTCACTAAGAGTCATATCCCTATATAGAGGTCTCATATAGTCATATTGTGTTATTGGTATCAAAATTCCCAATGAATCCCACTTTTCCTGGTGTTTTCTTCGTATTTTCAATATATGACACACTAGGGAAAGTGGGACTCACCAGGAATTTTGACATTAGGAACACAATATGACCCCCCTATGAAAGACTCTGCAAACCATGTTCCCACTAGTTAAATAAGGCTAAAATTGTGGTAAAAAATCAACTATTCTAGCTAGCCATTCAAAGTAATGAATATCATATATGAAGGCCAAATTCAACTAGAACTAAAGTGCCAAAATTAAACCTTCACATCAATTTTTAGAAGTAGAGATCATCGTACAACAATCATAAGATGACATGTGGCACTTTTTGACAGATATCTCTAAATTTTTTTCCAAACCTGATCCTCACCTAGTGGTGAGTATTGGTCAGTGTTGACTGTTTTTTGTTTTTTTAAATCAAATGAAACAAAATTTCATTGTGAGTATTGACTTTGAACAACAATCATGGAAACCAACCCAATGGTATAATAATATGGTGATTCTTCCTCAAAGCATCTCCACCACAAACTCCAAGTAAATGTGACCATGATTGTAGCGGAAACAAAGACAATTTTAGAACCCCACTACATCATTGCTTACAGCTTTCAAGGTAACTCTACAATGCTCCACCTACTCTATAGGTGAGGTCTTTTGAGACCATGCTGGTAAGAGCTCACACAACGACTCAAACTCTTTGACTATGGAGGAATCATTCCCTTTCATGATGTCTTTGATGTAAAACAAGACACTAGGGGATTTTTTGTGTTTCCTTGTCTGACTTTCCCCTACATGAGTGACAACCCTGTGATTTTCTCTCGTGTCAACGAATTCTGACATAGGAGAAAGTCACAAGGTCGTTGCTTACACAAAGGAAAGTGAGACAAGGAAACACAAAACATGAGTTGGATAAGGTATTGCCAAGGGATGAAACGTGGATTGTACTCCGATTGATTGCTCCGGAAGAAGCAGATACACTACTGCAATTGTCCTGCAACTTCACTTAGTTTGTGAAAACCATTTTGTGTTCCTTTTTCACATTGAAGTGGTGGAGCTGCTCCGATACGATGGTGAATTTCGTTAAAATGGCAGTGATTTTTTTGCCATTTTCCATACTCTGTGTGCCACTCTAATGGAATGTTGTGTCATATTCAGTGCCATTTTAATGGAATGTAGTGCCAATTTTCAGGAACGCCGCCATTTTAATGAAATTGCCCAAATCAGTAAGTTACACGGAGATGATTGAATCACAAAGTCGTCCTACTTTCAGGTTACCATGCAATGACAGACACTCACCCAAACATGATGTGGAGTGAGCTCTTTCAATTTCAATTGTTCACGAGTTAATCAGATCCGATCCTCAGAACGGTTAACGCATCACATCTGGAACGGTGTGCGCGCTGGACTAGCTACGGGAGAGGCGAATGCGAACAAGACAGTCATCAGTACGAAAGCTCGAGCCCCGCTCGCCCGACGCAAACTGATGGACAAGCTTATCAAACGAAGGTGCATGAAGGCCGTCTTCGCCAAAATGGAGGAAGGGCGCGCAACCCTCCGGCCTGGATGGTCTCGGGCTGGCCCCTAGGCTGGTTCAGTATTCGAGCCTCCATGATTTCGTTGCCCGGTGTGGCTAGCTGGGGCGGAGATGGTGTCGTGGAGGCGCTCCGTGTGACTCGCCCCGTTCTTCTGTCTGGTTCCGGTCGTGCGTCGGGTCGTTGGTTCCTTTGTTTTCTCTTGCTTTGTGACGGCCAGGCCACCCCGTTCTGTATTTGTGACTTGGCAATGAAATTCCGTTTCATTTGTTTCAAAGAGTATATTTTAAAATTGTTTACGAATGTCAACGAAGGCCTTCAGTCGCTGTCAGTTCCACGTAATACACATTCTTAATACTCTGACTAGACTAATGTATTGTACTTGAACTAATAATATGAGTCTCCCACATCTTTAATTTCTGTAATTGCTCCGATCGAGGATGCAAAGTCAAAACGTGGAAGCCATGTCAACCAACCTCAACTGACTGTATTAGAGCATCCCCACGGCAGACTCAGCAGACTGGGTTTACGCCACTTGCTGAGTTGCCATGCGGATGCTCTTACAGTTTGCAAGTGAGCTAGAACTGATCGACTAGCAGCAAAGTAAGTTACATTACGTTAACGTAGAGATAGCATGATTATTCTCCACACTATTTATCTTCCTCATCCCGTACATACTGTATATAATTATCATAAAATTAATTAATCTGTCCAGGCAACCACAGGGAGACCGGGAGGGCGATACCGGGGGCGGGGGATGTAACTATACCCCCCAAAATTTTCTTATTTAAGAAAATTTGGGGGAGGTATAGTTACATACCCCCCTATCGCCCTCCCGTTCTCCCTTTGCCAGTTCGATCACACCTTCAACTTCCATTTGGATGTCGTCAGTGCATGTGTTGTTTACTTTGATTTGTCTCAGACCCTCCCTCAAAAATGAACAGGAGCTTGATGTACTCCGTCGTTGCAATGGAGAATTGTGATTTGTAACACCACGCAACCATCGGCTCGATCGATCGCGTCCAACTCCTGTCGAGTGTTGTTTACTTCGATTTACAGTCTCGGACCCTCCCTCGGTAGTGGGCACGCAGGAGTTTGATGTTGTTGCAGACTCCTGAGTGACCCTGAAACGCCGCGGCGGACGGGTTTTTTTCCGATGGATGACAAGGAATTATCCTGTTGTAGGACAGAAATGCAACTATTCATCCTCGGAATTAGGGGTGGAAAAGAGAAATCTTCTACAGCAGTTTGACTTCCAATGAATATTTTTGTTTTTTTTAAAATTAGATGATGTCACACGGTTCCAAAAGGGCTGATTTCCACGGTCACCAGCCTAGCGTTTGACCCCTAAAGTCTCATGGCCATTTTTCTGCCAAAACCACTCAAAACTACCACTTTTACTACAATCACCTATAAAATAAATTTTTAAAAATATTTTTTAGAATCTAACTGTAGGATCTTGTTCTACACTTGTCTTAGATCATGTGATAAATTTTTTTGTAATTTTTGCCCATATAGATTGAAAGACATTGGTATTCAAAGTGGAATTTTTTTTTTTCAAGAAGTCACTATGATTGCCCGCAAAACAAGAAGCTCCATAACTTTCACATCTCTAATCCAAATGGAATGAATCAATGCTTCCCATTTGATGAACAAAAAATATGATCTACAAGAAAAAAAATATTAAAAAATTTATTTAAATTGCTTTGGTACCGTGTGAATTGTTTGGCTTAAAAAAATAAAAAAGTACTCACTAGAAGATAAACTATTGTATAAGACCTTCCCTTTTCATGCAAAATCTGAAGGATGGAATAGTTGCATTTCTATTCTACACTAAAAGATTCTTTGTCATTCATCGACCAGAAAATGGCCGCAGCGTCATTTCTGGGTGAATATCATCTTCCGTTATTAATAAGGTAGGAGGCTCTAAAAGTGCACAGATTCTAAAATCACCCACATCCTCAAATGTACATTATTTGTACATGTTGATTTTTCATAGCCTTCAGCAATGTACAAAAAGTGTACATTTGAGGAGGTGGGCGATTTTAGAGCCCTATGCCATTTCAACTTCAAAATTTCATAACTAATTCCATAAAGCTCCAAAAAATATGAAACAACTTGGGTTAGTAAGATGCCAATTCTACTTGTCTTTCAATGAAAATTTACTAAAAATTATTTCAAGAAGCTACACCTCCTCTAAATTCAATTTCAGCTCTTAAATGGACAATTTATGAATTGCCTACCCAACTACCTACCTTAATTATTATTTTGGTCTAAAATGAGCAAAATTGTGCAATTGATCAAATACTCAACCAATACAACATTTGTGACTTTTGTAACATTGTAAACCAACCTAAAGCATTCCCCCTTGGAGATTGGGTCAATTCTTCCTTGATTTCCTAAGAGTAAATTTAATTTCATCTACAAGGAATCATTGGTTAGTTTAAAAGTTGGAATGCTAGACAAGTGTCATAGGTTGATTTGGAAGTTGCAACTTTGGAGCCTCTCACTTGGGCGGGAGCAAAAGGATCCTAGCTCCCCACCATTGGTTAATAATAAATGTAATGTCTCATTGTAAATGATTGGCCAACATTTAAAGAGTTTTAAAGCTCTTCAAAAAATTCTTAGGTATACAACTTTCATGTTATATTATCCTAATTATAATCACTCAATATAATGCATTTTGGTTATAAATAAAATAGTGTGAATTAATTTTAATTTTAATGGAGAAAACTTCTTATGTGGATTTTAAAAAATTATGCATAGATGTTTTAATTCTTCATATATATTGCAAATTTGTTTTAATAAATATGCAATCCAATATTTTTTACATTTCATAATTTCATTTGATTTAGTCTTCACCTAAATTTTTGATCCTTTTAATTTGATATGATTTTTGCAAAAGTCATCTAAGTCATTTTGACGTTGATGCCCTTGCATATAATACAAAAGTTATGTATTCAAAAAGAAATTCTCCTTGCTTCTCAAAAAAGGTTATTTTAGGCAGCTCACTAAGAATGGAGTTTGAACAATGTAGTCAAGTTTGTTTCTTAAAAAGTTTCATACAATATGTGCCTAAGGAGTATCTTTCAAGCCCAACAATTTTCATAACATTTTACTACATTGTTCAAAAGTTATTATATGATATGTAGTTTTCATCAAAGTGCAAGTATCTTGGGCAACAAAAAAAATTCTTTAAAAATCATTTTGTAAAAAATAAAAATTTGAAATTGTTCCGCTCAATTTAAATATACATAGAAAGCTTTGAATCATTCCATTTTTATTAATCAGATGAAAGTTACAAGAGTTTTAGTTTGCGAATAATTTGCTAGTAGTTATGCAATTTTTACTCTAAGATAAACTTTGAAGTTCAAAGTCCTTTTATTTAATTCAATTTTCATTATTTTTTAAATTTTCAATAAAATAAAAATTAGGTGTAGATTGTTTATTATAATAATACAACCATTGGGATTGGCATTTTTTAATTTTATAAATCATACTACTAAAATCATAAGTCCCTTTGTAATATCACAAATGCTACCATTAATACTAGGGGCTTGTGCTTGCTATGCTACACATTCATTGTATCACATATTAGTAGAATTTTGATATATTTGAATAGAATGCATGATAATGATTTCAATAAGTCTTTAAAATAATTATTTTAATTATTTTATAAAAATACTTCCAATCATGCATATATAGAAATTGTATTTTCACACAATGTGATATTTCAGAAATAGAATAGTAGTTTGCAATCACTTTTGTAATATCACTTTTTACAAAAGGTGATATTATAGAAATAATATAGTTGTTGCAATTAAGGTAATATTAAAGAGAATCCATAGGATGATATTATAGAGATAGCAAATCCATAGCTTCTCCTGGCTTCACACTTCTTTGCACTTCTATGATTTTGTGCTTTTGTGAACTTTGAGCTTTCATGATTTCAATTTTCTATTGCTACTCATGGTTGTCATACTGAACAAGTTACATTCATTTCTTGTCCTATAGGACAAGTTACTATTCATCAAATGTACCTCTCAAGTACATTTGATGAATAGTAACTTGTCCTACAAGATGAAAAATGAATAGTAACTTGTCTAGTATGACAACCATGTTGCTACTACCAAATGATTTTGAGAAATTTATTCAATTGAAGCGATTTTGGATCCCACAACAATTAAATTGTTCACGAAGCTTTTGAGATTTTTAAATTTTTCTTTCCAGTATATGCTTATTTATTAAAAAAATTATATGAAGATTTTAGTAATTTTTATCTAAAGATTTATTGAAATTCTTGGTGTGCATTCTATCTAATATATAAAAAATTTTAATGAAATTCTAATGAAATTCTAATGGTGAATGCATAGCATAGCAAGCGCCAACCGCTAGTAAATTACTAAAAATTTTGTATTTTGAATCATTCTCTACATCTTTCTACTTACCATTTTTTTCCTATATGTTGTATAATTCCAAATAATATGAAAATTTTCAAACATGTAGCTAATTTGACATGAAGAATGGCCAAACAAATACCATCATTTTGAACATTTTTTCATACAAATGTAACCTTGTAAAGTGCAGCTACCTGGTTTTTCGTAAGGCCTAAAAAAGGATTTTTGTCACTTCAAATGCTAATATCTTGCAAACTACAAGATCTTGTAGTTATATGTGACTTATTTACTGTCCAATTTTTTTTTTTTTTTTTAAATTTGGTACTTGTAATAGAAATGGCAGATTTGAAGCATTTTGGTGAAAAACCTTTAGGAGTTAAAGGGGGGAGGCTTTGGCTTGAGAAATTAAAGGTATATTAAATTTTTCAATGATTGCGATGATATTTGAGTAGGAATAACTCCATGAGCCAATGCTCAATAAATCAATGACACTAGAACTTATAAGTTAATCTCAAATCAATAAACTTGAAAACTAGCATCATGTACGTCTGATTTCTATAATTATTAAAGTCAAATGTACTCCAATTATATATAGTTTGGACAGAGGGACATATATTGTCGGGTTTGGATTAACTTATTTTAGTTGTTGCTTGTGTAGTAACAATATATATAGAGGAAATTGAGAATGGATAGAGGTTATACATTTTACTCTACAATGTAAAGTCTTCTAGAAAATAAGGTAATCTAAATTTTGATTTGCAAGAATATCTTTCAAAATTTGACCTTTTGAAAACTATCTATCAAAACTAACCTATTTAATTTATTGATTTTTACACCTTTGATCAACACACCAAATTTCAATTCCAAAAAAATAAAATTTCCATTCTTGATATCAATTTAATTTGTATGTTTTTCATTGTGTTTTATAATAATTGATTTAAAATATTACTTTTTGATAAATTTTTAAATTTTATTGTACAAATATTTAAGAAACATTTGAATTTGCACATCTTACTTTTTGAAAAACACCACATTACTAAAAAGAAATTACAAATTGCAAATAATTCTATAAAAAAGTGTTAATAATAAAAAAATTTATATACCAAATTTTTTAAAATTATAATTAGTCCCCTAACCCGTAGCGGAAACAGACTCTGAAGGTTCAGATTGTGGAATTATTTAATTTATTGGTAGAAGGTTTTATTAATTTACGAACAAATTAACTAGAAATAAGTTGGCTGGTGTGCCTTTCGAGGTAGAACTTTATTTCGACCAAATTACAAGAGAAAACTACCACATAAAAACAAGCAAGGTGGTCTTATTGTATTGGCAAACCAATTGCACCATCATGCTCAAAGGAATAGAAATAGTTGTACGACAAGGGTTAATTAGTAAAATGTAATTATACTTTAGGAATATTTATTTAATAAAACTGAGAAGACAACACCTTGACATTGAATTATCTATAGTGTCCAGACATTGTCTTTTGTTTCTTAAGTAGTGTTTTTCTAAATGTGAGATGTGCAAATTGATGTTTCTTGGATAATGCACAATAAAATTTATAAAATCCATTACTAAGATTTTTAAATCAATTATTTTATAACATAGTGAATAATAAACAAAACAATTTACTAAATCATTCTCGGTCCAATCAACGCAGGCAATAATTTCATAATTTTGCTGACTCGATCATTTGAGACGAAGACAGAATGACGGATAAAGTCTTTGCCACTGGTGGAATTGAAAGTAAAAAATGAAACTGAAATTAATTCAGAACGAAGGAGTTTCACACTGAATTTCACCTTAAATTTTGAAAATTAAGAAGACCTGGAAATTAATGGAATTGACTGAAACGTACAAATTCCAAGTCAGAAGAAATTCTAAACCCAATTATATCAAAATGAATATAAAAATTAAAAGCTGAATATGAAATGGAGTATGAGTTTGAAAACGTAATCGACAATGAAACTGGAAATAAATTCCACAGTGACCACAGTCGAAGGTACTATACATGTACAGTCATGTACAGTTAGCATACTCCCAAACGTTGTGACTGACTCATCTCCCGAATGGTTTGCCCGTTAGACTTCGATGCCTCAGCTCTCCAAGTCAACGGCCGCAAGTCTACAACTCCGCAGCTGAAGAGGCAAATTATAACTTAATTACAAAATCCATCATTCACCCTCACTTAATTGGTACACAGACGGGAAATCTTCACGCAGACTTCACAAGTTCTCACAGCTAGCATGCAGGCGATGGTCAAATCCATGCATAAAAACAATCTCCTTTGAGAATATTTACGTTAAAAGCAGCCTATAGCGATTGAGTTTGTCAATGCAAACAAGATTAAATAAAAAACGAAAACACTACAGTACTGTAGCTCCCACCGCTCTCGGGCGCGGCACCAACCTTCAGAGGTTATTTGTTGTCACCCAGTCTTTGACTTATGCAACCACCTCCTCCCACAGTCGCACTTTCTGACAATCTAGGAGGTGGGGAGCGGAGTCAAGCCTACGCGTCCCTGCTAGAAACTGCAGATATAAAAACGAACCCGAGTTCTCTCTTCAAACATCACCACTTGCATGATCCAAGTGTTGCAGTCAACTCTGAGTTCGATCGATCAGTCTCCTAGCTGTAACTGCAGGCCTTCATCAATCGCACGAGCTTTGAATCGATCTTGAGTGTGAAGTTTGAGTTTGTGGTAGCATCATGGCTGGCCATTCGCAGCGTTCGCAACTACTGCTGCTCTTGTTCGTAGGCACTGCCCTTCTCGCTGCCACCCTTGCAGGTACTACCACTGTGTATACTGTAGGTTTGGATCAAATCCAGTTTGTTTGTTAGCAAGCATTACACCACTGATACGTACGCACCGCCTCCGCGAATCATGATCATGAGTTTGTCACTTCTGCATGCACATATATGGATTTAGATTGCATTGTTGTAGCTTGCTCGTTACTATGCTCATGGTGAAGATGGCACGCATTGTTGTGATCGATTGTCGAGCTAGTTCTGTTAGGAGAGTTTCGGAATGCTGAGATTTGAGTATGCGACTATGCGGTGGGGTCCTATTGGTTTCCTGAGTGCACTTCAGTTTTGCTAGTGTTCATGTCGATTACTGAGTTGCAGACTTCGTGGAATCGCAATTCACTCCACGAGGGATAACATCGATTTCGTGACATTAGTGTTTTAAAAACATGAATTGGACGAATTCAATGGCGTTGATTCCTTGAGATTGTTCCGCATTATTGATATGCAATTCATGTGTTAATTATGAGGGCATTGCTTGTTGCAGGTGCAACGAGCCACGGGGGCGGATGCGAGGTTTCGTGCCAGTGCCATAGCCAGTGGGCCTGCTCATTCGGCCTAGCGAAGAAGAATTGCTGCTGGTCTGGAGGAAGGTGCAACAAGATCTCCTCTCTAGACTACCTCACTGACCCCAACAACTGCGGCAGCTGCGGCTACTCTTGCTCGGGAAATACCACTTGCTGCGGCGGCAAATGCCAACCTCCCTCCATCTTCCAGAGCGACCCCAAGAACTGCGGCAAGTGCGGCTTCAGTTGCTCCAGCTCCCAAACTTGTTGCCAAGGCATGTGCGTCGATGCCTCCACCTTCCAATCGGACAACAAGAACTGCGGCAGCTGCGGCTACTCTTGCTCGGGAAATACCACTTGCTGCGGCGGCAAATGCCAACCTCCCTCCATCTTCCAGAGCGACCCCAAGAACTGCGGCAGGTGCGGCTTCAGTTGCTCCAGCTCCCAAACTTGTTGCCAGGGCATGTGCGTCAGCGCCTCCACCTTCCAATCGGACAGCAAGAACTGCGGCGCCTGCGGCAAAGCCTGCCTCGGCAAGAACACGACGTGCTGCAACGGTCAATGCCGAAGCCCGCTCTCCTTCGTGTACGATCGACAGAATTGCGGCCAGTGCGGCAACCGTTGCTTCGACTTCGAGCTTTGCTGCGGCACCTGCGTCTTGAGTGACAACAAGAACTGCGGCAGGTGCAACAACAAGTGCGGGTACGGGAAAACGTGCTGCGGCCAGACGTGCGTCTCCACCGCCAGCTTCCAGACGGACACGTACAACTGTGGGAAATGCGGCATCAAGTGCGCCCACGGCAACACGTGTTGCGGTGGAGTGTGTGTGAATCCCAAGAGCTTCTTGACGGATTCCAAGAACTGCGGGAAATGCAACTCCCCGTGCGGAGGTGGGAAAACGTGCTGCGGGGGTGTGTGCAAAAGCGCATGGGATTACAAGTATGACCCCAAGAACTGTGGCCAGTGCGGCAAGGTTTGTGGCAAGTACAAGCCCAAGTGCGTGCACGGGGTGTGCAAAAACCGATGGGGCCACTAAGCTCCAACAAAAGCTGCAGTTTCAATGCAATGCAACAGGCTTGATGGGTGTGCATCATAATCAATAAGTTGCTACAGCTCCTGCATGATGCTGCATTACTTACGTCCCGTATAATTTTTAGTGTGTTTCAACCGAAGATCGATGCTTCCTTATCTTTGGAAGATCGAATCTTTCGAAGAGTACTTTACTCATGTACTCATTCCAAGTACTGTAGTTGTCCTGGTTTGAGAATAAATGCTTGGATTTTCCTTATTCTGTCGTTTTTGGGGTCATCCTTGGTTGACCATACTCCTGTAATCGGATCCTATTTTGATAAGTAAAAAGACCGTATAATTTAGCAAGCTTGACCTCACTCATCATGGCAGTTTATTGATTCCTGCACGTCTAGT
This sequence comes from Climacium dendroides, assembly GCA_950106755.1. Classification (NCBI taxonomy): domain Eukaryota; kingdom Viridiplantae; phylum Streptophyta; class Bryopsida; order Hypnales; family Climaciaceae; genus Climacium; species Climacium dendroides. Next base: position 5,529,719 of record OX467084.1, on the reverse strand, counting down.
GATCGAATGTCCAATTGATGTGCTCAAAACCACAAGTAGTACAAGAATCTCGAAAGTGGTACTGTTTTGTTGTTGGAGGCTAGATAATTGTAAACCACGGACAACGTCTTCTTCATTTGTCACTGGGATGGCTGTCAAAGTAGTTTAGGAGGCAATTAAATGTTCACTGTTGAATGCTTCCGACTTTGAAATGGATGGACCAACAGGAGATAAATTGTTGGGTTACGAATACTGGTAAACTTCCTCTCTCAATTTTCAAATGTGAGAGAGGAAGTTGGATGACCACGTTGGAAGTATGGCATTGCAATTCCGTATTAAGTCTGAGGAAGACTGCTGGGAGTGTGAAATTGAAAATATAGTAACTATTTTGATCTTCAACATGATACATGGAAGTTCAACCTCCTTTGCGGCTAGTGTCATATTTTCTAAGCTGCGGCTGTGAAGGGACTGATGCGATTAAAGAAAAATATGAGAATGAAAGGGCTGGCCTCCATGTGTCTTTAATTAGTTAGACATGAATTTATTAAAAGTCTTCGAGGGAACTTAGGTCCGTGGGAGCATCCGGGTGGGCAAGCGTCGCGCTCATTCTCCGTTCTCCGAGTGAGCTATAGCTATCAGTCGCAAATCTTCAATTCAATCTCTGTCTATCGCCATTGGCCTCAATTCTCCAAGTGAACTCAGAGATGGATCTTTGAACAATAACGCAGCCTACATTCCTGCACCTATTGAGTAGGTCATATAAGGATTTTCTTTTTCTCGAATTTTGTTTACTCTTTGAATAACACAAGCAATGTTCTTTGCTTGTTCTGGTGATATAGGATTTGCTCCATCTGGATCATAACTTCCGCAATGTGATCGATTGATCTCTTCGTTTTAATTAGGGTTTAAGAGCAGTTATGAAGAGCTCTGTTTCGATCATGCATCATGGGTTTTTTGTAACCTGGCAGGGAATTGCTCCTGGAGGACTCGAATGCTCCGATTCCCGAGCAGCCCTCACAAGGAGCAAAGGGCAACTACGAAGAGACGGCGAAGGCGGAGGTGGCTATAGTGAGTGACGGAGAGGTGGACATTCACGGCACCCCGTCCGTGAAGTCGCGATCCGGCAACTGGTGAGCGCGCTGCCTCATCTTCGGCTGCGAAGTGTGCGAGAGAGTGGCCTTTTACGCCATCTCCTCGAACCTAGTCATCTACCCCACCACGGTGCTGCATGAAGATGTGTCAACTTCGGCGAAGAATGTGAGCAACTGGGGCGGCACCATGTTCGTGGCGGATGCGTTCCTGGGACGGCACTGGACCATCACGGGATTCTCGTGCTGCTATTTATTGGTACGTGGCGAGTCCTTCAGCGTGGGTTTATAGTGCTCGCATAGTTGGAATAGGAACATCAGTAGGAGGGGGAAATAGTAGTGGATACTTTGAAACCCTGTCCTCTCTCAATTTTTTCAATTCAAGGGCAGCATATTCGTCATCGTTGGTAGCATGTAAGATGAGTATCCCATCACATAACAGGAAGTTCAGTTTCCAACGTCAAAATCATTAGCCAGGTGAGGGGCAATTCCACATCATTGAAGAATGCAAATGCACCTCAGGGCAAGTTTGGCCGAAGATGGAAGTTGCAGGCGTTGATTTCAGCGACTCCTGTGTAAACCCTAACCCCAATTTGTGGCTTGGCTTGGCTTGCATTGCAGTCGCTGGTCTGTGGGACCATGTCAGTGTCGCTCCCGTCGCTAAAACCTCCCGTCTGCGACACCACGCTCCTCTCTCCCTGCCAGGAAGCCTCCACTACGCAGATCTGCTTCTTCTACTTCTCGATCTACCTGATGGCGTTGGGCGCGGGCGGGATCAAGTCTTGCGTCACGGTGTTCGGGGGCGACCAGTTCGACCACAACGACGCGCAGGAGGCGCGGCGCAAGATGTCGTTCCCCAGCTGGTGGTTCGTGAGCATCAGCTTCGGCACCATGCTGTCGATGAGCATTCCGGTGTACGTGCAAGATAATGTGGGGTGGGCGTGGGGCTATGGCGTGCCCACGGCCATCACCGGGTTAGCCACCTTGGCGTACTTGCTGGGGAACATCCACCGACACCAAATTCCTTCGGGGTGGTGTGTTCGGCTGTGAGGAAATGGAACACTGCCGTCCCTTCGAACTCTGGTTTGTTGTATGAAGTGGAGGAGGAGGAGGCCTTCTCTGCTTTCTGGAGGAGACTTCCCCATACCTCCAGCTTGCAATAAGTCTTTGGTTGGTGCACTTTGTCATGGTCCTTTCTGAACTCATTCTTTTGGGGGGTGGATTGCTTTCAGTTTGAATCTTCAGGAGCGTCGTCATCGTCGGCTTGATCCCCATCAATCAACGCGCACTACCTTCTCTCAGTGTCTGCGCATGTCTCAACAGTACTAATCTTCCATGCATTCTAGGTAATGATCAACTGCAAAGCTTCGTCATGTCTCTCTTTTTCCATCCGTGTTTTTGTTCTTTGCAGTTGATCGCTGGGATATGATGTTTTTCTGAACCCCATGCCTATGTCACAATTGCACTCCAACTTCTTTAATCTTACCATCTGGGATCCCGACATAGTTTGAACTTGTGAATTTGCGCTAAGGTCATGTGAATAATGGTGTGACAAGTGTGCGGGATATTCTAGAATGTCATTTTAGAGGAGGGCACAATAAAGAAATTTGAGTGTAGTAACCTTCACTGCCAGTGTCGACTTCAATGTTGTAATGTTTCCATATATCCGAGCTGTGGAGTAATGGAACAGCAAACCCGAGTCATATCTCTTTCCATTGATCGTACCCTTGCAGTTGGATATGACGCTTTGCAGAACCTTTACTTATTCCTGAAATGAAACTATATCAGAATGAAGTTGCTGTCAGTGTTTTCAGTAAAATTAGACTGTTTCAGGGACTTTCAGTCAACCTCATAAAAAGAATCTTCTTCCTGAATTATAGAGAGATCTTCGTATGGGCGCAATGATCGTTTTTTCGACACATAGAGAGTCCTTGACACGATTCAGGAACCCTTATATAATCATTGTGACCATGAGGAGAATTCCCCATGAATTAAGAGGTTGTGGTCGCCGCGCAAGTGCACTTGCAATCTTCAAAGACATGATGCTATGTTACGGCAAAACTTATTTGGAAGAGTCCTTGTATGATGGTCAAAAATTCCTGAACCTGTCTAGAAACCCTCTTGCTTCTCAAGTGTACTTATGAATGCCTATGTCACAGAACCTAATCATCGTTGCTAGTGCAGATTTTTTATTTAATAATTACACACGTCACAGGTTCCTCGACAAGGCAGTTGTGCGACCTACCGAGCCAGAAGCATGAGCAAAGGGTAAGGAAGCAGCAGCAGTCCGAGCCCATGGGAGCTTTGCACCGTGACGCAAGTGGAGGCAGTGAAGCTCCTGGTGCGAATGCTGCCCATCTGGTGGACCAATCTCATGTTCTCGGCCGTGTTTGCGCAAGTGGGCACCTTGTTCCTGGACCAAGGCACCACCATGGACCGTCACACGGACCCCAATTTCGAGATTCCTGCCGCGTCTATGCCGCTCTTCGTCACGGCCACCATTTGCATTTTCCTGCCTCTGTATGACAAGTATTTCGTGCCCTTTGTGTGCGGTATTACAGGGGATATCAGAGGGTTGACGTTACTGCAACGCATAGGGGTGGGGCAGATCCTCTCCAGCTTGTCCATTGCAGTGACTGCAGGGGTGGAGATGCGGCATTCGCGAGTTGCGAATGAGGATGGCGTTTTGGACTCCGGCCAAGTGTCCATGTCCATCTTCTGGTTGCTGCCGCAGTACGTGTTGACAGGCATTTGTGAAGTGTTCATCCGTGTTGGTCAGATGAGTTTTTTCTGGACCAGGCGCCAGACTCCTTGCGCAGCTTGGGCAATGCCTTGTACCTCAGTACCGTGGCGGTGGGCAGTTTTGTGAGGCCCAGGAAAGAAACCTCATACCGTAGCTTCTACACCTTTTCTAAAATTAATCCTGTTTTTATCGTATGTGTAGCTCACGCCCTGAGTGTTTTCATTTGAACAGGGAGTTTGCTTTGCCCAAACTGCCAGAAGCCTACATGCTGTTTCTTCAGAAGCCAGGGACTTTCCTCAATACTTACCCAATCTTTGCAGAAATTGGTAACACGGACTCTGCAGCAGCGCTCCCATTTCCTCCATAAACTTGTCATGAGGCATGAGTCCATGACATTGATCGTGCAGGAGCCTGGCGTAACAGTCGTAAAGTTCACTTACCATGAAGATCCTCGCACCCCATTCTTGGAACCAGTCGAGCAAGAAAACGAGATTCCATTCCGGGTTGATGCCTAGATCCAAAGCCCAGACGGGGTCTCCCCTGCCATACGGTCCGGTCGGCTTCGTATTCGGCTCAATCCACGCTGCGAGGCCAGTATGCGTTCCTGTTCCACATTCCCGAGTGGGTCCCTGATCTGTGCGGAGTAAAGGACTAAATTTAACAAGAAAAAGAGAGCGACAGGGTAGAGAAACAGAGGGTTGTCCTGCAGTATCTGCTCCTCCCCAACGATCACACGATCGAAAACGTCCCAGTAGACTCCCAGGTGGGCGTAATTCGAGTTCTGCTGTAGTAGTGCTACCATTCGAATCCGAAATTCCCCATAGGATATGCTTTGAGCGCCGAAATTAAGCACGATCTCGTTGTACTCCTCGTAATGCGCAGGTCGCATAGTGAACCTTGCCCCCGTGTCAAGCACGAATGGAGGTAGAAAAGGAGTTCCTCTTCCGTAACGGCGGGGTCCGGAGTTCCGGCAGGAGGGTCTGTGTCCGCCATGGTAGCTGAAACTCTCTCAGTCGAAGTCAATTATAAATCTGGCAATCGATCGATCGAACATTTGGCACAACTAGCTGGCTACTGATTTGAATGCTGTCGAGTATATAGTCACTCTACGGAATAGACACGAGTCCAAGCTCCTTGAGCATCTGTCCCACTCCCTCGATTGAATAGCTGCTTGGCAGAATATATTACCTGCAACGCTATCAAATCGTGCTTATTTCCCCGAGGATTGAAATTGATGGATAACGAGCGGAAAATTGTTCGTAGAGAAAGTAATCTGCAATTTCACGTGCGTGCACACCCAGCCTGTTACATTAAATTCTCGTACAACTATATATTGAATGATATAGTACCTCACGCGGAAATGTTTACGAATTAAATGAATTCCAAATAATGCAGTAATCGCGTAAACAGTACAAATTCTGCCACCGAGTATTATTGAAAGAAAACAACGGTCACTTCAGATCCTTGTTCCCTGCAACGTCCAACGAAACAAGCAATCCAGGATCGGACAACAAAATTATATACGAGCTCGGACAGATTTGTACATACCAAATGCGGCTGCACTTCATCCTGCGGCCATTAATTACTTAATTTGCAGCTCTACTGTCACCGCGCGCATTGCAAACAACTCGCTCGCTCTCCAAATTCGGCGCCGCGCTAGCTAACACATAATTACGGTCTCTGTAAATAGGAATCGAACACACTGATTGAAGTGGACATCCGGTGTGTCTACTCGGCCGAATCACTCTCCAAATGGGGGGCAGCATCGGAAATGGTGTCACAGAAAATGGCAAAGCTCACTCGACGGCTCCGATACATGTTTACATATTCAAGAACAAAAGGAAGAATGGTGTGCCAAGATGTAAACTTGCCAATCAACAAACAGACGAAATTCAAATCCTTCTCCACAATATTACAAAAACTTGCAAGCTCTTACACTTTGCATGATTATTGAATGCCATGTGAAGATTCACTTCCAAAAAATAGAGTGCAAGAAGATTTCCTCTTGCAAATTTCTTTCCAACTTGAAGGTAACAAGCCTAAAATCTTTTAAAAAAAAAAAAAAAAAAAAACTTGCAACCCTTCACTGCACATCACTATCCTATTTGTTTGTTGTCCAATTGTTTGCTTGTTGCCTGGTTGTTGTTTAGTAAATGGAATAGTCAGTGTCTGGTGATTGGAACTATTTAGTAAATGGCGTGTTTACTCTATATTCTAACCGGGATCGACGTTTTTTAGATAAATTCTAGTCAAATAGAAAAATCCAATATAAAACAATTGGTACTGCAAGTACGACAACTCCCATACAATATAGCCCTCCATTATAATCATTTATAATGCAGGTTAGTCCAATCTCAAGGAGAATAATTTGTTTTAATATAGAAAATTCTTAGTAGTAGCTCTTTCAACAAAGAAACCAAAATGTAATTAAATACATGAAATGAATATTTTTTGAGGATAGTAATAGCATTAAAAACCTAATTATATGCATTTTTTTACTATATACGTGTATCATAGGCCAAACTTTCCAACTTTGAAGGCTTTCTAATAAAAACTTAAGATTTTTTAATCACAATTAAAACTCTATGAATGGATCTTAATTTTAATTAATTAAAGATAACTTCTTTTATGGGTGTTTTATGCATAGGTGTTTCAATTCCTCATACATAGTGTGAAGGTTTTTTTTAATTTTTTAAATAAATATGCAATCTAACATTTTCTACATCTTATTTTATTTAATTTTGGTCTTCACCTAATTTTGATATATTTTTACAAAATCCATCTTCTAAGTCATTTTAATATTGTTGACCCCTACGTATAATGCAAGAAGTGCGTATCTAGGCTTGGTGCATCTTGCACTAATTGAATTAACTCATGTAATAAAACATTTTTAAAACCTTATTCAATCATTGAAATTTCTAAGAAGGATGACATCCATTGAGTTGATTACAAATGTTTTCAAGAGCTACAACTTTAAACATATGGATCAAAGTACATCAAAATATGCAAAGTAAGACATTTTGAATACTATTGAGTTATTTGAATTAATGATTTTTAGCTAAATTTTTTGTGTTACATGAGAGCTATAGTAAGAAGACATGATCTTACCAAATGGCATCCAAAAATACATTATTTTATGTCCACCACATTTGTGCAAAAAGACTTCCCATGTGCGCACATTCCTAATCACCCATCTATGAGCTTGAAACTGAAGTTTTTGGGAGAAGCTTCTTGAAATAATTTCCAATAAATTTTTCTTGAAAGGCAAGTGGAATTGAATTTTGGGGAGGCCCAGCTTCTTGAAATAATTTCTAGTAAATTTTCCTTGAAAGACAAGTGGAATTGACATCTAACCCAAATCATTTCATATTTTTTGGAGCTTTGTGAAATCAATCATAAAATTTTGAAGTTGAAATGGCATAAGGAACTCAAAATCACACATCTCCTAAATTGTACACTGTTAGAGCATGAAAAAACATGTATACATGTGGGCGGTTTTAGAGCGTGTGCAATTTCAGCGTGTGTTTCCTTACTACAAAATCCCAATTCACATATCGAGTGATCAGAAATATCATCAATAACCAAACGAGTTCGATCATCGGAGAAACCAGAACGATTTATTTCTCATATCGTAGTCATGCTACCGTAACTCAAAAAGGAAGTGATAAATCTATTCCATAGCCATAATTTCAGAGATCGATACGTACCGCACAAACGGTCATTTCATTTCTCAAACGATGAAATCACCCTCATGACTCAAATTTTTCAATCTGAAAGGGTAAACAACACCCGTGCCGAGATTCAATCAGGATCACCAATTTGTTGGAATTTTTGAAATCAAACCCTACTATCAGAACTGATGTGGGGTGCGTACCCCAACCTTAAGTTACACAAATAGAGAATACCTCTACAAATTTATGTACAAAGACTACGCTACACCAAATGCCCTATCACTACAAAACCAGGCAAAATTAACCGCCGCATCCCCCCCCACCACCACATCCTCCACCACCACCACCGCAACCGCCACCACCGTCCATACCGCCATCCATTGCCCCACCAAGCATCATTCCACCCAACAACCCAGCGCCCAAGCCCAAGCCTGGCCCGGCCAAACCGCCACCGAAACCGCGTCTTGGCCGCGTTTGCTGGTACACATACTGTTGCTGTGGGTACTGCTGGTATGGTTGCTGCTGGTACTGTTGTGGATACTGCTGCCCAAACTGTTGCTGTGAGTATTGACTACCCGCACCTCCCGTAGCCGGGTACGCCATGACTGGAGGTGCACTCTTCGCCATTTCCTCTTCGGACAACGTTCGTCCCTGCTTCACCGCCACGTTGATCATTCCTTGATTCTTCCCTGATTTCTTCCGAACCTGCAGAATATCATCACATGTGTCAGGCAACAATCAAGTTTGATTCGAATCCAGTGGAGTATCATCACAAGCAAACAATCAAGTTCGAAATCAAAAAATAGCAATAGATTTGAGCTTTCATGCGGTGATGAAGAAAGAGCAAGTTCTGACCTGGTACGAGGATCCTCTCGACTGCGCTTTTAGGTCAGACAAGGGCACTAACGCCGACCCGATGAACTTGTTCGAGAATTTGCCATGATTGTAAATCTCCACCGTCACGTTCGCGTTTCCTTGCTCAATCAGACTCTCCTCGACAGGGAGCTTGATGACAGAGTTCCAAGTAGGGTTCACGCCTCCGCCGTTGTTAACTGCACCAGCCACTTTGTGGTGAGGGTAAACCCACGCGACGCAGTAAGGGTTCATCGCCCCGCCCGTGAGCTTCACGTTCTTCAAGTCCTGCGCTGAGAGCACCGTGACCTCCAGCTCTCGCTGCGGCCCCATGGCTACAACTAAAATTCTACGAAACCCTCCCTCCTCTCGTCCAATCTAATGTACCTCACAATCTGTTTTCCTTCCTGTGAGCTTGATGCTGAGAAACAATTCTTGTGACAACAGTTCCTCCTCTAAAAAACTTCACGCTCTGCGGCTCTGCCTTCCTTCCAGTGTGAGCTTGATTTCGGTTCACAAACAATGACAGAACCTGAAGACAAATAAAACATGAGACGGGATGGAGGGGCGTGGAGATTAAGTAGCGAACAAGGATGCGCGGGAGGTGGCTCCGTGTCGGAGAGGGAGTTCAACACTTCGCTTGGTCCTCGAAGCTGCCAACTGGAATGCTGGCGTGTCGGACGAAAGGGTGCCACGTGGTTATGACGTGTGGGGGGCCGCCACGTTGCGCGGCTGGAAAAGATCGAGAAGCATCTTTTACTTCTAGGACGTGCCGTGTGAACGCACAGTACTGCATGCGCGTACGGCGAACCCACCTACCCACGGCGTCAGTAACGTAGAAGAAGGATGACTCCACTTTCACTTGAGATTGTAGGATGAAAAAGATCGTTTTTTCATCCAATATTTATTTTTTTTAGGTTCATTGAGTACATTTTCATTGGATACTATCTGGTGGTATTGCAAATTCCCTCGTTATGGTATTATTGACTTTTTTAACCCTTAAACAACGAGCCGGTCACCATGGAAATCATTTGTTTGTGTACCATGTGAATCGTTGGCTTAAAAAAATGCAAAAGCATTCATTGGGAGACAAGCTACTGTAGAAGACATTTCTTTTTCCCACAAAATTGGGAGGATGAATAGTTGCACTTCTGTCCTACATGGAGAGATTCTGTGTCATCCATCGAACACAAAACATCTGCCTCGATGTTTAAAGGTTAAAGAAGAAGATGCTTAATCCACGGAATATCCTTGTAGGGCCATTTCTTGCAATTTATTCTTGATGTGAATTTTATCCATAAAAATGATATTTTTTGAATTTGATTTCAATTTATGAAATAAAGCTTATCAAGTGGTGTTTCTATTCCAATTGGAAATTTTGACAATTTTGTAAATTCCAATATTTTATAGCAATTTGAACTTTGGGCCTATGATGATGGTTTACTATAGTATGTACCATCATGGTTTATACCATGACAATACATACTATAATATATATGTATGGTGAAAATCCCAAATTTTTTTAGCATATTTTGTATTTGATATAAATTTTATTTATTGATTTATTTTTAAATTCTCAATAATTTCAATTTTTTCCAAAAAAATTAAAAATCGTAATACTTGTAGTAAACATATGATTTCATCTTTAAAAAATGAATATAAAATTTTCATTCATGTCTAATTGCAAAATGACAATAAATAGATTGATGGGTAGTGAGGCCTGAAATCAATGGTTATAGGCTTGTCCTTCTAGGATAAATGTAACTATACTTAAAAATAACAAAATAAGCAATTCAACATGGTTCCCATAATCATATTGAAATTTTTTTTGTAGGGTCTTGTTGATAGTCAAAAAGAGATTCTAGATTCTCTTTGAATGCATTTTGTGGGTACTAAACAAAAAAACTATGAATTTTCAACAGATTGAAAATGGCCTTTATATGACATTTAGCACCTTTAAAAGGCAAAAAAATCATTTTTTTCCATCCAATTTTTTGGGGAGGTCTTCATTGATTGCTTTAGATGTTGAAAATCCTCTCTTTGTGATATTGTTGACTTTTCTATTTAGAAAGATGCATAATCCACAAATCACCATGCAGGATATTTTGGCAACTTCAAACTCTTTGCTCTTAATGTAGATTTGAGTATTAAGAATAATCTTTTTGAATTTGAGTCCAACTAATAAAATGAAATCATATCAAATACAAAATTAGCTCTTAACTATTCACTTCAAATACTTTGGCAACCTTTGCTATTCACCTCAAATACTTGGCTTTGAATTTACACAACTAATTAGTCTAAAAAACATGATTTGTTCATTAGATGTTTTCAAGTACATTCATCTCTATGAAGTAAAGGTAGAAAATAAAGGTGAAATGAAGGACTACCTTTGTTTTCATCTTTTAATTTTTGTATATCTTATTATACACTTTCATTGTTTGATTTAATTGATGATTTGGGTTTATACAATCATAAACAATCTTTAAGGGAAGAATTGATTCTATAAAATCAAAGTTTTCTACTTTTAATATTTAGGTGAAAGTAGAAACAAAGTGAGATCTTATGTGAGACTTGTAAAATAACTTTAATATATAGAAAGTTTAATAGTTGTTTATCTTTACTTATACAATATTTCATTGTATTCTTACTATTGCACTACATTACATAATATAAAGTTACATACAAATGTAATAATAAGAAACTAGGTCTCTATTGCTCTCTTTGCTAATAGTGACATTCATTGAAAATTGAAGGTTATCAGGTCCCATTTTGGATGTGGAAGACCTTGGCAATGGAAATTCCCAAATGTAGCCCTTATATAGATGCGGGCATGGATGTGAGAATTTAGAAAGAGTGGTTGTGGAAAGTGACCTTAGAAAATGACATGAACCTCCCATCATTGATGACTTAGCTGATGACCACAACCCACTTATCATTAATTGGAAGTGGAGTTTTTTGCTATTGTTCTTTCAATAGTGATCTACAACCTCCTAAATTGAATGAATGGATAAGAAATAATTATACACTTTGATCTCAAAAGAATTAGTCTCTTTTAAAACCCTAAGTGATCTTTTCCAAGTGAGCTCTATTGTAATCTTCCAATGAAAGCTATGGCTTGAAATACTTGAAGTGGTGTAAATAGTATCCTCTACCTTAAAGAAGTAGACAAATTCAACCCTTTTAAAGGATTTATTCTACAAAATATAGAAAAAGGTGAATCATCCTCATCCCAAGTCCTAAATTCCCTAGTACAAAGTAGACCACAAACAATTTTATTCAAAAACTTCTCAAATCCATTGCTTCTACAATTATGAAGAAAACAAATATAATTAATACAATGCTATTCTATGAATGCTAACAATAATAAATTCCACCACCATTTTTATCAAAGATTTATAAGCATACCTCCTCAAATAGCCATTTAATTTGCATAGATGTAATTTTTGTGGATTTGAAAGTCCTTGACATATGGTGATCTACATTAAGGAAGCTTATTTTGAAATTTCAAAGGTATTTGTTCTTTGGATGGCCATGTTGTCCATTTTCCTTTGGCATTTTTCAACTAGTAACCAATGTATACTCACATTGAAAGTCCTAAATCCCATTGACTACAATTTCTTTGCAATAGAAGTCTTACACTTGAATACTTGATCTTCAATTGAATGACAATTATTCATAGGTGATAAAATAATCAAACCTTATAATTTATTTATTATTTTTTAGGGATTAATACATGCATATAGGATACAATTTTACTATTTTATTATACAATACAAAAACAATTTATAAATGTATTAATATTGTGTTGTGTTGAAAATAGATGTATTCAAATGTGACCTATGTTTTTATAATTAGTTAGACTTACTAAAGCGATCTCACTATTGGCAATAAAGTGCAATACATAAAAGAAATTTATAAAGAAATTTGCACTTGAACATAACTCTTCATCTCTCAAAGGTTTAATTTATTTTTACTAACTTATTTTATAAAAATAATGCAATTGCGAATGAAGGGACATACATTAATTGAAGCAATAGTAGTCATGGTTTGCATTGGTGTATCTTTTATTTCATAGCTCTAATTAGTCATGTTACATCATGATTATATTGATTCCATACCTACTAGTTTGTCATGTGCCATTGCCACAACCAAAAAATAAATAAAAATACTTCTTTATTTTATAAAAACTTTGAAATTCAATCATTTTTATACACAAAGGAGTTAAGGGTTTTTGTTTTGTGGCGTTTGGACATGCCATGTGAAAGTTATGATTTTCCCAATTAACCCCTAAAGGACATTGTCCCCTCGTTTGTCCCTTTGGGGGATAATTTGGTTCTAGATAGGTTCCTATTGTCTCAATTTGTAGTGAATGTTTTTGAGATTTTTGGAGGTTGTGGAGTTTTTCGAGAGATTTGTGAATATATAATTTTTGTTTCGATCAGTGCCCGTAAGAAAAAATTATGGTACAATAAGCCAAAAACAAAAGTCAACATGTAGCACAAAAAATCAGAAAAAGTCAAAATATTTTTTCCTAAAATCTTATATTTTTGTCTACATTTGAAGCTTTAATTCATTCCATTTGGACTAGTTATGAGAAAGTTGTAGACAATCTTAGTTTTTTGGGCAATCTAAGCATCTTCTTAAAAATATAACTAATAGGATTCATTTGTGAATGCAATTTTTACAATTTTTCAAGAATTTTTTTTTAGAAAAGGTTAGGTTCCGTTTGCTTTCTAGAATAATCTCACCATTGGAATTATTGTATGTCAATTCCATCTTAAAGCTATTAATGATTTAGTTTTTCCTTCAATCTTTAACCTACTTCTACTTAAAAAAAATTTAATGAGTGAAAATTAAGTATTTTTTGTTGAATTTTTCTTTTTAGATTTTCAACTCAACTATTCAACATAAAAACTTAGAAAATCAAAATTAACAATGTAAAAATTTTTAGTTAAAAAGATTCAAAGCCAAAAAAATGAGTCAAATAAGTTGCAAAAAAACTTGTTTTCTTCACTTTGGATGCAAATATCTTTCAATCTATGTGGTCAAATTTGATGAAATTTTTACCACATGTTCTCAAACAAGTTAAGTACAAGATCCTATGGTTGGATTTTGAAGAAATATATTTTTTTGGTTTTCTTAGATGAATGCAGCAGAAGTGGTAGTTCTAAGTGTTTTTTGATAGAAAACATCCTCTGGGCCTAAGGGGTTAAAAGATTTTTTAATTTAGTTTTTAATTTTAAAAAATCCATAATTTCACACCGTAGGTTCAAATACCATAAAATTGACACAAATAGAAAGTTCTTTTTGCATGTAGGAATATAAAGCCTTTTTTTGTAGCATTTGGACAATTTTTCCTTAATTGTAACCATAAAAATTCAAACTAAACATGTTAGAGATCATATAGGAAATAAAAGTATTTTTTTCTCCCAACTTGCATGTGTACGATTGCTAGAAAAATTTGTTGATTTTGTTGCATTTGGTCTGGGGTAGTTAGAAAATCTTCTTGTAAAAATAACTTATAGGATTCATTTCTGAATGCAACTTTCACAATATCAAATAAATTGTTAAAAAGTTATTTGAATTAAGTGATACTAAAATCATATAAAACAAAATATTTAAATATTAATCTTTCATTTTTCTTTATTTTTCTTCTTTTTTTATAAACAAATGAAACAAAATTTCAAACCCTATATAATCTATGTTAACACTTGAGAGAATGAGACCAATTACTAACTGAAGGTATTTTGTCCAAAATAATGATGCATTTGTATGATTTTAGGTGACAAATTTTAGTGGATATTACATTAGATGTTATTATTGATATAAAAATAGAAATTGTAAAAGTTATGATTTTTCCAAAATAAAAGATCATTTAAATCAATTTTTACTTTATAAAACCTTTGATATTCAATAATTTTCACACTGTATGCCACGAAACAAAGTTTTTACACCCTTCCTTGCCAAGAGCTTTCCAAGGGTACCAAGTACACCACCAAATGTATAATAATTTCTTAGATTTCAGCGTATCACACAAAACAAACAATCTAATTTAAGGTATAGACTAGTGTGCCCTATGCCATTGCCACAATATAATAAAATAAAATAATAAATAATAAAAAGTAATAAAATTAAAAAATTTAATTTAAAAAATCCATAACTTTCACACTATAGGTCTAAATACCAAGAAATTGGCATAAATAGAAAACTTGTATGTACAAAAGAGTGCAAGGTCTTTGTTTATGGCGTTTGGACATACAATGTGAAAGTTATGTTTTTTGAAAATGAAAGTTAATTTAATTAAATTTTCTAATTTAAAAAAATCCATAACTTTCACACCATAGGTCCAAATGTCACAAAATTAACATGAATAGCCAAAGTAAAAGTATATTTTTAAATTTTTTTAATTCATTGAAACTTTGAAATTCAATCATTTATATATTGGAGTGTGAGAGGTTGTAGTGTGAGAGGTTGCATTCTTGATACAAATAGAAAATCTTATGCACAAAGGAGTGCAAAGGCTTTGTTTTGTGGTTGGTAGGCATGTAATGTGAAAGTGATGGTTTTTTTGAAAATAAATGGTAATTTAATTCAATTTTTTAATTAAAAAAATCTGTAACTTGTTTGATTCTAAATAATCCATAACTTGCTAGAACCTAGTGTGCCATGTGCTATTGCTATAGTGTAATAAAATTAATAGTTATTTTATTTTTATTTTATTTTATAATTTAAAAAAATTCATAACTTTCATACCATAGATCCAAACACCACAAAACTCCACAAATAGAAAGCTCTATGTACAAAGGAGTACAAGGACTTTGTTTGATGGCCTTTGGACATGGAATGTAAGGGTTATGTTTTTTCCAAAATAAAGATAATTTAATTAAATTTTTTAGTTTAAAGAATTCTCAACTTTCACAAGTAGGTCCAAACGACATGAAACCAAAATAGAAAGCATTATGCAAGGAGGCCAAAGGCTTTGTTTTGTGGTATTTGGACATGCATTGTAAAAGTTATGATTTTTTCAAAATAAAAGATAGTTTATTTTGATTTTCAAATTCATAACATTCACACCATAGGTCCAAATGACCCTTCTTTACCAAGAGCTTTCAAGCAGTACCAAAAAATGCCGCCAGGACGCCTCATAATTTGTTAGACCTCAACGTATCAAACAAAACAAAATTAAATAAAACAAAACAAACAATCTAATTTAAGGTATAGCCTAGTGTGCCTTGAGTTGCCATAGTCAAAAGAAAAGTGAAAGTAATTTACTTATCTCTTCACATTTAGTGCACATTATATTTGTCAGTACAAAAATATATATTACCAAATAGTGGCTAAACTAATACAATTTAAAGGTCATCACTAGAATTTGATAAAGTCCAAAAAATGTCTTCTATAAGCCTATTTATTCCTATGAATCCAAATAATTTTTTGATGTCATTCTTACATATAATACTATAAGGCTACAAAATTTTACATCATCACTTGTACAATGCATTTTATATTGGGTTATAGTATGGAATAAGCATATGTAATATATAAGTTCAAATGTATAT
This sequence comes from Climacium dendroides, assembly GCA_950106755.1. Taxonomy (NCBI): domain Eukaryota; kingdom Viridiplantae; phylum Streptophyta; class Bryopsida; order Hypnales; family Climaciaceae; genus Climacium; species Climacium dendroides. The sequence continues at coordinate 5,513,827 of OX467084.1, read as the reverse complement.
TTTCACATAAATACTATATTGGTAGATAAAACTTTACAATGCATATTAAATATGTGGGTCAATGTCATCTACTAAATGTACCAAAAAAAATTAATGTACAATAACATATACATGTGTGTATTTTAAATCTACTACACATGTGTCTTTAAATATGTTTTAGCTACTTAAAACATCTACATCCTCTTGTAGGAATTGACCACAGTCAAAGTGGATTAAAAAAAAGTTATTTGTTTCCTTCTAATATTCTTCAAAGCTTCCGTTAAATAAAAACTTGCCAAATCTAGATTAAGTAAGATTTATCCTACATACGACTTGTAATTAATCACTCCATTATACATAAGGTAGGAACACCCATAAGTCATGCATGTCCCCATGGACATGACCTATAATATCACCCATATCCATTGCTTTTGATCCCATGACTAACAAATATAAAATTCTGATAGTGATGCGTGAAAATAGTGGCAATAATCAGTTCCATCTGGTTTTGAAATAAGGTCAATGAATGACGGAACAAATTCACTAGTATCGCCATTAAATAAAATGACAAGGTGGAAGGGGGGGCAGTTTTGGATCCTATGCATATTAGTGAAAGGAGATAATTTACAATATTTAATGTGTAGATTTTGACAATTGCCTTGTTTATAGAGATAGATTTGAAGGGTCAAAGAGGCGATATTAGATGAATCTACTAACATTAATATGAACTTCAATTAATGACAATTTATATAAAGGTGGCAGTTTAAGGTATTGTTCACTGGTGTTTTCAATGCAAGTAAGCATTTTTTAAATTGCAAGTTAGTATAGTTTCAAGTGTTGGTCTAAACTTCAATTGCATTAATTTAGTGCAAAATTAGTGGTTTAGTTAGCTTAAGTTAGTGAGGGATTAAAGCTTTGTCCATTAATTTGTGAGGGATTCAATCTTCATTCGTAAGGAGCTAGTGACAATGTCAATAAGGACTAGGTAATTTGATTGATACTTGCACAGTAGCTACAACTTGGCCAAATCTTGGACGGCTGAACTATAGGTATATGGGCTTCTGAAAGGAGGTAGATGGTCTCTGTTTCATGCCCACAATGCAAGCTAAGACTACTATAGTTTGAAGTTTCTAGGCTTGCGGCAATGCATGCTTAACAAACTAGCATCCACAAATGGCAAGGGCTGCAACGAGCAACAATGACATTGACTAGAGAGTTTGTGAGTAGTGGTTATTGTAGTAGTCTCAAAGGCATAGATTATGAGGGTTTAACGTGTGGCCTTGGTTACAACATATGAGCAACAAGAGTAGATTACGCAATTAGAAATGAATGGGCATTGATGCCACAATCATAAATTATAGGCCGCAAATGTCTGTGTAGGCGGACTGGAACTTGGATTGACTCTCAATTGAAAGTGGTAGTGTCTATTGTAGATTCTAGGATCAAGATAAACACCGCGAGTAGGAACTTTGAAATCCCAAAGTCTTCACTAAGAGGCCACATGAACAAAATGATGCAATGGCAAAAAGGATGATAAGGGATCCTCACTCTAAAGGAAGAATTTGCACTCGTTCATTGGATGCTTGAAATGCAAGATCATGTCCATCCAATTTCAATCATTGAACTCATGAACAAGGTTGTAGAGATCACACAAGAACGTTGGATGCCTTTTAAAGACAACATCCCTGGGCAAAGATGGCTTTGATGGTTCCGAAATTGTCACCCAAGCTCACATTGAGATTTGCACAAGCGTTAGAAGAGAGGTGAGCATGGCGATTGAATCCAAGTAATGTAGATTCATTGTATGAAAATCTACAAAGAATATATGAGCATCATGGATATTCACCATCTCAGATTTGGAATGCAGACAAATTAAGAGCACAAGCAAGAAAAAATGGAAAGGGTTCTTTGGTATTTTTACAACATAATAGTAGATATATTCATAAAACCATACCAAACAATAGAGAGCATTTGACAATTTTTTCATACGTGAATGCAACAAGTTAGTACATCCCAAATTTTTATATTTTCAAAGGTAAAAGCAAACTCAAAAATTACATTGTTAGATGTAGGCCTTAGTCTTGCATGGCAGTGCAACCAAATGGTTGGATGACTACATTGATATTATCACATTATCTAGCTACACAAGCCATAGACTACAACTACTAGATGTTAGTATCTTTAAACCATTCAAAGTAACATTTTGAGCATTTAGGGATAGATGGACTATAAAAAATAAAAGGAATGGTGCACAAAAAAAGGACTTGTAGAGTGGGTGTCTTTAGGATTAAAGAAAGCACTTATAGCAACAAAAATTATGAAGGGATTTGCTACCACCAGAATTTGGCCGCTACAACCATTTGCCTTGGATGCTTATATGAAGCCTAGTGCATGCTATCTAGAACCTCTTGAATAAGAAGACAATGATGAAGAAGTCCAAGATGAAGCAAATTGGGAGAACTTTGATGCACATATGAGTGCATTTTAGATATGCAACTTGTGGAGCTACAATTAGATGAGGAGTCGAATTTGGACTCTGGTGATACCACCAAATCTAAAGAAGACAAAGCAATGACCACATCACTCAAAAATCTATTTCCATTATTGCAAATTCAACACCCAACATGTAAACAAACTTGAGCTAGAGAATCACTAATCAATTACTCCAAATCAATAATTATGACTTTAGATGACTACATTTTAGCAATAGAAGCTAAAGCAATGAAGAAGGACGTAGTGGTAAGAGAACGAGAAGAGTGCAAAAGTTAGGCAGAGCAAAGAAAAGCATGACAAGAGCAAAAAAAATCATGGAAAAAAACTAATAAGTTGCTATAGCAGATGCAAGCTAATTGCAAGAAGACAAATTGAGAGTGTAAGCAAGCAAGAAAAGCTACTGAATAAGCTAGAAAGAACTCTAGTCTCAAACATTAGAAGCATCAATAGGGAGGTGCAACGAAATCTGAGGTTGATGGCACTAGAGGGCTTGCAAGTGCCCATATAAGATCTGAACAATTGACGTACCAACTTGGCTTCTAGTTTGATAAATGTACAATAATGCCTCCAATAGCTACCTGAGAGTTTGCTACTCCAACAGAGAGGGACAAGTATAACAACGAAGATGGGGTAGGTGTGATGGAATTGAATGCAGGTGCAACAGAGGTGGATGCAGGTGCGACAAAGGTAGGTGCAAATGTAAAGAGTTCGGTGCAAGTGCTGTGGAGCTGGTTGCAAGCACAATGGAGCTAAGGTCCACTTTGGATCTACATGCAACAAATTTAGGGTCTACATGCAACAAAGTGCCGCATTTTTTTGGACTTAACCACATGCACGGTGTGAAAATACTTTGAGCATGGTACTTTAAATCCTAAATTGAAGGATTTGTATTCCTTATCTCACTATTATAATTACTATTGAGGCTAGTATTAGAGAAACAAGAAGATAGTGAAGACTTCAATTCCACTTTATTTTAGAGTATGCTATAAACAAGTATAGATTTATAGTGATTTAGTACTTTGAAAATAGTTCATTCGCACATGGTTGTGATTGAAAGTCAACAATTGATGCCAATGTTTTTGGTTTCCTCTTACTACCCTAGCAATATTATTTTAAAGCTTGAACGATCATTTTTGATACCCTAAACTCCTTAAACTCATGCTTATGGGTGTTCCTACCTTAAGAAAATTTGGTTGGTAAGCCCTAGGGTGGAAAACAAGCTCTTGACAAACATGACGTGAAATTATACAGGTTCAATTTTAGCGTGTGCAACGGTGCAGATGCTGTAAAGGCTGCGACATTCAGGATGTCCAGCGGAGTCTAGAAACGTTCCTAGATACGAGCGGGCTCTGGATTGAAACGGGCGCTGGCTATGGCGGATCTCCATCATTCCACCGACAGATAGTCAGAAAATCCTTTTCCTCCGCCGCAATGCAACTGCCCCCTTCATCATCATCAATCTACTGCACTCACAATCCACTGCAACAATCATTATAGTTCTGTGCTCTTGTGAGAACAAACAGTTGGCGGCATTCGGCTGATTCATACGGAAATGGCTCATGTCTACAACACGATGACGAAGCCCGGTTAGAAAGCGTTTCAACAATAGCTTGCGATTTTGTATTAGTTTTCTTTCCCTTGTGTTTTTTTGAACCGAATTGAAGCAGATTTCATTGCGAAGACTGGGTTTCCTTGCGAATCTGGCTATCCACTGCCAAATTAGTTTTCGTCGAGGTGGGTGGGAAGGTTGTGTGATTTTCAAGCGTTGGGAATGGGGGAGTGAAACCTAAAATTTGTCTGAGGATTGCAAGCAGGGAAGCTCTCTGATGGTGCTCAATTGTGGAGAAGACATTGTGTGAGGAAACATTTAGTAGTAGTTTCCTTTTTGAACCGAATTGAAGTAGATTTCATAGCGAAAACTGACTTCCTTGCGAGATTTCGTGTGGAGGGTGACAAGCTTGTGCGATTTCAAGCGGGATACCTAAAATGTGTCTGAGAATTGCAAGCAGGAGAGAGAAGCTCTTTGATATTGGTGGATGCGAGGTAAAGACGGTGTTTAGTGAGAATGGTGCACCCGTTTTTGGTGTCTCTGGTATCTCGGTTCGTCCGAGTTCACCAGCATGAGGTTCCTGCATTGCTTCGCGCCTTCTCGGCCTTCTTCTTTGTAAGTATTACTCGCTCACTCTGAATCATAAAATTCGGATTGTAGATTTGATCATGTTGATTCGAGGTTCTTTAGTTTCTTTACATTGATTTTGCATCCCCTGAATTTTAGCCCTGTTTGAAGCGTTTTAATAGTTCACCTTGAGTCTTAAACCCTTAGCAGTTGGTATGTTTTTAGTGGTTAAGCCCCAATGGAACGAGAGGTCTCATGGTTTTTTGGCAGTTTTTGAGTACGCCACATGGGGCCTTCTTTAATCCAATTTTGTTATATCTGACGGATATGTGCAATTTTTTTCGTGATATAAAATTTGGCCCCATCTGAATTATGTATTTCACAATGTGATTGATCGAACTGGTCGTTTTTAATCCTTGAATCTTAAGGTCCATTAGGTTTAAGATTTTTGCGTCGTGAACGTGTCTTGTTGTTGCACTAGTTTCAGAGGACGCGCATTATGTGTTATGTGGGAGGATTGAATTGTATGGGAATTTCTAATGAACTAAGGTGATCAACCAGTTGTTGGGTGCGTACTTTGTGGTCCTGCCGTTACGAGATGAGGCAGCTTTGTCACTTGGTCCTGGTGTTTTGCCAGTTCTCTTTCTGGCTTCCTTGGTGCTCACCATGTTAGCCGCTCCAGCCTCTTCCTATTTGCTCTCACTTCCGAATCTGCCCAAGAGCAAGGTGAGCACAGAGCAATATTTTTCATAAGTCTCTACGAGACAAAGCAAAGGTTCAAAAATGAAGACGGCCATACTGTCTAATGAGAATGAGACAAGTGTTATTAGCATTAGTAGCATGTTGGGGTCCATCATGCCAAGGCATGAAGTTCTGATGCATAGTGCAGTTGTTACGTATAGTTCTAGGAATAGTGGCATACTAGATTGTCAATTATCAGTTTCTCAAATGTTCAATCAGTGAGGATTATTTTGAGGATTGTACTGGGTATTGTATACTGAGGTTGTATTGAGAATTATATGGAATAACAAATGTGTTTGAGTTTGGGATAGGCACACTCGCGATTAGCAGTTTGTTTCTTTTGGAGAGAGTTATGATTGTGCCTTCGTTTTGGCTGCAGGCACTTGTCATTTTGTACAGATTTTTTGGTGGTTCACTCCTCGTATTCTTTCTTCTTTACATTGCCGTGCCTGCCTCGCACCTACCAACAGTTACGATCGTCTTCTGCTTCTCATTTGTGATCTTAGTGTCTACGTAGTATTGCACATGCTTTTATGCTTTGGTCGTGATGACGAGGATTACCCTGCTATCCTGAATGCCATTGCATTGACTTCTGAAATGTATATGCAGGATGAAAGATTGTCTGATGCCTTGAAACCTGAAGATGGCATTTCCGTCGTAAATAGCAATCCTATAACTCCAACAAGTTGGCACGATCTTTCTTGGTTGTTCATTGGAGTTCGTGGTAGCTTTTTTCTTTGGGTGAGTGTATAACCTATTCCTTCAACAAACTCTTATGTACTTTGTTAAGTATCATTACTTCGTGTTGCTCTTTATTCCCTTTCGCTCTCCCCTTTTTGGACTCTTCTCTCTGTTCCTCACTGAGTTTATCTGTCTTTTGTGTAGTACTGGGTTTTAAGTCAAATCGAACTGTTTCTTAGACTTTTAGACAACATCATACAGAGAATCCTCCCTATATTCATGGGGTGGTCTCCTTATCTCTATGATTTTACAGAAACCTCTATTTTCCGGATTATTTTCTGCCTGCATGGAAAATCTTGTTGATTGAGGATTGGGTCTAACAAATTTTTTTATTTCTGCAGATTGCGTTATTAAACCTATTCACCGTCTCAGCTATGTGGGCGCGCATCACTGATGTCATGACAAGTGAGGTTGGATTTTACTGGAATCGCACTCGGGATAGTTTTCGATTGAAGAGTTCTTACTATTATCGTAGAGGAACCGATGGCCTTTCTATATTCTCCTCATGTACATAATACAGTTTTAAAATTTCTTTCTGTTGGTTTTTCAAGTGAGATCGTATTCAGTTTAGCACGAGAGCTTTAGCACCTATTGTCTGAACCAGAAAATTTGTATGCTCATGCAAGCTTTCTTATGTTGGTTATACCGCTTGAGAGGACCCAATGTATTGCATGATTGGCAGGCTGGGGCAAGGCTTTTTGGCTTCATTGGTGCAGGGGCAACATTAGGTCAGCTTGTTGGGTCATTGCTGGCTGTTGGCTTGGCTCGCCTTGGACCAGGTTGAATTTCTGACTTCAGGTTCGAATTGTGCTTTTGTTGCCGTCTTTGGCCTTGAAGAATGTCAAAAACTTTTAACCAAGGTCTTTCTGTAGTGTGGTAGAATGTTCACCGAATCTCTAGGCGAAATGTGTTCCTCAATGACTAATTCTGACCTGAAACCAACAGACATGTAAGCGGGGGATTGTGGTGTCTGCTCCGTGCTTACCATTCTATATATAGAGTATAGTGAATGTTTTGAGTGAAGGCGAGAATACGAGTGATCTCAGAAACTGATGCCTCTCTGGTTCTTGCAATTTTATGTTAGACTTATCTGCTCTTGTTGTTTGGACAGTTCTGCTTCTGCTAGCAGCAGTGATGATGGAGCTGGCTGCAAGGTGTGCATTAGGTATTGGTGAAGATGGTCTTCATCATATGCCTGCTTTAATCTCAAGGTCTAGTTCTTCTCTGTAGATCCTTTGTGGTGCCTTTCATCTTACCGTCACTGAATATCGTAGATCTTATTTATTGCTCATAGTCAAAGGAATGCCTTCTTTGGGTCATCAATGTACTAGACTGTGGTTCACCAAAATAGGATAATATTGTCATGATTTTGTGACGGGTCGATGTAGAAAGCAGACAGGCTGGAATTGGCAATTAAAATTTCATCTGGCATCTTTTGAGCAGCAAGGAACGTGACGATGAAGGTCAGCAGTTGGTTGAACTTAGTGAAGGTACAAACAAAGGTGGGTCTTTGGTTGATTCCGAAACCTTAATAGTGGTCACGTCGAAGAAATTAGCGTCAGTGTTGGAGGGTGTACGACTCATTTTCTCCTCAACATATCTTCTCCAAATTTGTGCATTCTTGTGGCTGACAGCGGTTATTTCATCATTCTTCTATTTCGAGGTTAGCGATTCCGGTATTTTTACTTGTTTACTATGTAAATCTCCCTTTAAATATCTGAGATAATTTATTGTGTAATTTCTTTATCGGTTGTTTGATTTGTCTGACCTACTAACCTAAGCAAAGAAATCATCTATGCAGAAATCGGCGGTTGTCGCAGACTCTACGCAAGATCCATTGGGAAGAAGAATCCTATTGGCTGAAATCAACAGTTTAACAGCTGTTTTTATTTTGGCTGGACAGCTGACGGTCACGGTAAATTGCCTTCGCACCAAAACACTTGAATTGAGTGTTGGATGTACCCTTCCAATTTATCTCGTTAGCAATTTCAATGTACGCTTCCCCTGAACTAGAGGAGTTCAGTCTATGTTGGAAATACTTCCAAACATCAGATAAACAGCTCTGCGTTAAATTGGATGTACTCTATTCCATATGAATAAGAGATTACCAAAAAATTTATGGTCGTATAATAAATCGATAGCCTCTGTTGGTATAATCTAAACTTGAGGTAACCTTCATCTTTTCTGACAAAATAACGTGGTAGTTTCTAAGATTCTGTAGCTTGACGAGGCAGTGGGAAATACTGTGCATTCTGCTTTTAGGGTCGACTTTTGTCCAAGATTGGAGTCACAGCAGCTCTTTGTGCACTTCCTGTGGTGGCACTTTTTAACTTGACTGCAATTTCTGCATCACCAACCTCGATGGTGATAGCTATCTCCGAAGCTGTTCGCAAGGTTGGCAAGTGAGACCTTTTTGCCCACTATGTCTTTGCAAGTCATTTCTTTGAATAGCAAGGCCATACTCTCTGAATGCACTTCTCAATATTTGACGCTTGATGTTGAAGGGCTGAGCCATTTTAACCTTTACTGTTAGAGCAACATTTTCGCATGTGGAAAGGATGTTCAGTGATGTTTTCTCATTTCTGGGTCAAATAGTGAATACATTTTCATCCATTTCCGCACATAATGTGTTGAGATACAGTAGCAACAGTCACCAGAAAAGAGTAGCACGCGTAGAATTCAGTGAGCAATTTTGAGTGTAAGTTTGGCTTTGTACAAGTCCTACTGATCGATATTGGAAATTTGACTACCTGATAAAATTCATGATCTGCAAAGTTTAAACCATGCTGGATATGAGACCCTTACATTGAGTTGTCTCTTTTTTGATTTATGAATCTTGTTTGAGGCTTGGATGAAGAGCGTCCCTTAAGGGTGCAAATTATGTGTGTAGGTTACAAATTACGTAGTAACACGACCTGCAAGGGAGATTCTCTTTACTGTGACTACTCGTGAAGAGAAATACAAAGCCAAGGTTATTTTCAACTTCACCTGAAATATTTTCTTTGTTCAAACTTTTGTTTAGTTCTTCATTTGTACTCAATGAATTACATTTCTGCATCATCTCCGATCATATTGAACCTTTTATAATCCCAGAATGAATGTACTTTACTATTTTTGCAGGTGATTATTGACACTTTCGTGCAAAGACTCGGAGATGCCGCTGCTGCAGCAGTGTATAAGATGACCGAAGCCTTGCTGTTGCAGGGGCCTTCAGCTGTTGCTATTTGTGCTTTGCCGGTGCGAATGACCGCAAATATATCACAAAATTACCCTGGCTTTCTTTTCCTCAAGTGTAACGTTGTTATGACGTATATTTGGAAAATCGCTTGTGTACGTGTGTATTGCATACAATGGTGCTGAATTTCAAGCATGTAGTTGTTAACTTTAATACAGCAAGCCTCTTTACAACTGCCTGACTCTTAATATTGATCTGCTACAGGTATGTGTAGGTTGGTTATGGGTTGCAGTGGCACTTGGACACAGGCAAACATTGCTTGCCAGGATATTGGAATCTTCCCCTTCCAGCTGAACAGATTTGTATTCGACTTCTAGTCAGCTTGTTCAAATTCCCTGGTACGGTGAGGAATGACTCTTTTCTTGCATGCCCTACTGATGCTTTTGTCTCGTTATCATCATGAATATGTCTGGGTCGGTTTGTTTGACTGCTTTTGCGACCCATACCTGTGATATGGAGCAAAATTTTCTGTTGATTTCACTTTATATAGGGTTGTTGAACATCTGAAAACCTCATTCGTAGGTTTTACCGCTAAGTGCATCAGCTAAAAAGTCCTCATTGGATTATACTTTGCTGATAGTGTCATTAGCTAATAGTTGATTATAGTAATTTTCACAATGCATTCCTATATAGCTATAGAAGGAAAAAAAATGAAAGGAATGATATCTTCTTTCTATTGGTATCTTTTGTTATCTTTCTTGCAGCTTTCTAAATGATTTATCTTAGCTCCTCTAGATATGGTAGCAGCCACTTATGGCCATGTGGACACTTCGGGGTTACGATTATTTCCTTCACATGTTTCCAAGACGAGGTCAGTTATGTAAGAAAATACCATTAGATGCAGTAGATTTGCCCTTACAAACGTGTTTCTGCTGTGCAGCAAGGTTGTGGCTTCGAAAGCAGCTTGAGACTGTCACGAAGACGCCTGAGGTGTTTTACGTGGGTTTGGCAGTTTTGACAATGCCACTCTACGACCGGAGATTTTACATCAAAGGCATCAAATTTTTGTTGCTTTAACAATCGCCTCGATCGCCTAATTTTTGAGCGGTGCAAATTTCTTAGGCATTGTACGATTGCTTTGCAGGCATAATTCTATCGTTCCTTGTTATCGTAGGCTAATGAAGCACGATTAACAAATGGTCCTGTAATCCATGGCTCATGGCTGCGTTGCTTACTCTCGCCGAATGTGAATTTTGTGACTTAGACTGTGAAGGTGTCCACATGGACGTATCCAACATTGTCACAGATGACTTGACGGCGTCTGTTCAGCACAAGCCAACTAGTATGTAGGTATGTTCTAAGGTGACTGAGCCGAACTCTTCAGGGATGGGCCTATGGCCATGAGACCAAACTTCAAAATCCTTCACTCTCTGTATGCTCCAATCTTACCACTTTGAATGAATGAAATTTTTTTACTTCTGTTTTTCAGAGATGAAAATCTCATGTTTTGTATTGTTTGTCATAAAAAAATCCAGATTCTCTTGTGACGATTAGAATTTATCGTTAGTTTTTTAAGAATAAGTGAAAAAGAATTCACATCAAAATGCTTAAAAAAACTGAAAGTTTTTGCTTAAAAAAACTGAAAGCTCTAGTATTATAGTTTTGAATATTATAGTTTTGAACATCATAGACTCGTCCTATTCCATACATGGTCATCGGCTCTCATCTTCATGTTGTAGTAAGGAGCTCAAGTTGGAATGTTTTCGAAGTTTCTTATTGAGTAGGAAGTAAACTCGAGAAGTAGTTGATGCAATTTACTGTATCTTGAGTACAACAGGATGGAGGTGTATCTCTCTGCTGTCAGTGAATACTACCCCTGGCTAGTGCAAAGTGTTGATGTATGGTAGAACCACCCATAACCGACCAAATAAGCAACTGTGGACATGATGTGGAGTACACTAACAAAGGAAATATTTCCACAGGTCCAGAGATAGAAATGAGGGGACTGCCAAAACTTGGTAATTTTATCATTTGAACTGAAATTCCTATCAATTTTGGAAGGCAAAAGTTGGTTTGGACCCATGTCCAATGCATAGACTATTCCAAAACTGCTCATTTAAGAGACTACTTTTTCACTTTTTCACTTCAAACCAAGCAGATGTGTCATGAAAAGAATGGAGGAATTGATGGGTAGAAATCAAGATTTCATGTTTGGAAATTAATCCCAACCTCTCTTGAATTTTAGCCCCCCTATCGATTGCCCATGGGTTTGTGGTTGGTGATGGGTGGTTCTACTATATAGTAGTACAAAGTTGACAAAACTAATAATCTTATCAAAAAAAAAATTGAAGGAAGTTCCCAATGGAATATTTGTGGAATGCAATCATGGATAAAATTTTGCATGGCTCAATCTCATAGCATATCATCAGCCTCAAAAAAATTTAAGGGCATTTGTAAGAGATTATTAACACCCATAAGGTGACTACACATAAATTCACACAAATAAACAATTTAGCATGGTTTCTATTATTATATTGAAATTTCTGTGGGGTCTTGTTGGTAGTGAAAAGGGGATTCTAGATTCTCTTAGAATGCATTTTTTGGACATCATATGAATGAATTAGGAATTTTCAAAGTGCTAAAAATAAATGTTTCTAAAAGCGATCATAGATTCTCATGAATAAAGGGAGTACATTTTAGGCAAAAATTTGTAGTGTGCGATTTTAAGAAACATGTAATTTTAGGTGTAGTTACCTTATATGCCTCTAGTTTTAGAGATTCATATCTCAATTAGAATCTGTAAATTGATTGCAATTAAACAATTAACCCCTAAACATCTGGACTCTTCTCCAGAATTGACGATTTGGAAAAAATCATTACAAAGTGCTATTGGGAAGAATATTTTAGAAGTTATATACAAAGGAAAGTTGTAGATTTTGGATTTTAGATTCCATCTATATGGTTAGATTTACCAATGCTATCACCAATATTTTTCTATAAATTTGGAAAGAGAAATTTCAAAATTCCTTCAAAATTCAATTACAAGCAAAATATTATCATTTTTTGAGCAAAACTTGGAATGGATTCAAAATGAGGTCCTCTTGACATGGTGATTTTTTGAAATTTTTGTGTTCTTTACATCTATGACCTCATTTTGGCAAATCTAGTTTTGAACTAGAGTCAATGCAATTCGACCACTTGACACACTTCCATGTTTGTAATTTTAGAAAAATTTGTATTTTAACAACACCAAATCCAACCATTAGATAAGAGAAGAACTTGATAAAGTATCACCAAAAATTAGGATGACTTTCATCCAAGCAGGAACGAGACAAAAACAACATCAGGAAAGTATCCTAGATTGCAATAGTGTTGTTTTAATGCTTGAACAGTAGAGTACTAAAAACATACAACGATGCTAGCAGGTGAGCTTGGAGCAGGGAGCTTGCGAGCCGCGAGTGAGAAGTTCGTGAGCGGTGAGCACCAAAAGTATATTTATGGAAATTTTTTTTGTCAAATTTTTTTTCATCCAAAAACTTACTATTTATATTAATTTTTGTGACCTATGATCGTGGATCCTATAACCGTGGTCTACATTTAATTTATAATTTAAGGGTTGGGTTTCTTATTTTCTGACTTCTCAAACTTCTAAAATTATGTATACATTTTAAACTCTTATTCATCCTACTACACAGAAGTACGGGTATAATACTTGCTATAAAATAGACCGTAATGGGTTTGGAAGAACTCTACAGTGTTGTTTGAAGGGGATAAATTGAGAATGGAGAACTAGGGCTTCTAAATATCCCATAATGATTGCTATTTCTAACAAGTGCTAGTATAAGAGGATTCGTATACAAGGGGTAGCCAAGCTAAAGGGCAGGTTTTGCTGACTACCGCAAACCAATGCGGTAGATTTTTATTTTTTATCCTTAAGTGTTTTACTTCGTGTATTTTAAATTTTAATTTTTTTTTTCCGACTTGACTGTGACTAGGATTGTAGAGAAGACGTGGCAAAGCAAAAAATGTAAATTAGGGTCATCTTCGTAAATGTAGGATAGCACGAGAGTATAGGATTAGGGTTCAACCCATGCATTGGAATTTCATTTCACACGATTTAGTAATGACACTTCTGAAACATACTCCCCCACTTTGCAAATGCAACAACATTTTGATTGGTACATGTTTTAAATCATTTCTATTGCCTGATACATAAACAAATACAATATGCATGAAGTTATCAGAAATTGCCACTAAGCCTACTCAGGGATAATGATGAGCCCCGCTCGAAATAGAAGTAGCTTCAACTCATTGAAGCTATAACTAGGTGCATGAATGAACTTGTCATCATAGATATCCATCTTGCAAAAATACCTATACAAATAATATAGATGTTTACAGTTCACATACTGCTGCCTTCCTCCAATTGCCGAGACAGCCATATTCACAAAATCCGGGCAAGTGCACGAGGGGAACATACCAACCGTAATTCGATATACGTTTTTGATAGGGTCAGATCCTATCTCTAATTCCACTATTGCGCCAAGGCTTGGAAAAGGGAGTAGGGTCACTCCTAGAATTTGTCCTTTTATGTTCCCAGCACTCTCCCACTTGTTCCGTTGTTCTGTACTTGGAGCATTTGCAATTCTTCTGATGGTTCGGTTGTTCCTGACTATTGGATAAGCATCCGGGTTCTTGGGTGGTGGTTCGTCATACAAAGCACTTTCAAAAATCTTGGACATGGTAAACAATCGGCGAGGCGACAGGGTAGGTCGTTCTTGGAGGTGGAAGCTCGCATGCTGCAGTAATAAAGTTTCGTCTCGATTGAGATTTGTCCCAATCAATACGGGTCAAACCTCCGGCACCTCAGGCCAATCAATGACCCATTTCCGCTTTGAGCCTTTCACGCACCTTTCGATGTCGTCCCAACAGAACCAGAAGTTCGAGACCACCTCGCGCCTACTCCCATATTCTTTTTTCCGCTCGCGATAAGTGGGAGTTGGGGTTCCCTTCTTCCCCTTTGCAATTTTCGCGTTACACTTGATGTTTGATGTCCGTTGTTGAGCTTGACATCTGGCATTTGACTTGTGGCTGATCCTTGCAATGTGCCACTTCGATGTGTCACAATCACTTTCAAATGCAACGGTCACATACTGCAAAGGGCGACCCTCAATTGTATTGCCCTTGCCATCCATCAATTCTTCTGAAGCCTTCGTAGACCTAGTCCGAACACGTGGTTGAGAGAAATTGATCTTATCTGGTCTATGGGAGTCTCCGGCATCACCAATAGGTACATCCAACTTCCTCTTTGTGCTTCCAAATATTTCCTCCCCTTCCAAATGTGGTACACGACTTCCCAGACCATGTGCTTCAGGTAATGTGTTCAATGCCTCGGCAATTTTCTTTGGGCACCCACTATGTCTTGTAGCTCTTAGCTTCAGTTCCCCCTTAGATGGGTCGGATCCGCTTGCATGACCTCTGAGATAGGCGCAATACTTTGTCATTTGTATCCAAGCACGAATACTGTCATCACAAGTGGCATCAAATAAATTGTTTCCTCTCTTTCCGGACATTTGAAGCCACTTATTGTGCACTGTTTCAGACAGGTTACATGAAGGCAAGTCTGCCATCTCCTCCAAACTCAAGCCCTGCAAATTCACACATGACAATAGATGAAGGACTTCCCATTTCATATTAGAAAGATCCAACACTTTCCTAACCTCCGGGGAGTCCATTAAGCCATGATATAAAGTACACGCCGAAGTCAATTTCCTTCATACAAAGGAATAGTTCACAACTTCTATTCCCCACAAGTAAAGCATATACGAATGAGCTACCTTTGATGGTTTAGGGTAGGTCATTTTCTGGAACAAGGCCAACTAGTCTTTCATCTCTTGTAGATGTTCAGCAACCTCCTGTTTTCATTTCGAAAAGAAATATGCATTTCTTCATACAAGGTACCTAAAATAGTATTGGAAGGGAACACTTGGGCATCCGTCGGATCCGACGGATGCCTAAGTGCTCTCTGGTGGTACTTCTGATATCTAGACTTGAACTTCACGACAACAAAAAGAAAGGACTACCTTCCATTACTTTTAGAGAAAACTTTGCATTGGAAATGAAAGATACATTCTCTAAGGCTAGTGGAGAGTATCCTTGGATGTCCAAACATCACAAGATAATAAAAATAGAGTACCACAAACATTTTAGAATAGAAACAAACATACTACCTAGACTACACAAAAGACTAGTACACTGCAAAAAGAATACTAGACAAAAAAAATAGATAAAAAAACATTGGATTTAAAAAACTAATACTGGCTAATATAAATACATTTAGACATATGTTGTCACACGCATAGATATAAGTATGTCTGGTTTCATGTACATGCAAGTATTTGGATTCAAGGGGAGACCAGAAGGGCACTTACCATTGTTATAAAGCCTCCCCATTGTAAGTATCGAAAATGCCAAAATGTAAGCCAGTGGTCCAGATGATGAAGTGCTTCTTCAGTCGCAGCTCCAGATGACAACCACCACGAACGGATTGCAAGGTACCGAAGCTCAGCTTCATCCATGGTCTTCGACTCTTTGTATTGCTTGCATATTGTAATGTGTTGGTGTTGGAGTGCTTGCTTGATGTGTTTTTGCATGTGCTTGCACTAGAAGAAAAAGCAGGGTTTTGCGACTGCGGTTTGCGACTAGTTTGTAGTCGTATCGGACATTTGCGACTTGGTGATATTCTGGAGTCCGCAGTCGCAGTGGACAAGTCGCATGAGTTGTACTGCAGTCGCGAGGTTGTTTGTCATTCGATAGGCAATGGAGAACTTCGTCGATGAATTGCTGTGACGTGGTTGTTGATGTGGAAGTTGCTGTGACGTGGTTGCTGATGTGGAAGTTATTTCACTTATTTGTGTGCAACTGGTTTGCGACTAATGTGCAACTAGTTTGCAATTGACATACAACTGGTGTGCAACTAGTTTGCGATTGACATACAACTGGTTTGCAACTAGTGTGCAACTAATTTGCGATTGATGTGCAACTGGTTTGCGATTGACATACAACTGGTTTGCAACTAGTTTGCGACTTGGTTATAATTTATAGAGTTGTAGATTATAGAAATCTACAAAGTGTAAAAATCTACAAAATATATAAATATTAGAATTTCACTATCAAAATTCATTACACAAGAATGCTATAACTTACCATTCTTATCTGTTCAAGCTGATGGTATTCTTAACAATTGATATGGGACAATTGAATTGATTTTTAGTCATGTTCTAGTTGCATTGCACTTGTTCTCTAGTTGCATTTGAATCGTTTTTTAGTTGCACTGTAGTCGGGCTCTAGTTGCATTATAGTTGATTCCTAGTTGCATTTGAGTCATTTCTAAGTTGCAATCTTCAAGTTTTTAGTTGTAGCTTGTAATCAGAGCGATTGCACTTTTCCACGGTGGACTCTACTTCGCGGATAGCTGTCCACATGGACAACTGCGATGAATGCTGGATGTAAAATACCTCATGTCAGTTCTTCTGTTACAATATCGTAACCCTATTCTTCATTTTCCGACTACTTTGCGACTACAACTACATACACGTGAAATTTGATGCAAATACAGAGGGCTACAATCGCATCTCAATTGTATAGGACACATAGTCGCATCTCAGTGGGTTGCAACGGACACGTTTTTCTTCTAGTGTTGTGAAGGGAAGTACTCCAATGTAGCAAACATGTCCTCTCCCGATTCTCCATAATCTCATTTGCAGAGCCACTTCCGTACACTATGCGAACCCCATTCCAATTAGCCATAGCACTATCTGCCATGAACCCTTTAAAGTTTGGGTCACGCACTCCATGTCGTGCCATGACAGCATTCAAACTCCTCCAGAATTGTACTTGGACCTTGGTATCTTCAGACTGCATGTCGCAGATAGCAATTGTCATCACTTTTTTGTACTGAGAGTCGTACACGTGGCAGCCCATCGTAGTCCAATCCTTCATGCGCTTCACGTGGTCGAACATCATCCACGCATTTTCTAGATTGCCTCTAGCTTGCATACGCCTTACCAAATCCACTCCACTTCCGGGTCCTTCTGTTAGCATTTTGAAAACGTATACTTTCTCTTTCCCTTGGCCAGGGAAGACGCTATCATGTATGAACTCGAACTTCGACTCTTTCTTCATAGTCATGATGTTGTCAATGACCCCCCCTCGGCTACTTGAGCGAAAAGACGAGATGACATTGCGTATGCTAGGGCTGCTTAGATATTGGAAACGATCCATCACTTTGTCCATTTCCTCTCCCTTCAACATCATCTTCTCCCCTTCTCCATGGTGAAATAGATAGGTCGATAGGAAATCTTTGCTGACGGACAAAGCTATGGCAGAGTTTGTGGCTGTAGGTGTTTTAGCCACTTGCTCTGCGATGAGTTCACTAATTTCGTTCCTAGAATCTCTATACATACCCTTCCCTACTGGGTGAGTATGGTCTCCAAAGTGAATACAAGCCTTTGTCATATTTGGTTTATCGCTGTAGCAATAGTAGATCCTAGTATTGCAAGTGTAGAGGCAAGTGGGTGTGACTTTGCAGACCTTACAATGTAGGCTACAGTCTATTGGTGGAACGTTTCCTACTGCAAATGGAAACCTACTGGAACCGCTCCACTCTGTTTCGTTTCTTTTTATGGCCCTCTTTAGGTACTCGCACTTTGAATTATTACAAACAAGGTGACCAACACAAAAAGACTTACGGAACTTCAGATTGTCGACGTTGTGGATGTTTGTGGTCACGAGTTTGCACCATGGATGTCCATCATAGCGGTTGTCCATTCCCTCCAAGTTCTTTGCAACCGATGATGAAGAGGAAGAGCGACATGGAGGTAACTCGAAGACAACATCTCCATTATACAGAGGTGGGAGATACTGCATGCGATGGTGCTTCACAGCATCGAAGTCTAAAGTGGACAGCTCACTCCGAGATCAATGAACCGTGGACAATCTCTTCAAGCAATCTATAATACTCAGTTGGCTATTAGGACTCGCCAACATAGGAGGACGTGAAAACGAAAGGTACTGCGAACTACTGGGTGGGGTGGTAAAAGTAAGTTTAGAACTTTTCATCACATGCGCTCCGGAGGTGGCCTTTTGTGAAGTGGTTTGCGGGGCCTCTCCTTCGGACTCACTAGACAACTCTACAACAGTATCCAATTTCTCGACCTTCACCTTTGCAAGCATTGTATTGTTTGGGAGCATGAAAGGGCAGTCTATTAGAGGACTAGGTGTACGTGCTGGAGATGTATAAGGCATGTCTACCATAGAATTATCTGACTGTCAGCTACCTAGCTCAGTGGCCGCCTCTAGTAGACTTAGGGGAAGCCCGAAACCTCTATAATTTCCTGCTCCTAGGTACCAGTAGTGGCCTTTGTCATCTACACACTTCTCTATAGGGATGGATTGTTGTAATTCACCTGAATCGGACTTCCTCTCTTCTTCAACATAGATTGAATTCTCTACAAACTTGAATCTCACATGAAGGAGGTGACTCGGGACTCTAGCCAGTCCTTCATCATTTACTGGGAACAGTAATGGTGTGTCATGACCATCTACTCGAACGCAAGCCATAATGCTAACACGGACAGTAAATGAGATGGAAATGAATGAGTGGTGTTCGAGAAACGGTAGCTGCATTCTTATACATGATGAAGGGCATTTGTGCAATCATTGCGGTGATTAATTTTCAAGGACGCCATGAGGACAAAGTCAGTATAAATTATTCCTCATAGATGTTGATATTTGATCCTCTTATGCCTCCATCTGTAAAAAGCCTTCTTCATTAAGAAATAATTCTAGGACAGAAGCCCCCATCATTTATTACCATGCTGTAAATGAGACGATGTAGTACGTTCAAGATACCTAGGATGCATATACATTTATAATTAGAGAGTTGCACATTCATTTTTTCATATTATGTTTTGCGTGCAGGATCGAAGTTTCCCTAACATTTTGAAGATCTAAGCATTTCGGGATTACTGCTACCAAGAACACGCACATGGGAAGAGGAGCCGTAGCCGCCATTGGAGGTAAATCAAATCCAGCACGGACCAGATTTAAAGGCACACTTCAATCTTGAAGGATAGATCTTCTTCAATACTTCAAGGCATGAAGAGGGCACTTGATGTTGGTCTTCATTAAGCGTTGTCATTGGCTCTATCATTCAAACAAACGGCGCATTAAAGTAGCCGTCACAAGTTGTACGATGTCATTAAGAAGACGGTTGTACTGCATAGGATGTCAGTAAGAAGACTACTTTCAAGGTTTATTGGCACGCTTTGAGCCTTCCAAGGTCTCTCCACTGTGACTATAAGTTGGACCTTAGCTAAGCTCAATTCCTTTCTTATTATGTTCAGAAGTTCTAGTATTGGTGCTCTTATGTAGTGTTGATGCTCTTGTAGTTATGTCATGCTTTTAGAGAACGACGTCTTTCTTTCTACTATTCCATCGAAGAGGAGGAGAAAGAAACACAGCTTGTTCTTTTTCTCGTCACCTAGAGCTTTGAAGAGGGCAAGGATGACACAGGCGAAGAAAGTGATGTCAAAGACCAAGCACAGTGGATCCAGCGACCTCCAAAGGTCACTGCAATATGAAGGAGGCGATTTTGGTGTGGCGGATGAAGCGGGCCATGTCGAAATGTCAGCGTTACAGGGTGTTCAAGCGAGCTCCGCCGCTACTACTGGTGCTAAAGGTGGACCTGAACATGTAAGTTCCATCCATATCATCAGCCCTATTACTCATTCTCAATTGTAAACAATCTTGTATCGTCAGCCTTCTCCCATTCTAGGATACAAGGGGTAGATGAATATAGTATGTACAGTGCAAAGAGAAACCAAGGTTTGCACAGAAGATCAGTTGGAACGATTGACACAGCATTCTGTGTTATACAAGTTTGTGGAGGTTGTAACGAGGGTATAGTAAAGGGTTCGTACATGTTGGTAGTGCTTTGAAGACAGCAGTATAGCACCCATTCTTTTAAAAGGTCTGTTCCTCAAATTGGGAGAGAAGTTCACGGTCTACGATATTCATCCATGTTAACAACAACTACGAGTTTGCAGGATTCAACTTCAACTTCCAATCATTCTTAGGCATTCCAAGCAGATAGACTTTTGATATTATAAAGAAAGGAAATTCTTGTAGAGGCTTCGAGAATTCTTATGTGCAAAAAAACTTTACTGTGTATGATTGCTCCTTTAGTGGTCTCAAATTGGAGTACTGCAAACAAGCAAGTGCTCTTGTCCAGTACCAAATGTCAATTTGTTTTTAGGGACCAAGGTTCAACGTGTATGGATATTTTTGAATTTGAGATGTGTGGGGTGTTTTGGGTATTTGAGATATTTCAAAGAGTTGGGTATTTTGAGTAGTCTCGGTAATTTTAGGTATTGACGTAGCACCCTCTGTTGGAAATTTTGGGGTATTAGCATATAGGCATATCTACGGTACTTGGGGTATTTGCGTTTTGTGGAACAAAAATAGATGGATATTTTAAATGGGTGGGGTACTGGATTGTTGTAGTACCTTGGATAGTATGGGGACTAATGAAGTTGAGTATATGGGAATTTTGATTTTAAAAAAGGAAATGGATGATTTTAATAAAGAAAATAGATGATTAAATAAATGAGAAGACGTAGCTGTCTTCCAGCAACCCGTATTCACTTACCCCCGCGCCACCCGCTCCATCAGTGAATCAGAAGAGGCTTTCTAGTGAAATTTGAATCGTGAATATAGCTACATGGGTCAGATGCTCCCGCATTCCAGAATTTGGGAATGTGTCCAAGGGAGGCGAATCGAAGATAAAACCCCGGATTTCTGCCGCAGACGTCCAACCTAGGAGAGTCCCGAAATACCCGAATCTGAACGCTGGCTGCGTTGATTCCAACTTGTTCACCACTATGGCCACATCCAAGTAGAAGAAACGTTCGCTTTGCAGTCCGTGGATTTCCTGTCGGTCTTGCTCGTAGTTTGTAGAGTTCAGTGCATGCTCCATCACATTCGCAAGCAAAGCATCCTCTTGCACTGAGGTACTCAAATTTGTCGCTCTAGCTGGGTCGAAGCCGCAAGGAAGCTCTGATTTTCTCTTCTCGTGATTTCAGTCGACGTTGTCTCTGAGCACTGTGCCTCCAGTGTAAGATGAATTTGATTTCCATGAACTTGAAGCCCAGCGACGTCAACAACAATGCTAATTCGTGGATTCCCTTTGAACAGTAGAATGATCCAGTCATGGCGCGGAGCACCCACAATCGCGCGAGGAACGTTGTCCCGGACACAGAGGTTACCCTCGAGGTTCATGGATGTTCACTTCTCTTGCGACGCTTTGAGTTTATAAAAGAGATTGCAAGTGCCCATGCTTTCAGTCTTTGCCTCTAGCGCCGCTTCAGTCAGGCGCGACGAGTGACGTGCGTCACACGCGCCACGCATGGCTCGTGACGGATGCGGCAGCAGAGGCAGCGACTGAAAGCAACCAACATCACTTTTTTGAAAAAAGGCGAGTAGGACCCATCCAGCGTCCAAGAATATGGATCAAGTGGAGGTGTCCGGGAAAACACCGTCGGATCCGACGGTGTTTTCCTGGACACCTCCACTCGATCCATATTTTTGGACGCTGGACGTCTCGTGGGCGATTACTGCCTTAAAACATTCATCGTTCGAATCGGTCATTGGTAGCCGATGTGACGCGCGCCATTTCCATCACACGCGTGAAGCGTAGCGCCCGTATCGCGTAGCGCGCGTGACGCGCGACGGAAGTGGTGGGCGCTGCACCTGGCCCATGCAAAATAAACGAAGGCAAATTTTTTTTTAAATTGATGCCTTTGAGACGCTCAGCGGGCAAGAAAATTGATCAGCTCCAGATGTCCAGAAAAACACCGTCGGATCCGACGGTGTTTTCGTGGACATCTGGAGCTGATCCACTTTCTTGCTTGTTGAGCCTCTCAAAGGCAGCAATTTAAAAAAGCAAATTTGCCTTCACATTCTCTGTCAAGTGCCAAACGCGACGCGCGACACATCCGTCACGCGTCACGCGCGTCACGTGTGACGGATGTGGCGCGCGTCGCGCCTGGCACTTGACAAAGAATGTGAAGGCAAATTTTTTTTTTAATTTCCGAAAGGGAAACTCTCAGCAAGCAAAAAAATTGATCAGGTGGAGGTGTCCAGGAAAACACCGTCGCATCCAACGGTGTTTTCCTGGACACCTCCACCTGATCAATTTTTTTGCTTGCTGAGAGTTTCCCTTGCGGCAGGTACTTGAATTGAAGCTCATTGTGTGGGCGCGCGAGACCTTCAGTAGCATCTATTTGTGTCTTATTTCAGACGTTCTTGGACAGAGTCGTTTACAAATTAGCAGCGCGACTTTGGCAGTCCTTGGCAGATTCGACGGTGTTCACCGAGCATCCTCCAGGTACTCAAATTTTTCTCATGTCAAGCAATGTGAATCCAGATTCTTGCAGATTCTCGGAATGTGGATACTTTTGTAGTAATGTAGGCCTGTGCTGAGGAGAATGAGAAGCTTCATTTGAAGGACATGGAATGCAAGCCGGATTCTTGAATCTTTAGCATGCAAAAAAATCGATCAGGCTGGGGTGTCACCATGAACACCGTCAGATCCGACGGTGTTCATGGTGACACCCCAGCCTGATCGATTTTTTTGCGTGCTGAAGATTTTGTGAGTCCGGTTTGCATTCCTAATTGCCTGAATGATTCAGTGTTTGAGACTTAACCGTGAACCTAAACCTTGATGTAGACTTCACTTGCTAGTCTGTCAAAGTTTCCACTATTTTTTGGTTTAGTTCGTTGTTAAAGCATTTTAGAATATGCTGTAAGGCGCCACTTCACTCGTGACGCGTGGATCTTAATTGTCCAGACATCTGATGTTGTTGGGGAGATGTTGGATGGAACTCATTCATTCTCCGCAGAGGTATTATTTTGCCTTGTTTTGTATACGTTTAGATCATCATATTGATTTGATTTGAAATTTTGGATTTCGGCTTCATGCTCTCAATGTCCTGGGCAACGTGTCCCAAAGCTCTCAATGCCTTTGGGAACTCGGCCCCAAGTTCTCTCAATCTTTGGGAACTAGTTCTCAAGATCTACTTACCTTTCGCTTGGAATTTGCATTGCAATTGCACTGTCTTCATTACTAGTGCTTCTTTTATTGTACTATAAGAGTTGTATCTTATTGTCAGAGAGAACTACCTCCTCAAAATGTACGCTTCATTATTTTCTAATTTACTGTATGTCTTGAAAACATGTAGGGTTATGAACCCTACATATTCGTGAATTTTGTACCCTTCAATCTCAACTCTAATTTCATAGCACTGATTTCTCCAGGGTGGCCAACGCAAAGGCAAGCGCCCAAGAATGACATCCAAAGAGAAGCACACTTCCATTGACCAGTCCTTCCCAGCACTTCAAATTGGAGGGTCATCACAACCAAAGAAGTGGCCTCAACCTAGCTAGGAGCTCTCTAGTGACTCCAGCGATGACGAAGAGAACTTGGTGAGTTTTGCAGACATCATGGATGCTGCAGAGCGCGCAGCAAATGACTTTGAGAGAGACAGGCTTAGTTGGAACCGGGGGCCTGGGCTATGGTTCTCACCTGAGAGCTCGGAGACAGAGTATTCCTCCGCTATTGAGCTCTCAAATGCTAGCTCTAGTCCCCCATTTGAGGAAGTGTGTAAGAGCATCGGCACTGGTAGAGTTTACACATATGAGGTCATCATCTTGAGCTCAGACTCGGATGAAGATGATGACGTGGACATCATCCATTAGGCTCTCTGGACTTCATTATATATCTTCTCTGGCAGAAAACATGGAAGCCTTTTGCAGGCTGTTTATCCTTCATCTACTCTCTACCCTTCACTTCTAAAAGTGTAATTTTCCTTTTTGAAGTAAAGCATTTTCATTTGGGCTTCAACATACATTCTTTATACTTACTTGACCTCTTTTGTAATTTGCGAATGAAATCTTCTCTGACTAAAATTCTACATGCAGATGGATGTCTCACCCACTGAAGTAACTCAAGAAGATACCATCTTGGAGACTCCGGGAACAGATGAAACAACGCAACCACATATTGGGGACGAAGAAGAAAACGATGAAGAAGACAAAGAAGGAGGAGGACAAAATCCCATGCAAATAGAGGATCTTGAGGACGAAAAAAAAGGACTCATGGAGGATAAACTGCGACGCATACAAAAAGGGGACTCAGTGGATATCCTCGCCAGTCTGCGCATGAAGCCCGAAGAACTCTTCCAGCTACACATCCCGCTCTGTAGACTGGTCGTTATGCCCATGGTTAGGCCCACACTTGCTTGTGACATTACAAAGTTGGAGCAAGAATTCGCAGGAGGGTACCGTGATGGAGCGGCAGTGTTCTATGTCTCCACTACAAATGAGGAAGGAAAAAGCCAAGAGTTCACAGAGGACGAGATGAACAAGTGGGATCCAATCTGGAGAGAGAAAAATGAAGTGTTCACACGCTACCTCGACTCCAGACTTGAACTCAAGTTCCTCAAAAACTTGAAGTTTTTCATTTGCGATGGCAACCATCGCCACCTTGCATGGATGAATCTCATTGACAGGTGCTACCCATTGCTCCCAAAATGGAACTGTGTCGTAGACTGCATTCTACTGGAAACCAAAGGGAAGACAGAGCTTGTCATGCAAGTGATGCATGACATCAACAAGTGAGTTCTGTCTTTTTGAATTGCTTCTCCTTACTTTGGTTTTCGTGTGCCCTAATTGTGAATTCACGTAGGGTTGTCAGATTTGCTAAAACAGTGTTGTATTTCCAAGTCAATGGAGGACTCACACGTGAAGACAAACTTAGTGCACACTCTGTACCAAGTGCAGAAGTATGGTCTTCTCCCAATCAACCGATTTGCTGATCTCCTCAAGCCAGGGGAGAAGAAAAGGTGTTTGCAATTCAAGGTTTCAAAGAAATGGTATAGCATACCTGTGGAGGTCTTGACATCGTTCATTTTCAGGGTAAGACACTATGTGTTATAGAAAATTGGAATCCTTTAGTTTGCTGCAGCCTACTACCAAAACTCTCGGCATGACTAACTTCTAATTCGAGGTGATTGTCTTCTTATGCAACAAGAGATTTCTCAAGCTGCGGATCCTGCAGTGAGAAAGTATACTGACGCTACACCAGAAGAGGAGAGGACCCCAGAAGAAGTCGCGCAGGCCATGAGGGCTGGAGCAAAGGAGAAAACCAAAACTCTGATGGTCAAAATGGGGAAGCTGCTGGCAGTGGCTCAACCATCTAATGGGTCAGGCTTCTTACAAGAGGTCAGTCGAATTCTAAAACTTGGCACCACTACGGTTTCCCTCATTTTGTATTCAAACAGTAAGAGTAATTGAATGTATTGTTCTCACAGGTGGAGAGGCATTGGAGCACTAATGAAGTGTCCGAAATGACATTGGAAAAGCTGCAAATGGTGGCCACGTGCAACATGGCGCCCGCACACAAGATCAAGATCTTGAAGTGGTGGAACTCTTCTGCTCCATCTCGCAAAGCAAGGAAGTTCCCACCCAAGCCTGTCTCCGAAAATCTCCTGCTCCATTTTCTTGCCAAATGCGTTTGGTATGCCAGGGTAAGGGAACTGTTTCCTAGAGTCAAGTAACTATACCTAGCGATACTTGGTTTTCAAATTGCAATTCACAATTTCAGAATGGGACCATGAACATCTTCTATTGTACATGTTTAACGTGCATTGTTCTTTGCAGCTCAAAGATGCAGCAGTGGAGTACTTCGACTCGGTGGTGAAGTAGGACAACATCACTGTCAACTACAGCATCCCAATGCAACCACAGTACTTGGTAGAGTACATTGAAGAGTGGAGGCGCACAATTTGGGAGCACGGGTTTCAGAATTATTTCAAGGGGCACAATTACTTCAAGAAAGGAGACTCATTCATGGTTCACGAAGCCTCTGCCACTGCTGTGCGCAGAGTTCTGTACCGGTGAGTTCCACTATCTCAATATTGGGATATGTCTCATAACTTGGAGGACAACAAGTTAGCGTACAAATGAGTATACTATTTGAAGTCAATTACAATATGGGTTCAGATTTTCACTTCAACTCTAACTCCTAATTTTAGAAGCCTTCGGAATTGAATTGTATGGTGATCCTCTTCTATTGTTTCTACTACAGGCTCTGATACTAGCTATGCATTTATTTGTCACAAGTTTGTTGGTCTAACCATCCGAGATTGCTCACAAAAGTATGTTGTACAGCTTCCATGCTCATCATATACATTCTACTGAATGCAAAATTGTGTTTGTGTTGTAGATATTTCAAATTTGAGCTCGAAAGAAAAGGAGCCATCGATCGCTCAGACCTCCCCCCCTTCCTATCATCATATCTAGATCGCACATCCAAAGCTTGTATGTTCACCGCACACCAGCTCCGTACCTATACCACAGCTCATCTCACTGGTGGAGGATGGTACTTGGATTGTGTCCTTGAGTTCACTCCTCCTTCCGAGGTTGAATTCAGGAGATCTTTGGACGGAAAGGGGGTCCTAGACTTAGACATCGACGAGTTTGCAGGCCCGATGACAAAGCGAGGAACAAGGCCATTGCAAGGAGGGATTTTCTTGACCGGAAGAAAGAGGCGCGGGTCCAAGTCCATCTTGAAACGAAGGAGATAAAGGCGTCCGAGCTTGCTGACAAAAAGGTGGCAAAAGAGAAGGAAGACAAGGGTAAAGGCAAGGGCAGGGGAAAGAAGAAGGAAGAAGCGGGAGGCGAAGTGGTACCATCTTCCACCGCAAATGAAGGTTCACAGGCACAAAGTGCAGCACAGAAGAAGGCTACTCTCTTGCAGCTCACCGAGGAAGTTATCACTCGCATGACACAAACCATGGTCATTACAGAAGGTGTTGTCGCCAAGACAGAGGATTTGATCCTCAACATCTCTATCGAAGTCCTGGCAAAAGACATGGTCGAGGAGAAGTCGACGTGGTACAACGAGGTGCTGCATTTCTTGAAAAAGGTATCCATTTTCATCTTTGTACTCAAAAGCACATTTTGTGCTTTCATGTCTCATGAATGTTGTCTGTGCTTATTTTCAACTTCACCATGTTCTACATGTTTGCAGATGTCGGCCGGAAAGACTCGCATGTTCGAGGGAGTGCCAAATGCTCGACCGGGGGTGGATGTCATATTCATTGATTGTCCGGACAACTTACCCGTGCCAGGGCTCTCTAAACCAGTCCATGAGGTGCCTAAATGGAATGCGGATGCAGATGATGAGGCTCTGCAGTTGGCATGTAGCTTTGCCACAGAGCATCTACAAGATGATGGGTGCATCATTCTATTTCACTCCTACAGCATCCACTAGAAGAAAAAGCAGGGTTTTGCGACTGCGGTTTGCGACTGGTTTGTAGTCGTATCGGACGTTTGCGACTTGGTGATATTCTGGAGTCCGCAGTCGTAGTGGACAAGTCGCATGAGTTGCACTGCAGTCGCGAGGTTGTTTGTCATTCGATATGTAATGGAGAACTTCGTCGATGAACTGCTGTG
Source organism: Climacium dendroides (assembly GCA_950106755.1). NCBI lineage: Eukaryota > Viridiplantae > Streptophyta > Bryopsida > Hypnales > Climaciaceae > Climacium > Climacium dendroides. The sequence goes on along the minus strand of OX467084.1, from coordinate 5,486,006 downwards.
ACGTGGTTGCTGATGTGGAAGTTATTTCACTTATTTGTGTACAACTGGTTTGCGACTAATGTGCAACTGGTTTGCAATTGACATACAACTAGTGTGCAACTAGTTTGCGATTGATGTGCAACTCGTTTGCGACTAGAGTGCAATTGGTTTGTGATTGACATACAACTGGTTTGCAACTAGTTTGCGATTGATGTGCAACTCGTTTGCGACTAGAGTGCAACTGGTTTGCAACTAGTTTGCGACTTGGTTATAATTTATAGAGTTGTAGATTATAGAAATCTACAAAGTGTAAAAATCTACAAAATATATAAATATTAGAATTTCACTATCAAAATTCATTACACAAGAATGCTATAACTTACCATTCTTATCTGTTCAAGCTGATGGTATTCTTGACAATCGATATGGGACAATTGAATCGATTTTCAGTCATGTTCTAGTTGCATTGCACTTGTTCTCTAGTTGCATTTGAATCGTTTTTTAGTTGCACTGTAGTCGGGCTCTAGTTGCATTATAGTTGATTCCTAGTTGCATTTGAGTCATTTCTAAGTTGCAATCTTCTAGTTTTTAGTTGCAGCCTGTAATCAAAGCGATTGCATTTTTCCACGGTGGACTCTACTTCGCGGATAGCTGTCCACATGGACAACTGCGACGAATACTAGATGTAGAATACCTCATGTCAGTTCTTCTGTTACAATATCGTAACCCTATTCTTCATTTTCCGACTACTTTGCGACTACAACTACATACACGTGAAATTTGGTGCAAATACAAAGGACTACAGTCGCATCTCAATTGTATAGGACACATAGTCGCATCTCAGTGGGTTGCAACGGACACGTTTTTCTTCTAGTGATCAAATCCAAAGAGAACATTGCTGGGGTATGTGAGGCATATGACTTGCTGATGAAGAAGGACTGGATGGGGATGAACCGCATGCACATCACCTTGGCTATAGACAACACAAAGACGGTAATTTTCATAGAATTTTTTTGACTTTTATGAACAAGTCGCAATGCACTCCATTCAATGCATTCTTACATACATTTGCTATGGACGTTGCAGACACAAAAGTTTGGAATCACCCTCCTCGTGAAGGACCTCGGCTCCAAAGGAAAATCCAAATTTTCCTTCAAAAAGACTAACACCATGATGAAGGCTGGTGTGGACTTGGCTATCGATGACATGTTGATCAATTACACCCATGCAAATGACGTGGCTATGAATGGAAACAAACCTTGGCGAGGCGGACGCGAAAAAGATCCAAGGTTCTTCACTATCCTCTTGGAAGCGACAAGCGTCCCCAGAGACTTGATTTTGGATTGTACCGCATCCACAGGTAATGACTCAATTCCAAAATTTACTCCTTCAAATGTGTTCTTCCAATTCTTTCATGGAACTAACTCATTTTGATTTCAATACCTCCAGGTGCATGCATTACGGCTTGCCGTGGCACCGGCCGCCACGTTGTGGCTTTGGAAGGGAATCAAGACATTTATGATGCCATTCTGAAACCCATGAGGAAGTCACCAACACCCGTAGTAGCAACACCAACTGCGGCACCGGTACTTCACCTTTCACAAGATTCGGAGGATATGCCAATGGTGCCTCGCAAATTCATTCGCAAGGGAAAATCCAGTAAGTAAGTTGGCATTTTCTTTAATCTTTGCTTGGGTGAGGACGTTCATGTTCTACAATATTGACAGCATGTCTTCTTCCGTTGCAAAGATGGGAGATTGATGCCAACAAATGCCACCCTACCCCAACTAAGTCTTCTCATCAGTCCGGAGAAGCCTTTTGAACTTCCAATCTATGTCGAGCAGATGGCGAGTGCCTTCGTGGAACTTGGTTGCTCCAAACCCAAACGCCACAAAGACACTTACGCTCTAAATGTCTTACAGTATTTAGATGTTTCTGCATCCGAAGGTAGAGAGTCCTTTGAGTCATCTAGAAGTTCTGATTCTCTGACGGAGTCCTACACGACTTAGATTCATGAGATTGACAAATCTCTTCAATGGGTCAAACTATTTTGTGTTCATTTCTATTGTGGTTGGATTTGTGTGTTTCATGGCTAATTCTTCAATGTGTTCGGTTTTCTTGCATGTTATTTACTTGCTTCACTTTCCTTAATTGATAGTATTTTGTCTCTACTAAGAAGAAAGATTGAAAAACAAGAGCAGACCTCATTGCCAACTCTCAAAACTAGATCTCACATTATCCGCTCTATACACGACACAATATCCACGGTCATAGGTCACCTCTACAAGATTATAAATTTTTTCAATTTTTTTTTTCACGCTCACAAGCTCACAGGCTCATAGGCTCGCCAAATAGCAACCCTGTAAAAACATATTGTTGCAATACTGCAATAGTATGTTTTCAATGGATAGATTACACCCTCCATTGAAATTGTATTGTTGCAATACTAAAAACAATCTGTTTTTAGTACTCTACTATTCAAGCATTGAAACAGTATTGCAAGAATATTATTGCAATGGGGGCTTTTTCCCGATGAAGAACTTCAATTTGTTCATTGTCCAAAAAATGGACGTTGGAGCGCTTCAGGGTTAAACAGAAATCAAAGTAGCATGAGTTCAGCTCTATGATTCCCAAATCTCATAGAGTGTTGAAGCTAAGTCATTGTTTGAATTATCATCTTTTGAAGATTTGAGAAGGTCAAGTTTGACTTTTTCCAACACAGCAATGTTACGGAAATCCTGTTACTCAAACCAACCAATACACTGATTCAATTAATTAATTCATCAATTATTACAAGAAAGGCTTTTGGAAAAAAAATAATAATAAAAAAAATAAAAAATTCAAATAGTATGACGAGTATATTCATGCGTCAAAGGTGTGGAATAGATAGCTAGAGTACTCTCTCTCTCACTGCATTTGATGCAATGGAATAGAATGGATGGCTACTTTCATTCCATGCTTAACACACGCCACTATCTAACACACCATAGCCTCAATGTTAGTTGGGTTCTTCATGAACTCTACTATTTCTATAACTTCAGCGTTGGGAATATTGAAGACCTCATAATCTTCCTGAAGATTCTTTATACCTTGCTGCATGATCTCCAAATCATTAAGCTTATCATGGTTAGTGATAAAGTCTACCATAGCAACTGGGATTGTCATAGTTTTGGTAGCCAAGTGGTGGTATTTCTTCCTCTATACATATCTACTAGTGAGTTCACAACTTGTACAATTGTCTTAAACTACTATAAGCATTTTTATGTGTATGGAAATACCATACATGTTTACATGATGCTTTTTGGTCAATCTCTTAGTATTTACATAAACGAAAATTGCACCAAACATTTTTACTAATTACATATTGACTTTGTTGGTTTCATCAAACCTTGAAATGTTTGCTTGTGCAATTGTTCAAGCATTTTATAATGAATCAAAATTTACATGGAAGTAAATTACGTGAGGCATTTCACAAACCTTGCGTTCTTCTTCATTTGCAGAGTTGATTGCATAATGACTGTAAAGTCTTCTTCCAACAATTTATATGCTTCATACACCACTACCAATGGGTGTTATTGCCAACCATTTTGAGCACCTTCCAATTCATCTTGTCTCCAACACTTCTTATAAAATTAGAGAGGCGGATTCCTATCCAATATCTCCCATCGTCTCCTATTACATCCACTAGAATACAATCTCTAGATTCCACAATGGGATCGCTAAGCTTGCGAAGGGCCTAGGACAAGCACACGACTTCCAAGTTGCTCTTTAACAACAAGGAGATTTGCAACATTGTGTTCATCACCAACTTCCATATTGACCACCCAATCTCCTCCTTTTTTCTTCTAAAGTTTTAATGCATCAATAAAGCTATAATACATCTAAAATACAATCCCAATATCCTACCAAGGCAATTAACCAAATAAGCTTTAAATCCTAACTCAACAAACTCCTAGCCTTGCAAAATAAGTATGTAATTTAAACAAGATGAGGAAATATTCATACAAAGCATTTGCGCATCACCTCTAACATCATTCTCTCTCTTGCCCTTGCTCCAACAAAATCCTAGTTTTGCAAAATAAATGTACAAACCATCCAAGACATGAGAATATCCATGCGAAGCGCTTGGGCATCACCTTCTAACATCACTCTCGCCTTCATTCCAACAAAACCCTAGTTGTAATGCAGACACCTCTGGAAAAAAAAAAGCACTCCAATATAGCAAGGAAAAACCATGATCCAACACAAGACTAAGGTAGGTACACCCAAAACCGCCACTTTTTGCTACTGGTCCTATTTTCTATTATTAGATTGGTCAAATTTTTCATACGTTCTTGTTGGCAAGTGAAAGGAGGTTTCAACGCACCAGAGAACGTGGCATTTGGATACTGTATGCAAAAGTTATTAAGGAACAAAGTTTGGTTCTAAAAGTGTTTCTTCCACATAGGTACAGAACTGATTTTTAAAATGTATATAATGCATAGACGGCGGTTTAGGTCAGTGGCACATTTGGGTGTACGTGCCTCCCGTGAGAAACTCCTTGATTCTGTTGCTTTACGTAGATTCGATGTCGACGGTACGCTCTTTCCGTAGATTTCTGGATGAGCAGAGCGTAGGCTCAGTCGCATGCGCCGACCTGCTGAGGAATACGTAGATCGATTTGCAGGTGCGAAGATTACTTCGAAAACAGTTCAACGTAATCACAACAAGATGTTGATTCGACATGGAATTTGTAGATTTGAAAGCATAGCACCATACTCCCCCAACCGCCCACTAGTGTGCCGCCTCAGGCGAAATAAAAGTAAAAGTAAATAATCTTCTACTTTTCTAATCCATAAAAACTTTGAAAATTAATATCTTCCTTTTCCGTGAGTCTGAATGTCACAAAACAAAGCCGGAGGTAGTTGGTCCATGAAGCGAGCATCTAAGGACTGAAAACTGAATTTGGGGTAGGTGAAACTTCTCAAAATATTTTTCAGTAAATTTTCCTTGAAAGAAAAGAGGAATTGGCATCTAACCCAAGTTGTTTCATATTTTTTGGATCATTTTTGAATTAGCTATGAATTTTCAAACGAGATGTGGTATAGGTCCCTATTTATGTCCCTAGGGCTTCCATGAACTGTTCACTTGCAACTTGTGGAGATAAATGGGAAAGCAAAGAGTATGATTGGCTCTTGTCATTAACAATGCTTTTTTCTTTCCATTCATTCAAGGACTACAAAGGTCCATTTAAGAGCCACTTCATATCCATTCACAACCACCTATATGGGCAGTTCTTAATGCCCGCTCATATATCGACCCTTCCTCACCATGGGCTTTCCAACGATACCAAGAATGCAACTAGAGGACATACGGTGTAAGAGATTTCATTGTAAGAAATATATAGACAAATAAACATCCTATCTTAAGGTATGGATTTTCCAATTATTTTGTCTTGTGAGGAGTTTGAGGGTAAATGGCTTTTATAAGAGACATGTTCTTTGTATTAGAAGATAATTTAGTGTAGATGGGTCCAACATTTTAGGCGAAGAAAGAAATAGAACTTCAACCTTATTGTAGGGTAGCATAACTTAAAAGTCATATTCATTTCCATGAATGAAATTCACCTACTCAATAAGACCGCAAGTTTCTCGGAGTTCCCTAGAGTTCTTAAATTGTGGGAACTTGGCCATAGCAACAATGTGATGTGGCCAAGCAATTATTACATCAGATAATAATAAAATTAAAATTTTGAATTTTAATTTTTTAATTAGTTTTTTAAAAATTATATTATAATTTGATTACACTGCCATGGTTCACCATGAAGGAAATAACCCCAAAATAGTCTCTTACAGGCCCAAAAAAACATATAATGATGATCTATATGAAGATTCAATGAACAAAATATATTATTCTAAGATCACTCTATATCCTAACACATTATTTTCATTTTGTTTGCTTTGGTATAAGGGAAAATTTCATTATTGAGTTTCAAAATCAAATATTTATAATACAAGGCAAAAAGTGCTTAAATACACTATTAAGCTCTATTGTCATTGTGCCTTTTGTGAGGATTGATTTAGGAATTTAGAAATAATATCCTAAAGTGTACACCATGTTGATTAATTTTGAGAAAGAACCACCGATTAGTTCATTGATAGCTTGTGGAATTAGAAAAAAACTAATTGTAATTTGAAAACATAAAAAAAAAACCTATAAATCTTCTATTTGGAGTAAAATATAGAAAAAAAGCCAAACTTAGTGCTTGAAAAATGGTTTCATATGGGAATTAAGGGAAAATAGCTCACAAAGTATCCTAAACATTGGCGTTGACAAATCCCACATGCTCTAGCAAGATGCTAAATCTATCCTATGAAGTAGGCCATACATGCAGGGTGAAAACACAAGAATTTTATCCTACCAAAAAACATAGAGTCTATTTTTTATTTGCCACACATGAAAAAATTTGCAAATTTTGAATTCATATTTGCAATCAAAGATTCTAATTAGCTAGGTGGGATTAAGAACATACCTTGAGCATGATACAAAATAGGGGGCTTTTTTTTTTTACTTTTACTCCAAAGAGTACAAAATTCACCTTGATGGTCCCACTTTGTACAATGAATTTAGCATCCTGCCATGCTTCATCTTTTTTCTTTTAATCCTTAACCCCTAAACATCACAAGGGACAAAAAACGTCCTCACAACCTAAAAGTCAAATTCAAAGAATTGTAACTTTTGCATCCAATGTCCAAATTCAATAAAAACTTGTTGGAGAAGTTGTGCATACTAGTCCAGTTTGTGTGATAAAAATTTTAGATCAATATAAGATGTATAATAGTTTTGGGAGCCAATTGAAGTTCATAGTTTCAATTTGAGCTCACCAACTACATTTCATGGCTACAACTTTGGGGGCTTGTATCTTTGTAATCTAATGTTTGTTTTCAATAAAATTTGTTGGATTTTGTTTCCACTGAAGTCTAATTATTGTGGTAAAGTTTTCATGTCAATCCGAGTTGTTTCGAATGATTGGGAGCAATTCAAAGTTCAAAATCTAGACATTGGTGGATTCCCGTGAACTTTAGTGGCCTATAACTTCTTCATACAATGTCCAAATCCAATAATACTTGTTGTTAAAGTTGCACATACTAGTCTAATTTGTGTGGTTAAAATTACATAGCAATCCAAGAAGTTATGAGTGACTAAGAAGCATTTTAGTAGGAGGTTCAACCATAGATGTGATTTTCTGTTACTTTTTCACTGTTTTCTGACATTTCAAATCCGTTTTGCAGACACAATGATTCATTTGAATGATATTTTTTTCACCAAAGTGTATATATTCTAGTTTTGAATCACTTTGTAGCTTAAAGTTTTTCATTTGAGTAGGTTTAGAAATCGAATTTCACTTCCAAATGTGTTTTTAAGAAAATTTCAACACCTTTTTTCAATACTAAAACATTATAATCTTTCAATCTATACGGTCAAATGACTCCAAATTTGTTCCACACCATCTACAACATACACACTACAATATTGTACAATTGAGATCTTCATACCTTACTCTAATTTTGACTTGCAAAGGCAGGCAATTTTTAAGCCTTGTTGAACCTCTGAAGACGAAGGGTTAAAGGGCCTGAAAGTCCTTTATGGCTGTATAATATATTATAAATACAATAATATTTGAGAAAAAAACATTGACCAAATATTGTTCCGTACAAAGTCAATTAATGATCATGGTAGTATGTAAACAACAATATATCACAATTCATATAGTCAACCACAATTGAGGGGTTACAAGGCTATGAACGGACCGTATAGGGGGACCCCAAAGGCCTTTCAAGGGTTACCACAATTCTCCCATGTAGAGTAGATTCTTAAGATTGGGGATTGGTGCACACATTGTCAGCCATGTTGTTGTTTTATTTTATTTTATTGTGTGGTAGTTAAATTTGAGTCTTTCCCAGAAGTGGACGTTCTCCTTCCGTTGGGAAGGCGGAACCCTGAATTAATTATACCGGTTAACCGGTACTTCCGGTACCCCTCCCGCCACCGCTGTTGTGATTCCGTCACCAAGTTCCCGTCCGGCTTCTTGGGCTCCTTCCGTCGTGTTCTCCACCAGGCACGAGTTTCACAGGGGAAAGTGCTTGGTATATAAAGTAATAACAATGGGTAAAAGTAATAACAATGGAAATTTACCCACCTGGAATTCCTCACTGCTGTCGTCACTTCCATGACGCATGCCTTGAGGTCATCAGATGTTTTGGGGGTCATTGGAGGGCTGTTTCAGGCTTGTTTTTCATGTTGTGAACCAGTCACTATTGGTTAGAATAAAAAAGAATTTTAAAAATAATAATAATTTAAAATTTTAAAAATATGTAAAATTGTTTTTTTATGATTAGTTGAATGTGGCGGTCGTTTGGCCATGTCAAATTGTTGTTGTAGTTGGGCTTTCACATCCCGGAAACTCTGGGGGAACTCTGGGGGAACTTGGGTTTACTTCGGGAAACTCACAACCTTGTTGAGAGTAGGTGAATCTCATCTAAGGTAAAACAACCAATGGTGGTCAAATGACAGCTAGGGAGAATTGACCCCCTCATTGCCCCGACTAGGGTTAATTGTGGAGAAAAGTCCCCCTAATTTTTGCCATGATTTTTTATACTTCTACACCTTGTAGCTAATTTGGGGTTGTTGATTGCAAATCTGAATTCAGAATTTGCAAAAAAATTTGGGGGATAAAACGGGGCAATGAGGGAGGCAATTCACCTTGGTTGTCAAATGACCTATAGTGGTCACTTAGAAAATGATCCATTGTTGTTTTTTTCAATATGTGAGATTTGGGTCACAATGCATATCTTACATGACAGTAATAGAGTGAATAGTGACCTCATTAGGAACTTTCAACTTTTGAATATGAAATTCATTGTAAAAATTGACTTTTTAGGCCTTTCATGTTAGAAATTATTGTGACTACATTAGATAGTAAGATGAGCATTATGGGTTTAGATTTTGTTGGTTATGGGGTAGTCTACATACTCTTTTGGTCCATGATGCACTAAACACTTCAAAAATTCCTAGCAAATTCATACTTTGTCGAAAAAATATAATTTCAATTGCACTTGTTTCTTACGCTTGTCTTTAAGTGGGAAAAAAAATTGAGAAATGTCAACAACAACGTGAGACCAAATTCCAAATTCTAACCACAATGGGTTGTTTTACCTTAATGCATTCAGGCCACCGACTCAAGAGCATCGGCAGGGGCTTGGTGGATCATCCTGAAAAATTGAACAAGAAAAAAGAGCGTGTAGCTTAGACGGGGAATTAGCCACCAATAAACCAAGATAGGCTTGCAACATGAGCTACCTGTTTTTAGGCCCGGTTGCCTAAGGTAGGAGATCCATATTCCATAAGTGTAATAATTGGGTCATTTGGGTGCTTCTACTTTATAGGATCCTCCACTTGGATTTGTTAAAGAATAAATGTAAATGAAGATTGTATCCTTGCTGAAAATAGAGTACCAAAATGGGACATGGAGCTGCACATTTTAGGCAAGAATTTCTAGATGTCGTATTTAGAATCTTGGCACAATTAGTAGCAGTTACTTTACAGGGGATCGGGTACACTGAGGATTCTTGGAAGATCCCTGGGGAAATTGAATCATTCCAATTTGATATTCCTATCCTGAGCACTGGTATTACTTAGTACTGATCACATGACAATTATCAGGAATTTCATTTTTTCTGTAAATTAAGTTTTATGGATTCTCCAAGTACAGCATGCTGGAATGAGTGCTCTTGAATTTGAGATGACATTCCAGGAAATCCTCACATGTGGCAATGAAATTTCAAGAATTTGGCAGACGTTGAAAAAGGCTGCAACCGAAGTAATTCAGAGGTTTCCAACTGAAACAGAATCTTGTATCTGTACTTTTCACTAGATTTTAGAGCTCAAGGTTCCAGTTGGTCACGTCAAACCATCTATTCTACAACCTTCAATTCGTGCAAGAGATCGTGAGCACGTTTGCAGTCAATTTTGTTTGTGTGAGGTTGCAACTACAACCACTGTAACTTCACACTGACTTAGTTATTGTTGTACAAAAGCAAGATTCGTCGGAATCGATCTGACAATTTCCGCAACAAGCTTCAACAACGGCTATCTAGAATACACTGTTTTAAGACAGGGCGCACATTCTAATCGACGGTCCTAGTACACCATACGATAATACCGCACCCTCATTATGCTACACTGGAAGCTTGAGAATCTAATCTACCACATCGATCGTTCTGCTGTCCCTCCAGCTTCGATTTCCAACCAACTGAATGTAACATCGAACCCAGCAGTCTAGAAATTAAGAAAAGAATTGATACTAGTACTGCTTTCCAAACCAAATTAACATGACCTTCTCTTCCAACCATGCATTAGCACAATGAGCGCGTCTAGAGCTTCCCTTCCACAGCGGCATCCTCGGGATTCTCAAAAGTCTTGGCCGGCTCAGGTGGCGACTTGGTGTCCGAGCTTGCCGTATCGACCCCCTTGACTGCTCCATATCTCGCCTTCTGGTACCCCATCACTCCCCAATCCCAGAGATGCAACAAAATGTACGTGCTAATTCCTCCAATCAACCCATACGCAATGGAGTACGTCAACGGCATGATGACAATGGTGACAAACGCTGGCACGCCTTCTCTCAGATCCTCCCAATTGATTTCCACCACGGATTTGATCATCATGACGCCCACTAGCACGAGCGCCGGTCCGACTGCCCACGGCGGAATGGACGCCAGGAGAGGGGTGAGAAAGAGACTGAGGAAGAAGTAGAAGGAAACGGTGATGGCGGTTAGGCCTGTGCGACCGCCTTCCCGGATTCCAGTCGAGGATTCGATGAAAGTGGTGACTGGGGAGCTGCCGAGTAAGGAGCCGGCGCAGATGGCAGTGGCGTCGCTCATGAAGGCGAAGTACTGGCCAGGGAAGTTGCCCTTCGCGTCCACGAAACCAGCAAACTTCGCCATGGAAAAGAGAGTGCCGGTGGTGTCGAGGATGTCGATGTAGAGGAAGGTGATGAGAGCGACCCAAAGGTCGCTCTCGTTGAACTGGGAGAAACTTAACACGCCTGCGGTCTTTTTAATCTTGTGCACGTCCACCACGTTTTTGAAGTAGTTGAACGCGGCGTCGCCGTCGGGGGTGTTGGGGAAGTATGTCACCTGAGCATGGGTGCCACTTTTTTTGTTAGGAAATCTCGTCATATTCGACGAAATGACAAAGCTCGAACGGTACGAAATTGGTACCGTACGAGCTCTTCCAGTCGCCTGTCTCAAACCTCGGCTCAATCGAATTCCTAGAATTCATGGTACTGGAATTTTGGAATTTTGCCGCAGACGAAACACGCCATTTTTTAAGAATATGAGGAGAATTGGTACTAAAGACAATAAATTGCCGATCTATGCTAAAGTCGTGGCCAGTGCCAAATGTTAGGGATGTCAGTGATGAGAGTTCACCTTTGTGTGACGGAACCATGAAATTACAGTGACGAAGACAATGCCGTAGATCATAGCACCCTTGATATTTTTTATCAGAGCATACGAGATGATGAGAAAGCCCACGGCTGCAAGCCAGAATGTGGGGTCTTCCATGCGACCCTTCGTGCACATGATGGCCGAAGATGCTGAACCACCTGAGAATCATTGACAAACATGGATGAATTGTGAGAAACCTAGACAAAAATTTACCAGAGTCACCACATTCGTTAAAATGGTAAAAAAATTCAGGAAATTGGAGCTCAAATCAATGCCCGCCATAGTATTTAGGGCTCTGCGCTCTTAAAGGGTCCCACTTTCGCCACTTTGAATTGAAACACGCCATTTCATCAGCTATGACCATTCAGAATTCTGTCCTGTCATGGTTCCCAGTGGAGCAAGAAAATTTTCAAAACTAAAAAGGAGATCGATCGATGGATCCCCACCTGGCATGAGCTGCATGGTGCCATTGATGTTGATAACTGGCGCCAGCGATACCCGATTCTCCCTCGGGCAAGCACCGAGCGTCACCAGCGTGGCGCCGTTAAATGCCACCAAACCCACGCCCTCACTCGATTGTAAGCCGATAAACGCCAGAAACAGCCCAATTCCCGCAGACGTCGAGATTCGCACGGGTCGCGGGATGAGCTTCGCGATCTTCGTCCGGAACCCGAGCGCCGCGATGAGCAGAAAGATAAGCCCCTCGATGAGCACGGCCGCGAGCGCCGACTGGTACTTAATAGTCCCAGAGCCATGAAACCCCACCACAGTATAAGCGAAGTAGGCGTTTGTACCCATCCCCGGCGCCAATGCGAGCGGCAGATTCGCAAAAAAGCCCATGATGAAGCACGCGATGAGCGCGGACGCGGCCGTGGCGACGATGAGATCTTTGCGCACAGTCGACAGACAGTCTTGGTAGCCAGGGTTCACCGGGGAGAATTTGCAGGCGGGAGTGGGGGCCTGCATCACGAAGCCGTTCGCGACGCAGGAAGTGGCGTCCGGGAAGGCAGTGTTGCTGCACAAGGGGATGCAGTCGTCCACGGTGCAAGGGCCGCCGGAGTCAGTGAGAATGGTAGCGTTCACGGCGAGGATGTAAGCCATAGTCAGGAACGTGGCGGTGCCGGCGCGAATCTCTTGCGTGAAGAAGGTGTTGCGCTCCTCCAGCTTGAAGTACTTGCCGAACTTGCTGGCGCCCACCTTCGCGTTCAGGGTCTCAATATGCTTGTTGTAGGACCGGCCTGCGCTCCGGAAGACGCTCGCCATGGCTGGGGGTGTTTGGGCGCGATGGGGAGCTGGCTGCTTGGTGCACTGGTTACTCGTTTCTCACCTGCGAATTCAGGGACTCACATTGTCAGACACAAACTCCGCAGATGAGAACGAACGTAACAAAGCCTCTTCTCCCTTCTTCTCTCTCTCAGGTGGAAGAAATTATAAAAGTCGTCTGCTAGTTCTCTTCAGGTTCCAGCCGAATATTTGTTCGACACTAACGCCGAAGAAAGATTCTGCTGTCCTCGAGCCTCTCAAGGACGTACGTTACAGGACAGTCAGGAGAATGTACTTTGACAGCCCCCTACAAGCCTAGAATTCTCTCATACCGCCAATCACTACCAAGATCACGCGATTTTTTCGGTGTGCAGATTCAAACGATCCTCACCAGTACTCAACACGCTCAGAAGATTTCCTGCAGCAGTTGCATAAAATCCTGAAACTTACGTGACTACGGTTCCACGATACGGTACTTTAATTTGAGAACCGCAGCATATACAAACCGAAAGTCATCGACTACATCCTCCACCTAGAGCTTTACACCCTCCAACAAAACATTGCTGATTTTCTCTAGATAACAAACCATATCAGTTTGCGTCGAAGGACATGAACGCATACTAGACCAAAAATTCTAACAAATATTAAAACTTTAAATTTCCATTATCCAAACAGGCCATGAACCAAATTAATTAAAAACACCACCAGCAAGACTTCAGTGCTCGTCGACGACAACCATCACCATCTCCACCTCCACCCACGCAACAACCCTCCAGTGCAATCAATTCTCAGCCCACACGCAAAACCAACCCCACAACGAAACCCCAAAACACATACATCGATTCCAAAGAGCGAGCTTCACGTCGATCAGGCGCCCACTCAGACTGGTGCGAACCATGCACTCACCTGAAGCCGTCCCCGAATCGGCACACGGACATGCATGCAGGCAACGACAGACTCCCTTTGCCTGCAGATTCCTTTGACTCCCTTCCGCCACCAGCGTGTGGCAAACTCGTGTGGAAACAAGACGGATCGTCGATAAGTTCCGGGAACCGAATGAAGGGAAGTCCGGGTTTAGGGACTGGCGTCCGACCGGCAGTCGGGGGGCCTTCTTTTTCAGTTGTTTGAGTGCGGAGTGCCGTGAGCTGGGAATCTGGAGAGCGGAGGCCGTGGCAGGAATCCTGGGGGCTGTGGGGTACAGTTCGTTTATAGACGGGAGGGTGGCTTCTGCCAGGAAGTGGGAGCCAATTGCTGGCCTGGGTGGAGCTGCGTGCTGCGCCCAACTCACTCGCAGCGCCCACTTGGGAAATCCGGGGTTTAAACTTTAAGGGGATCCTTTTCCCACTGCAAAGGAAGGCTCGGTGGACTTTACGAAAAATCTACCCAGTATCCGGGGGGGAAAATTCACCCTACACCAGCCAAATATTCCATTTTGGCATTTATTTCTGCATTTTAAGAAAAAAATTGGAGAAGGAAGAAGAAGGAAGAAGGGTAACTTAAGTATGCATAAATGAAGAGTATGTTGGGAATGGCTTGACTATCTAAGGGCCTCTCGCTATGCTTGAAGGTGGGCAGAAAAGTACTAAAAGACAAGATCTTACAAATTGTCTTACTGGGCTAGAGTGGATGAATGGAAAAGCAAGATTTCATGTTTCGTTACAAGATCTACCCTATGTCTGAGGTGAGAAATTCAACCTACACCAGCCAAATATCTCATTTCGGCATTTATTTCCGCATTTTAAGAAAAAATTGGAAATGGAAGAAGGGTAAGTATGCATGAATGAAGAGTATGTTGGAAATGACTTGACTATCTAAGGGCCTCTTGCTATGCTTTGTAGGTAGGTAGAAAAACACTAGAAGATAAAAAGATCCCATGGATTGTCTTGTTGGCTAGAGTGGATGAGTGGAATAGTAAGATTTCATGTTTCATTACAAGTTTAAAATTGGTAGACAATTCTATTGGTTGAGATTGGTCAATCTTGAAGGAATCAATACGTGTGGAACTTTTATTGTATCCTTCTCCATCCACTAGGTCCACAAGAAAGTAGAAATTGTTCACTTGAACCCTATAGCTCCCCCCTTTAACTTTACCCATCAATGGAGCATGGTAGGAAGTCATAAGCCTTACAAAATCCCAAGACGCATCGACCATTACAAGAAGTTTGAGCCCCGATGAGGGTTTTAGTTTTCTAAAAGCAAGAACATTGGTTAGAAAATAAAAAATAAAATAAATTTTACAACATAAAATAAAATAAATTTTACAACATAAAATAAAATAAATTTTACAATATAAAATAAAATAAAAATTCAAAAAATGTAAAGACTTAGATGGCATGGGATGATTTTTTAAGCATTAAAAATAATTTTAAAATGTGATTTTTAAAATAATTACAAAATTATAAAAATTTAAAATTTGATATGGCACTACTAGTGCCTTATCAAATTGTGATTATTTTATTATTTTTTATCTACAAAATTATTATTTTTATTGTTTTTATTGCTTTTAATATTTAATATTTTATTATAATTTTTAAATTATTAAATAATTTGGCCAACATTGCATAGGTTTGCAATTTGGAGAATCTTTTTTGAATAGCCCTTTTAAGGCCTGAATTTTTTTGTAATTCTAGATGGCAAATTCCATCCTTGATGTCTCTATTTGAAGATAAATCCTAAAAAGAATTGACATGTTCCACCCCAAGAAAAATGGATGAAAAATTGGATAAATTTATCAAGTCTTTTTCAAAAAAAATATTAGATACACTAATATTTGAGTGAGAGTTACTAATATATATATTAATTCATAGATGGACGTACATATGAATGTTACTATGGTTTTGAATCTTAAAAGTGCTCATTTAAAGTCATGTCTTAAATGGCAATGAATAGAAAATGTTGCAATTAGACTAATATAATCCATGGCTTCAAAGACCAACATATAGATCCACAATAAGACCAAGTGTGGATCTTAAGACCCTAGTCTAAACTCAAAGCATTGGGGGCAAATTCATCAAGTTAATTTTGAAAATCATCAATTCCATTTTAACACTTGATTTGCTTTCAAGAGTGACTCTATTGCATAGTAAATTAACTCTTAAATAACACCCACTTGTTTAAAGGGTTTTCTAAAGGAGAATAAAAGAAATCCCCTTGAAGAAGAGTATGGTCTTTTACTCTTTCTTGCTTGCCCAAAGTTTGTGTGAGCATGCAAAAGTGAATAGTGAATAGTGCTTTGACTTCACAGCCTAAACTACATTGCTTCACAAGCCATATTCATCACTATTGAAGTAGGTCCGGGTGAAACATTCCAAAAAAAAATTTAAAAACACTTTTTGTCAACTGTTTTCTCAAAACTAAGTCCCAAAGGCTTCATCCTGTCATGTAAGGGTTAATCGTTCCAATACCTTCAGTTTGAAGTTCACCCACCCAAAATAGGTGCATCTAGAAAACTTTTCATTGTTCAATGTTTTGCACTATTTTTGGATTCCACAATCCTACTACCGGTACCGGTATACAGAATCAGTGTGATGGAAAATTATTATATTAATGTTTATTTTCAATGCCATTTTAAGGTAGAAGTTCAGTCAAGATACGGTACCGGTATCTGTAGAATTGTGGTATTGAATCTGAAATTGTGAACTGAGCTCCACTTGGTCGCCTTGATGTTGCAATACATTGACAGCAAAAAATGATATCTTCAGAATGTGGTGGCCCCATTCGCATCACAAGGTTGAATGGTATTGTCAGGCATTCCAACATTAATGACAACATGAACAAATTTGTATAAGTTTCTTGTTGAAGGTAGATCGAGAGATTGAATCACCATTCTCAATAAGCACGTACAGGACGTGAGTCGCCATCCTGCTTTACCCAGACCTCAAAACACTGAAGTCCATCTCCTAATAACTAAAATCTGACATTAAATTTAACTACGACATTGAATCGAATTGTGCACTACTAGATTATCACATGCCTCATTTGCTTTACGTACACAAGCATTCTGTTTGGATTGCTGTCGAGCTTGCAAGTGCTGCATACGAAGTCCAAATGAGTTTGAACAAGCAGCGATGCTAGCTCCGAGTGAGCATGTGGCTTGCTTTTCGAGTAAATAACTTCCTAGCTCACGTCAATGCCAAGCCTCCTCCGATCCCCTGTACAAACAAGAAGCTCGATCAGTTAGCTCGATCTCTATGAGCACAGCATTGATCCACGTACAAGTTTTCGAGTTTGAATGTGGATGATTTGAATACATGGTCTGAGTGTAAATTCACACAATCCGCACTCACAACCTGATTGATTTCAGCAAACATTCCAACCTCTGCAATTTGGATTAAAAACTGTCCATCACAATCCAGAGTTTCAAATTAATAAGTACAATCTAGGTGTGAAAATCAGAAACAACGTGTAACAATGTAACTTGTAGGTGTAACATTTTTGTAACCACTTCAGTGCAATTCACCCTGATCCACATGAACTTTTGCATGGAACACTGTACCTGTACAGTACCCGGCAACTCTGAATCGTCCACCCTGTTCTGCCATTCCAAAGAAAATCACATAATATATAATGTGATTGGCATTTTTGTCTTGTATAATCAACATTAAATTTTTAGGTAACTTTGATCAAGCATACCAAATTTGGGTTTCAAAAAAGTAAAACTCCATTTTTGGCAAATTATTTCATTTAAAATTCATAGTTTTATATGATAATTGATTGAAAATCATCGGTGATGAATTTTTCTGATTCAATTGCAGCAATAGGTAGGAAACATCCGTAAGCACATATTTCCTTCAATAAGCATCTCCAAAAGGTTTTAGAATTTCTTCACAAAGGTTTCAAAAGTTGAGGTGACAATGCCCAAATTTCAAAAAATAAATATTTCTTTATTAAAATTAAAATTTTCTACTTGACCTTCACACTATTACTAATTTTTTACATTTGACCATGAAGGTACAATTGCTTTGCCAAGATCTAATTAGAATGAAGAAATATCTATTTTTCAAAATTTAGACATTGTCACCCCAACTTTTAATACCGTTGTGAGGAAATTTTAAAACTTTTTGGAGATGCTTATTGAAGAAAAGATGTACATATAGATGTTCCCTATATATTGCCCCAATCAAATTAAAGAAATTCATTATGAATGTTTTTCAATGAATTGTTGTGTAAAATCATTAAATTTTAATGAAAAAATTCACTAAAAATGAATCTTTTTTTAAAAAAATCCAAAAGTAGTATGCATGATTGGAATTGTGTAGGAATTGAATGTCAATTATGCAAGACAAAAAATGTTAATCATATAATATAATCTGTAATTTTCTTTGGAATGGCAGAATAGTGTGGACAATTGAAAGTTGCCGGGTACTAAATAGTGCATATTAGGTAAAGGTATATTTGCACTTGATATTAAAGAATGTTGTTACTAAGGGAGGCAAGAGCACTTAAATGCAGAATTTTGTTAAAATGGCGGCATTCCATGTGCCATTTTCAAACCGCCCGCTCTGAATTGTAAACATGACATCTAGGACAGGTATAGTTTTCACGAATCTTGAACTTTTATAGATTTAATAAATCTATTAGTACTATAGATTTCAGACCGCACAATTTGAATGGTAAAAACGACATCTAGCATAGGTGTAGATTTCACACATCTAAGAATGATATAGTTTTCAAACATCTATTACATTTATACACTTCAGACTGCCCGCTCTGAACTGTAGAAACTGCCAAAGTAACGGAATTTCGCCATTTTAACGAAATTGCCCATTTAAGCAAATAAATGTATCTACTGGGTAGGTTTCTTTGGTGGAAAATTTTTCCCGTGTGCAAAAATAGAATTTGGAAGGTTACTTTCTATGATTTTCCAGATTTTTGCTTCTCAAAACATAACTACTATGAATTTTTTAGTTGCAAATTTTGTTCGAGCCATACTAATCATATAGACCTTCCTATTTCCAACCAAGGATTGGTTGCAAAATCCACCTAGGACAATATTGAGAGTCTTGTAGCCAATCATAATGCACCACAATTGCATTAGGAACTGTGCCTATTTTGTGCTACAAAAAAGTCTTTATAACTTCAACCATTCCAAGATTAGCTCTCTTATCTTCTAAAACAACCATAAGTCAACTCTGATTTTTATCACTTAAATTGCACTTAAAGTCTTGAGAAGGATGTCTAAACAAAAAGAGTGATACCAAGGACATTTACATGTAGTTGAATATTATAGGAATTTTTTGATGACTCCCAAAGTAGGCTATTGTTTAAAGGATAAGGTTGGTTGCCTTCGTCCAAAATTGTACTAGTACTAGGTGTTGTTACCTTAACCTTGAAGTGACAAGCCTAGCCCAGCCCTTGGGGATTATTTTAGAGAGAATTATTGACAAAAAATCACTTAAATTATATTTTATCAGTGTGTTTCAATTTACCTTGAAACAATCAATCATCCACTTATACATCCAAGACCCTTAATCATTGGTGATAATAAAAATTGCAACTATTTATAGACAACTTATCCACAATGATTCCAAGGCCCCCAAATCATTTTGCAATCAAATGTATCTGAAATGACCACTGTGAAGTTATATTTTGAAGTTATATATGTAATCATTTTTTTGTGGTATACACCCACTTCAATAGTAAATATTGCTTGCCAAGCACTGCATTTAGGTTGCAAAGTCAAAATACTATTCACCATTCCTATTTACATACTATGATTAAACAAACTTTGGACGAGCATCAATTGTAGACACATATTATTGTGCTTCAAGCAGATGTTGTATTTCCATTTGAACAACTATTTAAGGATCGGGGTGAACTAGCCCCTTGGCTCGACTCCTCCAAGTTTTTCTGGGGATGCAAGTAAAAAAATGTTCCTATTTTGTGCTTGATTAATTCACCTTGCACACTTATCATGGCTTATTGTAGCCTCTAATTGCAAGTATGAATTCAAAATTTGCAAATTTTATCATGTATAGAAAATTTAAAAATTTCAACATTTTTCCAAAGGATTGAGTGAGGTGGTTAGTTCACCCCAGCCCTTTTTAACCCCCAAAGGATCAAATGACCATTGAACGTATATAGTTGATCTTGGATAGGTGCGTATGAAGTCATTTTTTAACGGGTGTTCTAAATTTTTTGACACAAGGTGTGAACATATATCCCCTTAGTGGGAATATAATTTTTTTCAATCAAGTGTCCAAATCAAAAGTTGTGCTATCTTTAGCTTTGAAGCAACTTAGGCAACATGTACAAAATTCCTCCAATAATTTTGAAATTTGGTAGGTGGAGTATATAACTTATATGATACAAGATGCAAATGCTAAAAAAACCCATGGATAGTATAAAATCTCACTTCAGAAGGAGTTAAATTATAGTGGCCATATTGGGTAAGATTTGGAAAAAACATTCTAACTTTGAATGCTATATTTTTTCAATCTATGCTATCAAAGTTTCTAAAAAAATTTCCACACATTCCTATGTAGCCTAGTACACTGAAAAATGACAATTTTTTATAATTTATGCTTGAAATGTGCCTCGGTCCTAAGGGGTTAAGGAGGCAAATGAGGTTCTAAAAGCACCTGGGCTTTAAAATGGCCCACTTCCTCAAATATACATTGTAGGTATATGTTGCTTATTTGTTGTACTAGCAATGTAAAACATTGTACTGTACATTTGAGGAGGCAAGCAATTTTAGAGCCTTATGTCATTTCAACTTCAAAATTTCATAACTAACTCCACAGAGCTCCAAAAAATGTGAAACTACTTGGGTTAGATGCCAATTCCATTTGTCTTCCAAGAAAAATTTGATGAAAAACATTTCAAAAAGATTCACCTCCCCAAACTCATGTTTCATCTCTTAGATGATTGCTTTTATTGACCTCCTACCTTCCTACTTGGGAATTTTGATATGTGCTGGAAAACTTAAAATTTTAAAATAAAATTTTAAAATCTAAAATTTAATCTAAAATTTAAAACTTGATAAATTTTTAAAAAAATAGAAGTATCTCCTTGTACCGGTTTATCTGCCCTTGGAACTCGGCTTTGGGGGGAGATTCCTCCCCACGAGTGACGTGATTCATTATTCCACTGAAGCTTTTTCATATTCTTCACCTCTTCTTCAAAAGGGGAAAAGGATCCTGCCAACACCCACACTAATTAATAAACAACCAGATGAAGGCTGCAAGTGGATCCCGGAATCCTTCAACAGGGAGGCCAACTTGATCTTCCACACCAAAGGGGGGGTATTTTTATTTTTTTATGGTGAAATTTTTTTTTTAACATACGGACAATTTCCATTGATATGGGGAAAAAAGTACCACCGGGGGTAATTTTTGAGTTTTTACCAGCTATTTTCCTAGAATTCCCATATTGAACCAGCTTCTCAAGTATCATAGTCCAATTTTTTTTCTCAATTTTTTACTTGAAATAGAAATTTTATGAATTTTTTAAACGTTTTTTCTTCTATGTTTCAAATTGCAAATGTTTTTTTTTCCCAATTCCTCCATCTAGCAATGAACTAACAAGTGGTTTCTCCCCAAACATTGTTCCACACAAGTTTGAGTTGGCTCTTGACAATGAGGGTGGGAGATTGAAAGGGGGTGACCTTTCATATGAAAGATTTCTAAAAAAATTTCCCTCGTATAGAAGGGTTGTCAAATCAACTCCTAATGTGTGAAGAGCCCCCTTGAGACTCTTGAATGTCTAGGTCAATCCTTCTTTTTTATACATTTTGAAAAAGTGCCAAGATAGTAATCACTTAAAATTTGGTGAAGCATTGTATTTCTACAATTCATCCATCTTTTGGATTGAGAAATACTTTTCATTTTTACTCATGCACTTTTTCATCCAAATTTGGCAACTTCATCTATATTTTAAATAGAAACGAGAAATTTTTGGAAAAAAATATTGCTTTTTTTTGGCAAAAAGTAGAACTTTTTTTGAAATGGTGCAATTTGGCCCCATGGTACGATTAAAAAGGGTTGGTCTTGGTAGATACATGTGATCTCAATTTTTGGCAAGATTTTTTGAATTTTTTTTTCTAGATAGAAAAATAGATTAATTTGGGGGGAATATATATTTTTTATTTCAATTAGTTCTTGGGAGCAAAAGTTGTGCCACAATAAGCCTCAAATAGGTGAGGGTGGACAGCCAAAATAAAATACAAAAATTTGAAATAGATTTTTTTTTTAAAATTATTTCTATTTTTGTCTATGTGGAAATGTTTGATTCATTTTATTTGAATAAGTGATGTAAAAGTTATAGAGCTTCTTATTTTGCGAGCAATCTTCGAGAAAATAATTTGTTGAATCTGTTTTGGAACTCAATTTTAACAATTTTATAGAAAAGAAAGTTGCACGTGGTTTTGTTACTTTCTAGAACAATCTTATTATTGGAATCAATGAGTTTCAATTCCATCTTAGTGCTATCAACAATTTAGTTTATTCCTTCTATCTTGTATCTAGCTACTTTGACTTAACAATGTTTTAAATAATGATAAATATAGGGGGAATGAATTTATTTTCCAAACTCTCAACTCAATTCTTCAACATAAAAATATTTAATTCATAATATGTAGTACAAAAAAAAAATTTATTGAAGATTCAAAGCCTTATAATCTAGTCAGGCTAAGAACAAAAAAAATTGTTTTCTTCACTTTAAATGCCTATATCTTGTGATCAATATAATAGCCAAAGTTTATGAAATTTCTTCTAAACATTTTCATACTAGTGTAATGCAAGATCTTGTGGTTGAATATGCAAAAAAAAGTGTTTAATTTTTTTGTTATTTGCATTGAAAATGGTAGTTTTGAGTATTTTTTGACATAAAAATGGCCTTAAGACTTTACGGGTTAATAGCCCTTCATTCTTCTTAAGCACATGCAATGAACACATATGGACTATCAAAATTCAAGTAATAAAATATGTAAATTCATAGTAAAAAAAGACATAATAAAACTACATTGAATTCTATGAAACAAAAATATGCTTCAAACTTTTAGGTCCACCTCTAATTCAACTAAATCGATTTGTCCTAGTAGTGCGTGTGACACTAATTTATCAAGTCAAACTATTTTGAACTAGAACAAATTAATATATTATTACAAAAATAAAAATTTGTAGTGACACTAATTTTATAGGTGTTGCTAACTTCTTCCTTCCGACACACATACACTAATAGGGCAAATCAGTGTATTGTATAGTGTTTCATCTCACTCCAAATATCAAATATTCTACACTATTTATGGCTTTAATTTCCTTTCCACAAAAATACATTCTAGTTAGTGCTTTTAAAGTAGAGAAATAAAGAGAGGAACTCCAACGATTATTGGGTTGTCTTGGATTGAGAGACTTAGGTTCCATGAGTAGCCCAAATGAGCTAGCATGAGTGATACTAATACTACAGATTTCCATTTGAAGGGAGATTCTATACTACTTATTGATGGAGTGATTATTTGTTTTGTTTTGTTTGCATTGAAATTGAATATTTTCAATTTTCAATACTTGTTAGGTTATTTTGATGGATAGTATGTTTTCTAAATGTTATTTATTTTGTAGTTAAACATGGTTCAAATAAGTGTGGCATGTAGATAAAGTTTGGTTGATTTTGAATTTTCATCTATATAGTAACATATAGGTGGAGTTCAAAGTTTATTATACTTTGTTATTCACTTTTACAAATTTTGGTTTGAGAAGCCATGCTCACATGCTATACTTGGTGGGTTGAGGTGGCCATCCAACATTTCCAAGGGCAAACTTCTATATACAATAATTGACCAAACTTTGCAAAAAAAATTTTAATTAGAATTGTGCAATATTTGCAAGAGGAAAAATGGAACTATTGACCAATAAAATTATAGGGAGATGCCCTTGGAAAGTGTGGGAACAACTTTAAACTTCCCAAAAATCAATGTCAATATTAGACTTAAATTTTTTGGTGCTTATACTTTGATAGCAAGATAAAGCTATTCCTTAAATGTAGTGTTTTTTACTTATGCTACATTTAACTACTTCTGAACTATTCAACTTATTTTAGACAAAACATCAAGAGATCTTCGGATAATAACATTGAGAGATCTTCAAATAGTAACATCTAGAGATCTCTAGATGTTTCATTGGATGAAACTTGAGGCCAATAGAAGACTACGAGTTTCGATGAATTCCCAAATTGCGGAAAACTCTAGGAACTATGTCAAATTAGCAATCTAACATAGCTAAAACCCTACCATGTCAGATAATATCAATTAATCAATCAATTAATATTTTTTGATAAAAAACATTTATTAAATATATTTTATTATTTTAATAATTTAATGTTCTAATGCATTCTCAGCCTTGGGAAATGGGAACAGGCCTGAAATGGCCCTCTCAAGGCCTCAAATTTCATCTAATGATATACATTAGAAGAGATTTGAGGTCTTTGAGAGACCATGAATTATCAAGGGCTGGGAACGTCCCAAATTGTACTTCAGTTGTGATAGTCAGCCATTTGACGTGGCCGAGATCTGGCCACGTCATTTCTTGGAATTTATTTTATTTTTTAAAATTCATTTTTTTTTGCATTCTAAGAACTATATTTTATTTTATTTTTATAAATTTCCTGACAGATAGCCATTCCCTTGCTGCGGGGAGAACAAGTTTGAAACAACCCTTTGCAGGCCTCAAATCTCTTATAATGGATCTATGAAAGTTTTGTAGTGATCTCTTGATGTTTTGTATGAATCTCTCAATATTTAGCATTATCTCATAATGATCATTTTTTTTCTCCCAATGACCATTATTCTAAACTTTCAAAAATCCAAAAATAGTTAAATTTGGCATACTTACATAGAAGTGCAAACATCATGCAAATCAACAAAAACAATTCCACTTTTGGAAGTCTTAAAAATTATTATCCATACAAATTAATTTAAATTTGTATGGATGTCAACCCTCAAGACGACCATAAGTCCTTGACCTTGATGTCAACTCTCAATGTTGATTGTTGACATACTATAATAGCCAGTTCTCAATACTCACTCTAATACTTAATTAAATATCCTTCAAAATATCTATCCTTCATTTTCAACCCTACCTTTCATTTTGAGATTTTAATTTTTACTAGCCCTTTTTGATGAAAGGTTGAAGTTTATTTTCCTTTTTTTTTAAAAGCTCCAATTTTTTCTCCCTACATATAGAGTTATTTTGCAAGATGAAGGACACCACAACCTTCAAAATACATCACTACACTAAAATTGGTAAATAGTGTTGGCAACACTAATTAGCCGAACTAACACTAATTGTGAATTGCAAGGTTAGTGTTAGAACACTAATTACACATTCTAACACTATTTTAGCTCTGTAGTAAAAAAAATTTGCCTCGATCTAATTTAGTTTTCGGAGAATGGTGCCTCCTTTTGTCCAATCGGGAAGGGCCAGAAATTCAGATTTCCAAGGAAGGGTCAGAAATTCAGATTTCAAAGGAAGGGCCAAAAATTCAGATTTCTAAGGAAGGGCCAGAAATTCAGATTTCTAGGGAAAGACCAAAAATCTAGATTTTCAGGGAAGGGCTAGAAATTCAGATTTTGAGGAAAGAGCCAAAGTATGACGGCGGGAGTTAAGTGCCCCAACACTATTTTCACATGAGTTGAAAAATAGTGTTGGGGGTAAAAAATAGGGAACAACACTAATTATCAACCAACACTATTTACCAATTTTAGTGTAGCTTTAGAACAAAGGAAAGGAGGCTTTACACTCACATTGAAGTTAATAAGAGGAAGCTACAAGATTAAAAGCTACACAAATAGAACATAGCCAAATGTGAATCCAATATGACTTATTTCCCTATAGCTTCTAGTACATATTGGCAAGTTTAACTCCTAAAGGACGGGGGTATTGAAAAATTGTCAAAAATTACCATTTTTTTAATGTATTTTCTAAAATTGAAAAGAAAAGTTTTTTTAACCATAACCATGCAAAAGTGTACTATCATACTACTAAAATCATAAATCCTTCTATAATATTACAAATGCTACCATTAATACTAGGGGCTCGTGCTTGCTATGCTATGCATTCATTGTATCACATATTAGTAAAAATTTGATATATTTGAATAGAATGTATGATAATGATTTCAATAAGTCTTTAAAACAATTATTTTAATTATTTTATAACAATATTTCCAATCATGCATATATAGAAATTATATTTTCACACAATGTGATATTACTAAAATAGAGTAGCAGTTCACAATCACCTTTGTAATATCACTTTTTACAAAGGGTGATATTATAGAAATAATATAGTCGTTGCAATTGAGGTGATATTAAAAAGAATCTATAGGATGATATTATAGAGGTAGCAATTCCATTGCTTTTCTTGACTTCATACTTCTTTTGCATTTTCTAAGATTTTGTGCTTTTGTGAGTTTTAAATTAAATTATTCATGAAGCTTTTGAGATTTACAAATTTTTCCTTTAAATTCTTCTATTTGGGTTGCCATTGTTTGTGACAATTGAGTCAAATTTCTAATGCATTCTAATGTGTGTGTATCTTTTACCGTATTCATCATTCATTAGATTTCTATTGTTTATTTCAATATATGCTTATTTATTAAAAAATTATACGAAGATTTTAGTGATTTTTATCTGAAGATTTATTGAAATTCTTGCTCTGCATTCTATCTAATACGTAAAAATTCTAATGAAATTCTAATGGTGAATGCGTAGCATAGCAAGCGCCAACCGCTAGTTCTATGATAAAAATGTATTGGAAAAATTTTAGCCTCATTGACCATATGGATTGAAAGATAATAGTGTTTGAAGTGAGAATTTTTCCATTCATGAGAAAAGGGGTCACTAGACTTCAAGCCCTTTAGCTTGGAGTAAAATTTATGATCTTCATAAATTTGCATCCCTCTACCATTGTGTTCTAAACTTTGTTAGGTAGACTCATGCAAAATTTCAAGGTCAAATATGAATTCTAGCTTACTCTAAATCACCCTACAATGCCAAGAGGTTAGGTGAACTAGCAATACATTAGTCAGTTTTTAATGGTTCATTGTGCAATGAGAATTTTTTTTTGTTTGAAATTGAAATAGTGAAAAAATTAAAGACAATAATTTGAAATATGTGGTAAAAATTTCAAGAATTTTGATTTTACAAGGTGCAAGATAATAGGGCTTAAAATTAGAAGAAATTATATTTTCTCAAACCACCCCAGCATAGCTAACAAAGTTTGTAGACCCCTCTTAAAATGTGATTTGAAAATTATTTTTTAAAACTATTTTATATTATTTTAAAATATTATATATACATACATGCCAAGTTTCAAAGTTGATAAGGAGTCTAGGAATAAAATGCTTCAAGTGCTCAAATTTTTTCACTTAGCATAACTTTTGATATGGTCATGTGATTAATTTTTTTCTAATTTCCATGGTGGAATGAAGGTCCCCATCTCATGTCAAAATTTTGAAAACATCCATTGAAAATTGAATGTTTAAGATCCTACTCAAGTCTTCAAGTGTCCATTGAATACACACTTGGCCTTTGAAGAGTAAAAACCAACCACTTGCATGTGGGAGTCTCAACTCTAATTAAATCAAGAATAGTGTTTCAACTTGTCATAAATAGTACTTCATCTAATCATATTTGAATTGACTTGTGTTAGAGGTTTACTTTGTCTTGTTTAATATAGAATCATAATAATATAGGGACATTAATTAAACTTGGAGGTGATGGTTGCTTGTGTTACATACATTGATTTGGCAAAACCTCTGGGTTTAGAGGGTAGTTTTGATTTTGAGAAGAAACTTATATAAATTGTTAAACCTTCTATTGCAACTTTTAAACTAAAGTCAAATAACATGTTTAAAAAAAAAAAAAAAAAAGAGAATACTTTGTATAAATGAGATATATTAAATAAATAGAGAGGTGTCAATTGACAGAAGAGATAGTTGCATTTGTAATTTGTAAAAGCTTTGCACAATAGAATTAATGAGTTATCCTAGGACAACTTGTGTCCTTTGCAAATGTTAACAATGGAAGTTGACAAATAAATATAATATTCTATCTAGTTTTTTAATACAACTTAATTAATAGAATATGCACATCATTGAATTAAGTTAAAGCAATTGTAGTTATTTTCTATTTTATTATAGTTTGTTGTTTCAAAAAAAAATACCTATGTCATATATTTTAGCTCTTCCAAATTGATCTTGACTTTCAAAATGGTTCTTTTGCTTTTGAAATGAAACTTTCCAAGTCTTATTTCTACTTAGTTTGAAATTTTGAAAAAATCATTCAAAAAAATAATTTATTGCAATTTACAATAGAATGTACATATACTTGTTTTTAAATATAGAATGCCATGAAATTTGGATTTACACTTAAATGTTCTAGACTATAATATAAGTCTATACTAAGAAATTCAGATTTTAAAAGGTTATCTATTATTTGAATTGAATTTTTTTCACCTTTTCTTCAATAGTTCATAATCACTTCAAATCTACTAGAAAAATTTGAAAATTTTATGATTTATATAAGCCAAGTGCTTTCATCTATGAAAAACAAAATCAATAGATTCATTTCTAAACAATGCAAAAATAGAGCATACATAGTAAAAGATTTTGAGTTTCAAGTATATGATCATTGCATGGCCTTTCAAAGTTATAATGAATTAGATTTATGCATATGTTTAAGTTATTTGAATCTACATAATGGCCAAACTAACTTCTAACTAGGTATAAATTTTAATTGAACTTATACTAAAATAATTTATTTTTATTTTTTGAATATAGATTGTAAAGGCTTTTTATTTTACATAAATTATTTTAAAAATTATAAAATTATTTATCTATAATTTTGTAAGTCAAAAATATGA
Organism: Climacium dendroides; assembly: GCA_950106755.1. Lineage (NCBI taxonomy): Eukaryota > Viridiplantae > Streptophyta > Bryopsida > Hypnales > Climaciaceae > Climacium > Climacium dendroides. Next base: position 5,457,418 of record OX467084.1, on the reverse strand, counting down.
CAAGATCCTTGGTTTTATTTTAAAATGAAGATGCCACCCTTATTTGTGTACCATTTAATACTTAAATTTATTGATTAGATAGCATTTCAAAATTTTGGAAAACCTACCTATACTATCAAATCATATTTGCATGACCTAAAAATCAAAATTTTGCTATGTGCATAATATTAGATAATCTTATTTTAACTATAAAATGCTAATAAAGTCATAAAATAGATGATGAATGGTAAAGCAAAATTTGTTTTAATTAGAAAATGGATGAGATTGTCATCCAAGTTTCTTTTAAAATAAGATGCTACATTCATGGATCATAAAAGATGTACTTGAAGTGCATTTGGCAATATCTATCTCCTTGTTCTTTATCTCAATTCTAGTTATTAGCCTTAGAAGCTAGGAACCTATGACCATGGACTAAAAACTTAAAAATTATTTTCACTATGTATTCCATCTTGTCACTATATGCAAATAATTTTTATATTTTTTTATATTTAGAGATTAAATTTAGGCCTATATTTTTTAAATATATATTGAGACAAAATTTTGTTTGCACCTTAATTTTTTATTCATTGTTATTCACACATGGTGGAATTTCTAATTTTTAAAGCTTATTTTATATTTGATATGAATTTTTAACATTTTTTACTTAAGGTTGAATAGATAATTTCAAATCTTTACAAATAAATCTGAATATTTTTCACTTTTAAAAGATATGTAATTTCATCTCTTAAACACAAAAATAAATAATTTCATTCAAATTTGGTTTGCAAAATGGAACATAAATATTAAAGGGCTTTGAAATTTGAGCACGTGGTCATAGGCTCCATCCTTTGAGAAATAATGAAAAATTATAAGTTGTAAATATTTAGTATGCAATTTACAAGTTACAATTAAATCCACCTAATTAAATAAAAGCTTTGAGCCCCTTCTAACTAGACCCATGTATAAAGCTAGAATTATAATCCATCTAAACAACTTTGAAGCACAAGAATTATAGATAGTGCAATCAAACCGGGAATCAAACAAACATTTAAAGTAGTACTTCTTGGTATATTTTACTTGATGGTTATTATTAATTAAAGTTGACAAATGTGATTTGATAGATGGTGAAAAATAAAAATGAAATTTTTTCCATACATTTTTAAAAGATAATGCCTTGAAAATTCTAAAATCTATTTTTGGAAATATTTTTTGTTGACCCTAACCACTGAATTTGGTATTCCTGATAAGGATGAATACAAGATCTCTCTACATAAGTTTTTTGGCAAATCTTTATAATTAGCATTGTGTGATGTTGAAATATCTTCATCTAATAAATATCTTTAAATTTAAAAGTACATAATTATTTTTAGAAAATTCAATACAAACTTACTTCATACAAATCAAAGCAAATTAAAATGTTTTTATTAGTTTTTAATAGTTGATATAATGCAATCAATTAGAATTTTATCTCTCTTGAATCAATAGGAGACAATCTTATAATTTAACCCTAGAAGAATGTTATAGTCAAAAAGTAGCCAATAGATGTCTTTCAAGATTACTATAAAAATGAAGAATACACTTATTTGTTCAAATATTGAATCACTTTGGCAAAATATCTTGGTGATTGGTCTTCTCCTTGTAGGGTTAAATATGCTAACAATTTATATCATTTAAAATATCAAAACTTATAACAACCTTCAGTTTCCATTAAAAAAATATATCTATTTCAACTATAGGTCAATAAGGGAAAAAAAGGATGAATACATCTATGCCAATTATTTTTTCTAATTAAATAAAGTCCAATATACACTAATGATAAGAATATTCTATAAGATTCATTTGTTCATGCTAAAAATTTTGCCAACTATTTTATAAATTGATTTCCTTTGAACTACAAATTTCTATGGATGCAATTGTAACTAACTATTTTGGGTTTTTTGTCATGATAGTTATAAGATTCTCAATGGTATTTATAACCAAACAATAAACTACCATGTAAAATGAAAAAAACAACTAAAGTACAAGCATTAATTTTGAACATTGTATTCTAAACTAAACTTGAAGATATATAAATATAGAAAGTTCAAAACGTATAGCTTGCATACATGAATGCAAAAAATAGTTTGGGATACACTATGTATTTGAACTTCAGTTTACAAATTCATCTCATAGTCATATTTATTTAGATAATTATCATATTTTTTAAACTCTTAAAGGACATGCTAGTTATCGTGAAAATCATGTGTTTTGGTACCATGTGAATTGTTGGCTCAAAATAATGCAAAAGCACTCATTGGAAGTCAAACTACTATAGAAGACCTTTCCTTTTCACATAAAATTTGGAGGATGAATAGTTGCACTTCTGTCCTCCATGGAGAGATTATTTGTCATTCATTGACCGGAAAACATCCTTGGTGTTGTTTATGGGTGAAATTCACAATTTTTGATTGTCAGTGTGTTAAAAATAATATCATGTGTTGATACCACCTCAAAATATGCAGAATTGCCTAAAGAGTTGGTTATAGATTTGCTTTTGCCTTTTGCCTCTTCCATCATATATTTGTATTCTTCAAATCAACTCAAACCATCTACGTAAGGTTTTATCACCTTATAGCCATATTCAACAACATTTAGAGTTGGCTTGAGGTCATATCAAAAACACATAAAGAAACCCCATGAATGCATAATTGAAGAAAGTTACCAAAATCACCTATCTTCATTTAGTTTGACAAGGTTATTGTCATAAAAATGTAGGACTTGGTATTTTAGGTAAAATATTAGCCCTTGAAGGATGTTGAGACCGAAAAATAAGTGGCTCATGGATGACTTCATTGTTCATTGTAAAAACAAAAAATGCACCTATTGGTTCAATAATCGGAGCAATTTGGTGACTACCTTGACCATGGAAGTTGCATCTTTTAACCTTTAAACGTCAGGCTGGTGACCATGGAAATCAGCCCTTTTGGAACTGTGTGACATCATCTAATTTAAAAAAACCAAAAATATTCTTCAGGAGTCACACTATTGTAGAAGATCTCCCCTTTCCACTACAAAAAAACAGTGAATAAATGACTCATCCATAGAGTCATTGTGGACAACAATAGTTGTTTTGTAGTCATTTTGCAGTCATAGTTGTTTTGTAGTCATTTTGCAGTCCACAATGACTCTATGGACTAGTCATTTGTTCACTGTTTTTTTTGTAGTGTTCCATCCCTAATTCCAAAGATGAATAGTTGTCTTTCTGTCCTACACAAGAGAATTCCTTGTCATTCATCGGACAAAAAATATCCACCGCATCTTTTATGGCTTAAGGGTTTAAAAACACAAGAATTTTAGAAAATTTATTTATATCACTAATACACTAACAAATAAATATGTAGACTCTAATACCTGATAAGTCCAAATCAAATGAAATTGCCTCCATACACCTTCTTTTTATGAGGAAGAACTTTCTTATTGTGCTAATATCATCATTGTTAGCCTTAGTGACACAAATATTAAAATATGCTTACAACCCAACTTTTGCCTAAAAGGAAAGTCATATGAGCTTCATAGAAAAAAACTATGTTCAAACTTGGTGTTCAATGGATGATAGAGAATTCTTCTAGTAGGACAGAAGTGCAACTATTCATCCTTATAATTTTGTTGTGAAAAGGGGAGGTCTTCTACAATAGTTTGACTTCCAATTAGTGCTATTGCAATTTTTCAAGCGAAAGGGATGATTTCCACAATCACCAATCTATCCTTTAAGGGTTAACAATAATCATAACTAACAGAATTGTATCATGTAATCATGAAAATAAAAGATGTATTAACAAAAAATTACATTGTTCTACCTAAATTGAACTTCACTAAGCTCAATAAAAGTACTAGGATTACAAGAGCTTGAAGATCCTGCCAACATTGGTCTCCAATCTAATTCTTCATTTACAATATTATTATCAACCTTCAAATCATAATAATCTAAATACTCTTCATTGTTCAAACCTTTATAAGATAATTGTTTTTCCGAAATTACAATCTCGATATCCATATCTCCTTGAAGCATTGCTACAACATGAGCCATGGTTGGTCGTCTCTCCGGGTCGAGTTGTGAACAACACAAAGCTATTTTGATAACTTGTTTTGCTCCAATTTCTTCACGAGCGTGTAAATGCAATTTTGGATCAATAATGTCCACTATATTGCCATTGTCATTTGATCTCTTAGCCTACAAAAATGTAACTCCCATTTCATTAAAATGATATCAAATTTTGTAAACTATATAAAAGCAAGCTGCTCATTTGTAAAATCAGAAGTTTGATAATGAAGTCAAAATAAAATGAGCCGAACAAAGATTTGGAGTAAAATTTCATAATTATCAATTTGTGAAGTAAATGGTTGAAGAGATGTACCCATTCTAGTAGATAGGCCTTGTGTGGCAATAAATTGAGATCAATGATTTTTCTTCCACTCACGATCTCCAAAAGAAGAATTCCAAAACTATACACGTCCACTTTTTCACTTAGTTGACCCAATGTTGCATACTCGGGTGCTAAGTAACCTCTGCAAAAAAAGAAATTAGAACCTCTAGAAAATAATGCACATGATAATTTGTTCCATATCAATTATAAAATGAACTATTTAAAATTTATACGAGCATCACCACTAAAATGATGTACTGTACTTACCGAGTGCCTGCAATATGCATAGTCATAATGTCGCTCTTTTCATCAGGAAAGAGTAAAGCCAAGCCAAAGTCTGCAATTTTTGCTTGAAAATTCTCATCCAACAAGATATTATTTGCTTTAATGTCTCGATGAATGATCCTTGGTTCGGCAAAGGAATGTAAGTAGTGAAGACCATTAGCTATGTCTAAACAAATTCCCATTCGTTTAGGCCAATCAAGATCGAAATTTCCTTTGTGCTCTATAAAATGCAATTTACAATGAAAAAAATCCACATATTAGCGTCATTTCATTTTCATCAATAATTTTTTTTAAATAATTGATTTTTATGTTGTTTCTATAACATTGTATAACCAAGCAATGGTCCTCTCATGGTTATAGGATATTTATACTATAGATGTCTATGTTATAGGTATCTATATTATAAGCACCTTCCATGGCTATAGGATATTTATATAATAGGTGCTTATGATATAAATACCTATGTTATAAGGACCTTCTATGGTTATAGGATATTTATTTTATAAGTGCATCTTCAATAGTTGTAGAGTACCTACTTACATCTAGGCTCACATGCTAGTGTTGTTGGTTCCTCTTTATGTTGAGAAGGTATTATGCCTCCCTAGATGTATGGGAATAACTTTCAATTAATGCAAAGATTAAGAGTGGATGAGGAGCCATTAATAAGACAATTTTGTTCACTATAGGGATCCTCTTTTCAAAGATGCAAAAGGAACTCCTTGCCTCATCAGTAAATAATAATGCTATGTCATATTTCAAACTAAAGTAAATTAGTATAATGACACATTATAATTTGACATCTAAATTACATCCATCATTACTATACAATAAAGAATAAAAATTGCAAAACATTTATGTACAAGTTAACTTACCGAAGAGTACTTGGGCCAAATCGTAATTTTTGACATATTCATACACCAAAAGCCTTTGTTTTCTTCTTAGACAACAACCTTTTAAGCTCACAAGATTCCGATGTTTTACACTTGTCAATAAAACAACTTCATTGAGAAAATCATCAGTATTTCTTTGGGTAACTGAATTGAAGAGTTTTTTTATAGCCACTTCATCTCCATTTGATAGGCATCCCTACACACCAATAATGCACCAATTATTCATTGATTTTTTTATCATGAAAAATTTATAAAAAGTATTCAAGAACTAAATTTTACAAAAGCAAATATAAACAAATTCACTCACATTAGAATTTTTATTTGTATAAGAAGATTTTTCTAGTTCAAAATGAAAAATATACATAAACATGAAGTTTTTTTTATTACCAACTATTCTTAATAAAAACACACATTCAAGTAATAATTCAAAAATTAAATCATGCTAACCTTGTAAACAATACCATAGCCTCCTTCACCAAGCTCCATACTTTGATGAAAATCATTTGATGCAGTTCGTAACTCATTGTAAGTGAATAATGTAGGCTTCACTTCATATTCAGCAAATTCTATGCATAAAACAATTGTTGAAATAAATATCATATAATAGGAAGGTATGAAAGATGGAATATTCTTAAATTCTACTAAATAAATTGAAAGAAAAAAAATTGAACATTGAATATTTTCTTTCTAGTGTAAAATCTCGTACAAGTCCTATCAATACATATAAAACAAAGGATATCGTACTTTTTTGAGCTTCAAGTAAGAGCTCATATTTTTCTTTCTTAGTTTTTTGTAGAAGAATAATTGAAACAATGATTATCATTATCAATACCGCTCCACTAATAGTTGTCACAATTATGATTACTTTTGTTGTATTTGCTCTAGATTGCCCTGCAAAAACATGTGTTATAAATTGTTAAAAAAATCATTTACATTAAAAAAAAAGGATCTATATTTCTTTTTATTTACTTTGCAACAGTTTAGTATTGCTTAATTTTCAATATCTTTGAAGTTAATATAAGTCCATAATTCAATAGTTTAAATATTTAATATCTATATCATACAAATTGTGAAAAACAAGTTCAATATAATAGTTCTAATTTTTTTTTAAATTAATTCATATAGATTTAACAAATCTTAGTATAACAAAAACTTGCTACATTTAACAAAATCTACCATGACGGTTCTATTTTGTACTAAACTTACAAACTACTAAATTTAAAAATAACAATTTAAACATTGATCAACATTGTAAAGAAATAGAATGACATCATATTGTTATGGTTTATAGCTTTAAATACCAGAGTCGTAACATATTTGTTGGCAAACACATCTTTTCAAATCAATTTTTGATGTGGATTTTTTGCAAAATGGATTGCCTTGTAACCTGTTACAAATAACAATGTCTACTGATCAAAATCACAAACTTCATTCCTAAATAAATCAATAATGTAGTTCATTCATAAAACAATAAATTTCTATTACAAGTATTTTTTTAATTTAGAAAGACTAAAATTTTGTAATACTAGTCATTAATAAAAGCTACATAAATCTATGAGAATCTACAAATGTACTAAGAAAATACTATAACTAATTATATGTGTGTTCATAGAAAAAATCATTTACTTTTGTTATAGTCACATATATTGTAAAATATATTTGAATAAAAAGAAATCTTACTTGATGTTGACTGCATTAAGGTCTTTAACATAACCAAAATATATAATATCACTGATGTCATTGTCTTGTATGGTCATAGACTTCAATGTCGTGTTTGAAAATAATCTTGAGATGTTTAGAGAACCATATATGCTAATATTATCAAATGACCTGAACAAATTACAATAAAGAAAGTTAGACAATTTTTGAATCATTACATGATATAATTATTCATCTATGATCTCATACTAAAGCATCACAAATAAATAAAACTTCAATATCAAACTAAGTAAACTTACAAGGTTTCCAAGTGTGAAAGTTTTGCAATCCAATCCGGAAAAATTCCACCTTCAAAGTCATTATGGCCTAAATTCCTACAAAAATAAGATAAATATATTAATCAAAGAAAATTTATGAAAAAATATCAAAAAAAGCAAAAAAAATTCATCTAATATATTCAAAAAACTATTGACATTTTAGCGTGTCATCATAAAATAGAATATATACAAACAACTATATATCAAAATATCAAGTTTTAATTTTAAAAATATTGATGTATGGATATTTTAATTTTGTATCAGTTGAAAATTCACTTACAAAGACTTCAAAGATGGTAGAGAATTTAAATTGGGTAAGGATCCTGTAAATCCATTGTGAGATAAATCCAATGTTTCCAATAATGTCATATTGGAAATTATTGACTCTTGTATTTCACCTGTATATTGATTGTAACTCAAATTCCTGTAATTAAACCACTTACAACAATAAGAATGTCAATACTAGTATAAAATAGAAATAATTGTATGGTAAAAATAGATTACAAAGCTTAATGTAAGCAAGCTCCATTAGGAGAGGCTCCATTCCATTATTTAATAGTAACAATTGTAGTAACAATTGCATGACGATAGAACAGTAACTTGCAACTTAAAAGAGACATACTCAAAACTTTGTTACATTAGTGGTAGATGTAGCTTTTTTTAAAGCAAGGCATCTTCTTTGGTTCAAAATAAACAAAAACATTAATTTATGTAAATACAAGCTAGTTTTTAAAATCAAGTTTATAATGGCTTTGATATAAAGGGGACAAGGCCTTGTGTCAACTAAAGCTACATGTAAGAAAGTTTGAGTTTGAAGAGGACTTCACTCGAAAAACAAGTCTCTCACATAATTGTTGCTTGTTAAATATATACTTGGCACATCATATTTATTCCTATTTTGAAATATTATGCAATACTAAGGCATTGTAATAATTGTAACCTCTTGAATGCTAACCAAAAATCAAATAATAATATGTTAAATGATAGATCTTATTTTATTTCAAATAGTACAAATCATTTAAATTTGCATAAAACTAAGAATCAAGATATATCAAAAAAATACTTACATGTATTGAAGGTTTTTAAGGCTAAGAAATGTTGGAAAAGATCCAGTAAAGCTGTTAATGGAAACATCTCTGCATTTCAAGGGGGAATATAAATTAAAATTTTAAAATGATACAAAATGAATAGTATAAGAAAAATATTTTATTGCTTAATTCTTAGTAATAATAGTAAATATTTATTTAATCAAACATAAAGCTCTAAAATAATTTTAAAAATTAATTATTATCTTTATACTATGATTTGTTATATTGTTGGTGTAACTAGATGACAAATTTTAGGATAAAAATTACAATACAATAAATTTAAGATAAAAAATATTGTCACAATTACATAGTAACAAACTCATTCCAATATTTTAGTATGTATCCTTATCTTTTGGTATTATTGTATCATAAGAAATTCTAAAATCCTAATGATGTTCTATTGATGAAAAAAAATTATTCTTGCAATGATTAATATGTTTTTAAATTTTTGATTTCGGGATATAGAAGTATTCAAAAATTGTAAGCAAGAGATGATAAATTTCTAAATAAAATTCAATTAGTAATTTATTATATATATGATATTAAAATAAATAGATTATTAAATTTTATTCATTATAAAAATAATAGAAAATATAACAATACTCCCAATTTGCATAATGAAAAAACTAATTTAAATCAACCCGTTAAATGTTCAACCTAAAGATAATAAGACCATTTTTGAAATTCTATAGTATATTATTGAACCTCCTCCTACATGTGTATATCATTGTTTCATGTATAGTAGAACTTTTTCTTCTTTCCACTGATATATTACATGATTTTTCTTGAGGCATCTTTAATGATTATTGATTGGATGAAGTGCAATTTATACAACATTCATCATCCTTAAGTGGGTGATTGAGCACTTGAAGAATAATTATATATCTTAGTACTTGTAGGCCAGTTTTTTTGGGAAAAAATTCTAGGAAAAAACATTCATTGTCATTTTTATTTTTATTTTTTTAGATGTATTGTAATAATAAAAACTAAACTTACAAGTATTGTAATGAAGAAGGTAGATCGGGAAAATTTCCACTAAATTGATTCTTGGAAAAATCTCTGCACTTACAAATAAACCATAACATAATAGTCAGATTTGACCATCTTCTACATTAAATTAGTAAAGATGATCAATTTCAAGAGATAAATCAAAATGTGGTAATCAACATGACATTGTATAATCAAGTAATGGTCCTCCCTATATTTAGAAGGTATTATATTTAGCTAAATACTTAGGAGGGACTTGTGGATTGAAGTTGGCTAAGGAGCCACATGAGACAATTTTGTTCAATAAAGGGGTCTCCATTTCAAGGATGCAAAAGAACCCTTGCCTCTTTGATAAACAATGTTATGAGATGTAATCACAATAAAATTTCATAACAAAACAAAACAAAAAATTTGTAAACTTGATGGTTCATACATACTAAAATAATGCAAATAAATCTTTTGTGCAATTATCAACAATTGAATGATTGACCAATGTGCACTTACAATTGAATCAAAGAAGGTTGATTTTGAAACATTGATTGATTCAAAACACCGGACAATAAGTTGTCGGATACGTTCAATATTTGCAAACCTTTGGGCTTGGACAAAATATCTTTGGGAAACTCTCCACTAAATTTGTTTTGGCTCAAATCTCTATGTTTGTGAACACAAACACAATCAAATTGTTATGATTATTGCATATAAAAATGAATGATAAAAATAACCTTTTCAGCACAAAATACAATACTCCCTTTGTCTCAAAATAAATTTGGAGTACTCCAACTAGTTTCTCAATAGAGACCATAAATTTCTTTTGAGACAAATACGATATAAAAAAAATTCTTACCTACAAAATTTGTAAACGTACATGTATTGTAGAACCATTGATGATGCGATGGATGCTGGTATTACTCCACTCAAATTATTTTTGTCCAATTTTCTGTAGAGGTTAAAAAAAATGTATCAAATAAGATAAACTTATGTAAAGAAAGTAACTTTAAAAAAAGTCATAAAATTAACAACGTAGAACTACAAAGTTCAAGCATTGAAATTTTGAAAAACAACAGAGAATCATATATAATAAACTCATTGCAATGACAACATCAAAAATTTCTTATACATTCAATTCTCAGTAAACATACAGACAAAAATAGGTCACTTTAAACATAAAAGGTCTAAATTTGAAGGGTTGGTAACTTACAATGAATTTAAGCTTTGCAATTTGCTAAGGTCAGGAATTGTACCGTGCACATGTGGATTTCGTTCTATAGTTCTGTAAAAAAAAACAATTGTTATGACTTGACATAATGAAACAATTGCATGAATACAAACAGATAAGCTTTGACATTCAATTTTGCTATTCCATGTTTAGCACAAAAATGAACTGCATCATGCAATAGCAAATAAGGTAGGTACACCCAAAACCGTCACTATTTGCTACCGAGCCTATTTTCTATTATTAGACTGATCAAATTTTCATATGTTCTTGTTGGCAAGTGAAAGGAGGTTCCAATTGGATACTATATGCAAAAGTTATCAAGGAGCAAAGTTTGGTTCTAAAAGTGTTTTTTCCACATAGGTACAGAACTGATTTTGGAGATGTACATATGGTATAGATGGCGGTTTAAGGTCAGTGGCACATTTGGGTGTACTTGCCTTAGAAGAATAGAAGAAGAAAAAAATTAGAATTGAAAGTGTTTGGAATAAATTAACTTACAAAGATGCTAGATTTGTCAGGTTTCCAAGTGCCGGCAGTACAGTACCGTTGAGGATTGCGTCATCTGTTACAATACTGAACATGAAACATCAGAAAATAATGTCAATTAGTCTGTCTGATTGAACTGAAAAGAAGCAACACCACTGCACTAGAAGAATCTTGTGTTTTTTAAAAGCGTTTTTTTTTGACATCCACCTGTTTTTATTTTAATAATGGCATCAAACATAACCTCAGGACATAAAAATAAGTGGACGTCACAATAAACGCATTAAAAAAAATCACGGGTTTCTTCTACCAGTGCAAACGCTTCAGAAATCAAAACATTTGCCAATGCTTTCAATGATTAACGAAGAAAATAATGTAAGTAACTTACAAGTGAACAATGTACACTGCATATTGTGATGTACTTCCATTTATTTGCTTTTGAAGACATCTTACACCATTCCATGGATTTGAAGGAACGCAAGGTGTTTCATTTTTACCACACCAAGTTCCCAAGTCACCCTCCCAAGCTTGAGGAGTTGTCTCCTTCCAACTTGCACAAATTTCTAACATCGTATCCACTATAGCAAGCCCAACAACATGAGGTCAATTGACTAAATTTCAGTGAAGAGAGAGAAAGAATTGCAACCCTTCTATGGGTTGGGTTGGAGTACATCTAGAACCTATTCATCTAAGATCCCAAGATAATTTTTTTCCCATACAAATCCAAATTGATTGAATTCCAATGAAGTTAAATATCTTTGAATTCATAACATTATATGATAGTCTATACGGTCCCCAAAGTAGTGTGGAAGATTACCAAATATAAGCTCAAAGAATAGAAGCTAGATCACCTTTGTCTTTGGAAGAATGTTCTTTTGAAGATATTTAGGTTCTCTTTTAATTAAATGGGCTCTCAAAAACTAGTGAATAATGTTATGCTTGTTCAGGTTTATATCTTAAAATTTAAAATTGGAGTTGAAATCTTGCAAGTGTTTGGAACCTCATTCTTTTGGTAACCCTAAACCCTAAAGGTATTCGCTTCTGTATCTGTAGGAGTTGAAACAAACCTTTTACAAAGGTTTGAGGAATAACAAAATGTATCAACAGAAACGAGAAATCATATCTTACAATTTTGAATGATAGCAGAATGTTCCTAACCCTCTGCATTAATCAACTAATAGCTTTGAAAGTGCAATCTTAGGGTTTGAAAGTTTAATTTTACCTTAGGTACTTACAGGTTAAAATGGAAAATTTTAATGAGTCAGACTGGTGCCCCTGACTGAACCCTAGATCCCCCAACTCAGATCTACACTAGGCCTACATTTCAGAGCTTTGGGCACTCTAACGACACAATATTAACGACACAATATTGGACCTCTGAAAGCACGACACTTTACGAATATGGCCCATTTGGACTGACACTGGTGAAACATGAATTGGTTCAAAAGATAATTAGGTAGTGCATGGAAACAAATGACAACCAGGAGCAAAATTCAAACTTTGCGTACATAATTAAGAGTATGAATTCGTATGATTGGAAATATGGTGAAGAGAGGAAGGGTGTCTTACATTCCCCTGAACTCAAAGTATAAGTGTTGTTCGTCGTCGTCAAGGCAGAGCATACGCTGCAGAAGACGAAGAACACACAGGACACGAATGGGAAACCAGTTCCGGGAACAAGGCGTTGCGTAGCCATGCTGTCAGAGATTGGTACGGAGAATGAGATTGGTTCAGTCGACAGTCAGCAATCCAGGGCAAATAATGAACAAAAAAACAGTCCGCAATAACTTGGGTGACTTGCTTCAATTCTCTGCTCGTGTACAACAAGATGTAAGAGTCTTCAGTTGATAGCCTGCAGCAATTAAAGACGCTGCAGCATGTCAGTATCCAGAAGACCAGACCATTTGCAAACTGCAACCGCAATCACTAAGGTAGAACTACCCATTACCACCATTTACCCAATTCCCCCACCTATAGGTTCCTCCCATTTCCATCAGTGGCCCATCTTATTACCATAATCTTACTCATCCATGATCATGATGGCAATGCACTGGGGAGCAGACACATCAGCCCGCACTTCAACAATGGTCTGGCCATGCTTTACCAAGGGTCTACTCACAGTTTTACATTTCAGCTTTGAAAAATCACAAAAAATTCAATTCTTGTCAGAATGTCTTCATTTTTTTTGCAATTGACTTCTCTCAAACAATTCAATCTCTAAAAAATATGAGAGCTTATAAATAGCTTCTCCAAAGTACCTAGATAGCAAATCTGTATGGTAATGGGTAGTTCTACCTTAGTTAAGCTGCCAAGTTAAGTTCGGGTTTAGGGAAATTGAAGGTTGATAAAACTTGAAGTGCATCAAAAGATTCGTCTGGACATAAAATTAGATATTATCGAGTATTCATATTAGACGGACCATGCTAATCGTGGTAGCAGGTGGAGAAGAGCAAAAAGACTACAGAACTGGGCATTCAAAAATCATGATTCCTAGCAGCACAAGCTAAGGTTCAAGGACATCCATCCTGTGATGTATATGGAACCGGTGATGTACATCTCTGGTCTGAAATGTACATCTCCCGTACATGGAGGCAACAATAGGATGGGTGGTTTGATTGCTTAATTGAATGGTGGCCTTCTCCCTAAATAGGAACATTCCATATGCCGTTTTCAGACCGCGTGGTCTAAACCATCTAGGACAAGTGTAAATTTTAGACTGGGTGGTCTAAATTATGAAAGTGCCAAAGTTGCTGAACGACGGCCATTTTTACGAAATCCCCCATCTAAGCCCTTATACTGTCATGACAGTCTTGTCCTTGATCGGTCTTGCAGAGACAAATCAATATGGCTACACCTCACTGGCGCAATTCCATTAAACTACGCAGTAAACCCACAAGAAATGGCGCATGGAATACCGTGAATTCAACGGAATTGAGGTTTGGACTTTGGGTTCGCTTCTACCAATCTCAGAATTAATGTCTAGGACTGCATCCCAACGGCGCCGTGGCAGTCGGATGAGAGGAACGCATACTTGATTTCTCGGGGTCCATTCCAATTTGTGCCCAAAAAATAAGTTAAAACTAAACTAAAATCTCGGGGTAAACGAAAAGGCTAACTTCCGTTACTCGCTCGATTCTGGCCTCTCCGAACTTACATTGTAGAAGATTCTAAGTCTAGATTCGAGGTCATAGACATTGAAGTAAACACGTATGCTGGTCGAGAAAGTTGGCATACTTACAGATAGTACTACCCTTCATTTCCATTTTTGGAGAACCCTAAGAATCGAACATGAAAAAACCAGGCTTCGCAAATTCGCAAGCAAGCTCCCCGAGCGATACATTCCAAAATCAACCCATGGAAAAAAAAAAAGTAACAATAGGGTTGTTCAAGCACCCGGCAGTCCGGCACCAATCCAAATTTCGTCCAATGCAAAACTAACCAAAACCACCCCCTCTCCCATGCTGACTCTCCAGCAGTACCACTAGGAAGTGAATTTAACAAACAAACAAACGGCAGAAAGAAGTACTCACCTTGCTACTCAGCACTGTTTAGTAAACCGCCACTTGCAAAATACCGGGAATCAGTTCGCAATTAACAAGCTTTCTACCGTCTCCTAGACGTCCCTCCACCCCAGCGTCCCCGTAATCGAACAACTCGCCCTGTCAAGTCAAACACACCAACGTCGACACCGAACTAGCTAGCTATCTTCCACGCCGGCGCTGCAAGTAAGAACCACATGAATTTATTAAGTACTGAGTCTGTTCACTTTGTATATTTCGTGAGCCCAAACGAAGCAAGGCACACTACTCCGCTGTAAGTAAGGTAGTGCAGACAGCTAGAGAAAAGAACCTCGCACTTGCACTGCCACAGGCGTAAGTACTAGAAATACATACACTGGAGGGTTTGCATATTCGAGTTTGCATATTCATCGATACGAATCTATCTAAGATGTTCGTACAGATCCGAATTACCGACAATGGTTTGAGAATCCGCGTGACGTTGTCTAGCAATTCTTTCACTGAGCACTGCTTGCACTGGAGCTTAACTTCCCGTAACTTAGTCAGCAACTCAGCGGGGTGGAAAGTACGGAAGAACGCGTAAGCTTACGACAGAGTCAACTTGGACTGCAACGGAGTACGTCAAGGTCTGAGAGACTGTCAGTCTACCTCCACCTTCAACCCCTGCCTGGTCAGCTGGACTTTAGTGCTCTACAGTACGTCCTTTCTCCCTTCCCACTCCACCAATTTAAGTTAGACTTTTTTTTGGGGGGGGGGACCCGTTGACTAGTGTGCCACAATCAAAATAAAAGCTTTTCTAATTTTTTAATTCCTAAAAACTTCAGAAATCAGTAACTTTCATATCTATCATAAGTTGAAACACCACAAAACAAAGCCCGTGCACCCCTCCTCACCGAGAGTTTTCCAATGGTACCAAGCACGCAATCGGGGGACGCACGGTCCGAGAGATCTCAATGTAACAAACAAATAAAATAAAATAAAATAAATAGCCAAATTAAAGGTATGGATGATGAGGAAAAACACTATCAGTAAGTTAACTTTTAAAGGACCAAATGGCATTTTTTGGATAGACCAACATAGCAATTTTGGGCAGCTCACTACAAATGGAATTTCTATTTTTCTTCTTTGAAGTTTTCACACAACATGTGTCCAAAGAGTAACTTTAAGGCCCAATAATTTTCATAACTTTTGACTACATAGTTAAAAAGTTATTGTATAATATATAGTTTTCAATGTTCGGTGGGTAATCCAGGCAAAAATAACAAAAAACAAAAAACTACTTCTTTAAAAATTAGTTTTTTAAAAAATAAAAATTTGAAATTGGTTCTCTAAATTTATTTATACATGAATATCTTTTAATCATTTCATTTTGATTAATGAGATGAAAGTTACGAGGAGTTTTAGTTGTGGGTAGTTTGAGGTAGTTATGGAATTGGTCTACTCTAAAATAAACTTCAAAGTTCTTTATTTAACTCAATTTTCAATATTTTGGGAAAAAAATACAAACATTAGGTGTAGATTGTTAAAAATTTAGTATTTTGAATCACTTTCTACTTCTTTCTACTACTATTTTTTTCCTATATGTTGCACAATTCCAAATGATTTGAAATTTTTCAATTGTATATCCAACTTGCCTTGAAGAACAAATCTAAAGAATAACTACCATTTTGGACATTTTTTCATACAAATGTGACCTTGTGAAGTGTCGCTACCTGATTTTTTGCAGGAACTAAAAAAGAATTTTTGTCACTTCAAATGCTAATATCTTGCAATCTACAGGTGAAAATTTCTGAATTTTTTTTCACGTCTTTCCAAACTAGAATACTATAAGATCCTATGGTTAGATATGTCAAAAAAATGTTTTTTTATCAAAAATTTGGTACTTATACTAAAGATGGCAGTTTTAGAGCAGTTTTGGTGAAAACATAGTAAAAAATCCTTCAGGGTTAAGGTTCAACTACACCACTATTTAGAGGTAAAGTCCATGACATGCCGTGTGTTAAGATCCTATTTGTAAAGGTTGACTTCCAAGATGAGTTCACAGGAGAAACAAGGGAAATTCCCTCACTCCCTTGACCAATGAAGGCTAGCGTTGATGGGACCTAACAATGCAAGTCTATGAGCCTTAAACTTAGGTATAAGTAGATACTCTATAATCATTAAAGGTCTCTATAACATATAGTTTGTATATCTATAATATAGGTATCTTCTAATTATGAAAGGTGCCTATAATCTAGGTGTCTAGGTTTGCTAGCAATCCTTTGGAGGAAATAAGTCCAGAAATACAATTGTTTTACTCAAAATAATTTCTCAAGTGTGTTGATTTCCACAATATGATGATGTCAAGTCCATGAGCAAAGGGTTTTGACGTTTTGTCCAAATTAGATGAATGATATATCATTGAAATTTTTTTGGGCAATATTTTTTATATGAATATATATTTGAGCCCATTTTGGAGCTAAATTGCAATTTTCAATATTAAATATAGCAAGTCACAAAATAGTGATGACTTTCTATTGTAAATCAAAGTTGGTTTCAAAATTTGACCAACTCCTCAGTCAATAATAATTCCTTGATTCTTGTGCTCTTTGCTAAATATATATCGATCCAATTTATCACTTTTCTTTGGCCGATTTCTTTAGATGAGGGAGGAAGAAGACATACCAAAAGTCAATGAATGCTTTATCTTCTAGTGAGTTTGGCCAAATTAACCATTTTAAAGAGGACCGCTTCTAATACATGATCAACAACTCAAAAGATAGTGCATAGAGTGGAAGCAAAAGAAGAAAGACCAAAAATTATTCATCTTGAGTTCTTTGTATTTTCTCTACATAAATCAAATTCCACACAAGTAGCTATAGTAATCATTTGGTACCAATAGCAAAACAATGTAGCTATATAAGATTTATTTTCATTCATGAAAGTCTATGTATGATATGGTTTTACTAGATGGTCCTTCTTTAGACTTTGGTTTCTAGCCTTGTGTGTGCAAAACCATTTGATAGTTGCATCCCATCTTCTTTTGGCACCTCAAATGTTCTTGTTGTTTGCTTTTGGTTTATATAAACTGGTCCAAAAATATTTATTTAAACTAACTTATGTACATATTAAATAGGTATGAGAATTATAATTAAGGTTTGTTTTTGAACTTATTGTAAAATAATAATCTTGAATTTTTAAAAAACAAAAATATTTTTTGAATTTCTTAGAGTTTCTATAAATTTTAAAAATCAATTTAACATGAAGAAACCTAAAGTTGATAAGTACTAAGCACATCTTTCAAAGATCTTCAAAAGACTCAAAACAATTATCTAGAAAAAAGACTAAATTGGGATCAAACTTCAAGAACACAACCTATAACCAGATAGTCAAACTTTAAAGTTTTTCACTATGCATGGTCCATTTTGCAACTAAATTTATGTAAATTTTATTCTCTAAAAAATTAGACCTTATGTCTTTTGCTAGTAAAAAAATCAATTATTTGTGAAAATTTGTCATTATCTTGAATTTTATATAAAAAATGAAGAAAATGCTTATCAAATACAAAATAAATTCTAAAAATCTAAAAAATTCACCGTAGGTGTATATTATAGTGTAAAATATCACAGTGAAAATCAATTTCTTTTGTATAATTCTATATTTGGAAACTCAATAGACCGTGGTTATAGCCCAACGTTGAAATGATAATGAAACTTTATGGGAAATTTCATTAAAATGGCGATATTCCATGTGTCATTTTTACAGTGTGCCATTCCCATAGTTCAGACAAACGGTTTGAAATCTACTAGTATACTAGATTTCAAACCGCCCAGTCTGAACTGTGGAATGTCAAAGTCACAAAATATTCTCCATTTTAATGAAATTCCCCATCTTTATAATTTAGTAGAACTAGACTTAATAAGCTTCATTTTATAGTTGGGCTTAAATTTAAACATATATCACTATTGATAATGGCTAAAATTCAAATCAAAAGTACGGAGGTAGGAATTGTTAAATCCATTAGAATGTCAACTTTATTGAAGAAGTCACCACAACAAAGCCACCTACCTTTAATAATTTAGATTGTTCTATCTTCCTGTCTATCCAAGACAAAGCTATACAAAGGTAGAAGGACTCATTACATTACTTGTAAATAAGTAATACATAAGTAAATTCTTAGAAATTAATAATTATTCTAAAAAATTATGTGTAATTGACTATGGATAATAAAATTTACTAAAATACTAAATTTGTGTAAATTGATCAATGAAACTCAAACCAACAAAACGAAGGCTTGAACTATCCTTCAATTCTAAAACATAGCAATCTTATTAATCAAAGCATTGTACTAGTGTGATATTTCACATGATAGTACTAGATTCTCACCTAACTCCAATGTCACTAGTAGTTGTATCTACCACCCCAAACATAATCAACCTTTGTCTACTTGCACCTAATATTAAAAATAGAAGTAGAAAAAAATTAATGTGTACTTAGCTATAAATGTGAATCTTTTGTAAATAAATTTTTTTAACTATTAGTAAATTTGACCTATTTTATAGTAACCATTAACCATTGTTGACTATAATTGTAACAACACTCTATTTCCTTTAGCCCTAAAACATGGCTTATACCTACATTTTGAAACTTCAAAATTTTCAATTTCTGAGCTTAATTTATAAATCTGCCTTTTTGTAATCAAATGATAAATTATCTTGTTTTATTTTCTACAAATGGAATTAGATTGCTTCTAATTCCATTCATCATCATAACACTAAATATCAATGCATGCTCATCTTTTTCTACATAGTATTTATTGAATATCCTTTTTAAGTCACTTGCTCTTTCTTGTAGAGGGATTGCTTGCACAAATTGGCATTTGATTTGTAGAGCTTAAATTCAAAGGAGATTAATTTGATGATCATAACTAACCCCTAAATGCCTGAGGCACCAAATTTTGGTGTCAATAAAACTTTTAAGTGAAATAAACGTAACTTGGTTGCTATTTTTAGTAATTATATTTTTGAAAAAATCTTTTTGAAGTTCAATTTTAGCATCAAAAATCCAATTTTGAAAATGATTCATTATGATTTTTCTATTCAAAATTTTATGCAAGGGTGTCCATTTGCAATCTTGATTTTTGTAGTGTCAAGGATTCTTGGAAATAAGCCTCAGATATACTAAGTCTTGGAGAAAAATTTGCATTAAAAATTCATTTAAAAAAATTTAGACTAAAATTTGAGAAGCCATAAATTGATTGATACCCTCATATTTTTTTGGTGACCAACTTTTTAGATTTCACATGTAAAAAAAGAATTGAAAGACTTCAAATCACTTTTGCAATTTTAACACCTTTATGATCAAACATTATTATCTTTCAATCCACAAGTGATATTGATGTATATTTTTTTCCTATGTGATCTCTAACATGTCTAGTTTGAAGTCATACAATTACAATTTTTTTAAATTTGATAAAACTTATCAAAATATTGGCTTTTTGTTCAATTTATAGCAAATTCTAAGAAGTTTAAAAAAGGCCTTGGACATTTAGGAGTTAGCATGAACAACAAGAAGCTTGAAGTTGACTAAATATACATTGTGGTGATCTACTTTCAAGAGAAAAGAAATCCAACCAATTACTGTCTTCATTTGTGCACATAAAGAGTTTATTTATCGAAGGTCCCACAATTGACTTTGAGAAGTCAATACAAGTAATCCACTTTCAACCATTATTTTGGAATTAGGGCCTCATTAAATAAAGCCAACATATTCTATATGACTTGAATCTAGTATGATGCCATCTATAATAGTGGTGGCATAGCTATCAACATGCAATTAAACTACAAGAACAATGACCCCAATTTCAAGGTAGCTAGCTATTCAAACTCCTTCATAATAGCTACTCAAACTCTTCTGAGGTAACTACACAAATTCCTTCAAGGTAGCTACGCAAACTCCTTCATCTCAATGACTTTTGTAGGTGAAAAGTTTCTAGACCTTTTGGTTCAGAGCCTACAAAACTTCAACAAAAGGAATGATATGAATAGATGAAAATCATCCATTTTGCAATCTGTATCTTTGCCATTTATTGGACACAAAGTAGTAGTCATAAGGTAGGAGGTTCTAAAATAGTGTACATTTTAGGGGGTGGGTGATTTTAGAGCCCTACACCATTTCAACTTCAAAATTTCATAACTAATTCCACAAAGGTCCAAAAATATGAAAAGTACTTGGATTAGATGCCAATTCCATTTGCCTTTCAAGTAAAATTTACTGAAAAATATTTCAAGAAATTACACCTCCCGAAAATTCAGTTTCAGGCTTTCAGCCCTTAGGTGGGTGATTTATGAACCTCCTAGCTTACTAGCTGTGAGGGGGGAAAGTCACTGAGTCAACAGATGTAGGACGTTAAATCATGCCATTGAAGGTGGGCCTAGTGAGGTGGATTTAACCTAGGGAAAATGTAGGAATTTTTTATTTGTCACATATGATTTTTTTTTTGCAAATTCTAAATTCATATTTGCAATCAAAGACCCCAAATAGCTAAGTGAGGTCTACAACATACCCTAGACATGACTCAAAATAGGGCTTTTTTTTTACTTTTACCCCTAAAACACAAATTTTACCCTGGTGGGCCCACCTTCGATGCCATGATTTAACATCCTGCGTCAACAGATGGCCAGGGAGAACTGACCCCGTCATTGCCCCAACCAGGGTTAATTGTGAAAAAAAGCCCCCTACTTTTTTGCCATAATTTTTTACATTTCTACACTGCCCACAGCAAATTTGGGGCGGCTGATTGCAAATCTGAATTCAGAATTTGCAAAAAAAATCATCTGATTGCAAATAAAAAATTCCACAGCGTTTTCCCCAGGGGTAAAACAGGGCAATGAGGGCCAGGGAGAATTGACCCCCTCATTGCCCCGGCAGGGTTAATTGTGAAAAAGAGCCCCCTATTATTTTTCCATGATTTTTTACATTTCTCCTCTGCTCCAAGCTAATTTGGGGCCGCTGATTGCAAATCTGAATTCAGAATTTGCAAAAAACATTATCTGATTGCCAATAAAAAATTCCACAGCGTTTTCCCCAGGGGTAAAACGGGGCAATGAGGGGGTCAGTTCACCCTGGCCGTCAACAGATTGGTTGCGTTTTTCAACTCCAGCTTGCAAGCCCACTTGCGCAATGGAGTAATGGACTCTGAACTCGCTTATACCACTGTCAGTGACCAGCCGACCGGTCTTCCCAAAAATGGAATCCTTGCATATAAAATTGAAAAAGAAATTGCAAGTGGAGGATTTCACTGCAAAATTCGAGTATAAAGCCCATTATAGTGGAGCCACCCATAGCCGACCGAATAAGCAACTACAGTCATGATGTGGAGTACAGGAAGGTGAAGGAATATTTCCACAGGCGGAGAGATAGAAATGAAGAAGATTGCCGAAAGTTTTGTAATTTTATCAGGGGAAGTGAATGTACTGTGAATTTTGGAAGGCAAAAGTTGCGTCGGACCCATGTGGAATGTGTAGACTATTCTAAACTGCTCATTTAAGAGACTGCATCTTGTTCACTTTGGCACTCCAAACCAAAGCAGATGTGAGGAATTGATGGCAGGAAATCAAGAACTCATGTTTGGAAATTAGTCCCCATCTCTGTTGCATTTTTGCCACCCTAGTTAATGCAGATGGGGTGCTGGTTGGTGATGGGTGGCTACCCTAAAGCCAGGTCTCATGGCTGTACTGTACAGGATAAGGGCGACTTGTTGCATTCGTGAAACCATGAATTTGACGTCAGAGTCTGCAACTGGCAGAGTGGCAGGCCTCCCCCTTGACCAAAGAAATTATATTTTATGTCTTGGTATCCTTCTTTCCCTACCTAAACGACAAGAGTAGGTTAACCTTCATTACTGTACCCGTTTTCTCCGGCACTCAAACAGACCGAGTGGACTTGTAACGTCAGTCGTCGTTGAATCCTTTAAACTACTGTACTCAAGTTCAATAGTGTAGAACACGTTAAAACACGTTGGATTTCGTTACGAAAGGAAATCCGACAGTGAAGTAGGCTAGCTGTTGAATGGGCTCCAAGGTTCGCAAAGATTCTTTAGTGAGGTTTCAGAAGTGGCCACTGCGCGCAGTGCTGCACTGTTGCTGTGGGAGTTTTTGCTTCTGAACAGATCGAGACATTGTTGGATCGGAGAGCCTCATGCTGTTGAGCACACGGAGTGGCAGCCCCGTCGAATCTAGAGAACACTATTTACAGTAATTCGCTTCCCGGCTCTTAGGTTTCAGTACTTGCAGATCTTGTGTGTACACAATCCGGTGTCCGTCTGAACTGACGTTTGTAGCGCGTTCACGTGACTTGTCGGTAAGGTGGATTGTCGTTGCAGTGTAAGAACCAAGGTTCACATGTTGAGAGGAGCTAGGTTTTGATTCATTTATGCAGAATTTCGAGTTTTAAGTTGGTGCTGGTCAATTGAGACTAGAATCCGGGTTAAGGCAGGTCTCGTTTTGAATTGACTTCCACCCAGAATTTTGAGCCCTGTCGATCATTCTTATCGAAGGTATATGGTCTTGGACTCTTTAGCTGTGATTCTCATTTGTAGATGTTTGCTGCGAGGTTACATGATATTAGTTTGCCAGCTTTCTAAGCAGTGCCGGTGTGATAGGATGTCATCTAGTTTGTGCTGCCCAAACTCATTTGTTAACACCTTCAACGGTACAGTTTGAAGCTAGTTAGTGATACTTTTTTGAAGCTTCACGGTCTAATTTCATGCTTTCTGTTTGTACAGACAGTGGTTGAGCAATATGGGTTCGTGCACTCCAAGTCATGTGGTTCAGGCCATTGCAATCGTCATGGTACTGCTCCTGTTTGGGTCCATGGCGCAGGCCCAGGGTGAAAACTACCAGTTGAGCTCTAACGAATGTACTACTACTTCTCTCTTGACACCACCTTAGATTTGTAATTTGAATTTCCAGAGTTGGTCTGGAGTCATAGCAGGCCATCGGCAATTTCAATTAAATTGGCAAGTTTCTTATGAGATGCACAAGCGGTTTTTCCTTTGATAACCAGGGCAGTTGTGTAGATAATTCTAGTACAATTGCGAAGAACTTTGCCATCTTACAAACCTGCAAATTCTGATTGAATAGCTAGTACTGAGACCTCCACAAGATGGACTGTTTTAAAAGTGCCAGAATTGGGACACTCAGAAACAGAGCTACAGAGCTCTAAAAACTAGGGAAGGTTTAGAATTGGGGCATTCAAGTGAAACTGGTTTCGATCTGAGATTCCAGATGGGGGCCTCTAAAAGTGTCAATTTCTTGAAATTTGACCATTTTATAAGAGTATCACCGTATTGTTGTGATTGTGCGTCAACGGACGTTAATGGCGTGTAAACTTTGGGCTTAATTGTTTCAGCGTCTGCTATGCATCAACTTTTCGAAA
Source organism: Climacium dendroides (assembly GCA_950106755.1). Lineage (NCBI taxonomy): Eukaryota > Viridiplantae > Streptophyta > Bryopsida > Hypnales > Climaciaceae > Climacium > Climacium dendroides. The sequence goes on along the minus strand of OX467084.1, from coordinate 5,433,173 downwards.
CGTGGCGGATAAACACCCCAGGGTTGCCAAATGACTTGCCGGGCTGGAGCAATTCGACATCACCGTGTGATCCTTCGTATCCTTGGGAAGGAGTGCGATGCCTGTGGAAGGAATGGAGCAACGACAGCAGCCGCGGGGACAAATACATTGTGGGCCTGTACGTTATAAATTACTCACTTGAATTTTTTGCCAGTACTTTGCTCTGCTTTCCTTTCTTTTTTCTAGGGTAACAATGAATCTGTACACTACTACAGAAAGCAGTGATTGCAACACCATTGCAACGCATTAGCAATGGTTCTGCAATGGATTGATGTGTAACGGAACTTAGTTTGAATCTTAGAAAAGAAATAATGTATTGTAAAAGCATTACAAACCTGTAATCAATGAACTGTAAAAGTCTTGGACAAAAAATCCATGCTATTGTATTCCAAAACTGTTGCAAGTCCATGGAATTTGCAAAAGCATTGTAAATACTGTGAAATACTCTAATAAAAACCATTGCAAACTTATTCAAACCAAAATTGCGGGAATTGCAAAACCATTGCAGAAACTGTTGCAAACTGTACATTCTGTAGTAGTGGTACTTCTTTCAAGCACAACTCGAACCCTAATTCTGACTTTCCTGAGTCCTACTTTGAATTCCAAATGCTTACTTACACAGCCAGCTCATATTGGAAACCCTGAAACAAACCCAGTGTGTCCGGTGGTGGGAATTTCTGAAAATTCTCGGTGAGAGAGGGTGGAATCCCTTGTGATCACAAAAGTCTAGTGACGAAGTGAGAAGTTGTTCAAATTCTTAGTGTCAAGGGTGTAAAATTTGAACTTCAAACATTGATTTCCAGTATCAAACATTTATCTTCAAAAACATGAGAACGTATGGAGCGGTTCAAGTTCATCACTGAAGGCAATAAATCTGGTGTTCTGTGTATGTATCCACACATTTGAAGGCTTTTGCAGAAATGTAGGGTTGAAGTGCTGAAAATTTGGACTTTCAAGTGCTTCGATGAGTTTTTCAGTTGCCCAAATAAAATCTCCAGAACTCTAAATTCTAAGCTGAGGTCTACTTAGATTTCAAATGTGAGATTTGAGGTCATTGTATCAAATCGCTCCGCTTCCAAACCTTTGAACCTCTCTTCCTACTTGACAGCCCTTTTCCACATACCTTACGTTACGCTTACATCAAGTTAATGAGTAACTAACCTCAATGAGCAACTTGATAACTCACATATTCTTGTACCAACTTGATACATATGTATCATGTAACATGTATCAAGTTATGAATGTCACTCCTTTCTTATTTTTTAGAGTTTCGCAGTGAAACTTTGACAGAAGAGTCGGTGCTCAATAGATTATTAGACGAGGCCTAACTTGGAGCTCTATAGATCGACTAATGAAGGTCTGGACCTGTCGTGGGTTTGCAGGAGGTTGATTGGGAGCTCCCTCGTGGGGACGATCCCACCAGCAATTGGAATGCTTCAATCTTTAATAACCCTGTAAGTACCCATGTAACAAATATCAATTCAATTTTAGCTCATTCTTCAAACGTCAATTTTGTTACATTGGCGCAATTCAGAGCACAAGCACTAGTGCAATTGTCGGTTCATGAGAAAGAAATGACTCGTTAGAAGACCCACATGATGAATTACACTATTGTATCCGGCTATCAAAGATTGAATATTTAATCAAAGTTGGGAAATCAAATCTGGCAAATGCTTAAAATAGGAATATTCTATCAAAGTCTGTGTTTTCTCCAAACCAAACGAAATTGGGAAAAAAAAATTCCTAAAATTTTGGCATTTTTTTCCAATATCAGTTTTTGGAGAATTGATGGTCGATTATTGTTGATGTGGGTCTAAGCAGATGACTAGATAGCATGTGATAGTTTCTAGTAGTGCAACATTATGACCTCTATTTAACTGCACAAGGTTTGGAAAATTAGGGTTGGTATAGATTTGAGTTTTATGATGAGAGATTCTCCTAATATAAGGAAGATTAGCAAGTTTAGTTGAAACTCAAAAAATTCATACATGTAATAGTTTTGTGAGTGTTTGATCATTTGCTTGTGCTCCTTGAATAGTTGAATGTGCTTTGTCTAATGTTGCTATAGTGCAATCTAATTCATGAAGTTTGGTTTGAGATTTTGCAGTTCTATACAAGAAAATCCAAACTTGAACAAAACCTAATTCATGAAGTTTGGTTTGAGATTTTGCAGTTCTATACAAGAAAATCCAAACTTGAATGGGATACTTCCAAAAGAACTTGGCAATTTGCCAAGCATAAATTCATTGTGAGCAATTTTTCTTTCACCTACATTTTGACATACCTAGTATATTTTTAGAAATAAAATAACAATTTTTGTAAGTTCATGAATGTATTTAGACCTTTCAAAAGCAACAATGATCTATTATCTTTCTATAATAAATTAATAATGCATCGCAATATTTTTAACCTCCAAATATCCAAATGCCCAATAATAAATAGTGATTGTTTTTATATCTAGTTTAATGAAATCATTCAGGAAAATTTAAGTTAAGAGGCAAAATGCACTAATAAAAATGTACTGAAATCTTGCCTTCCATTCTTGAACAACATAAATATGTTAAAAAAAATGCTATAATATACCATCAATTTTTAGAATGGCTTTTCTATTTTATTTTCATATAATTCTATGTATTTGAGTTGTTCTAATATCTACTTATTAGGACTATTTGAATATAGCATATTTTGAATACTAAATATTGTATACTAACAAACAAAATTCAGGAAATTAATTGGCAACAACTTGAGTGGATCAATACCAAATAATGTGGCATCATCGACTTTTCTTCAACAACTGTATGTTTCATTCAATACCATATTTTAGAATTATAGTTATTTACACTTTTATTTTACATAGCCTTCTCCAATGATGTAGATCAGTAGTAAATTGATTCAACAGTATTTGATTTTTAAATTGTGTTTCAATGTCTTTGAATTGTTTACAGGGATTTGAGTAGAAACAATTTTAGTGGTGAGATCCTTGAAAACTTATTTTCAGCCGCGCTAGGTTTAAGCAAAGTAAACATGTCATGGAACAAATTCGAAGGAGAGTTTCCTCAGAATGTTTTTTCCAACAAAACATTGCTAACTCAAATGTAAGTGTGATTTGAATTTCCCATTTTCATGTATAAGTTTTCTAGATTTCAAAAAATAAAATAAATAACACATCTTTTGCATGACTAAACGTTATCATAAAATTTTAGCTTTTTTATGCTTACAATGCTTAAAATTTTGAGTTTTAAAAAATAATAACTTTGAGGGAATTGATTTATTTTATAACTCTTGGGTTTTACCATAAAAATAGGCTCTTACATTGAAGAATGTCAATTGTGTTTTTTTTAAAAAGACTTGTAATAGTATAATGGATAAAGTGTCTAATTTTTCAAGAGACATTGAAAATAGAATAAATGTGTAATTTTCCAATGAATTTGCTCGCAAATTATATTTTATGCAGAGATTTCTCCCACAACAATTTCAATGGTACCCTTCCCATTTTCAATCCTTCCTTCAATTACATGTAAGTTTCTTTCCTTGACTTCATTTCATTTTGAGTTAATTGAATGTTTATGTTTGCATTTAAACAAAAAAATTGCATTCAAGAAAGAACCTAAATCTACTAATTTATTTATTCTAAGATAATGTTGAAAGCTACATCAAGATGTGTAATTTACGGGACTCAAAATGGAGAATAAATGTACAATAAGTTACATAATCTTATAATAATGATAGATTAAATTTTTTTTTTTTAATTACACAAGCTAATTCAATTAGGTATATATATTGTAGTAATAACACTTACCCATAGTAATTTGAAAATGAAGAAAATTTGTGAGGAATAGTAATTAGAATATTTGAGATAAAATCATCATAATATAGTTCATGTTATTTTCATACCATCTTGAATAGTGTGATTGCCATCCAAATTTCATCTTTATTCATGTAAATTTCATCCAACTTTATATCTATGTTTATCTACATCCATCCCATCTTCATCAAAATCCATCTAAACTTTGATGCTATTTAGACCACATTCATCCAAATTAGGGGAGAATTTGCACTATTGAATGAACCATTGAATGTCTTGAAAAGTGCACTTCATTATATAATTTTCATTGAAGAAGCTTCAAGAAAAACTTGTAATAATTCTAAAGAAAATTGAATGAATGCTACCTAAGTAAATGATATAGATATTCTGGAGGAATTTTCATATGCTATCTTATTTATTATTAGTTTTCAATTTATTCTATTATCTTTGGTTTGAACAATTTAAAATCAACTTGTATAATAACTCTAAAAGTAATATTTATAATGATTTTACATTTTGGTGTAGGTGGATTTCATAATTTACTAATAAAATCATTTGTGTTATTATTTTTTCTTTCATTTTATTGATCATTTGTATAAAAATTGTATGAAATATTTAATGATCTATAAATGTAATGATTGACATTTAGCAAACTTGTGTTTCATCTAGTACCACTTTGGCCTTCTAGTGTTTCAAATATTCACCCAATATTGCAATGTAATGTTTTCATTCTCAAATTCTAAACATCATAGAACTATAAAGATTTGAAATAATAGTTACTAATCTCATGCATATAGCTTCCATAGACTCCATCTTCCAACTTGAAGTTTAACTTATGTTTGTTGTTTATTATATTATGAATCTTTGAAAATTTGGATATTGACATTTGACCAAAGCATACTGGGATTTTCTGTAGAGATTTTTCTTATAATCATTTCCAAGGAAAGTTGCTCAACTCAATTATGATGCAAAATCTTGACTTCATGTAAGTTCAATTCTATTCCTTAATTACATCATGATTATATAGTAGATTAATAGACAAATATTGTGATGTTTAATGTATTATAAAAAATCATATTTAAAATAATAATAAATCATTATATATATATATATATATATATATATATATATATATATATTTACATTTGTGTGTACTTCAAAGCATTAGAAATGATGATGGAAATGTATTTTAATAGGTTGCATGGATTGTCAGCAGAAATTTGAGTAACAATCAACTAAGTGGAAAAATTAGTCCATTGGAAATCTTCAATACATCAACTCAAATCACAACATTGGACCTTTCAAACAACAATTTTACCGGTTTGCTTCCAAATTTAGATTTCTTGACCAGTCTTGAAACTTTGTAAGTAACTTGACTAACTTCAAACCTTTATGTTTACAAGAAAAGTTTTTATTATTTGAATTGTTTTATATTGTGTGATATTTGTATATTTATTTAAAGTTAAAAATATTATATGCATATCCATTTTGTTTTTACTCAATAATGTTTGGATTCAACTATTGTTTTCTTCAGGGATTTAAGCAACAATAGTTTTGATACTGGACCATTTCCAAATTGGATTGCAAATATCTTCACATTGAAATCTTTGTGAGTACATTCTTTAACATATTATTAAATTTATGTCAATAGATTTCTATCATTGAAATTGGAAGGAAAAAAATACTTGCACATATATATGTATGCCCATATGTATGTATGCTTGTGCTTATATATACACATATCTATATCTATATATCACTTTATGTTCTAGCTATCATCATTAAAATATATTAATACTAATTCATGTCAATATTTTGTATAATTTTAAAAAAACGTTTTATTGAAATTAAAAAACTAAGTGAATAGAAGAACTATTTTAATTTTAAGGTTCATAGAAAGAAATGATTTTTTAGAATAGTATTCAATGGTATAATGATATTTATTAATAATACTTTGTAAAAAATGACAATGAATTAATGAAGATTGTATGCTTAGATCCATAAATTCACAATTTGTTGATTAAAACTTATGTTAGGAAGTTGTAGAACTTTAATAATATAGTTTTATTTTTCACTCTTAAAAATTTTCATAGATTTAAATTAAAGAGGTTGATATTCAAAGAAATTGAAATTACTAAAAGTGGTTGCATTTATGATTTGCATCACACAGATCTTTGAACGGAAATTATTTAAATGAATCACTTGATGTATCAAAATTGAAGTCATCTTTACAAGTGTTGAACTTGGAGTTCAACAATATCACAGGAGTCCTCTACAATGGGCTCATGAAAGACTTGAATACAACCATTAGGTATGATTTCTAACTCTTCTTTGTTCATTTAAAATCATGCAAAATTTTTTAATGTCATTTTATTTGTTACCTCAAATTTTTGAAAGAAAATTCATAAATTAATCAACAAATGTATATATATTTTTGAATATGTTAGAAACAATACATATAACATCTAATATATTGATGACAGGTTGCAAGGAAATCCTTATTGTAATAATTCTTCAACAAGTGATTTAAAAAGATGTGTATGTGAACAATATTGCGTTGATACAGGTATTTTTTATTTCTAACTTTTCAAACTTGCATCCCTATAGCCACACAAATCTGATGATTCCTATTAGAGATTTTGCTTTAGAACATGTACATACATATGAAATTATTAAGCAAATATGGGTTCCTAGTTAATCAAAAACTCAAATAGATTATTGGTTTTACTTTGCATTGATGTTCTAGATATTGAAAATTCTTATAGTATATAACTAGTCATAATGTTCATCTTATCTTTTTCAATTTTATTATAAACATCTTTGTGGATTTTAAATTTTATTTTTTATATTTGTTATTTTGTTATTGCAGGAGAAAATGCCAAGGATGTGATAAAGACTGCAATTATTAGCGTGGTTACTTGTTCATTGCTTCTAGCAATAATCATTTCGATAGCAACTCTACTACTATGGAAGACTAAGAAAGAACAAAAATATGTCAAACTTGCAATCCAACAAAGTATGTTTTTATAACCTTTAAAGTATCTAGACACTCTCTATAGTTTTGTGGATTATAATTTCTTATTAGATTATTTCAAAAATGATTTTATATTATAATAGATTTATCAAAAATAGAACTTGAATTGTAAGAAACTTACTTTCAATTCCTAAGATCATGAAATCATGGATGATTTTGTAGGGTTTCTTCAATATGATGTTAAACCAACTTTATTTACAATTCATGAATTGCGAGTGGCAACTAAAGATTTTCACTCAAGTATGAAGTTGGGAGAAGGCACTTTTGGTATTGTTTACAAGGTATGTGTACCTATATTTATAAACTTATTGAATAAGACCAAATGATTGAGGTGAAACCAACACTTAGATAGTACCTTATTTTCGTGTTTTATATATATATATATATATATATATATATATATATATATCATAATAATGTACAAAATGTTAGACCAAAATCTAAATAAATATTGTATTTATAGCTTCATCTTTAACCCTAGAAGGACGTCATAGACATTAAGAGTCTAATGGATGGAAAATAATTTTTCTATATAGGATGAAAGTGCAAATGTTCATCCTTGAAATTTGTGTGAAAAGGGAATGTCTTTCACAATAGTTTGACCTCTAATGAATACTTTTGTTTTTTTTAAGCAAATGATTTACATGGTACTCTAAAAGTTGATTTCCGTAGGGACCAACCTATCATTCTAGGGTTAACTCATTCATAATATGGATTCTTTAAATAATGAACTTCTAACATCATATTGGTTTATTGACTTTGTCCTAAGGACAGTGGTATTGACTTTAGTTTCAAAATCTAAATTTCAAATCCTATCTACAACCACATTTATACTACACAATGTAGTTAAGGTTTGGTTAGAGTGCGAAGGTGGGGTTTTACTTGTCAAGAAATTAACCTAAGATAGAGCCTCATGGTTACACCATTCTTATTACTATTTTCATTTTGTAGTGTACTTACTTATAATTAAATAATTGCTTGTAGGGTGTTCTTCCCAATGGCAACCATGTTGCTGTGAAGCAACTTTTCAACATTGATGCTCAAAAAGACATTGACGATTTTTTAAATGAAGTTGTACTTTTAACATCAGTGAAGCATCGGAACTTGGTGAATTTAAAAGGGTGTTGTCTGCATAAAAATCAAAGGTGGTTGGTGTTCGAATACGTTGAAAACTCCGATATTGATCAAATTCTATTTGGTACGTTGATTCATGTTATCCATCTTCAAGATTCAACTAGAATTCATTTCCATTGTTGGATTGAGATGTATTATTCTTGGCAAGATGCTAAACCCATCCTACAAATTAGTCCCAATACGATGAATTTTGTGTTTTGCAGGGTAATTGTGAAAAAAAAAGTCTACTATTTAGTGTCATGTTAATTCTATATTTTTCATCTCTCCTAACTAATTTGGGGCTTTGATTGCAATATGAACTCAAATTTTGCAAATTTTATCATGTGTGGCAAATAAGAAATTCTTATGTTTTCTTGAGGAAAAAACTCACCCTACTAGGCCTAGTTCCTAGGACAGTTCTAGCATCTAGTCTATTCTTGCTACAAATCAATCATTTTATTGTTCTTTTTGATATTACAATGAGATTTAATTATACCATATTGCCATTCATCACTCTAACAATAAAGTTTTTTTTTTATCTTTTCAATCAGAGCATAAAGGAGGCATTGTTTTGAATTGGTCCCAACGATTGAATATATGCATTGGCATTGCACAAGGATTGCATTATCTTCACGCACTATCTCAACCGAGAATAATTCATCGAGATATAAAAGCAAGCAATGTTTTATTAGATAAAACATTCAATGCAAAGATTGCAGATTTTGGATTGGCTTTGCTATTTCCAAATGAACAAAGCCATGTTACAACATTTCATGTTGCGGGTTCTCGGTAAGCAATTTTCTCTTACTTTGGGGTTGACATTTTTATTTCACTTACACGTGCACTTTATGGTTTATTAATCTTTTAAAAACATAATTTTTGTTAAATGGTAGCCATATGAATTTAGATGGACTAAAATCAAGTACATGTTGCCATCGTATTCATCAACCATTTCTAAAAATCCTGGATTCCTCTTAATTATAAAATTTGAAGTCTATGATTGTAAAAGAAACAAATTTAAAGAGAAATTGCTTGGTATGTGAGTGGATTATGCATGTAAGAAAATAATTTTTGTTACTAGATTCAATCTAAAATAATTTTATGGACAATTATTTGATTTGTCTTAACATTTCTAATTGAATTATACAAGTTCATTTAATTTGTGTGAGACTTTGAATACTTCAAGATTCCTCACACTAATTTGAATGAATGTGGTTTAATTAGCCATAACATTCGGATGAATGTAGATGAAAATGGATAGAAATTTCATGAAAATCACAATATTTGAAAGAGTATGAAAATATTGTAAACCACATTATATTGATTTCATTAAAAATATTGTGAGCTTCCACAATAAGGCATCTCAAAAGTTGGAATAATTCTCTAATTAATGCAAGTTAGTATTTTTACTATAGAGCTTACTAATTGAATTAACTTTTGTAATTAAAAATATGGTTTTATTTCTTAAAGTATTGTGAAGAAATGTAATTTATGAAAAATTCCAATATATATGGATCAATTATCAATCTCTTACATATAAAATTCTTGATTGGAAGTATTTTAAGACATTAGCTATAATGGGGAATGATGTTTGCAGGGGTTATTTAGCACCGGAGTATGCAACGATGGGCCAATTGAGTGAAAAAGCTGATGTATATAGTTTTGGAGCTTTAATGCTTGAAATTATAAGTGGAAGAAGAAATATTGATTACAACCTACCACAAAACAAAATTTATTTATCAAAATGGGTAAGTTACTTTCAATTTAGGTTTCTAGTTTAAAAAATTAAAAAATTAAATGATTGATAGAAAGATCCTTAATGTAAATGCAATTTTCATTTGAAACATCTATTTATCTTGCTGAATCATTTGTTCTATATTGGAAATTATTATTATTATTTAAAATTTAAAACCATGTTTGCTTTTGTACAGGCTTGGAAGTTACATACTGAAGACAAATTGATGGATCTTGTTGATTCTACACTTCTATTAAGCAATAGAGAGGAGATGGTAATCAAGCAAGCCATTAATATTGCATTGTTATGTTCACAAATACAAGCAGATAGCCGACCCACAATGGCTCAAGTTGTAGCAATGTTACAAGGCCATAGAAGCATTGAAAGTGAATTAACAAGTTATTTAGCCAATAGAGAAATAGAAGAAGAGTCCTACTATAGTCACATGGTAATGGAGGGGGCTAATCTTAATCTAATTAGTATACCGGAGAATAGTAGTGTGCGTGTGTTTAGTGGACCATTGAGTTCCACTATTGATTAATATTCAAGTATGGATAATAACTTTCATCTTGAAAACATCAAAGAAAAAAATTGAAAAATATTTGTCTTTTGTAGTTAGAAATCTATCAAGCTTAGTAGCAAGAGAATTTATTCTATTACTTTTTATTTGTGAGGATTTGTGGAACTTTTATATCCTATTGCATTGAAGGTGGTTTCTATATCCCTCAAAGATATTTCTTCACCTTGTACCTCTCTAAAACATCTTGTTAACCTTTCACATATGGAGAAGCAAACTTCAAGAATGAAAAATAACAATATGAAATTTACTATTAGACTACAGGTAAGTTAACCCCTAAGTACCCTAGGTGACTAAAAGTGTCCCCACATAGTTTGAAAGCCCATTTGGAAGTTTAATATAAAGTGTTGTAACTTTTGCATTTCAATGTTCAAATTTAAGAAACTTGTTGGAAAATCTATGCTCTCTCTTCTAATTTGTGTGGTAATATTTTCAAGATCAATCCAAGATGTATTGATGTTTTGAGAGTCATTCGAAGTTGAAGGGTTCAATTTGAGTTCAACAAACTACAATTTGATGGCTGCAACTTTAGAGACTTTTATCTCCTTCATCTAGTGTTTGTTTCAATTAAAAAGAAAATTGTTGGTTTGGATACCCTTTAAAGTCTAGATATTGTGGTAAAATTTTCATGTCAATTCAAGTTGCTTTGAGTGTTTGGAAGCAATTCAAAGCTCAACATTTTTGAACATTCTGAACATTTTTGGATTACAATGAACTTTGGTAGCTTGTTTCTTCTTCATATAGTGTCTATCTCCAATTAAAAAACTTCGGAGAAGTTGCACATTCTAGTCTAGTTTGTGTGGTTAAAATTTCATATCAATCCAAGAAGTTATGAATATCTAAAAAGCATTTCAATAAAAGGCAGTTTAGCCTTGCATTTTTTTTTGCAACTTCTTTTGCTACTTTTTGACAACTCAAAGCCAATTAACAGACATAATGAGTCATTTGAATGATATTTCTTTCACCAATGTAATAATATGTTGGTTTTGAAGTATTTTTTTATAGTTTAGATTTTCTTACATTTGAGTAGGCTTAGAAATCAAATTTCACCTCTAATGTGATGCTAGGAAAATTTCAAACATCTTTTTCAACATTAAAACATTATAAACTTGCAATCCTTATGGTCAAATGACTACAATTTTGATTCACATCATCTACCAACATGTACACTACAAGATTGCACAATTGAGATTTCTAGATCTTAGTGACATTTAGACCTATAACACTTCAAATGCAGTGATGTTTTTGAACCAAAAATGCCAAGGACCCTTAGGGTTTAATTACAAGAAAAGTAATTAATTACATTAACTCCTAAAGTCCCAAGTATCCAAGAAATACTCAATAGTTTGTACAAGCCCTTGTGATCTTAATTTTTGGCATGCTTTTAAAAAAATCAAGATAGAAAAATAGATAAGCTTTATAGAAATTTAATGCTTATTTCAATTGGTACTTAGGAGCAAAAGTTATACCATACAAAGCTCAAAATAGTCAAGAGTAGGTAGCAACCTCACCACAAAAAACAAGAATAATAAAATAAAATCTAATAGAGTCAATTATTGTCTATATCGAATATTTGATTTGTCCCATTTGGATAGGAGATGAGAAAGTTATAGAGCATATTGCTTTGTTGGAAATTTAGTTGATCATCTCTTGGAAAAATAACATATTTAATTCATTTTTTAGCTCACTTTTTACATTTATCCAAAACAAAAAATTCCACAGTGTTAACATTGATTGTTAGAACAATATTTCTATTGGGATTAGTATATTTTGATTCCACATGAGAGTTATTAATAATTTAGTTTTTCTTTTTATGCTGTATTTTCTTCTATTTAACAATTTAAAAAAATAAAAATCATGATGTTGTTGCTGAATTTTTTGTACTCTGCATTCAAATCTCCAACATAAAAAATTTAAAATCAAAATCTATAGTGCAAAATTTTTTAATTGAGGATTTAAAATCTTAAAAACTAGTTTGACATAGTGACCCAAAGGCATGCTTACATCACTTTGAACACAAATATCATGCAATATAAATGGTCAAAGTTTCTAAAATATCTTCTATATGTTTTTACACTAGTTTATTGCAAGAACCTACAATTAGACATGGAGTTTTTAAAATTTATTTTTAAATTTGTGTTCTTTGCACTAGAAATGGCAGCTTTGACTAGTTTTTGATGAGAAACAAGCTTTGGGACTTTAGTGGTCAAAAGTTTGTTGAATTCATTCAATTTTAAACCCCTAAATGCTCAAAGCCTTTTTGAGCTTCTAGGAATTTGCTCTAAATTGAACAAAAATACAGCATTTTGATAAATTGTATCAAATTTTTTTAATTGTAACCACACAAATTCAATCTAGACATGTTAGAGATCACATATAAAAAGAAAACATAACAATATCACTTATGAATTGAAAAATTATAATGTTTGATCATGAGGGTATTAAGATTGCAAAAGTAATTTGAAGTCTTTCAATCCTCTTTTCACGTGTCAATTTTAAAAAGTTAGTCACCAAAAAAGTATGAGGATAAAAGGCCTAACATGCATAACCCCAATCTGTTTATGGTTTCTAAAAATTTACTCTACAATTTTTTTAAATGGATTTCTAATGTGTGTTTTTCTCTAAGTTTTAGTATATTTGAGGCTCATTTTCAAGAGCTCCCAACACTAGAAAATCAATATTTGTGATGGACACCCTTGCACAAAATCTTGAATAGAAAAATCATAATCATTCATTTCAAACCTGATGCTAAAACTAGACTTCCAAAAGAATTTTTCAAAAATATAATCTCCTAAAAATAGCAATTCAATTAGGTTTTATTTAACTTCAAAATATTGTTGACACCAAAATTTGGTGCCACAATGCATTTAGAGATTAATTCAAATTTGAGTACAAGTACAATTCTTAACAAATTCTTAACAAATTTTCTAGGTCTTATATTATTATGGATTGATTTCAAATTTGGAAGGATAGGACCTTTGAAAAAAAATTGAATACAAGATACATATATGTTTTATTAATTGCTATCAAAACCATATCTTTTAGTACCTTTTTTTCTTATTAGTTTGAAGTTTCAAAGTTTATAGTTATAGATGAGGGAATTTCCTCTTTGAGTTTTTATACGATAATGGTAGAAACCTAGGGCTAAATTAAGAATGGTAGTGCTATCTAAGTAACTTGTAGGTCTTTCTCAAACATATAAATTAGAATGTGAAAAATAAGAATATTTCTTGAAATATTTTAGAACAAGTTTTCATTCTTACTATGCACCAAAAAGATGCAAACATGATGTTCCAAGGTCAATTTCTCCCTCCCCTCCCCAAAAAATCAGCAATCATTGATTTAAGTTCAAAAAAAATTCCCCACCCCTCCCAATATTGTTGATCTTTTGGAAAAATCAAAGCAATGAATGTCAGACAAATAAACTTAGCCATCTAAATATGAATACAGAATATGGATACATAATATGGATGAAGATATGGATATATCATACTTTACAAATATGGATATATCATACTTTACAAATATGGATATAGATATGGATATGAATACATAATATGGTACAAATATAGGTATAAGTATAGAATTCAAATACTAATATATCCTATATTGATTACATTGGAATTACTTTCTGGAGAATATAAATAGGGATGGTGGAAATGTGGGGTAAATTAAAACACATAATAATTTTAATTTAAATGAAAACTTGTGACAATTGGGGGAGATTAAAATGCATAATAAATAATAAAAACTTGTTCTGAGTTCATTGTGATAGTTTGTCACAATGACAATGAGCTCAAAAGAGACAATTTATCACTATGTATCTAGAAGATGCAGACATCTTCTAGGTATTAATATATTACTAAAAATCCTTAGAAGAGATTTGAAAATTAATTGGATTTAATTTTCTACATTTAATAATTAATTTTTTTTCATTACTAACTAAATATGAATATTGTAATAAAATTGTGTATTTGTTATACACAATCATTTTAAAAATTTCATAGTCATAGGAAATATTGATATCAATGATGAGATTTGATCATTATTATTTTGAAGTAGAACCTCATTCAAAATTAAGAAATATTACATAAGTCCAAAATTAATAAACGTAAATGTTATTACTTTGGGGTGCACTACTTGACTTCTTGAAAGTACTTGGTTGATAACAATTAATGATCAAATAATTGCAAATTGAGGTTGATATCTATTATAAATTAACTGGAGAATCACAACTTCTTGTCAAAATTTAATCCACGTAGATGGTTGTGAATTCATCTATATAATTTTTCATCCAAAGTTTCAAAGCCCTCTTATTTGAATTTTTAATTCAATTCTAAAAAACTAAATACAAGGAAATTTTATGAGTTTACCATGCAAGAAATCAAATAGATCCCTCTCGGGACCCCTAATATGCCACCTACATTTTTTGGTAATATAGCCATTGGGACAGTTCATTATGTACAAAATTTTGATTTTTTTTTTGAAATTTTCACACTTAAAGAGTAGCTTTAAGGCCCAACAATTTTCATAACTTTTGACTACATATGTAATTTTTAATACTTGGTGGGCAACTCAAAAAAATCATTTTTTTAAGAAATAAAAATTTGAACTTTTATTTATATATATAGAGAGATATATAGATATATATGCAACCGGATACTCTATCATTCCATGCATCAACCCAATAATTTTTTGAGCCAATGTCCTTGCAACAATGCAATGGCTTGACCCCTTTGCTTTAACGACTTGATCAAAATGGTTTGTATAAAGCTCAATGTACCTTCGCAACAAGTTGTTCAAAATACTTTGAACAATTTAAGATTATCTTATGGAATATAATTAATTGTAATTGCATTGAGTTTAAATGAATCATTTTGTATGGTAACCATTGGGTATCAATAATAGATGACCATTATTAACAAGAATCCTTAACTTGTAAGTCCAATTCAAATCCACATCTTCAACACTTAAACACACAATGTGTAAATTATAATAGTGAACCTTTAGGCACCAAACTTGCATGTATACCGATATTAATAATGACTGATTGATGTATATATATATATATATATATTGCATCACTTGAACAAATTAACAGATTTTTCTATCAACCTCATATTCAAGCAACTCATAGTTGGGATGTATTTGCAAATTGGCACACCCATATTTGCAATTGGCATATATAACTATATAAGTGAATAGTGCCTAATTACCTATATATATTTGATTATCAAGATTTACAATAGCTTGGTTGCCACAGCTTATGACATTCAATGCATTTTCCAAACCTGATTAATTTGTTCATGACTATTCTCATAATACTAGTAGCCCTAAATTGTTGCCTCGGTAGTAATCCACTTTAGACTAGAAAAGTACTTGCCTTGGTAGTAATCCACATCACGTTGCAAGAACATTTGCTTCTTCGGTAGTAATTCAATTCACATTGCAAGAACATTTGTTGCCTCGGTAGTAATCCACTTCAGAACTATAAGAACAAAAGCTTCATCAATCCTTCCTCATTTGTTTTAATTGTTTTTACAAGTCCCTTTAGAAAGCTTTCAGTGGTAACCTCACCTACAATAGTTCTTGACTTGTACTTACCTACATTGATCCTTCAATTATCTTCAGCCGATTTAACCCCAAAAAACTTAGCACCGCAAAGTATTGTTTACTTCACGGTATTTTTCCTTCTCGTTGTCTTCAATTTAGACGTGGTTGAGAAATCAATACAAATGAACAAGGACGTGCATAGTCTACATGTGGGATAGATTTAAGCTATGTGTCGATCCATATTATGTTCTCTTACACTATGTTCTCTTACACTGATTATCGTCATAAGAATTCATTGAAATAGGGTGTTTCAAAGGGCCAAAATATGTATTGTTGTAATGATTTAGCATCAGTCCTCTACAGTTGGAAAAGTAACAATGTTATAGATTGTTAAATTCATTAAATTGACAATATTCTACAAGTTGAAAATTGTAAACTGTAACCTATATCTCCTGTAAAGTCTAAGTACTTTTGAGGCCACAAACTGCAACAAGTATGGATTCTGGTTTCACGTTGCACGTCTTGCACGGCGGCAAAGTAACGAAATATTGTCAAATAACTGACGAAATTGATAACTTGTGTCGTTTGTGCATGTGTCTAGGTCACGTCGGGAATTCAGCACCCTCACAAATGGATGAACAACAATTTCCAATGACAGTGTGGTGTGGCGGAAGAAACGCAGGTCAGGATGTTTCCATTCGCCTCGTCCCCAGCGAACTAGAAGTGGACAACCTTCGCAGCCGAGAGCCCTTCGCAGTCTTGAAGGTGCACTCCACTCGGTTGAATGAACACAGCAACTACTTCCAAGCGTGCTTAAGCGAGAGATGGACACACCCAGATGCAAATCCATCACCACCTTCCTTGGAATTCTGTCTGGAGCTCACCCACGGGCTGCAAGTTGCAACTTACACAGACTGCTTTTCCCGCATGTACAAGCCTCTCCGCAAAAACTTCAAGGACGTCAGATCCAGTCTGGAGCTCCTGCGAGTCGCGTCTCAGATCGATTTCCACAAATTGGTGAGCTCCATTTGTCGGTATTTGTCAACCATACCTTGGTCTGAGGAGGATGAGCTCAGGATTCGACACTTCTCATCATCCCCAGATTTCCCTCGTAGCGAGGCCGGGGGTCTGGTCGCTCGGTTGGAGATCGGCGAAGATGGCAACGAGGATTCTCGTAAGAAACTGTTGAGCGACCAGATTGCGCACAGCTTACGTATTGCTTTGCGTCAAGACGAAAGTGTGCATAGAGAGAGATTCCTCATTGCTCAATCTTTTTTCGAGGACTTGTTTTATTACATTCGCCAAAGCGAAATAGATTCTGCTTTTGAGGACGACGTGGTCACGATTGTCAGCAAGGAAGTGAAGGAAATGCTCCAGACTTTCCATGAAGACTGTCGCAAGCATGCCACCTCTGAAGACCTTTGGGGAGAAACTTCGGTGGGCATTAAGATTGAAGATGACCATGTTTCTGACTTCAGAAGAAAACTGAAGGCACTCTGTTGGGCACTGGAGCTCTTATTGAAGACGCAAGTGGCTGAAGAAGTGATCAAGTGCTTGCTGCATTTGGAGTTGTTCGTGGCAATAATTCTTGCAGCCGGGAGTGTTGATTTTAGCCAACCAGCTTCGAGAAACGTTGGACTACGGTTTTGTAAGGTTATGATATTCATGTTCGAAGAGGTGGTCGCGGGAGGCCTGCTGTTGGAAATTCCAGATCGAGTTTTACTGATCGAGAGATGGCAGTGCCTGGACCGTATATTTAATCTGGACACAGAAAATGTCATCCTTGTCACGGGGGAGTTTCGAAAAGCTCTAGAAGGTGTGTTTCTGACTTTGTCATTGCAGCAGCAGCTGGAGCTCTTGCAGCGGAGCACTATTTTCTCCCAAAGATTCATCTGCAGAAACTCGCTCATTGCTCTAATGAAGAGAAACTGGCCAGCAGCTCAAGAGGATGCATTGCTGCAAGCTGATGCGAAAGTGGAAGTGGAGGGGGGTGGCTCTGATTCTATGGGTACATGAGAGCATGAGTGAGAGTTTTTCAAAGAATTTCAGTTGCTTCTTGACTTGGCATGCAATCAGTATATGGTTTTTGTTATATGTAGGCATATGGGTGTGTCTGTTGTAGAGTCTGTAGTTCAACTACAAAAGATAGATATGAATTTTGCAAATCATTAGGAAAAAAATGAGGTCTGGAAGGGGGGCTTTGAGTCGGAGAAAACGCTGGCCGAGAAAAAAATGAAAAAATGAAAAATGAAAAAAAAAATGAAAAAATGGAAAAAAAAACAAAAACAAAAACAACAAAAAACTATTGTAGAGTTTTGATAGTTCAAGTTTTGATAACAAAGGATAGATATAAAATTTGCAAAAGGAAAGTAATAGGAACTAGTTATAGGAATATTAATATTTGTTTATATTTGTCATTAAAAATGGGGTATTTCAAAGACTAAAGTTATGATAGTCAAGTGGCAAACAACATGGTGTAATTGGTATACCTTTTGGACAATCATCAAGAGAAATTTGATAGAAAATGTTTAGAAGTGGTGTGTTTTGAGCTTTCAAGATGCTATCTTCAAAGTATCACAAAAATTAAAATTTTGACAATTTTCAGAAAAATTCAAATGGAGTAAAAAATAGACTTTATTAAAGTTACATTTTCTTAAATAGTTTAGAAATATTTTAAAATTAAGATGTATGTAAAAAGTTGAGTTTTGGCTTTTGAAATGCCCAAAAGGCTTACAATGTCCTTTAAGGGCTAACTTTATAAAATTGCAAATAAAAAGTGTTGGTTGAGTACCATTTCTCTTTAGGAAGGGTATTCTAACAAGTGGAAAATGTTGTGCTAGATGTATGAATCATTGTTGCTAAAGTCAATTTTGGAATGTAAGGCATATATTAAGGTATACATACCCATTGTGGAGCCTTTGGTCATTGCACGTGTTTAGACTAATTGGTTTCACAATTAAATTGATGCAATAGACTTGCAAATTCAAGAATTTTTCATAAATGTAATTTATATCAATCAACTCATTTTGCACGCACATTATAGGTGGTCAAAACAAAAACATATTGGTTCCCATTGTTGTCACTTATAGACAATTCTTGTCCTTTGGGATTCAATTGTGGTTTTAGGACATCATGCATGTTTGCAACGGTGATCCAGAAGTGTCCCTTCGAATGATGAATAATAAACTCGGGGGGGGGGGCACTTAGAGCATCCATTAAAAATCATATGTGAACAAAACTTTGGACCCCCTATATATTTTTTGAATTTTAAATAAAATTAAATTAAAAAAAATATGAATAGATTTTTCTACTTTGAAAGTTTATGTTTTGAATTATTGATATTTTTATTTGTTAATAATAATTAGTTATAAATTTTCAAAGTAAAAAGATACAATGTAGAATTGAAAAATAACTTTCATACCCCTATATTATATAAGATTTTTTTTAAATGAACAAAAAATTCCTAAAAATAATTCTTTATTGAAAGTTCATTTTGAGTTGAATATTGATGCAATGGTCATCTAAATGTGTTCTCTAAAAATATTTGAGTTAAAAAACATGTCATTTTAGTGCGTTTTTAACCTCTTCTAGAAATCATTTCATATTTTATTTGAGTTTGAAATTTTTGGAGTAGAATCCTATAGTCATTAGTAAACAATGCTCAAAATTTGAAGTTAAAATCATAGTTTATTAGAAACCACTTGTTCACATGTGGTTTGTTGTAGTAAAACTAAGTGCACCTCCCGAGATAATAAAGGAACCTTTGCCCACATGTTATAAGAATTTTTGTCACATAGATTGAAAGTTATAAGAATTTTTTTTATCTTAGCTAAGTAGACCAACAACTTTAATTCTTTCTAAGTGAGATTTTTATACTATACATGGATTTTGTTTTTGACATGTGCATCTTGTATCATGTAAGTTATATACTTGCCAAATTTCAAAAATTATAGGAGAAATTTTGCACTTATTGTTGGAAGTTGCTTGAATTGCCCAAAAAGTTCAAAGTAGGATATTTTTTTTATCCATGCACCTAATAAAAAATTATGTATTTCTTCTAAGGAGGTACATGCTCACACCTTGTGTTCAAATTTGAAGAATATTCGTTTAATAATAACTTCATACATATCTACTTGAGATCATGTGCGTATGTTCAACAGTCATTCAATCCTAAGAGATTGACTACATTAGTTAGAATGCAAAGAGGGTACAATGGGCCCCCACAACAGGGGCCGAATTGGGTGGGGACCCTTTGAATAAGGTGGACACCATCCAGACTACCAATTTTGCATTGGAACCTCGTATTTACTATTATTAGATTAATCAAAATTTATACTTTCAAGTGAAACGAGGTTCCAACACAACCACGACATTTCAATACCTTAAATAGAAGCTATAAAGAGTCAAATTTTTTTTTTGTAGATGATCTACAATTGTTTCTTCCACATAGGTACATATTCATTTTGAAGATGTACTACATAGAGTGATGATGGCGATTTTAGACGGTGATTCCAAGGCCCTTTTCCCCCAAAATAAAACCGAAGAATGCAGTCTCCTGTGCCTCGGGTGTCCGAGCCTCAGGTGTGGGGCAGGTAATTTCCTTTCCGAAGCTAATACCGAACCGAAGCTTTTTTAAGCCGTTATTCCACGTTGTTGAATTCAAATACGGATGACTCATCATTAACAGCTGGTTAGTATAATACCACATTCTTTTTTAAGTTTGTAGCAGTAGTCTTGTGTTTCAAAAAATTAAAATTAAAAAGCACCACGACCAATAGGGACTCGGCATACAGTATCGTTCTTACATTATTGGAGAGCACCGCTATTTTCAAAACCACATCCGCTTCACGAGATAAGGTTTGGGGGGGGGGCTTCTAGGGCATCACCACTGGATCACGGCAAATGGCCCGGTAAATTAAATCAAACCAATGAATGATTGATTTGAAATTAGGAATTAACCCCTGCGCGTCCCAGTGCCTCAAATATGGCCTCTCAAAACTCAAAGATCTCCTTGTTTGACCATTATAATCTTTTTAACAGTACAATAAAAGGATGTGTCCTTTTCCCTATGGCTCCGGCCCTATCTCTACTATCAATTGGTACAATCAATTTATGTGAATCTCATTTTACATGATAGTTTGATTGGAATGAATTGAGAAGGGTATGAATTTTGGCAAATATAGTCTCAACACTTAGGGGTTTAGAGTTAAGCGTAAAGTGAACCTTAGGGCAATTTGTAAAATGGATGTCAATGGAAGGTTTAACTACGAGTAGTACCAACCACGGTTTTTATTTTTATTTTTATTTTTTTAAGAAGTGCCAAAGTGGCAATATAAAATGTTATTGTGGTACTCCAAATTTCAACATTCATTCACATATCGGATTAAAAAAAATATCACGTTAGTACATATCACATCTCTATAATTTAGTTTTCATCCACAATTTGGTAATTTCATCCAAGATTTCTTTTTTAAAAATTTGAAGTATTTTGGTGATTTCATCTAAGTTTGTTGGCATTTGGGGGGGCATTTTTTAGCCAAATTATTTCTTTTGGTGCTATCTGGCACTAGAAAGCCAAAAAAAAGGGCCTTGGTACCAATGTAATACAACATCAAACTCCATGAAACCAAATTTGGGTACTTCAAGGAGTTTCGTGTTGTATTTTTTTCAAACTTTGGCACACACTTTACAGTTAACTCTAGTATCATTAGAAAGTTTTTTAAGGATTTACAAAATTAAACATAGGAAGATCTTGATCAATTTGGACTTTTGATGAAAGTCAATTACTATTAACATAAACCAACTTATGACAAACAAAGTGCACACGATGAACATTGATAGACATAAATGACAAACATATAGACAATGATCCATGTTAGTCAAATTAATACATGATACTTTTTCAATAAATGATATTTGGACTACATTAAATTGAGTTAATGATCACAATCAATGTCATGAATGATGGTGATGGAGTGATTAGTGATTGCAATAGAAACTTCCATCTTTTAAATATAAACTCGTAGTATAAAGTCTCTTTTTTAGGCCTTCATATTATAACCATGTTATAACCAATGGATACACTTTTTGACGGTTGTGGGGTATTCTAGAGACTCTTTGGGATCCATTAGGGAGGCACACTTCAAAAATTCATAACAAATTCATACTTTGTAAAAAAATAAAATTTCAATTGTTCTCCCCATTCCTTATGTATTAATGTATGTTAGTCATGCAGTAATACATGATACTTTTTCAATAATACCAATAGGGCAAACCAATCATCATGCTTATCATAACCTGATTTACCTTAACCCATAAAGGACATTGAGGACATTTTCAAGCCAATGAATGACAAAGAATCTCTCCGTGCAAGTTAGAAGTGCAACTATTCACCCTCCAAATTTTGTATGAAAAAGGAATTCTTCTACACTAGTTTGACTTCCAATGAGTGCTTTTGTAATTTTTAAGTCAACAATTTACATGGTACCAAAACAAATCATTACAAAAAATTTCAGGCCTCCAAAAGGCCACGAGTTTTGAACTTCCCTGGTGCAATTACAGAGGAAATGAATTTTTTTTAAATTTTTTTAAATTTTTTAATGACAGCAGTTGATGTGGCACTACTGGTGCCACATCATCGCCACGTCATCACCACATCAGGTTTTAGTATTTTATAATATTTTTTTCAAAATTTTTAATTAACTAATTTTTTTTTTTTTTAAAATCATGTACTTGCAATCTTGCATTGCAGCATGCCGAAAATCAAAACCTTAACGGCCTTCTAGAGGGTTCAGATTTTTCCTGATGGACTTCAAAGGTGACCAGCTTGTGCGTAATTGCACCTCGTCCAAACACTGCACTCATCCAAATTTAGGACCTCCCAAAATTTAGGACCCCATACAATGTCAACTCCTCTTTGACCATTACAAGTTTTAATATTTCAATATTTTCCCTAGAGCTTGAGGCTGAAAGTTTCCACCGATTTCAATGTCTAAGTTTGGTGAATGTCATTTCATCACTTGCGAGAGGAATCCGAATGGAAGGTGGTCTTGGCTGGGAGTTTTGTGATTATCCAATGCGCGCTCAAGGGTTAAGAGTGCTTTTGAAAAACCAGCCCCTGGCACCACCGCCAAGACTCACTCCCTGAGCAGCTGAAGAGTTTGCAGCTGCTGTGGTTTGCAAATGAAAAGTGTTAAATATCCAGCTCACTCACGGCTCCATGAAGAGATTGAAAGCAGCCTTTTTTTTCCACTTTGGAAAAGATGGTGAGATAAATTCTATTATTAAAGAAAAAAGGGGATCCAACTCAATGTGGTTCCCCGAATTGATTGGAAAGGTTGAATTCATACTTTAACGTACAGACTACAGAGTGAATTGATAGCTGCCCAATTTAGTTTTGGTGATACCGAATCGAAGTTATTATTAACTTCGTTGACAATTGAATTATTGAAGTTGGCAATATGAAGTAAGAACAGGTACTTCACTTAAGGTACTACTTCCCAAAGTTCCCGCCCACGTTTTCAAAAACTCACGTTTCCAATATACTTCATAATCATAATTTTCCACATGTGGTACAGTAAATAGAAAACTGTTCCTCATTATTTTTTTTCGTTTTTTATTTTTGGGGGGGTGGGGTGTTGCACAAATGAAAAGAAAAGAAAATCCCGCTGCAAATGAGAGAGAAGCAACCAACTTGAAGCCCAAACCAGCAGTCTTGACTGTTCATTATTTCGCTGCGTGCCGGCAGTATCGACTGTAGAGTGAGGTCCAAGTCGCCAGTTGGGTTCCACTTGAGACTTGACTACGAATCCAGTGGACTCCAACTAAGTTAAAGTCGGGACTTCATTGCGACTAGAACGAATCCGAATCCCAACTAAGTTTAGCTTACAGCATTAAGGTTCCCGAAGGAGCCAGAGTGGAGCTGTGGTGAGGGAGGGGAAGAATGTGGGACGTCGCATACTTTGCATGTGAGCAAGTGCATTTATACCTTACCCCCGCGCACCCAAGTTGCCACGCTCATTCTAAACAGGAATGCCACGAAGTTACGTAGACGTACTGTCTAGCTTCAGGATCTTATTATCTCCGTGCTCATCTCGAAGCAGCAAGATCAGGTCCTCGTACTGTACAGTAACTCACCTAGGGATGCATCGAACTGATCGATGGAGCATTTCCCCCCCAAAACGCACAGCTATTCTATTTACTGTACCGCATGTGGAAAATTTGAAATCAGATTTGGAATGAGAGACCCACCGACGTCAACTAGGTGTGATCAAAGAGATACAAATTGAACCCCCATGAAATAGGTTAGGAACTAGTCTACTGGAGTAGGAAGGGTGATGCTTGCAGGCTCGTTTACACTTCGTGATCGGAGTCCTGTATTTCGCTTCAATCCGCTCATGAAGAAATGAAGCTTCAAGACTAGCTTAGAATTGGGTCTACTAACTTGTCACATGAAATTGAGTGAGACCAACTGCGAGTCTTGGAGCATGGTCTGTTCAAGCAAATTTTCTACGTACTATCATAGTGAGGGAAGAGTATTGATTTTTATTACATCATCATCCCTGGGCAATTTACTAAGGAGTTGCACTCTGCAATGAACCCTCTGATCCATTCAGTTTAGCTCCATCCTCACAGTAGCCGTAGCAGCTGGTTTAACTTAGTTGGTGAAGAAGCAAAGGCGTTTTTGAAAAATGGATTACAGTTGCTGCGTTGGGTATTTTGAAATAAATGCCGTTGCTGCTTTGGGGGTTTTACAAACTCTTTGTTCTAGAAAGCAGCTCGTCATATTAAAAAAAAAAAAAAAAAACTTGCCCTTTGAACTAGACCGGAATTAACCAAGTGGTCAGTGCGCATTCCCTTGTTTGGCAAACATAAGGTGGGCGCCTCAAAACGTCACGTTTTGCTACCGGGCCCAGTTACTATTCTTATCTTACTCATCAAGTAGTAGTAAGTCAAATTTTCATATTTTCTTGTTGACAAGTGAAAGGAGGTTCCAACACACCAAATGTATGCAGAAGTTATTAAGGTTCAATTTTTTGATAGATGTTTTGAAATCATTTTTTTTCACATAGGTACATATTGATTTTGGAAATGTTCACATAGTGATGATGGTGGTTTTGGGTTAACGGCACATTTGGGGGGTTGTTATTTGTTTCACAACAAAAATTGTTCATCCTATGTGCTTGGTTTTGCATTTATATCTTGCACTTTGAGGTAAGATCATTGCCACCAATCTTGATACTCAGGTAGTATGCTCTAAAAACAACCATTTAAGGGCTGATTTGCCTTTTTCATAGGTTTTTGTGGATAGAAATATTTTTGTATCATTTTTCAAAGAAAGAAAAATAGATGTGGAACTTAACACAAGTGGTTTAGGGCATAGGCACCTATTTGTGACCATAGGTCTACCAAAATCCATCCACTTGCAACTTGTAAAGAGATGTATAGAAATCAAAGACACTAATTGACTCTTGCAATAGAAGAATAATTTTTCCTCGATGCATTCAATTGCTAAAGTGGTCTATTTAAGAATCACCTCATCTCCATTCTCTAACTAAAAATAGGGGCAATTTGAAAGAGAGGTGCGGTTTTATAGTGCACTACCTTAGGCCTTGACAATACCACTTCTAACTTGCCATGCATGTGTTGGCAAAAAAGGCTCCGCACCAACACCATGTCATATTAAAAGTTGTGTCATTCTTCCCGTCACTTCTACATTTGCTCAGCATTTGAGGGTCTTTATAGCAGGCAATATTATACTCACACCAACTTAATCAACTTTGACTATGACCTTAATAAAGGGCGTGGAGGTTTATGAGAGGTGTAAGAAACTAGAGCAGATGACCTTCATTCTCTTAGTTGGGCTCAAAATCAAAAAACATCATTTTTGTGGAGAAATTTCAGATTTAGAGCAAGTAGCAACAACTTCCTAAAAGACACTAAAACAACCATATTTGGTGATCCGTTTTTTTTTTTTATTAACTTCTCAATTACATAAAAATAAACACTAGAAAGACTACAAACTCAATTGGACTCTCTTTGTAACTCAACATGAAAGGTCAACATGAAAAAAACGGATGAAAAAATGCATCCAATCTCTTTATGGCTCATCCCAAAGCCATCCAAACGCCACAAAATGGCCTCGTCGTCGTTTTGGGGTTAAGGGTTTGTTGATGCGGAGCATGGAGGCTTCAGTGCATTGCCACATCTCATGAGGTGGCAAGTGCCTCACGTACTACTACTTCTTCATGTTGTGGTTCAATTTTGCAGAACTGATGAGAACTGATGAGAATGCTCTAACCAAGTAAGACACACAGGGAGACCGGGAGGCGATACCCCGGGGGGTGTCGGGGTATGTAATTGTATCCCCCAAATTTTCTTAAATAAGTAAATTTGGGGGGTATAGTTACATACTCCCCCCCCCGGTATCGCCCTCCCGTTCTCCCTGTGACATGCTTGACTTTGAATTTGATTCAAGGACCTTGCATATGCACACATTGTGCACCGTGTGTGACTACCTAATCCTTTTGCCAGTTGAAGTTCCATTTCTTGTCATTTACATAATGGTGCAATTCAATGTGATTTTCTTATCTATGCTTGGTTTCTTTTCTACACTGGGTCCTCCATCCTCCAGAAGTTTTGATGGGGGAGGTTTAAATCCTAGAGGGACGTCAAGGACCCGAATTACTTGATTGACATATGAAAAATTCTACAAGGGGCAAAGAAAAAACAATTTTTTTTTCATCCAAATTTTCTTGGACTTATTGGAAGGAGTGGTATAGAAGTGTGGGTACCAAAAACTCTATGAATGATGATAGCAATATTTTCACACAATACAATATGGTGATTCCCAAAATATGGACCAACATATAGTTTTTTTCAGATTTTCAAAGCATAATTTAGTATTCAATATGAATTTTTTTTTTCTCACTTATTTTTTCAAAAAATCGTAGTAATTTCAAATTTTCAGAAAAAAGTTTGAAATTTTTACACCTTACAGAAGGCATGCAATCAAATATTCTTAAAAACCCCCAAATACAATCAAAATTCTCATTCACAAATAGTAGAGCATACAAAGAAAGGCCGGAGCTTTGAAATTTTGGAAAAGTGGTTATAGGCCCCTCTCCTTTCAACAAGGGGGGACGTGCTTGTGCCAGGTATACCAGCCATGGACTCAGTCTTCTGTCCTGCCTGCCTGCCTGTAACTTTAATTGAAGTCAGATACGTTCAAGTTGAAGGTATTCCTTCGGATCACATATTCGGAGGTGGGGGGAGGGACTGACCACATACCCTTGTCTTTTGTCATTGGGGGCCTCTGGGAGAGTGGGAGGGCAAACAAGGACACCGAGCTCACCACCCAATGCCTTGGTGCAAAGGATCAATCCCACAATCATTCACTGCACAACTTTCCCAAAAAAAAAAATATACATGGGATACCATTTCGATGCACAACCCTACCCAAACAAAAAAAACCACCAATTGGATACCATTTCCGTGCACAACCCTACCCAAACAAAAAAAACCCAATTGGATACCATTTCGATGCACAACCCTACCCAAACAAAAAAAACACAATTGGATACCATTTTGATGCACAACCCTACCCAAACCAAAAAAAACCCAATTGGATACCATTTCGGTGCACAACCCTACCCAAACAAAAAACACCCAATTGGATACCATTTCGATGCACAACCCTACCCAAACAAACAAAATCCAATTGGATACCATTTCGGTGCACAACCCTAAAAAAAAAATTGGATCCCATTTAGGTGCATAACCCTAAAAAGCAACATTGATGCCATTTCTGCACATAACCCTAAAAAAATCTGATGCCATTTCTGCACACAACCCTAAAAAGAGTTGATGCCATTTCTGTGCACAACCCTAAAAAGAGTTGATGCCATTTCTGTGCACAACCCTAAATTTTTTTGATAGACTTTCTAGTTTGGAATCGCAACTTCAAATCTGAGCACATTCGGAGAAAAAACTTAAAATCCAGGGTTACCCCTAAAGGTAAAAACTGCATTTTTTTGGCAACATAGTGGTTTTCGGCAGCTCACTGTGAGCAAATTTTTAATTTATTTTTGCTGAAATTTTCACACAACATGTACCCAAGGATTAGCTTCAAGGCCCAACAATTTTCATAACTTGTGATTACATGATAAAAAAGAAGAAGTTATTGCATGATATGTTATTTTTATTACTTGGCGGACAACTCAAGCAGCTCAAATTTTTTTTTCTTAAAATCACTTCTATAAAAAAAAAAATTGAAATTGGTTCTTTAGATTAATGTGTAAGTGGAAAGCTTTGAATTATTCCATTTTGATCAGTGAGATGAAAGTTATGAGGAGTTTTAGTTTGTGGGTAGTTATGGTTTTCAAAGACTCCATACCTACCCACAAACTAAAACTCCTTGTAACTTTCGTCTCATTAATCAAAATGGATTATTCAAAACTTTCCATTTATACATAAATTTAAAGAACCGATTTCAAATTTAAAAAAAATATTTAACTAATTTTCAAAGAAGTTTTTTGAGCTACACGGGTTGCTTGCCGAGCAATGAAAATGACATATCATACAATAATTTTTTTAACCATGTAGTCAAAAGTTATGAAAATTGTTAGACCTTGGGTACATGTTGTGTGAAAATTTTAGCAAAAAATAATAAAATTCCATTTGTAATGAGTTGCCCAAAATCACTATGTTACCAAAAAACATAGTTTAATGCTTTAGGGGTTAGCTCCCTTGGAAGGATGTTGTGTATATTTTGAGTTTAATGGATGACTTTTGAGATTATCATACAAACAAAGAGAACTATACCATCCTACCATTTGGGTTTCACTACATTGGTGATAGGGCTTGTCTTTTTAGGGTTTAGACCATGATACTTGTTATCTTTTATATACAACTTTCTTGCTTATAAGGCAAGAAATTCCAAAATTGTTATGGTTTGCCAATCTCTATTGAAGATACATAATTGCTTCTTCTCTTATCCCCTATAGATTCATAGGCTAGATATTGACAAATACTCACAAAATAGTCATAAATCAACACTTTTTAATATGAATGGCTATTAATCAAATTTTTTTTTTTTAGAATTTGTAACTATGGAATTTTATTTTTTGCTAGCACAAGAATCTCATATAAAAAAATGGGGTATGAAGATATTAAATGTATGTGTGCAAATGAAGTTTGTAAGGTGGAACAAAATCCTTTTTCTAAGATTGCCGAGATTATTGACAATGTGACTTTATTGGAAATTCAAGCCCTATAATTCAAGTTTTGTTTGCAAGGAAGATTTTGGAACTTTGTATTTGAGTAGAGACTCATATTAGGAAGAAATATGCAAATTTTCAAAGTAAAATGATGTTGCACTCCACTTGTCCATGTTGAAGCCTAAGACAAAAAAAATAAAAAATTATGTTTTTAGCCCTTGGATTTTATGAAAATTGAAGGGCTAATCTCAACAAAATTGTGAGGAAAGCCCCCTCCAAATATGATACTTCATTGTAGATGTCCAAAATCTCAAAATCCATTTTAGCTTGCAACGGGGGCTTTAGGGGTTCAATTGTCCCTTCTTAAAGGTGGAATGAAGGGTTTCTACATTTGCCCATGATTCTTTTTCATCTTGATAATATGAAGATTGTATTTTGTATTAGATATAGACATTTGCAACTATGTTAAATCGGATTTGTCATTAATTCTTACAATGAAAAGTTATTTGGAAATATTCCTTGATTTGGTGGAATTTTTTTGTATAGATTTAATAAGCCTAAATGTATTGAATGATGGCTACAAACTTCACACCAAAGGGGAAATATTAGACACATAGAGTTAATATTTCAAACTCAATTAAATTAATTTCACTAAATGGGCAAATCTTCACTTTAATCTAATAGGGTGCATAATGTTGGGTGGGTTGTCTCGAAGGTTTGATTTACACCCAAGGATTCGTAATTTTCAAAGTAATTTGATTTTGGAAGGGAACGATGAGCATTTTCAAATCCCATATTAGAGATAGTGGGATCTTTTGGTTCCATGCTCACCTCTTGAGGGTTATATTACCCCATTTGCATCAATTGATTGTCGATTTTGGGAGGAATACATATCTTGGCTAGTGATTCCAAAACTAGTTTATAGAATTTAGTCAATTGATTGTCGATTTTGGGAGGAATACATATCTTGGCTAGTGATTCCAAAACTAGTTTATAGAATTTAGTGCAATATGTTACCTTCAAGACAAACAAGCATCAACTTTGGCTACCTTGAAAGTGAGTAGTATTTAAAAAAAATAGAAAAGAAAGGATTTTGCAAGTTGTAAAGAGTTATTGGGAGTATTACAACACAAAATTGACTAAATAAATGCTAATTCCAATGTGGAGGAAGTTGCAAATTGGCTATTATATTCTATTATTTGCTGCAGTCTTGACTAAACTCTAAATTTTTTAAAGAATTTTTTCCAATGTACATATAGCTACTGAAAATTTTAAGTAGCAATGGAGTGAATTTTATAAACCCTGTTCCCCTGCTGGAGTTCTATTTTCAACTCCATGAGGTCAAATTTATGCTCCCTCTGATTAATGTGAATGCACCTACGGGGCGGCAGCCTACCACGCGCGAGTTGAACGCGCAAGAAGCATACGGTCCACAGACTGGTTCACCCGAGCGTATAATTATACGTATTACAGATGTATACGATCCAGCTCACTAGTCCTGAATTCACGCGCCGTATAATCGTATATAGAAAAGTGTGAAAAACGGCGCGTCGCATGGTTTCGTTCTGCAAGCACCTCCGTTCTGACGACACTCTCCCCTTCTTGAGTGCCCCTGCAATCATATTGCTCCCTCTCTTTTGCATGCTATCGTACCGAGAAATGGTCGCACCAGACAGGAGGGTCACTGCCGGGGGGAACGATCGATGAGCTCACCTCTTCTCGGGCTTTTCCAATCGCTGATTGCTGTCTTTGCGGTCTTGCCTACCTTAGCCGATTCCGCCGTTTCGGTTGTATGAAATTCAGTTAAGATTTGAAGAAGTTGTGTGAAGTCAGAGGAGGTGAAGAGGCGCCGGCAGCTTTTGCCGACAGATAGGTCCTCAGGAGTCTGTCAGACGAAGGTCCATAGTCGCTTCGCCAGTCCTCTGACACTTCTGTGTTTTCTTGGGAATTTTGCTATTCCGTGTTTGATTGCCGTTTCTAGGATGCTCTGTTTTTGATTTCAGAGAGGCGGGATTTCTACACCGCTGTTGCGTTTTCAAACAAATTTAAAAAAAAGAGAGAGAGTCGAACGTTAGTGCATTCCGGATGCTCTGTGTCTGATTTCTTAAAGGTGTATTTGTACACCGTTGGTGTTGCTGTTCAAACAAAACTTAAAAAATTGTTTCGATTGTTAGTGCGTTCTGTGCTTTTCTATCAGCTGTGTGTCTTCTCGTTTCCCATTTCGTACGGTATTGAGTCTCGGCGCAAGTTGCGAAGGATTGTGAGACTACGGACATTTAGGGACAGGAGCGCGCCTTTCAGTCGGTTTATTGAGAGAGGGATTATTGATCGAAGGGCTATTGAGTCTTTCTTTTGGAGTGTAGGAGTTTGTAGGAGGAGACGCATAGGTTTTCATTGCGTCGGACTTTAAAGCTTCTCTATAGCTTCTATCGCGCTGGAGGAGACGGAGAATCCGAATATTTCGGTATTTTCTGGAACGTTCTTGATTCAACCTTGTATTTTTTACTGTTTTCAGAATCTGCAGTAAATTGGTTAGCTATCCTCTGTGTATAAGAAATTAGTTGCTCACAATTTGTCAGCGTTGCAAGATTTAATGTTACGAATTCACCTACTGGTCGGGAAATTGTGCATTTCTGCGCATTAATTTTTGGATGCTGGACGAAGGCATGATGATGTCCAGAAATCTCTGGTGAAAAAATCACAAAAAATTGTGTAGGAATATTCTAGTTATAGCTTCTGGTAGAAGAAGTGTTGTAATACTTGAACTATCTCGCGAAAATCTGAGGTGTGTTCGAGAGCGCCATTTGGAGCATTTTCCAACCCCAGGGATCAGCAAGTCAAGGCCAGAATCTTCGGAGAGCGCTGACGTGCTGACCAAGGATATGAGACAGCAGGTTTGGAGGCAGCCATACTTATCTTGGTTATTTCGAGGATGCTGGAATGCTGGGCACAGAGGGGGCACGTGGAATTGCGCATTTCCGTAATTTTCAACTTCGAGAGACAACGGTGTGGAATTCAAGTTGAAGGATTCCGGGCTTAAGCGTGGTTGTGGAAATACTGTTAGGAGAATCTGTCGCGACCACCTGTCCATAGGACGAGCAGAACTTTAGGTGGACTCAGTGGTAAGGAAGATGAGGGAGGAAGACAGCTCTCGTTATATGAGCTCCTTGGTTAAGCAGGACTTAGCTAAGCTTGACGCTGATGGTGACACCCGGCGTGCTGCGATAAAGTCTCTCAAGCTGCTTGTGGAGCAGCTGGATTCGTCTACCTTGCCCCGGTTCATTTCACAGGTAAATTTTCTCAGTTCTGTGAATTCCTCGGAATTCAAACTTATCTTTGAATGCCTGTCTTCATTCGTTACCTATGACACAGCGTTTGAATTAGACTACTATGGCGGCGCGAGTTGACTGTATTGAGGTTTTAATGACATCCCTTTGGAGTTTTTGAGGTTTTGTTTCTGCCACATATACCAACCGATATTATTTTGGTTCGTAGGAATGTACTTGATTAACTTCCAGTCTGCGAATCCGTAGTCGAAAGAACCGTCTTAACGCACTAACGAAATATATTTAGCATAAGTGTTGAACAAGTTTAGCCAGGTTCTTTCTTTGACTGCACTATGCATCTCTTCTTAGCAAAAAAATTTCTGTACAGATTGCAGACTCGCGGGAGTCCGAAGGGACGCGATCCTACTCAATTTCCTTGTACGAGGACGTTGCAAGAGTGCATGGCAAGCTTGTCGTCCCTCACATTTCAAAAGTGATGGGGTCTCTGGTGCGCTCCTCAGCTGCAAGCGGAAGCTTCCCCCAATTGCAAATTGCGTCTGCAAGAGTCACTGTAGCCCTAGCACGGTACTCCATCGACTCCAACACTTTCCAAGAAGATGCGGAGAAGATAATGCAGGAGATTTGTGCCCCACTCACTGACGCACTTGCAGGGAAGCTGGAGCCTGTGGCAGCGAATGCTGCTACCTGCATCCACGCACTAGTTGAAAATGAGCACTGGAAGTATGTCCACGACGAGATCGTCCACGATATTTGCCAACGCACTACCGTAGCCCTCTGTGAAAAACCAACCCGCACAGCATCCCACATGCAACTCGCCTGCATTCTCGCATCAACAAACCCGGACACTCTCTGCATCTATGGTGCGAGCTTACTGAGAGCCGGTGAGGATTCTCTGAAGGTTACGACCAACGCGTGGCAGCTCCGAAAAGCTGCTGCCAAGCTGCTTCAGTCGGTGCTCACCATTCTTGACAAGGAGATGCTGGAAACTGAGCTCCATTCTGCTTTACATGTATGGGATATTCTAAAACTCTTTATGTCATTTGAATCTGAGGTGCGGAATGCTTTAGGGTTCCTTCCTTCCTCTGTTTTATTAACCGAATTCCTTTCAATATTGCAGGCGCTGGATAGCTGCCGCCTCGACAAGATGCCCCACGTAAGAGCAGCCGTGAATGAGGCGCTGCACACAGCTAAGATGTTGGCTTCCGGAAGTGCAACCCCCAAATCACTCGGCATGGCAGCAAGTCCTGTTCGGAAGTCCTCAGAACGTAACCATAGGAGTCCTTGGTCGAGCGACGAGAATCGAGGTACTAGTCCTAGGGCTTCCGTGAATGGGAGGGCTGACTCTCTATCCCCTATTCCGAAGCGTGGTACAAGCCCGAGAGCTCCCAGGAGTCCGATTGGAGCTGGTACGAATAATACGAGGATTGGCAGTCCAAATCTGAGGGCGGCGAGTCCAACTTCTCAGCAATCGCGCGGTTTTTCTTATTCACCTGCTTCTACTTCAGCTTCCGGGTCTGTTCAGGTTTCTTCTGCCCGAAGCATTAACAGGTCGAAGGCTAAACGAGCACCTGTTTATCCTCGGTATTCACCCCGATCCAGTGGCACTCCAGGCTCGTCTCCTTCGAGTTCTACCACCACCGTCGAAGAATGCGAATCACCATCACGAAGATGTGAGAGCTGGCCCCAGCCGTCCATGCGTGTTATTACTTTGCTCTGTGACCCAGATCTTTAAATTCTGCTCAATCTCTTGGTCTTTGAACGATACATATGATGTTTTTATTTACCTTCTTATTCTGGCGTGCTGGTCTTTATCTGTATGCTCTTTCCGGTTTCTGGAATTTTTGGAGAGAATTTTTGGAATTAGTACGTTGCACAGCCAAGCACATTGAATTTGTGCTTTGTTAGGTTTGGAAGGATTGTTATGATACTCGAGGTCCGTGTAAAATTGTTCGTTAATTTTTGTGTTTTCAAGCTTGGAGAATAGTATAAATGTTCTGTTTCCTTTTCATCTTTGACATGTGCCTTGCTATTTGTGCAGTGATAATTGCGAACGGGAGTAGTCGATCACGAGGCACGAAGGTGAATGGCCTCTGTTTGGAAGAGGATGAAAACCAAGATTCAAGGAATGTGGACACTGATGTACTACTTGGCGAGGACGCTCGCCATGCGAGGCTAAGCTTGCCTAGGCTAAAGTTGGGGGGCATCAACTCACAAACAGGGCCGTCAATAGACGGTGGTCTGAGAACTGAGAGAGAAAATGACCGTGATATTTCTAATGCCTATATCGAAGAGGACAAACGCGAGATTGCCATATCAGGCATACTAATCCGTGCTCATAGCTCTCCAGTAGCTGGACTGGT
This sequence comes from Climacium dendroides, assembly GCA_950106755.1. NCBI lineage: Eukaryota > Viridiplantae > Streptophyta > Bryopsida > Hypnales > Climaciaceae > Climacium > Climacium dendroides. Next base: position 5,398,453 of record OX467084.1, on the reverse strand, counting down.
GGCCAAGAATGGAAATTTGAAGGTAGGAGATCGTTTCTTAAATGGACAACCAATTCCTCAAGCACACCGCGACGATGCTTCTGCTCATCTAGGCCTCAGCTCAGAGGAGGTGAGAAAACCAAGGCCCTTGAAGTGCTTGTGAGTTTTCGATTAGTGCTTGTGCTTTGAATTTCTCCCTATCGAGTTGCTTAGATCCCCAAAATGAATTTTGCCCATCTGGTCTGACGAGTTTTATTTTCTCTCTTTTCTTTTGCAGAGGACTAAGTCACTCACTATGACAAAAGATTTTCTTCCATTCGTTCCCCCGACACGGCTGGTGCACTCCCTATCGAGTCTCTCCAATCCGGAGACCTCTAGGGGAAGTTTGTTCGAACGAGACATGAAACTGGCTCATGACGAAGCGGTACGGTCATTAAATGCAGTTGCAACCGAATTGGACGCTGAAACGTCAAGCGAGGCCGGATGGAGTGTGCGTGACAACCCAATGGCATCCGAAGAATCGTATTCATCAGACAGCTCTGACGAGGATATGGACCATCGGAGCAAGGGAGAGGACTTTCCAAGACTTCGCAAGGTGGGCTCTATAGACAGTAGCCCTCGGGAGATTCACATGATCATAACAGAATCTAAATCTAGGCGGCCTTTCGATGATCCTAGCGGTCGGAGTCGTAAACCTGAGGGGGCGGATGATACGATTCATATATGTCCATGTGCCGACGGATTGTCGAATCTACTCCACAAAGACGAAATGATCCAAGACCCAGTTTGTTCCACTTGTACGCATCAACATTGTGAAAGCAACGTTACTGTACGACATCCAAATGCTGCAGGAGAATCAGACACTTCATCTGCCAAGGAGGTGCAGAACCAGGGTCCTCAAGGTCTGCGCCGATTCTCCCCTTTCCGGATGGTAACGTCAAAATGGAGAGCGCTGCGTTGGTGTGCGGAAGCTGCATTGGGAGGGTCATTGTTCCTTGTCCTGGCTGCAGTTGTGTCTGTCGCTGTGCCTGTGGTGATCGTTGGCAAGGCATTAAATGTGCCTGTAGAATATGAGGGCCTTGTCCCTACATAGCCCAGTAGACAACAGATTTTTGCATGATATTGATTTCTTTTGTAACATAAGTGTGCACGTAATATCAAGAGTTGTAATATAGGTCATTCCGGAAGTTGCTGTAATTTAGATTAAAGTTTTTGATAATTGCTTCGTCCGCCAGCTCAAGTACCGCAAATTTTAGAGAGCCTTCACATTAAGGTACGGTAGTTTTCGAAACTGAGAATTTAGTTGAGGGAATATGTTTATCACGTGTTACGTTCGTACAAGATTTGTTATGACCATAATAAATATGTGTTGATAAAGACAACCCAATATCTGAATACTCCGTCGTTCAGTTTGTAGTCGAAAATATCAGTTTCTGGTCGTTGGTGTTTCGCTCTTGCTGTCTTGTCCTCCGCCAGGCCACTTGTGGCTTGCGGGTTTGTATATTTTCCTTGCAATGGAATTTCGATTCATTTGTGTCAAACAATTAAATATCTATCTATCAGTTAGTTTCGAGGTTTGCCTTTATTTATGCCCATAAAATTTCTAATTTGCCTCCAAAATCCGTCAACCTCACAAGGCCCATTGTCCTTGAGAGACAATGGATTTTGACATAAAAAGTCCAAAAGTCCAAATTTCAGCTGATGGGTAGAAAAAGAAATGCACAATTTATTTTCTTGTAGATCATATTTATGTCTACATGTAAGGCTTTGATTCATTTCATTTGGATTAGTGATGTGATGTGAAAGTTATGAGCAATCTTGTTTCACAGGGAATCTAAGCATTTTCTTGAAAAAACAACTTATAGGACTCATTTTTTAATGCAATTTTCACAATTTTTCACAATTTTTTTTACAAGATTAACCCCTAAAGAATTTTTAACAATGTTTTCACCAAAAACGTTCCAAAACTCCCATTTCTAGTACAAGTACCAAATTTTTGGAGAAAAAGTATTTTTGGACACATCTAATTATAGGATCTTGTAGTACTTTGATTTGAAAAGATGTGAAATTTTTTTTCAGAAATTCCCACCATGTACATTGCAAGATATTAGAGTTTGAAGTGACAAAACCCCTTCTTATGCCCCTAAAAAAAATGGGCATCTACACTACACAAGGTCAAACAATTATGAAAAAATGTCCAAAATGGTTGTAATTCTTTGGATTCATTCTTCAAATCAAGTTGGCTTCATGCATAAAAGATTTCAAATCATTTGGAATTGTATAGCATATAGGAAAAAAATAGTAAGTAGAAAGAAGTAGAGAATGATTCATAATACTAAATTTTTAACAATTCATTCGTGGAATTAAAAAATGCCAATCCCAATGGTTGCAATGTTGTAATAAACAATCTACACTTAATTTTTTTTCTTTAAAAAATATTGAAAATTGAGTTAAATATAGGACTTCAAAGTTTATCTTTGAGTAGAAATTCCATAAACTACCTGCAAACTACAAGTCCTCGTAACTTTCATTTCAATAACCCCTAAAGGTTGTAGGCATATTTCAGGCAGAAATTGTGAAAAACTGCCACTTTTTAGGATAGTGAAAAAAAATGTACAAAATTCAATTGCACAAATTGTATTAGACTACTATGGGAATGTGTGGAAATTTTTTTAGAAACTTTGACTACATAGATTGAAGCCTGACAAGGCCAACAACCTTTAACTCATCCTAAAGTAAGATTTTTATACTACACATGGTTATTTTTTTTTTGACATTAGCTTCTTATATCATTTAAGTTATATACTTGCAAAATTTCAAAAGTAAAGGAGGAGTTTTGGAAAAGTTTTCCAAAGCTGTTCAAGTTGCCTAAAAAGTTTAGGGCAACATAACTTTTAAAATGGACATCTCATCAGAAGAAAAATTAAATTTCCATTGAGGGGGGACATATTCATACCATGTTTCAAAATTTCATGAACATTTGACCAAGATTGACTTTATTAGAACCTACCCAGATTTTCAATTGTTTGTTCAATAAGCAATTGTCCTTTAGGAGTTAATTAAAATGGAATGATTCAAATCTTTCTATAGATGTATAAATTAAGAGAAATAATTTCAATTTTTTATTTTTAAATTAAATATAATTTAAATATGTATTTTTTTGTTGTCCAAGCTCCTTGCCAAGCAATGAAAACTACATAGAATACAATAACTTTTTAACCATGTTGTCAAAAGTTATGAAAATTATTGGACCTTAAAGCTACTTCTTAGGTACATGTTGTGTGAAAATTTCAAAGAAAAAAAAATCGAAATACCATTTGCAATGAGTTGCCCAAAATTGCTTGTGATGCCAAAAAACGTTGTTTGGTCCTTTAGGGGTTAAATTTGCTTTCTAGAACAATCTCACCATTGTAATTATTGTGTTTCAATCCCATCTTAGAGCTATTAATAATTTAGTTTTTCTTTCAATCTTGGATCTACCTCTACAATTTCTTAAAGGATGAAAATTAAGTTTGTGTTTTTTGAATTTTTTTTCCTAGACTTTCAATTCAATTCTTCAACATAATTTTTAAAAAATTCAATGTCCATAGTGCAAATTTTTTCCATAAATTGTAGTTTAAGTCATTTGAAATTGCATGCTAATGTTCAATTTTATTTATTTATTTATTATTTTTTTCAACTTTGAATGCTAATATCTCTAGATTTGTGCAATCAAACTTCATGAAATTTTTACCAAATGATCTCATACAAGTAAATTAAATGATCTTAGAGTTAGGTGAACATAGTAGAAATGACAATTTTTAGTGGTTTTTGATAAAATAATGACCTTCGGCTTTTAAGGGATAAGGCTTTTAACCCCTAAAGGACAAGCTAGTGACCATGGAAATCATCTCTTTTGGCATTATGGGCAATTTCGTTAAAATGGTGGCATTCCATGTGCCACTTTCAGACCACCCGTTCTGAATTGTGAAAGTAACATCTAGGATAAGTATAGTTTTCAGGAATCTAGGACTTTTATAGATTTAAGAAATCTAGGACTACTATAGATTTCAGAATGCACGCTCTGAATTGTAAAAGTGACATCTATCACAAGTATAGATTTCAAATATCTAATAAAGGTATAGATTTTGGACATCTAGGAAATTTGAAAACTTCAAACCGCTTGTTCTGAACTGTAAAAACTATCAAAGTAGAGGAATTTCGCCATTTTAACGAAATTGGCCATCATTGTGTGAATAGTTGGTTAAAAAAAATCCAAAAGCACTCATTGTAAGTCAAACTACTACACAAGACCTCCCCTTTTCATGCAAAATTACAAGGATGAATAAATGCACTTTTGTCCTACATAGAAGCATTTTCTACATGTTAATTTTTTTTTCCAAAATATTAAAACCTTCACTTCATCAAAACTCTTTATATGTAGTACCAATTATTTCAAAACAATTGATTTTCATTTTAATTAAGCTTACATAGGGTAGTGCTTTAAAAACTGTACAAATATAAGAGGCAATTGACCAAAATTTTAAAATGTAAGTAATTTGTTTAAGAGAATCTTTTATAATATTTTATATACTAAGATAGTTTGAAATTTGTAAAGTGAAATCTTTTAACCCTTATACATTGAGGAGGATGACAGAGAATCCTTCTAGTAGGAAAGAAGTGTAACTATTCATACTTGGAATTTTGCTGTAAAAAGTAGATGTTTTCTACAGTGGTTGACTACCAATAAGAAGGATTGGAATGAGTCCTTCTGCAATTTTTAAGCGAATGATTCACATAGTTACTAAAGGGATGATTTTCAAGGTCACCAATCTATCCTTCAAGGATCAAACAATAAACAATTTTCTTTGAAGTTGAAAGAATTCAACTAATTTTTAATCCCTAAAGTTCCAAAGTTTGTTTCTTGTCAAACACAAGTCAATATAGCCATTTATACAACAAAGAACACAAACTTAAGCTTTTATTTTTATTTTTTTCAAATCTAACTGTAGGATCTTGTATGAAGTAGACTACTATGAAGTAGATCTAGGATGCCATTTTGAGTGCAAAGAGCACTATTTTTTATTTTTTATTTTTTTTGCGTTGCAACCTTAACCATAAAATCTAGCAATAGACTAGTATGAAAATGTGAAAGAAATTTCAAAATCTTGCCTGCATAAATTGTGTCTAACTAATTCCTCCGACCTTCCATAATTTGCAAAATTCATATCTATCCTTTTTGGTTGAACTACAAACTCTACAACAGACACACCCATATGCCCAGGGCTCTGCCTTCATGTAACTGAAACCATATACTGATTGCATGTAGTCAAGAGGCAACTGAAATTCATTGAAAAATTCTCACTCATGTATCCATAGAATCAGAGACACCCCCCTCCACTTCCACATTCGCATCAGCTTGCAGCAATGCGTCCTCTTGAGCTGCTGGCCAGTTTCTCTTCATCAGAACAATGAGCGAGTTTCTGCAGATGAATCTTTGGGAGAAAATAGTGCTCCGCTGCAAGAGCTCCAGCTGCTGCTGCAATGGCAAAGTCAGAAACACACCTTCTAGAGCTTTTCGAAACTCCCCCGTGACAAGGTTTTCATTCTCCGTGTCCAGATAAAATATACAGTCCAGGTCCTGCCATCTCTCGATCAGTAAAACTCGATCTGGAATTTCCAACAGGAGACCTCCCGCGACCACCTCTTGGAATATGAATATCATAACCTTACAAAAGCGTAGTGCAATGTTTTTGAAAGCCGGTTGGCTGAAATCAATAGTCTCGGCTGCAAGAATTATTGCCACAAACAACTCCAAATGCAGCAAGCACTCGATCACTTCTTCAGCCACTTGCGTCTTCAGTAAGAGCTCCAGTGCCCAACAGAGTGCCTTCAGTTTTCTTCTGAAGTCAGAAACACGGTCATCTTCAATCTTAATGCCCACCGAAGTTTCTCCCCAAAAGTGGTCATAGATGGTATGCTTGCGACACTCTTCATGGAAAGTCTGGAGCATTTCCTTCACTTCCTTGCTGACAATCGTGACCACGTCGTCCTCAAAAGCAGAATCTATTTCGCTTTGGCGAATGTAATAAAACAAGTCCTCGAAAAAAGATTGAGCACTGAGTAATCTCTCTCTATGCACACTTTCGTCTTGATGCAAAGCAATACGTAAGCTGTGCGCAATCTGGTCGCTCAACAGTTTCTTACGAGAATCCTCGTTGCCATCTCCGCCGATCTCCAACCGAGCGACCAGACCCCCGGCCTCGCTACGAGGAAAATCTGGGGATGATGAGAAGTGTCGAATCCTGAGCTCATCCTCCTCAGACCAAGGTATGGTTGACAAATACCGACAAATGAAGTCCACCAATTTATGGAAATCGATCTGAGACGCGACTCGCAGGAGCTCCAGACTGGATTTGACGTCCTTGAAGTTTTTGCGGAGAGGCTTGTACATGCGGGAAAAGCAGTCTGTGTAAGTTGCAACTTGCAGCCCGTGGATGAGCTCCAGACAGAATTCCATGGAAGGTGGTGATGGATTTGCATCTGGGTGTGTCCATCTCTCGCTTAAGCACGCTTGGAAGTAGTTGCTGTGTTCATTCAACCGAGTGGAGTGCACCTTCAGGACCGCGAAGGGCTCTCGGCTGCGAAGGTTGTCCACTTCTAGTTCGCTGGGGACGAGGCGAATGGAAACATCCTGACCTGCGTTTCCTCCGCCACACCACACTGTCATTGGAAATTGTTGTTCATCCATTTGTGAGGGTGCTGAATTCCCGACGTGACCTAGACACATGCACAAACGACACATGTTATCCAAAGTTGTAGGAAACTCTACTCTAAGAATTTACATTGGTGTCATTGATACCTCTTCAAGGGGAAGGGTTTGCTCATTCGAATTTTGTTCTACACTGTTCAGACCGAATTGAGAAGATTGTCTTTAAGGTTGAACCCGGCCAGAAGCTTGGCATGTCGACTGTCTATTACAACTGTTTAGGACTTATGCTGAATTATCATAGCAATACAATTTCGGCCTTTGAAACACCCAATTTCAATGAATTCATTTGACTATACATACTGTAAGAGAACATAACATGCATCAACATATGCATTAAATCTATCGCACATGTGCACCATGCATGTCCTTTGTTAATTTGTACTGTTTCCCTCACTACGTCTAGATGGAGCACAAAAAGGACAAATACGTGGAGATATAACTTACCTCTTCCGTGTTGAGCTTTTGGGGGTCGAATGAGCCCAAGATAAGCGAAGGATGGACGCGGCTAAGTACAAATTGAGAACTATCTAGTGGGATCTCTTTCAAGAGAGGCCTGTGACAACGATGAAAACTGATGAGGAGGGATCAAGTGAGCTTTGGCTTTTATAGTCTGGAGTGGATTACTACCGAGGCAGCAAGTGCTCTTCCAGTTTGAAGTACATTACTACCGAGGCAGCAAGTGCGCTTCCAGTTTGAAGTACATTACTACCGAGGCAGCAAGTGCTCTTCCAGTTTGAAGTAGATTACTACCGAGGCAGCAAGTGCTCTCACAGTTTGAAGTAGATTACTACCGAGGCAGCAAGTGCTCTTCCAGTTTGAAGTACATTACTACCGAGGCAGCAAGTTATAGCTACTAGTATTATGAGAGTATTGGTAAACGATTACTCAAGTTTGGAAATTGCATTGGATGTCTTAAGCCATGGCAACCAAGCTACTGCAGCTTCGAAGTCGATGTCGGCTATCAAACTGGTTATCAAGTTTATTTAGGCAAATAATCCGAGCTATGTATTTTCTTCGATATGATGTTGATATGTGCGCCAATTTGCATATATATCTTGGTATGAATTTTTTGAATATGATGTTGACTAAAGGATTCATTATTTTTTTTTGTGAATGATGCATCGGTCAATTATTGTGAATATACATGGAGTGAAGTGCTCTAACAAGGTTGTATGCCAGTTCCAGTTTCATGCTTTACAAATTGGGAGTAAAGGTGCACGATTATAAATTACAGACTATACGTTCGATTGTTGAAGATGTGGATTTGAATTCGAGCTACAAGTTACCGATTCTTGCTACAAGTTACCGATTCTTGCTAATAGTTGATACCCAAAGGTTGCGCTGCAAAATGAATTTTTCATGCCAAATTGTATTCCACTAGGAAGTTTCCTTAAATTGTTCAAAGTGATTTGAACAATTTGTTGCGAAGAAACTCCGAAGTCTTGAAACTGAAGGCAGTGATATTAGAGATGCACCAGCCGGGAGTCAAACCCAGGTCTGAACCATGGGTCACGGATGGGTGCATGTGGCGCTGCCTAGCTAGGATCACCTGCAGTGAAGGTGCCACACCTCTTGTTCGAGGAGTTGCCGCTGCCAGAGATCGGACCCGGGTCACGCGCGTGACAGGCGGGAATACCACGAGAGACCCCTCCAGAAGAGATACCTGAGAGGTGTTTTGTACAGAAATTATTTGTTTCGGAATGCGCTTCTCAGTTTCAAAACCCACCCATTCTAATTTGAGTTGCCCTGGGGTCGTTCCCCCCGTTGGCTTTGCCTTCGGGCTTTCCAAACCCACCCATTCTCAAGCAGGGACTTGTTGCCGCCAATTCAGAGGACCAGTAGTCGAGCCAGTCACCCGTACACTTCCTTCATATCCCAGCCCAAGTTGGTTCCAGATCACGAGCGCGAGACATGAAAGAGCCACAATTTCCACTCACTTTATGGCCACCAATCTCACTCGTCCCACTCCAATTTAGGCTTTCATTTTATTCATAACTCGTCCAACATTCATTCATAGGCGTTAGTCAGGTCACTGATATGTCGAGAGTGTCGCCGATTGCATAATTATGTTTATCCTCGACGGAACTTACTTAAATGGCTGACTCCTCATCAATCTCCCGACCTTTCAACTCGCTGAGAAATAAACGACTCAAGCAAATCCTCCGTCCAGTGCTTCATTCGACCAGGGCCGCTTGCATGGGCTCTCACACGTTTAGAACTCCCCCGGAAAACCACCACTCATGCCCAAAGGCCGCAAGCCAGAAGAGAATCTTACAATTAGAGAGAAAAACCCACATTTGAGCCTTTGAGTTCAGTCAAACGATGCAACAATATCAGTGAACTCGGTTCGGTTCATCAGTCTCGTATCCAGACTTCAGCATGACCCTAGGGTCAATTATAATAAGCCCTAACTTCTATCTATCACAGGACTGGCACCATAGCCAGGACCCCAGGCCCATCAAGCTAGCAAAACTTAGGACGACCCGCAGGGACGTTCTCCTTTGCAGAGCTCGTCCCCAAAGAAGGAAGCAAATGTTGCACCACACAAAAACCACTTCAACAGCAGGGTTGATAAGGAATTGGATTGCTCAAGTCATCTGGTGTAAGAGAAAAGATTGACCTAACCTAATCAGAAGGTTCCTAGCTACAGTCCCATCCTAATCCAATACTTAAGCGAATTTGCCGCTGCTAGGGTTGCTCTTCGGCACCAGAATCTTGCGGCCCTTGACACGCCTTCTCTTCAACACATTCCTCCCCGTCGGCGTCGCTTGGCGGGCACGGTAACCTGACACCCGTGCTATCGACTTCCGCGACCTAGACCGCTTGGTGCATCCCATGACAGGGTTGCCGGCCCTCACGACCAGCGAAAATCCTCGCTTCACCACTGGGAGACCGAATGTGGTTGGTCGCAACGCAACTCCTGCATCCCAGAATGAACGCATACAATTAGCAAATCAAAACCAAATTCCCTGGAATTCACATTTACATTCTTTACCAATGCAATGGAGTCCCTTTTGATATCTGCCACACATGCGGCAATAGACGTGCAAAGTAGGGCACGTCAAGCTCTCTTGTAAGATCCCTTCCCTTCCAAAGCATCCTCCAGAGTAAATTTCCAAATCTAGGCATAAGTGCAGGCTACTCCATTATTCAAAACAAGAAACAATCCAAGCCCGGCAAAGAATGGCCTTACAAATGAGACTTCGTATTACTAAACACCAAATTGGCTACATCGCTAAATTCTGTAAACCTATCAATGTCCTTTGGCATTAGAACAAGCACGAACGCGCTGTCTTAAAATTCAGCAATGCAAGCCATAAAAGTCAAGAATTCATTCACAATTTGGGAACCCACCTGCGAAGTGCGACGAGGAGAAGGAAGACACCACGCGGCTGGCGGTGAAAGACGACGTGAGCCCGCAGCGGGCGCCGCTGGAGGACGACGCGAGTTTGAGAGTGGACGAGGAGGAGCCGAGCGACAGGGCGGTCATGGAGGTGGAGAGCGCCATTGCTGCCATAGCTGCAACTGCGACAACGGAATGTCGAATGCTCGGAAATGAGCGAAGCTTGCAAATCCGATTCCAATTCACATCACCTGAGATGGGTTTGCGGAAATGGCAGGAAATTGGTCGTCAAGGTCCGTCAACCTTATCTGCTTCAGCAAGTGCCAACCACAGCTTCCTAAAGAACCTGAAGGACCCAACCCTTGTCGACGACGTCGTCGTCCTGCGCCTGTCTCCGTGATGAGTGGGACCCGTCACCGTGGCTTCAGAGCTTAAGGGCACGGGAAGAAGTGAAATTTGACCCTAGAAGGACGCCATGGACATTAAGTGTATGATGGATGACAAAGAATTCATAAGTGCAGATGTTCATATTTGGAATTTTGCATGAAAAGGGGAGGTATTGCATAGTAGTTTGACCTCTAATGAGTGTTCTTGGTTTATTGAAGCAAATGATTCACATAGTATCAAAAATGATGATTTTCACTATGATTAATTTAGCATTCTAGGGTTGTGCAAGACCTCCTTTTTTCATACAAAATTCCAAGGATGAACATAATTTGTATTTCCAAGGATGAACATAATTTGTATTTCCAAGGATGAACATAATTTGTATTTCCAAGGATGAACATAAAAGGATAGTTTGTCTTCCATTGGATACTTTTAGGTTGTTGCATTGTTACAAGGTTAATCACAACCACACCAATAGTTGGTCCCCCACTTGCAAGAATGTCATTGGTGATCCATACGCCATCTTGCATTGATGATGCTCTGAGCTGTTATCTCCATTCTAGTTATGAAATAAATAAAAACTCAACAAATTGGCACGGAAAAGCAATTTATTAGATGTTTTTTTGGACCTCTAAAAGATTGTTTTGGAATTGTTTCCCATACTATGAACCATGATAGTGCAATCAAAATATTGAATAATAAAAATATATATTAAAAAAATTAAAAATTAAAAATTAAAAAAATTCAATTTTTTTGAAATATTAAAAAATTAATTAAATGTTATTTTTTGATGTGGCAATCTCTTGACCATGTCAGATTGTGGAACACATCCTCAACAATAGGCCCTAGGATAAGACCAAATTTCTTTTTAAATTAAATGGCAAAAAATTGGGGTTTACTAGTTTGTGGCTGATTTGTTGTGTGGGTTGACAAGTGAAAAACAAACATATGGCATCATGTGGTAGGTTGTAGTTATGAAGCTTTGTCTTCTTGGATTTATTTATTAGAGTGAATCTCATTGTAATGTAATAGCACTAAAAAAGATTTCATTCAACGTATAAGGTTTCATTAAAAAGCTATTGGATAATTAGATTTTAGTAAGAACAATGGATGAAAAACAATGTGGATGAAAACATGGCACTTTGCACTCAATAGAATACATTATATGCTTTGGCAACACGCAACGATAAATGGAATCGTTTGCAATGGATGGCAAGTTGGCAACTAAAATTTATTGAAAATGGTTCCTGTTTGATAACTCTACTAGCTTTGAATCCCATCCTTCTCTGCTTTGATCTCTTCAATCGTTCTAAGGCAAGGTAGTTTGACATCATGTCTTGAATTATTGCAGTGGAGATGCAATGAGATCATCATCATCCACACATCCAAACCTTGGACATTAATGAATTTTGGATGAAAAGTCCTTATGATCCTCCATGACTAAGGTAGTTAGCAAAATACTCCAAGATCAATAGGTGCACTCTTTATTAATGTAGTTAACAATGAAATTATTCATGAAACCTTTTGGGTCCACGACACCTTTACATGTTTTTGAAATACGGAAGGTTATAAGGTGCAAAGAGTTGAAATGACAAAAATATTTTTATTTTTATTTTCAAATATTGGATCTTATCATAGACTAATATAAAAATTTGTAGACAACATTTTAGAAACTTTAACCACATAAATTGCAAGATATAATTAGTAGTTTACAAGAGAAAAAGAATTTTTTTATGCACTTTACCATAATAAGTTCTATGACTATTTAGTGAAAACATGCAACCCCCCTTCCCCTTGCCTTCCCCCTCATTTTTTATTTAAAAAAATTTCAAACCATGGATCTTCTCAAAGAAAAAAAACAAAATAATCTTCATGTTGTTGATTTGGGGTACGAATATGTATATGAAAATAGATACGAATTAGGATTCTGAATATGGATATGGATACTTGTACAGAAGACGGATATTATACATATACAGAAGACAGATATTATACATATACAGAAGATGGATATTATACATATATAAAAGACGGATATTATACATATACAAAAGACGGATATTATACATATATAGAAGATGGATATTATACATATACAAAAGATGGATATTATACATATATAGAAGACGGATATTATACATATACAAAAGACGGATATTATACATATATAGAAGACGGATATTATACATATAAAGAAGACAGATATGGGTATATATACAAAATACATGTACAAATATAGAAAAATATATGATAAGTATGGATATGAGTACGAATACAAGTACAAAAGACATATACATGTATATATTAAAATCCCATATCAATTATACCACCAAATCTCAAATTACAAATTAGATGGGGGGATGTTTAGGGTTTGGGTGAGGTTGGGCTTTGTTTTGGATTTGGATTTGGGTTGGGGTTGGGGTTGGTGGGTTGGGTTGACTTGGGGTTGGGTTGCATTGGAAAATCAAAAAAATATTTAATTTGGATTGGCAGAGGAATTGGGGAATTTAAAAAATAATAATAATTTAGGTGGGTAGCTAAAACCTTTGTCTCACTATCTACTCAAAAGACAAGGTATAGGCTATGAGTCTTCTCGACTTAACCATGGAATCAAATGAAAAATTATGCTTGAAAAATGAATTGAAAGACTAAGAAAGAAAAGTAAAAATAATAATGATTATTATTCTTTAAAAAATTATTAGAAAGATATAATTAGTAGATGGAGGAGAAGCTAAATCGATAATAGTTCTAAATGGAATTAAAAAGCGTCAATTCTAACCAAGAGATTATTCTACTATATAAACTTGATTTTGTAGATGGTTTTGGAAAATTGTAAAAATTGAGTATAAAAGCAAATCCATTATAATAGTCTCTTCATTTATTAATGCTCTTGATGTGTTTAAAATGCTTGCAATGTAGATTTTTGTAGCCTTGCAATTTTTTCAAACTTCAAAAATAGAAAATTATATTATATTAATGAAAATTATGTTATATTAACCCCTAAAGGACCAAGGCCTTATTTCTGCCAAAAAACACTCAAAACTGCCATTTCTGTAGCAAAGAGTAAAAAAATTTGAAAATTATTTTTTTTGCACATTCAACCGTAGGATCTTATACCTTACTAGTATGGAAATGTGTGGAAAAAATTTCAGAAATTTTGACCACACAGATTAAAAGATATTTGCGTTTAAAGTGAAAAAAATAATTTTTTCAGCACCTTGCGGGACTAGATTATTTGACTTTGAACTTTTTTAACTTAAATTTTTTGCACTATAGAGTTTTGAGCTTTAAATCCTTATTGTGTGAAATTGAGTTGAGAGTTTAGGGGAAAAAAATATTTCAAAAAAAAACTTAATTTTCATGCTTAAAAAAATTGTTAAGTAGAAGTAGGTATGAGAAAGAAGGAAATCTAAATTATTAATATCTTTAATATGGAATTAAAATGCATTAATCCCAATGGTGAAATTGTTCTAGCAAGCAAACAAAATCATGGAAAAAAATTTTCTTCAGAAATTTTAAAAAAATTGCATTCAGAAATGAATTCTATAAGTTATTTTTTCAGGAAGATGCTCTAACTACCTGAAAAACAAGATTGTCCATAACTTTCTCATAATAAGTCCAAATGGAATGAATCAAAGCTTCCCACGTAGACAAAAATATAATCTACAAGAAAAAAAAATTTAATTAAAAATTTTACAATTTTTTTTTTCTGCCCGGACTGCCCTCCGTCCCCTATTTTGAGCTTATTTGGTCATAACTTTTGTTTCCAGGCACCGAATGTGAAAAAAATTATATTCCCATAAAGCTCATCAGTTTTTCTATCTTCAAAAAAAGTTTCAAAAAATCATGACAAAATTTCAGCCCGTAGGTACCTGCCTGAAATCCAATTTGTCCCCCGAAGGGACAATGGTCCTTTAGGGGTTAACAAAAATTGTGTTATTTCCCCCCACTAGTATATTTGAGCAGTCCACAAGACAAAGCTCTTCATAATTTTTATATCAATAATCCAAATGGAATGAATAAATCTTTTTTTGAAAACATAAATATTTTCTATGAAGAAAAATTTTAAATTCGATTCCAAGTTTGTTTATCATTTATCCTATTAAGCTTGATTATTAAATTGTGTTAAAAGTGATATATCTTTTTGCACTCAAGAACCAACTGAAACAAAAAATTATAATCCCTAATATTTTGCTTCAAAAAAAACTATTCAGTAATTCACATTGAAAATCAAGATAATATGAACTTGACTAAACTTTCACCTATCCTTTAAAAAAAACTTTAGTTATTTGGAGGGGTATTTATTTAGTTATTTGGTGAAGACTAATGTTGCTCTAAATCCTCTAATTCACAAACAACTACTCTCTTGAGAATAAACTTTCCTGCACATGGGATTCACTCATTTTGGAATGTAAAATTCAATACAAATATCCGTCAAGTAATTTTGAGTTTGATGTAAAGTTTGATAGAGAGAATTAACCCCTCACCGCCCAAGGGGACCAAAAGTGTCCTCACACAGACTAGCAGTCAACTTCAAAGTGCTGTAACTTTTGCACCCAATGTCCAAATTCAATAAAACTTGTTGGGAAAGTTGCGCATAATAGTCTATTTTTTGTGGTAAAATTTTCAGATCTATCCAAGATGTAATGAGTTTTTGAAAGCGATTCAAAGTTTGCAGGTTCAATTTGAGTTCACCACACTGCAATGAGATGGCTGCAACTTCGGGGGCTTGTATCTTTTTCATCAAATGTTAGTTTTCAATCAAATTTGTTGGGTCTTGTTCCCCATAACGTCTGCTTACTGTGATAAAATTTTCATGTCAATTCAAGTTGTTTTGAATGCTTGAGAGCAATTCGAAGTTCAAAATCCAGACATTTTTGCATTACAGTGAACTTCGGCGGCTTATAACTTCTTCAGACGGGTTGTTTTCAATAATTTTTGTTGGAAAAGTTGCGCATACTAGTCTAGTTCTTGTGGTAAAAATTTCATATCAATCCAAGAAGTTATGATTTACTGAGAAGCATTTTAGTAGAGGTAGGTTCAGCCATAGATGTGTTTTTTTGCTATTTTTTCACTGTTTTTTGACATTTCAAAACAATTTTGCAAATGCAATGAGTCAATTGAATGATTTTTTTCCCACCAAAGTGTTTGTCTTTTGATTTTAAATCACTTTGTAGTTTAATGTTTTTTCATTTGAGTAGGTTTAGAAATCGAATTTCACCTCCAAATGTGTTTTTAGGAAAATTTCAGCATATTTTGTCAACACTAAAACCTTACAATCTTTCAATCTATACGGTCAAATGACCCCAAATTTGATTAACACCATCTACAACATGCACACTACAAGATTGTACGGTTGAGATTTTCATAACTTACTCACATTTAGACTTATAGCACTTGAAAAGCAAGGTTGTTTTCTGACATGGTTAGGCCTTGGGCGGTGAGGGGTTAAGGGGCAATAAATAAATAGAATTGAAAAAGTCCTAAAGTCAAGTTTGACATGTAGATCACATGAGGTTCAAATCACTTAACACTTATTAACTTGTTGACCTTTTGAGCGTCACCAAATTTTTCCTTTTTGATTTTTGTACATTTTTATGCCAATTTTTTTTTTCTATTTAATGAATGTTTCTAATATATGAGAAATTATTTTGATATTTACTTTTATAAGCTCAACATTGAAAATGATGAAGTGCCAAAATTACTCAATAACACACACTAAGGTTTACATGATAAAATGATAAAAGTTGGGGAGGAATTTAAAACTTACTCCTTTTCAACAAATCAATGTTTTCTACACTATTCTAATGTACAAGATTACATGGGATTTTCTAATGTATAAATGTTGCACATTTTAGAGTAATTGAATTTTGTAGAGGAGTAAACATTATATCTTTTGAAAATTCACCAATAGAAAACTACTCCCTTATCAATATGTGTAAGAATCTTAACATTATTTGATATAAAATTTTGTTTTATAATTTTTTTAAATATTTAGAAATGTAAGTAAGAAGGTGGTTTTTTATGAGTGGTATCATACATTCTAGAATTATAAGAATATATTGTAGGCATTAATGCCATATTTTAAGAATTCCTTAAAAATAATGTAGCATGACTTATTTTTATTGTTGCAAGATATTATAAGTGCTTGTGGCTTTGAAGTGGAAAAAATTATTTCATTGTACTTCCATTTGTACCTAAAAATTTGAATTAAAAGTATAGGACAAAGCCTCCAAATCTAAAATTTGTAAATAATGTATGGGTTAAAAATCAAAATTGAAGAACCAAAGAAATTTAACCCACTTGTACTTCTATTTTAATTTTAATGTCTGTAATGCAGTTTACAATGAGCTCAAAAAAATTAAATCAAATATTTTTCATCCCTCAAATTGAAAAAAAATTAAAAATTAAAAAAAAATTTAATTTAATTTAATTTAATTAATTTTTAAAAATAAATTTAATTAAAATTTTAAAATTAAATTAAATTGTTTAAATTAAATTAAATTAAATTGTTTAAATTAAATTAAATTAAATTGTTTAAATTAAATTAAATTAAATTGTTTAAATTAAATTAAATTAAATTGTTTAAATGAAATGAAATGAAATGAAATGAAATGAAATGAAATGAAATGAAATGAAATGAAATGAAATGAAATGAAATGAAATTGTTTAAATTAAATTAAATTTTTTTGGTATTCCCCATCCCACCCCATTGTAATTTTTAAATGGGGATGGGGGTGGCATTTGATATGGGATATATCCCTTACTCATATCCATACCCTGTGTCTCGTACCGTACTTGTATTGTATTTGTATAACTACAAATCTACATCTAAACCATATTTGTACCATATATGTATATGTATCATATCCATATCAAATTGTACCATATCTGTACTGTATCGAATCTGTATCAAGATCTTGAGGCTCTTGTTTTCCCTCAATTGAATGCTTCATCGATGGTTGGGAGAAGGGTCTTTTATTTTTTTGAATTCGATTGACGGCTCAGGTTTTTTAGGGGGACGCAACTAAAATAGTAGAACACATCTTTTTGGTACATTGTACCCTTGTTTTAATTTTTCCATGTTAGAAAATTATATAGTGCAAGGGTTTTGTAAATTAGCACAACCAAAAATAATAACCCTTCTTCATATGTACCCTTCAAACTTATAAGGTACAAGGCTTCTCTACAAGTGACTTCTTGAGCACACATCATACTATCAAGAATACAATTTAAAAAAAAATTCTATGTGTTCTTATGAAAATCAACACTTATAGGAAAAAAATTCATTGTAGTTAATAAAAAATCAAAGTGTTATTAGTTTATTATATAAATGTTTAAACTTAAATTGATCCCTAAAGTCCCTAGGCCTTTTTTTCATCAAAATCTACTCAAAACTAATACTTCTAAAGTTTTTTGCTCTTTGAAAATTGTAAGTTTTTTTACATTTCTAACTATAGGATCTTGTACAACACTAGTATAAAATGTATGGAAATTTTTTTAGAAACTTTAACTACATAAATTGCAAGATATTTGCATTTAAAGTGAAAAAATCAAGTTTCCTTTACACTTTGATTAGTTAGATTTCTTGGCTTTCAATCTTCATAACTTCAAATTTTTGCATTATTGGTTTTGATTTTCTAATTTTTTATGTTGAAGAATTGAATTCAGAACTTAGGAAAAAAAATTAAACAAAAAAGCATTTAATTTTCACTCATTAAAAAATTGTTAAGTAGAAGTCCAGATTGAAGATATAACTAAACCATTAATAGCTCTGAGATGGAATTGAAACACAAGAATTCCAATGGTGAGATTGTTTTAGCAAGCAAACTTAACCTTGCCAAATAAATTTTTTTGAAAAATTGTAAAAACTGCATCAAAAAATGGATTTTAAAAGTTATTTTTTCCAAAAGATGCTTAGATTGCCCCAAAACTAAGATTGCCCATAATTTTCTCATCACTAGTCTAAATAGAATGAATAAAAAGCTTAAGATGTAGAAAAAAATAGAATCTTTGAAAAAAATTAAAATTAAAAAATTCAACTTTTTGCGATTTTTTTGGCTACCCCTCAAGTTACTTTTTGGACCCATGGTGGCATAACTTTTGTTTCTAGGCACCAATTGAAATAAAAATTATATGTCTAGAAAACTAATCTAATTTTCTATCTTCAAAAGAATTTTCAAAAAATTATGTCAAAAATTGACATTACACAAGCCTACCAAAAATCCCGAGTCCCCTATAGGGACTTTGGGACTTTAGGGTTAATAGAGATTACTTGATTGAAAGTACATACCTAAGAATATTTAGGGATTAACAAATAAATTCAATAAAGAATTCTTAAATTCTATTTTAAATTTTAACTCAAATTTTGAGAAGAAAGTCAAATTAATTAGCTTTTTTGGATTAGTTTACCAATTGCTTTTCATTTTAGGCTATGAATGTATAATAATCATATTTTTCACAAAGTTGATTGAAATTTTCTACATTCATTCATTTATAGACAAAGAATGTAGTCATAAAATGGACACAAATTAAAGCCCATATAATTATAATGACCAAAATTACACTTTGAAATACAATTGTTTCATTATATTGCTATAAAGCTAGTCTTTGAAAAATTAAACATGTCTTTTACGAAGAAATGTTTAATAAGTTTAACAAATATATATATATATATATATATATATATATGAGTTTGAAAAAATATATTTAGAGATATAGGCTTAATAATATAATAGAGTTGATGCCTAAAAGTCATGAAATGTCACCCTTCATTTGATGTTTGGTTCACTTTTCATTCTAAATTACATTTAATTTCATATCAATACATATATATTCTTGGAATGACAACAAGGCATGATTGCTTGTAATCAAATTACATTGAATAGTTTTCTCTCTAAATTGAGGTTTAAATCCCATGCTTGATAATTTTTGCACCATAGTAGACTTACAATACATAGGAAACATCAGTAGAATAGCACCACAATCATTAGAGGTTAAGGGCTAATATGAAATTATATTTTGGCATTTTCAAAGTCAAACTTTATTTGGTCAAGGGATAAAATATGTGTTTGAGTTGGATTTTTTTATAGTAGTTGGCAACTAAATGTGTGCACAATAATCCATTTCAAGCCATTTAAATACTTTTTGAAATTTTCATAGGGGTTCAAAATTATAACAAATCATATTTTATCCATCAAAGCCATCTTTTTTTTCTTGTCTATAAACCAATTTGGTCCTTTTAATTAGTGCAATTGAAATCAACTACGATGAATAAAACAAAGATTATCAAATCTATTTTTAAAAATAGTTTTGAATTATTTATTTTATTCCTAAAATTGAAAAACCTATGGAAATTGCAAATTGGATACCAATACAATACTTTGGCCCCCAAAGATGCAAGCAAGTGTTCCTGTAATCCCCCTTCTTTTTTGAAAAAATCCAAAACCATTGATCTGGTTCAAAAAAATCCCCCTCCTCCAATGTCATTGATCTTCAATTAAAAAAAGAAACCATTTTTGTTGATTGTCGTTGAGAGACAATCTTGGCCATCAACACTTTAGAATATATAATACAATATGAAATATGGAATATACATGATATGTGGAATATACATGGAATACATATAGAATAGTGGGATACATACATATCCATATGAAATAAGAATAAGAATTATATAGATATCATATGGCAATGGATATACCATATCATTTGTAAATAAAATAAATTTTAAAAAATACAAATAGTGTGTGTGTGTGTGGATATTTCGGAAGCACCTATGTCATTTTCTCAACCATTAACAAAATGACACATGTACCCCCTCAAGTATTCATCTCTAGTCTTCATACTTTTGTCACTATGTGCCCCCAATACTATTAATTTTACCTATCAAACTCCAAGTAAAGCAGACTATTTTATCATCATAGGCCTTTTTTCAATATTCTTAATGAACATTTTCATGTTGAGAAAATTTTGAGATTTTTTTTAGTAAATTTTGGTATTGCTAAAAGTTCTTTTGGGCTCAAGAGTTTAAATAATTCAATTTCAATAATTGTAAATTCTTTTTCAAATTGTTGAAAAACTTAATCATGGCTTGATCATGATTTGGTTTTTTATTTTTCATGCTCAAAGCAAAGATAGAAATAGAAGTTTTACAATATGGCAATGGCTTTTTGAGAGATTTAACTTTGGAATGACATTGAGGTCCAAAAGTTGCTAATGACTTTCAAGGTTAGTATAGAAATGAGGAATGCACCTATTGGTCCATAAATCAATAATTTTTGTCAAAGTACTTTGGTGATAGGCCTTATCCCTTCAAAGTTAAAGAATGAATACAAGGGTGATTGTAAGAAACACTAATTTGAACTATTTATTGCATTTTGATTGTTGTATTCAAAGAATTTTTTAAATTTAATAAAAAATTAAAATTAAAATTAGCATAACACTACAAGTAATGTGCGTCCAAAATTTAAAGATAAAAAAATTCTCTTACCCCATATTGACCCAAGGGGGTTGTATTTTTAAAATGGGTCCAAACTACCAAAAACGTAAGCATTTTTTTGGCTCATTATTTCTTGAGATTGGATAAAATGTAACCATAGGATCTTGAAGCACCTCAAAAAATTTCAAGATATTTGACTACAAAGTTTATTAGCTATTTAAGTTTGATGTTTTATTTGAGTCAATGGAAAAATGGGGTAGTGCACTTTGAAGGAGCATATCTTAGTGAAAATATTTTGAAATGATGGCTTTTCTATACTTAGTGAAAGACAAGAGAGTTGAAAATATACATGTATAATTTCACAACATTCTAAGCATTTTCAATTCACATGGAACTTACAATGCACGACAGTCATTGAAATGTAAGTAGTCAGTGTTTGTAAGAAAAATAAAAATTGGACACTTGTCTTCTCCTTAAGCTCTTTGGATCTATCCTTTTTGAGGTCAATTTGCCCTATTTGAAATGGGCAACAATTGCATTGGTTGGTTGACTTTTCAATCCATGTCCAATCTGACTTCTTTCAAATGAGTTCTACACCACTCAACTTAAAAGAATTCACAAGGCATACCGTACGTTGGGGTCAGGTGCGTAAGACGCCATACGAAATGTTTTCTTTTTGGCCAAATATCCACTTCGTTATCTACTTTTAGAATTTGTTTGACTTTATTTTGAATTATTCATGGACTATAGTGCAAGGCACTATAGCTTAACTATACTACACTATACTACACTGCCACTAGTTCAACTTTTCCTAAATTTTGTGGGACCACAAGTGCGGCTTCCACACTTTGAGGTGGCTTTATTCAACTTTAACTATAGTATTTTCTACAATTATTTTTTTCAGATTTCATATTATTTTCATTAATATTTTCTACAATGTTCATATACACCATGTTATAATTTCTGAAAATTTCATTTCATACCCTATTTATTTATATTTTGATTTATTTTTTAACGAATCTGACCCGAGCGTAGGGTAAATTATTTTTGGAATTTGATGAAACTATTGTCAATGGATTTATAACATGATTTATTTTTAAAAAATATTTATTTATTTAAAAATAATTTAAAATTTGAGAACAAGAAGCTCAAAAAAGAGGGGCAAGTGGGCAACAACTAAGGTTTAAAGCAAAGATATGGCAAAAAAAATAAATTGCCCTTTAATGGGTAATAAGAAACAGTACAAGTATTTTTTGCAATCACTTAGGTTTTAGTTTGAGTATGTGATTGTAAATAAGCTCCTATCAATAATAAGATATTTTTCAATATTGCTTTAAAATGGTTATACACTATAATTAAGTTTATATTTGGAGTACTTGAATACATGGATATCAACAATTTTGAAAGTCTCTTTATTATTATGTTGCAAACTTTCAAAAGCACTATACCTAGGAAAAATTTAATATTTATTTGTTTTTATTTTAAATATTTTAGGGCTATATTTAGAACATTCTAATTCAAATTTAGGATCTATAATAGATATTTCGGTTAAATGGCAATATTCCACAACCTTGGCACTTTTAGGTTTAGACCATGTGGTTTGAATGTAAATCAGCCCTAGACTATGTCATTTGAAATCTATACTAGTCTTAGAAAATGAATGAAAAAATGGCAGAAGAATATTACCATTTTAACCAAATATCCGTCCTATATTCAAAATAGGCAAGGATATAGATTCCAATATGCAATCTTTCTAGCAAAAGAAAAAAAATTACAAATATAAAAAAAAGACATAATGGGCATAATACACATACAAATTTTAGGTAAAAAATACACCTAACACCAATTTCGTTAAATTGGTGATGTTTCATTCCTTTGATGCGATTTAGGATGTGTAGCTCGAATCCAAATTTAATATACATAGCTTGAATCCAAAATCTAAAATTGTCCTAGTTTTGTGGCTTGAACTTAGACCTTCATGAAGATACATGTCACAATTTTTGGCTTGTGCTTTATAGGCTATTTCCAATTTAGTGCAATTCACTTTCCACCCTTCTTATTTGTACTTTGAACTACACATTGACAAATACTACCTCTTTCCTCAATGTTCACTTACATGGTTACATAAGGAATATATTGAATGCATCTCTCAAGCACCTCTCACATCGAAGGAGGAGTTAGAATTTTCATAATCTTGTTTTGCAAGTCAAAAGGCTCCATTGAATAATAAAAAGTAGAGGCACAACAATGGTCAAAAGTTGAAAATATAATGAAATAAGGTAGAACCTATCCATTACCACACAAATCTGTTATTTAAGTACTTTGGAGAGATTGAATTGTTTGAGAGAAGTCAATTGCAAAAAGAATGAAGACATTCCGACAAGAATTGAATCTTTTGTGATTTTTCAGCGCTGAAATGTTCAACTGTGAGTAAACCCTTCTTGAAGCGTGACCAGACCATTGTTGAAGCGTGGGTTGATGTGTCTGCTCCCCAAGTACAAGATCATGATGAAGAATTAATAAGATTGTGGTAATAGGTATGTCAAGTGACGAAAATGGGAGGAACTTGCAGGTGGCGGAGTTGGGTAATTGGTGGTAGTTCCACCTGAAGTGATGCAGCATCACACGGCAACATCATGTGGTCCATGAGCACGTGAGACGAGTCGATCTTTTCAAATGAAGCCGAACATTGACACCAATGTGAATGGTCTTCTTCACTTGCTAGTTAATAACATTATTATCTTCATATTATTTAGTACATAAATTGCCTTGAATTTTCTCCTTGAATCTCAAGGACAGCAGGCTACTACTGTAATAAACGTAGGTGAATAATGTCATGTTGTTTGTTGAGGGACCTCTCGATCAAACCGCAAAATGGGGAGCAAGTTCCTAAGTATTCCAAACTTCCTGATTTTGCATCCTGATTTTTCTCGTT
The DNA here is from genome assembly GCA_950106755.1 of Climacium dendroides. Classification (NCBI taxonomy): domain Eukaryota; kingdom Viridiplantae; phylum Streptophyta; class Bryopsida; order Hypnales; family Climaciaceae; genus Climacium; species Climacium dendroides. The sequence goes on along the minus strand of OX467084.1, from coordinate 5,374,617 downwards.
TCGATGATGACGGCTTCCAGGGGGGGCGACGGGCCTTTGCAAACCCAGTTCCAAGAACATGCAATTCATTCAGTGGTCAAGAGCCAGACATTATGTATATACAGCCTTAACTTACAGATTTTTCAAACAATATCTCCTGAAATTCAATCCATAAAATGTGAAAGAAATTGTTCAATATCAGAACTATTGCATATATCAATTACGTAAATGAGAAGCTCTTCTGTTCATCACGTGGTCACAATCACCAGATATGGTAGCCATGGCGATCATGGCTGCCACCAGTACAGACTTCAAATTTCAAAATAATAATTTGAGTCTTTTCAAGCGGAATAAACTTCGACAGGCTATGTCAAAAAGCAGAAATAAGGGGATATGCTACCCAAATTCCCAGAATTTCCTCAAGCCAGGTTGCCTTTGATGGTGCGTCGTGTCAGTCCAGCTGCGGCCCTTGAAGGAAAAGAAATCAAGAAATAAAAACCAATCAATTCGAAGTTCTAAGAAGTGGGGATCTGGCCTGAGCACCACCCAAACTTTTAAGTTTCAAATGATCCTGAGTCAAAAAGTTTAAGTCTGCGATGGTTTGTTTCGACTTTCGAAGCGCGAAACTCTAAAAACTAAGATCAGGCAGTGTAGATCTGAGGTTCTAGAAACTAAGAAAAGACTGGTGAAATTGCCATTCAGTTGGTGACAATCCTACCGACAATCTACCGACTAATAAACTGGAGTCGTAACTCTGTATATAATTGGAGACTGAAACGACGCGTGTATACCGACGAGTTGTGATCCAACGGTACTAAACCATACCCACAAGATTTTTGAAAAAGTTATTTTTGGCACACAATAAAACTTTACGATTTTCAATGTTCAGGAATTATGGTAACGACCCGTGCTGCAAAGCTGAGTAAACAAGACATAACGAACCCTGACAGTCGGTACATTTTCTGAGCATGAGCAATTTCAATTTGTGGACTAATGTAAATCTATAGTACCTGAGTAAGTTCTTAGAACTTTGCTTAGATTTGGGTTAGAATTTTTGGCTCAGGATCATGCCAAGTTAACAAAATTGATGATATCAATACCAAACCTAGGTTTTAGAGCTTTAGAGCTTTGTGAAGTTGAACGTCACTATCTCTGCCATCCAAAATTGTGTCAATTTAACAAAAGGGTGATTGTAAGAATGATTGACAGGTTTTGTACATTAGCTATTTTCATGCTATTTTTTTGGAATACTTTAAATTTAAAAAAAATTAAATATATATATGGCCAATGTATACAATGTATACACCTCTAGGAAAATAATACCCCAAGAAGGAAAAGCATAAAAAAGTTCTCTAAGTAGGAGAATTAGAAAAGTGAAAAATCTCAAGAGAATAGGTACTTTGATGTCTTAATTTGTGAAAAATGTACACCCACAGTCCCCCAACACCAATCATGGGACCATGTAAGCACAAGGTACAATTTGCACACCACAGATTGATGTGTGCAAATATGATCTGTATGTGTAAAAATTACCTAAAAGTATGTTTGCATTCTTGGTGTTAAAGAGTGTTGTTACTGAGGGTCTTAAGAAAAAATTTAGATCTACTTCTAGATTGGATTGTGAACATACCTTTTTAAATACCTTTTTAAGTAGACTTGAATTTAATAGTCTTTGGGAACCAAGTTCAGTAGCTAAATATCCAGTCGCCTTAGGGTGCACTCAGAACTTTCCCTTAGAACACAACATCCATACATGTGATTTCAACGCGGATACATCGATCAACCTGGGCCCGCAACCATTCAGAACTTCCCAGATCGATCGCCGACGGTACAGACAACAGAGCAAATGGAGCAAGTTCGATCGATCTATGCTCACGTGATATATTGTGTTTCCAAGACTGGCAACAAAGCACCAAAATTCTCCGTTGACTCTGAATTGAAAATTAATTTCAGCTGCCGACTGACACTGCCCACAATTACTTCAGTCTCCTATCGATATATGTGCGTGACTGCCCCAAAGCTAAGTGACGGCTCCTGGCAACCCGTGGGATCGTGTCCAGATGACGAGGGACCCAAGCGAATTTGGTGGGACAGAGATATTAATCAGACACTTGTGCACAGTCATCAAGACGCTTATCACTACCGCAATCGCAAAATGGTGTGCGGAAATACCACAATTCTACAAGAAATCAAGGAACTCGCTCTTTCTAAACCTACTTCAAGTCAACAACCGATGGTACTACAGTTCTTGTGGATTGGGAGAGTGGGGCGAGACGGGGAGGAGGGGGCGAGCCAACATTGGTTTGGGTTGGTCTTCGCAATATCGTGCATGACTTGCTAGTACTCTTGTTCTTGGGAGCGACGTTGACTGCAAGACTCGATCGATCACTGCTCGGAACCAAACTTCCAAGCAGATCCAGTTTGTGAAGCTTGATTTCTTTGATTTCTGCAACATATTACCAACAAATGCACGACTTCAATTCCGTTATTCAATGCACCCAAAGTACCGTCAAGTCTTAATCTTGGTTAATTTGAAGACGATTTGCATTACAACCATGACTGTAGTATGTAAGCTGGAAAATAATATCAGGTAATCCAGCTAGTTAGCTTAATGGTTTGTCATTGCCAGTAGGACGGAACTAATTGACCGTCAATTAAATGATTAATGTGACGAAACTTCCAATTATTGAGAGTGCTCTTGGTGAAGTCTGCTGGAGTCTCTGGACATCCAGTGAGTTTGGACCCGGAACTTGCATTTGGAGACTCTGTTTACTAGAAATTGTGGTAATAGATTGGTTTGAAAAGAAAGTCTTACGTTAGCCTGATATGTTTTAATCAAGTGGTATAAATTAATTTGCCTGCCCGCTGAGCACGACTGGCTGTATAAATTCATGGCGATTCCAACAGAAACTCTACCAGCTATTCGATCATCATCTCCAGTTTGTGGATCCAGTGTCGATCTTGACCTTCATTGCCCAGCTCCTAAGTCATTCATTACGAGTGAGCGTTTCAGTCACGTTGCGTTAGCTAGCAATTTGCTGTAACAGTCTGACTCATCAAGCCTCTTTTAGCATCAGTCTAACTCGTCGAGCATCTTGTAGCAGTTCGTGAATTTCGGCAGCGATCATGGACTCTCTTCGGCTGCAGCTGATTGCATCACCCTCCGAAGGACATGGGAATCGCACTACCGATCACTATTGCCTGCCAGGAGGTGACTGCCCCAAATGCAACACCCCCAGAAGGAGGTTGAGTACTGCAAGTCAACACGCTGCTGCTGAAGGAGATCCAACTCCTAATCCTCACGTTTGCCTGCCTGACAACTGCCCTCACTGCAACAAGAAGTCGTGAATGATGTCAACATCGCAATGCATTTGGAGCCCCATGCCAGCCTCCTCAAGAATGCATTTGCAAGGGCGTTCTTCTCAAAATCGTTCAGATCGATACGTTGTTTGCACTGTAGTCGATTCCATGTCCGGAGTAATACTGACAATTATACATCTAGTTTTATTTATTTCATTTGTCATTTAATTGCTAGCTAGCTACCGACTTCGCATTAACAGTGAAAGTAGCTGAACGAAGTCAACTAACGTCTCTCAAGCTTCATGCACTTGATTGTGAGGTGAAAGTTCTTGTTGAGGTTAGCATTTGAGTGTCGGTACTGGCTTGATGGATTAGAAATATTGGTCCTTGAGTGACCTATAATAAGGCGCACATTTGTCTCCTAAGTTTCAAATTGCGATGAGCTACACTGTTTAGTCCTCTGATTTGGAAATTAGAGCGCCAATTGTCTTGAGTCTTGATGATCAATAAAGTATGAAGCTCTGTTTTCTGTTTATGTCATTCGTGACGAACACGATCGACTTCCATTTGCTTCTTGACTTTACGATTGTACTCTTGTAGCACTGAAGCTCCTTATCAAGACACTTTATATAAAACTATCGTTATGTTCGTTAGAATCCCTGTTTTCAAGAATTCAACATTTTCCAAGTCAACCGACTGAACCTCAGACTTACACTCGTCCTAGTTTGAAGTGTTATGCACATTTTGATTATTTGAATTATACGTTTTTGGCATTCTGAAACAGGTCATTTTAAAGAACATGTCAATATGACGAACTTGATCGAGATTCGTGGAAATGGTAGATTTCAGTGACATTTAACCCCGTCAATTACGTTTAAAAATGGCAAAATACTCACCACTTTGGCACATTTCAGGACGCTTGACCTGAAATTTCACTCCTTACCAGTCTTAGTTCTTGGAGATTTGTGTAGATGTATGACAATTTTTTCGCCCAGAATCGCGTGGATTTAGTGAAGTTTGACGATAATGGACAGGGAGTTTGAGTCATCCAAGTGATTCAACAAAAATCTGCATTAGTGGTTAGACCTATTTTTTTCTCTCTGCTCTGGGCACTAACTTGAATATCAGAATATCAAAATTGGCATTCAGAAAAACACCATTTCAGTGGGAATTGAATCGAATCATGCATCATTCAGTAGTCAGTACAAATATCTTGCATACGTTTCACCCTGCACTATGACCATACGGAGTATTTGTTAAGTGGGCATGTTTCAGAGTGACAAAATTTTGACGATTCAGTGCACAAAACCTTGAAACTAGGACAGGAATAGATTTGGAGTTCCCAATGTCCGTTTAGAAAGTGCAATTTTCATGAAATTTTGTCACTCTAACAAATATGGCGCTCAGTGTACTCCATTGTGCGCGGTGCCATACCCATTTACATAGTGCAATAAACAATTGGCTGCAACGACCAGGTCAAAGCAATAAGTAACGAGACTGATAGTACCGTACCCAGGCAATTTCTCCGAAGGTAATATCCCTGCCAGAGGGTGAGAGTTTTAGACTTCTTCATCAAGCTAGGTGATTGAACCTAGAATTCACATTGCGGTAGGAATTGACAGAACTACAATCCTGAATCTCAACCCACTCAACCATCATTGGTCAGCCTTGGGGTAAGGACATTTCAATTTTTCAAGCTCCAATTTCAGTATAGTTTTATTTTTTTAAATTACTTTTTTTTTTTTTTTTAATTTCTTTTTTCTCTGACACAAGTGAACAAGCTATATTTATAGCAGATGGAAAACTCCTACTTCAGGTTTGAGAACTTCAATAGTCTCCAATTTTTAGTTGGGTGACACAAAACTACTCAGATATTTCCTCAAAAATCCAGCCTTCGGTGTGCCGACAAATACAGCCAAAATTCGGCGATTGTGACAATTATGGGGTCTAGATATTCTTTATAAACAATTAACCATCAGTTGAATTCACAATCCTGTACTCCACCAGTTGCAGTTGCTAATTCGCTCGATCCAACCGCTTTGAAGTCTTGCAATGTGTTCCCCATTTGGATTCCCCTCTCGAAGAACCGCCACTCTCGAGTGACTCGCTCCAGCCTCTCGAACCAACAAGAAGTTCCTTCGCTCCAATTCGCTCACACGGGCATCACTCTGCAACTTCTGGTGTCTCTCAAGGAAGAGCTGCCAGTCTCTTACCTCAAGCTCTCATCTCAAGATACCGTTTCCTGGTAGCAAATTGTTCTTCTGATCCAGTAAATTAATTCGCTGTATCGCCATATCGTGTGCTCGGGCTATTTAGAAGCTAAGTGCATGAGACAGTTCGCTTATAGATATCTGGTATCCAGTGAGCACAGAGCTTGGAGTGACCACACTGCTTACAGAGTGGAAGTTCTCAAAGCCTGTAGCGTCGTCCGTGCGTGCAGTAGCCGTGTCGACCAAGAGTGGATTGCGGGGGCGTGGTGGGGTAAAACTGGTTGAAACTGTAGTCTCACCAGGACGGCCGTTGGTGTTGCTGGGCTCTTCACAAGATCCTCCACACCGTAGAGAGGAATGATGTCGAGGTCTCTTAGTAAGGTGTATCTGCAATTCAAACTGGGCATGGCTTCGGCCGCTTTTGGAGCCACTGGTACATGCATGGCCACACGTGACCGCACGAGGTCGAAATCGGATCAGCCGGGGGCTCCAGGCAGATGAAGCACTTCAGCACATTTGGTAAGTTAGCATCGACGATGCTGTCGGTGGTGGATGACAGAGTCGATTGCACGCCTCCGTCCTTCCATATCGATCGACCGATCAACTTGGACGATCAGTGCTCGTCATTCTTAATACTCCTCATTAGTTCATACACTTCTTCACTTTGCTAGATGTAAGTACTTGAACAGATTACGCACATGGCGAGTTCAAATGCACAGTAACCCCAAACGATCTGTATCCCTTTATGATCTAGAGCAAGGAAACTGATGTAACGTACTGGAGGTTCTCCAACGCACCAATACGCTCAAACTCTCAGATCGCTCTAAAGGGATTTCTTATCAATCAGGAGATAGTAGAATATGGTTATGGCAACAAGGCGTAGTCTCTTTGAATTTATGAAGGTCTAAGTGGTGCAGGCCTCGGTAGTGAGATTCAACCCGTCAGTCGTTCTTGTTTAGTCTGGGGAGTCGGGATTGGCATTGGGGCCTCGTGTAATTTGGTCTGGTGCATTCAAATCGAGTCTTTGTTGTACTTGAATCTGGAATGGATCGTTCAAGATCGTTCAAGCTAGCAGTTGAGAATTCAATTAACCATTAGCTGAGATCGAATTTAAATGGTCATATTCATTCAAATGGAAAAATGTCCAACACTGTGATAATATTTTTGCTAAATTTGTATTTCATGGCCCGAAGACACTTTTCTAGTCGCCTCGGATTAACACCACTCACACCAGGCATTAGATTTGGAAACATCAATATTTTCCATTAAAGACAATATTCCATGTGCAATTTTGCTTCCAAGCTCCAAAATTGAAAGCAACTTAAACATAATTAGATCTGAGATTTCAGATAAGCGTCCATACAAGAATTTGAAAGAGTCCGGTTATCAGGAAACTCAAATTCAGTTCCCGGTGTTAAAATTCCCGGTGAGTCCCACTTTTCCCTGTGTGTCGTACACTGGGAATACCGGGAAAGCACCGGAGAAAGTGGCACTCGCTGGGAATTTTAACACCGGGAACTGAATATGAGACCCCTGTGCGTGCAGTGGTTCCTAGTTGAGATCCTCCTCCAGTTGCTCCAATTTTGCCAACTAGTAACAAATAGGATTTCCACTAAATTACGGATGGGTGGTCGTGGCTTTCTATCCCCACTCTCGAGACTAGCTACCATCGGCTCCTTACAGAGCTGTACTTCATCACCAACCTAGGCTTCACTGACGAACACAGATGACCCTGAGTACACATGGCTTGTGTAGATTAATTGAGGCCGAATCTCACTACCGAGGCTTGATCAACTCAGGGCCTGATATAAAGCCCAGGCCCTCCTGCCCATCGACACTTTGAAATATTTTGTTGCTTAGCGATTACATTTTCTGTGACTAGAGCTAAAGTCGAAGTGGCATTAATTAATCCAGTGAGGCTGCAGTGGAGAAGGGCTTGATCGCACTGACAAAGAGACTTGATTTCTAATAATGACTCGTCCTCTTGTAGACTTCTTGTAGTTTAAAACAATGGATTCCTTTCGAGTTCCTTTGGAGAGCAGCGACAGGCAGCTCGTCGAGAGAATCCAGCAATATCTCATAGAGCAAGACCAGAGAGTTCTTCGATGTCAGAGAGCGTCTGCGAGACGAGTTGCTCGGTTGCGTAATCGCACAGCACATCGCCCAGTGCCCACGGACCAGGAAGCTTTGCAACTGGAAGCTATGCAAGAGATACTTGAAATCGCGAGTGCGAGAGTTCGAAGACGATTGTCTGAGCGAATCAACCACCCCACAGTGCATCACCTGTCGCGAGGGATCAGGAACCATGAACATCGCCAAAGGGTACAAGGGATGGTGCAAAGGGCGGTCCCGTTTCATCCACGAGCGCACCGACATCGCCCAGTACTCTCCAGGGACCAGGAGGATCATCACCAACAGCCTGGAGAAAATGTAGTGCATGAACAAATTGCGAGGTTGCAGGGGGACCAGGACCATCACCATGAGAGAGTCGACGATATTATGAATGAGCAAATCGAGAGGTTGGAGGGGTTGCAGCTGCAAGACACAGTCAGGCATCACCCGATACTGTCCACTCACATGGTGATCCTTTTCATTGAGTTAGCAATTTTCTTTCATTTGGAGTACTTAATTTGTACAATTAAATGACTGTAAATCTCGAACCTAGACAGGTCCTAGTTATCAAAGGAAACATGGCTTGCGAATGACATTCTTGGTAGGCGGTGGAAAACTGCCCAATCCAGTAATGGAAACTGATTAATTGTGTTTAACCTGCAGCAAGCCGGAATCGAGTGATATTTGCAATAAATGGACAGGACGACGATATCAAGGATGTCAAGGTGGCTGATATTTCCCCAGGGGTAGGCTACATCGAGTTCCCCTGTGGCTTGAAGAGCTCAAGGAGATTTGCAGTCCTGCAATTACATGGCTGAAACTTTATGTTCATAGGAGCGACTTATATCACTGCTTGAGCAGGCAACGGTGCATGCAGCTAGTACGTTCACTTTCTCGGAGGAAGGAGCCTAGTATATTTTCTGTGTTTAAGGATGTTCGTGGAGCTAGACATTTGGAATTCCATGCTAGCGATCTACCATTGGTAGTTTAGGGTTTCGCACACACGTTCATGTTTTACTTGATATGCTACCTGATGCAATTTTGAGACTACATCTTTTAATTAGTGCACTGGTTCGAGTTTTTTTTGGATAAAACCAATTGGTCTGCAATAAACCTGTCTACTTGATCACTTCAGGTGAAATAAATGGTGGTGGATGCGGAGTGCAAGCTCGTACACCAGTTGAGTTAATTAGTCTGTGATTCCGACTACATTTCTAGACGATCCGGAGGCAGCAGACCTGGGACAACATATCAAAAGATGGCTGTATATATTCGTTAGGATGTTGTGAATTTGGTGATGTTTCCGTCGATCGATTGAAAGATCAGATCTATGCCTATAAGTTTGCAGAGCCTGGCCTCTTCAACCTCACAATTTTGGTGCGTTCAAAGAATCCATTTACACAAATTATGATCATCAATTCAGTTCATACTTCATGCTATGATTCAAATGCCTACTTAAACGTACTGATCAAAATGCTTGGACATATACTACTTATGGTCATATTTGTTATGATAGTGTTCAGAGTGCAAAAATTGTGAGATTGAAGTGAGAAACAAGTTATAATTGGTACATAATTGGGATTTACCCCAGTCGTATGGAAAAGGCTCCCCAATTTCTCCAATTTTGCCAACTTCACAAATAGGATTTCGATCTCAGCTAACAGTTCATTGAATTCTCAACAACTAAGGTAGGAATTCTATAAATTGCTCACCGAAGAGCTGAAACTGAATTTTGGGGAGGTGACGCTCACTTGAAATATTTTTCCGTAAATTTTTCTTGAAAGACCAGTGGAATTGGCATCTAATCCAAGTCGTTTCATATATTTTGGAACTTTGTGGAATTAGTTATGAAACTTTGAAGTTGAAATGGTGTAGGGGTCTAAAATCATCCACCTCCTAATTGCTGAAGACTTAAAAAAAAAAACATGTACAACCAAGACTTATTTTGAATGCACCAAACCAAATTACACAATCCCGACTGCCGAGACTAAACAAGAACGAGTGACGTCGAATCTCACTACCGAGGCCTACACCAAGGCTTTATTTTTAATTTTTAAGAAGTGCCAAAGAGGCGATACAAATGTCATAGTGGTGCTTCAAATTTCAATATTCATCTACGTATTGAATGAAATTATCACATTAGCATGTATTACATGTCTACAATTTGATTTTCATTCATAATTTGGTGATTTCATCTACGGTTGTCATATCGGACAGAATCTTACTGTTCACAAACAAATCGAACGAATCAGGGTTGATTGATTGCAAATTTTGGAGGCTAATAACTTTTGAAAAAATTATTCAAATTGGGCATATGAGATGTTTTTCGGCATTTACAATTTTTGTAGATGCCGAAAAACATCTCATATGCCCAATTTGGATAATTTTTTCAAAAGTTATTGACCTTCAAAGTTTGCAGTCAGTCAACCCTGATTTGCCCGATTCGTCCGTGAACAGTAAGATTCTGTCTGATATGACAACCGTGATTTCATCCAAGTTATTTGGCATTTTTTTGGTCAAATTATTTTTTTTTGTTGCAATTTGGTACTAGAAAGCCAAAAAGAAACCTTGGCCTACACCACTCAAATCTTTATGGACAATTACAACACTTTGTTGCTAAAATCACATATTTGACTATCTCTTGATTCACTGATTGGTTAGAAAATCTATTAGAGCGATTTGGAAATTTGAATGCGTTAGAGCATTAGGGAACCTCCTGTACGTTATGGAAGGCAATCCATTCTTGATCAACACCCCATTCTAGTACTATAGGGTGGTGTAAGAGAGGTAATTGACGTTGATTAACCCCTAAAGTCCCAAAGTCCTTATAGGGAGCTTTTGAGATTTTGGATAGGCTTGTGTGATCTCAATTTTTGATATGATTTTTTGGAATTTTTTTTGAAGATAGGAAATCAATTTAGCTTTTTGGGAATATTAATTTTTACTTCAATTGGTGCCCAGAAACAAAAGTTATGCTACCATGAGTTCAAAAAGCAACTCAAAGGATAGTCCAGTAAAAATCACAAAAAGTTAAATTTATTCATTTTTCATTTTTTTCTCAAAAATTATATTTTTGTCTACTTGTCAAGCTTTGATTCAATTCATTTGGACTAGTGATGAGAAAGTTATAGACAATCTTAGTTTTCAAGCAATCTAAGCATCTTCCTAAGAAAATCTTGAATTTATCACTTTAAATGCAAATATCTTGAAATCTAGAAGGTCAAAATTCTTGAAATTTTTTCCACGCATTTTTATACTAGCGTAGTACAAGATCTTACAGTTAGATGTGTAAAAAAATAATTTTAAAATTTTTTGCTCTTTGCAATAGAAATGACAATTTTAAATAAATTTTGATGGAAAAAGGCTTTAGAACTTTAGGGTTAATTATGACATAGTTCCTAGCATAGTTGTGGCACATTATGATTTGCGACAAGACTCTCAATATTCCAACCAACCCTTGGTCAAAAATAAGAAGGTTTATAAGGCAAGTATAGGTGGGCTACAATCTTCAAATAAAAAATTTGTAGTAATTATGTTTTGAGAAATAAAAATCTAAAAAATTGTAGAAACTTTATGAATTCTATTTCTGCACATGGAAATTTTTTTCCACTATTCAAACCTACCTTGCAAATATCTATATCTACATAAGTGGTCAAAAATGGGTTGCTTCCCTTACATTAGTTTCCTTGCTCTATGTCTATACCTTACATTAGATTGTTTATTTTATTTGTTTTATTTGTTTGTTTGATATGTTGAGATTTAAAAAACGGTGAGATTTCCAATGGCATTCTTGGTATTGTTGGAAAGCTCTTCACAAAGAGATGTGCACAAATTTTGTTTTGTACGTTTGAACCTATGGTGTGAAAGTTATAGAATTTCAAAGTTTTTATTAATTCAAAATTTGATTTAAATTATTTTTATTTTTCAAAAACTATGATTTCACGTCACATGTTCAAATACCATGAAACAAAGCCCTTGCACTCCTAGGTGGTTGCAAAAAAGATGAATAGTTTTGGTAGCATTTTGTACAATACTCATGATTTTTTCAAAAGTTCTTTAAAATTAGAAAAGAAAAATTTAATATGAAAAATATATCCAATGTATGCACCTTTAAGAAGAAGATACCCAAGGAAGGAAAAGTATAGAAAGATTTTTTAAGTAGGAGAACTAGAAAAGTGCAAACTCTCAAGAAAATAGGTATTTTGACATTTTAATTTGTAAAAAATAGGAAAAAATAATTATTAAGAAAGAATTGGCCAATTGAGAGGACTTTATGATGAAGAGATTTAACCAAAAGAATAATCTCAAAACCATCTTTAATGTTCGAAAGTACGCACTCAAGGGAGCTCTATTAGCCATGGTTGTCATACTGGACAAGTTACTATTCATTTCTTGTACTTTAGGACGAGTTACTATTCATCAAATGTACCTCTCAAGTACATTTGATGAATAGTAACTCGTCCTTCAAGACGAAAAATGAATAGTAACTTGTCTAGTATGACAACCATGCTATTAGCACACATATAGAAGACATAAATAATGTTTTTTAAGTTTCCTTTAGTAGACACACGTCCACCTAGTGTGGAAATAGCCTACAAAAATTTCAAGTCTATACCATTATTTTTAGATACTCCATAGACTAAAAAAATCCTAAACTACAAAGTGTGACAAATTAGTTAAATTAAAATTTATTATAATTTTTTTTCAAAATTTCTAAAAAATAAAGAATCTTATGACTTCTAAGTTAGACATCTTTAGTAAAAATTTCAAGTACATCAACTTCATTTCCAAAAGTTATGGCTGATGACAACTTCAATACTTCAATTGTCATGCAAAATAGGGTCAGATTTTCTTGCAATCACCCTCCAACATGTAGAAACTTTTTTATTCATGCCAATTTCATGACTTTTGGAACTTTAGTGTAAAAGTTATAGATTTTTTAATTAAATAATTAAATGATCATCATCATTATAATAATCAATAAATCCATACCTTAAATTAAAAAAAAATTGTTTTATTTTATACATTGAAATCTAAGAAACCATGAGACATCTATAGCATTCTTGGTACCACTCGAAAGTTCTTTGCAAAGAAAGGTGCACACAATTTATTTTGTGACGTTTGCACCTATTGTATAAAAGTTATTGAATTTCAAAATTTTTAATGAATTCACAAATTGAATTAAATTATCTTTCATTATAGAAAAAATATAACTTTCACATCACATGTCCAAATGCCACAAAACAAAGCCCTTGCACTCCTTTGTGTGTAAAGCTTTCTATTGATACCAAGATCCCAACTTCACACTATGGTGTGAAAGTCATTGAATTTCAAAGGTTTAATGAATTAGAAAATTATTTTTACTTTTATTTTGACTATGACAATGGCACACTAATGCATACATAAATTAGGCTATTTGTTTGATTTGTTTGTTAAATTGAAATTTCTAGAAGACTTGAACCATGCATCTCTTGATTACATTCTTCAATTCTTGGCATTGTTGGAAAGCTCTCTCTAAATAGGGGTGCATGGGCTTCATTTTGTGATGTTTAGACCTACGATGTGAAAGTTGTGATTTTTTAAAGTTACTTTTGAATTAAATACTTTTACTTTTGCTTTTGCTTTTACTTTTGACTATGGCAACAATACAAGATAGACTAGTATATAAAGAGGAAAGGATATAATCATTTGAGGTTAATGTGCATTTGAACTCACCATGTGTGCATAAAAATATGTTTGCACTTGGAGTTAGGGATGTTTGCAATGTGAATTTGGTCCAAAAGTAGGCCTACAGTTGTTTCTCAAATCCTCATCAACAACACTCTTTAACGCTGAGTGCCAACTTACTCCTCATTCTGTACAAGTACTTACATCTAGCAAAAGTGAAGAAGTACAGAACTGGTGAGGAGTATTAAGAATGACGAGCACTGATCGCGTCCAAGTTGATTGGTCGATCGATATGGAAGGAGACTTGCAATCGACTCTGTCATCCACCACCGACAGCATCATCGATGCTGACCTACCAAATGTACTGAAGTGCTTCATCTGCCTGGAGCCCCCGACTGATCCGATTTCGACCTCGTGCGGTCACGTCTTCTGTTGGCCATGCATTTACCAGTGGCTCGAAAACCGGCCGAAGTCATGCCCAGTTTGCAGATACACTTTACAAAGAGACCTCGACATCATTCCTCTCTACGGTGGTGGAGGAGCTCGTGAAGAACCCGGCAACGGCAACGGCAACGGCCATCCTGGTGAGACTGCAGCTTCACCAAGTTTCCCACCACGCCCGCGCAATCCACTCTTGGTCGACACGGCTACTGCAAGCGCGGACGACGCTATGGGCTTTGACGCGTACGATTTATTCTCTGTCACTCCAGGCTCTGTGCTCGCTGGATACCAGAGGTCAATAAGCGACCTAAGTTATGCGCTTAATGTCGAAATAGACCGAGCACACGATATAGAGATGATGGGAATCGATTTGCTAGCTCAGAAGGAAACTTTAAAACGAGAAATTGGTGTCTTGAGACGACAGCTTGAGCAGAAAGACTGGCAGCAATTCCTTGAGAGACACCAGAAGTTGCAGAGGGACGGCCGAATGAACGAACTGGAGAGAAGGAACTTGGTGTTGGTTCGAGAGGCTGAAGCGAATCAGGCGAGAGAGCGGCAGCTGTTCGAGAGGGGAATGCAAATGGGGGAACACCTTGTAAGGCTGCAAGTGCGGTTGGATCGAGCAGATCAGCAACTGCCACCTGGGTGGAGGAAAGGATTGTAAACTCAACTGGTGGTTAATTGTTTCCAAAGAACATCTAGACCCCATAATTCTCACAATGGCCGAATTTTACTGGATTGGCAGGCACAGCAAAGGCTGGATTTTTGAGGAAATATCTGAGTAGTTTTGTGTCACCCATCTAAAAATTGGAGCCTTTCGCAGTTCTCAAACCTGAAAGAGGAGTTTTTAATCTGCTGTGTTCAAATAAAGCTTGTTTACCTGTGTCAAAAAAAAATATCTAATTTGAAACTGGAGCTTGAAAAATGGGTTTGAATGTTCTGAAGCCCTGAACGTCCAGAGTCATCTCCAGAATGGTCGATTTGGGAAAAATCATTATAAAGTACTATTTGGAAGAATATTTGGAATTGATCTATGAATAGAAGTTGTAGATTTAGAGTTTTAGATTCCAACCACATGATTAGATTCACCAAAGCTATCACAAAAACTTTTTTTATAAATTTTGAAAGGGAAATTTTAAAATTCCTTCAAAATTCAATTACAAACAAAATATTATGGTTTTTGAGTTCGCAAACTTGTTGGAATGAATTTGAAATGAGTTTCTCTTGACATGGTGATTTTTTGAAATTCATGTTTTTTAAATCGATGACCTTTTTTTTGCAAATCCAATTTTGAACTACAACTAATGCAATTATGGCTTGGTTAACCACTCGCTTGACATGCTTCCACATTTGTAATTTTAGAAAAATGTGTACTCTACTAACACCAAATCCAACCATTAGATAGGATAAGAACTTGATAAAGTATCTCCACAAATTAGAATGACTTTTGTCCAAGAAATAATGAGAAAGAAACAAGAATATGAATGTGTTCATTTTCTAAAAATTGAATGTTGGAGGGCTTAAGGGTTAAAGTACCAATGGTTGAGCAGATTGTGATTGAGGATTGAAGATCAATTTGTTAAATGAAGACTTGGAAAGTGTGGATTTCTTGAAATTTCCAAAAGGAAAAAAATGAGCCCTCAAAGGGGCTACTTCATAGTGAAAGTTCCCTTCAATGGAACTCACAACCCTTGTGAGGGACAATTGCTACAACTATTCATCATCAATGATGAATAGTGACCACATTTAAAAAATATTTTTAAAATAAAAAATTTTAAGATTTTAATTATAATATATAATATATAATATATAATATATAATATATAATATATAATAATATATGATAATAATAAATTCAAAATTAGTAATCTAATGTGGTCGCATTCATCTCAAATCAGCTTTAAAAATTATAATTTTGTATTTATTTTAATATTAACTTTTTAATACTTTTTTAATATTTAAAAATTTATTAAAGTGAATTGTCCCACACTAATCAAGCCTTCCAATTTGCCGGCCAAAAATTAATTATCATTTCATTTTTTTTTGGCATACTATTCCCTATTGTTTCCACTGTCCATAGACTCATAGTTCCTTTCAGGGTCCAATTTTTTTCTAATGACCACTTCTATGGCATTCAAGTTAAGGTCAAAATGTTAATTTTGTGGAGTTGACAATACTCCATTACATTGTCACCTTTCAAAACACCTCTCTTGAAATATAAATTCATACATATTGCAATGTTAAACCTTTAACAAAATTGACAATAATTGAATTGTGAGCTCTTTATATAATAACTACACCTAAAATAGACCACTCTTCAAAATTGACCCCCATTTTTAAGGAAAAATGAATAGGGAGGATATCCAAATTGGTGTGCATGACAAGGACAAGTGTTAGGTGAATTTTGAGTAGTATATAGCTCTATTTATAGTAGTATGGAGGTGACAACCTTAAAAGTGGAAAATTTTGGACAAATTTTTTGTTATTTTAACTTCCTTTCTAGTGTCATTTCTTCATGTGCATCAAATGCATTTTGGCATCACTTACATGACACTTTTAACACCCTAGATCTTGTATCTTTGAAAATTTGTAACTAATTCACAATGTGTCCAAAAGTTATGGAGCCACTTGTATAATTGCATTTTGATCCATAGTCCTTTACCAATGTACAAAAATTGTTGTTTATTTTCCAAAACATATCGGTTATACCATAGAGCATATTTGTACTATTTTAGGTTTAGTTACCTTATGTACCACCTAAATAAATCAAATACAATGCACGCCATCAATATACATCAATCTAGGTCTATAAAATAATACTCCCTCTGTCCCAAAATAAATTTAGGATTTCCAAATATAATTGTCCCAAATTAAATTCAAAATTAGCTCTCCACAACTTTGGGGACAACTAAAGTTAGTTCAAACCCCTTGAAGCAAAAGAATCTATACATATTATGCTTTAGAGACTATATAGCAATTCAATCCCTACAAAGGGAGTTGAAACACAACCTTTAAGCAACCAAAGACAAAGAATTCAATCGACAATTATACAAAATTGCTACTAACAAATCTCTTGTTGAGAATTTCCTAGACTTGAATTATAGGACATTGTCAAAATTGAATACAAAGGACATCAATGGACATCATTGCACCAACATTGCTTAGAAAATGATCAAAATTAATACCACTTGAGTAGTTCCAAAAAGGAATAAAATTTGTTGATTTTGCTACCTGTTTTCAACATGTGCCACTTCATTGTCGACTTTCATTCTTTTACGCTTGTTGGGATTTAATAGAAGTTAAAGTAACTTCAAAATCCTTTGAAAATAGGAGCTACTCATGTACTAAACTAGCCATTTCTAGGAAACCCTGGATTTATTTTGGGACAAAGGAAGTATTAGCACGTTAAGCTAGCATGTGATTTAGCAAGGTTCATTGCATACGAAGCCAAACTTGGAAGCCAAATTCTAACAATTTTTTTTGGGAACAGTAGAGGCTTGCATGCCCTCACACTAGTGGCGCATTTATGGAAGGATTAATTCAAATAGGCTAAAATCGTCTGGCAGTAGCGACAAATCGCCAGAAAAAAAAACCCTGAATTCTAACACTTACAATTTCTTATAATCGAGAAGCTCATACCACAATTTTAGCATTCCAAGCTCCGGCACTGCACATGCAATCCCATCTTGCTGAACCTTACTTAGACTGTTCCGAAATGATCTTAAATCTACTTTTATCTCAATTAGGGTTTGAGTTAGTTAGTTGTAGCTATAATTTCTTTAAATCATCATACTACTAAAATCATAACTCCCTTTGTAATATCACAAATGCTACCATTAATACTAGGGGCTCGTGCTTGCTATGCTACGCATTCATTGTATCACATATTAGTCAAATTTTGATATATTTGAATAGAATGCATGATAATGATTTCAATAAGTCTTTAAAATAATTATTTTAAATATTTCATAAAAACATTTTCAATCATGCATACATAGAAATTGTATTCTCACACAATGTGATATTACAAAAATAGAGTAGTAGTTTGCAATCACTTTTGTAATATCATTTTTTACAAAGGATGATATTATAGAAATAATATAGTTGTTGCAATTAAGGTGATATTAAAGAGGATCCGTAGGATGATATTATAGAGGTAGCAAATCCATTGCTTCTCTTGGCTTTACACTTCTTTGCACTTCTATGATTTTGTGCTTTTGTGAGCTTTGAGCTTTCATGATTTCAATTTTCTATTGCTACTACCAAATGATTTTGAGAAATTTATTCAATTGAAGTGATTTTTGGATTTCACAACAATCAAAGTTTTTGAGATTTATAAGTTTTTCATTTCAATTCTTCAATTTGGGTTGCCATTTTTTGTAACAATGGAGTCAAATTTCTAATGCATTCTAATGTATATGCATTTTTTATAGTATTTACCATTGCATATGTTTCATTCATCATTCAATAAATATCTATTGTACATTTCAATATATGCTTACTTATAAAAAAAATTATACAAAGATTTTAGTCATTTTTACTTGAAGATTTATTGAAATTTTTGTTCTGCATTCTATCTAATACATAAAAATTCTTATAAAACTCTAATGATGATTGCATAGCATAGCAAGCGCCAACCACTAGTATGTAAAAGAAAATTGGAATCCTTGAAGAAAACTAAAGAAAATTCACATCAAGTACAATATAAACCCTAAGTTCCAAGTTGATTACAATAGAATCAATTTTTGTAAAATCATCTATTAGGATTAGAATGAAGTCAATGACCCCTTGGAAAATTCTTTGGAAATATTTGACAAGGCTATATTATTAAGGCTATGTGACCTGTGACAAGTACAATTTCTATGACACATTTATATAATTATGTCTGTATCTTATATGAATTTTTTGAAGTTCATTATAATAACCTTTTATTCTATTAAATTGTTCTATCACTTCTATGTACCAATTAACTTGTTAAAATACCTTATAAAGGTTATGCACACCATGATGAACTCTGGTGAGGATCATTATATAGTACATAAAAATCATAATTACATTAGTACATGAATACAAGTACTATTAAATTAACTAGGTTGTTCAATTCAACCAACTAGAATAAAAATTCTTTGTACTATTAAGTTAAATAAAACAGGACTCCATTGTCAAATTTGGAGTACTATACACATTCACTAAACCAATAGTTGTGACCCACCTAAAGCTTGCCATCATTATGAAGGGAACGAAGATAGAGAAAAAATTTCACCATTTTTTTATGAAGTATATTTTAATCAAATTACACAAAGAGAACATTTAGTCATCTTTCTGCATGCATTTTGATACAAATAATCATGAAAACTAATGTGGAGGATGTTGGTGACTCAGATCTAGCTGCAAGAAGCAATGCACATGAGGTTGACTCATTAACGTCTAATACAGAGCAAGAATTTATTTCCTTCAGGTTGCGGAAGTATCTAGGACATGCCAAGCCAGATGCACTACACTAAATAGTGAAATTAGGTTGACCCACATTAATTTCTCGACATTCTACAATATATAAATATGTACAATTTCTGTAGAAGGATGCACTAATGTAGGAGCCATGTGTGTTGCATGGGTTGGTGCATTGGTTCATGGCTTGGGTTTAAAGAATTGCTTGTGCCTCCATCTGGAGAAGTGGTGAGTCATGAGGTAACTTTCCTGAGTAAGACAACCTAATTATTAAGGCAACCTAATTTCACTATTTAGTGTAAGTTACTCAGAGGGTTATGACTGTCCTTCCGCACCCATTGAGAGCGGGTAGGAATGGCCAAACCACCAAACCGTTTGCCCCGTTGATTCCTTCGAGCAATATCCTTAGGCAGAGAGTTTAACCCGATATTATTGGCGAACAGCAAAATGCACTCACTCATCACTGGCCCCTCCCTAAAAACAGCATCTATGCTACCACGTTTTCAAGCCGGCCTCCCTTGATCCTCCATACAAAAACCTCCATCTGCTACCCTTTAGATTCGTCAGATTACAACAACTGCACGTTGGTACTTGATTGCCGTCATCACCAGACTCACTCACGCCTGCATGAGAGGAAAACAAACTCCATGAATCTGACTAAGAGAAGGACAAACGACTCACTATGTCCATTACTCATTTCAAAAACACGGTACAAGAATGATTAGAACAACCCCAATTGCAAGAGAGAGAGACACATACTGTTCACGTGGATCTCTGTTGATGGAAACAAGAAATCGTCCTCTAAAAAGTCTGCTAACAGGTACGAGCAAGGATTATGAACTGTGAAGATGATGAAAACAAATGCTTCTACGAGTGTTACATTAATAATTCACCACTACTTCATGCGTAATAGTGATAACTTGGGTCTTGAGTAAGGTAATCTGCTCTTAAAGCGACCTTTTAAGAGCTGATTGCATTTGGGGGAAGCTAAACTCCTTAGAAACAATTTCCCGTAAATTTCCATACGAAGATAAGTGGAATTGGCATATAACCCAAGTCATTTCGTATTTTTTGGACCTCTGTGGAATTAGCTATGAAATTTTGAAGTTGAAATGCAGTGATCACTAAAAGTGACCACCTCTTGAAATATATACTATTGGTACATTGAAGAAAGCAAAATGTACCTCTGTTTGGTGGTTACTTTTAGAACAAGATCACTTTTAAAGCACCCTACCTTAGCAATCAAGCTGCAATTTAAATTTATGATTTGTAGATGTTCCAACCAACCTTTATTTTTTATTTTTTGAGAAAGTGCCAAGATGCCAGATGGCGATTACTTAAAATTTGGTGAAGCATTGTATTTCTACATTCATCTATCTTTTGGACCAAAAACACTTCTCAATTATATTTATGCACTTTTCATTCAAATATAGCAGCTTCATCCATATTTTTAATAGAAATAGAAAATTCATGGTGAAAAAAAATTACTTTTTTTGAAAAATAGTATAAATGTATTCTAGAATGGTGCAATCTCGGCCCATGGTGCCAAAAAAAAAGGATGGTGCCAAAAAAAAGGGATATTTTCAATTGAATCTGAATACCATCCTCTAAATTTTCTCCACCCAACCACAAAAGAGAGATATTGAGAGAGATGCTCAACTCAACTATATTTTTTTCATCCTCTAACCTACATTATATACTACCTAAAGTCTTTCTACTTAATATAGAATATGTGAAGAGTGACTCTTGAGGTGTAGTGGTGTACATTGTGCACTACCTAGTGATGTAGGGCTAACTTCCATGGAGGTCTAGCTACCAATGTCATATGGTGCTTCAACTACCAATCAGCCATAGTATTCAGGCTACGTACTAATGTCTTATAGTGCATGAGCTAACCTCAAACTTAAGTCTATAGACTTTAGGTGAATTAAACTTTCTTAAAGTTCTTAATTTCAATACTTCAATTCAAAAGTGACTCTCAATGGGCCAAGGTCTTATTATTCATCCATCCAAAATATATGCACATTCATTCAAATGTTACAATATCATTCTACTTCTAAAACATATATATACATACATATTAATATGAATACAAATATTAAAAATATAAATATAGAATTATTTATATTCATTTATATATATGGCTAACTTTTATTATTTTTAGGTGACTTATGTTTAAACTTTTTAAATCACACAAGAAAACATTAGAAAAAACTCTCAAAAGCAATTTTGGATGTACAAACAACTTATTTTCATCCTATATGTCATCGCTATTTTTGTATTGTAGCCACATATAGAGGCAATGATATTGATGGATTGATTTAATGGTAGCACAAAATGGTGAATTCCTACCTCTACTATTTAGCTAATTGACACTTGATGGATGATATGGCATGATTTTTAAGATTTTGACTATTGTTTTGATCTTCACTTGTGAATCTTGTAGAGTGTGGAGCATCTTTAATAGTTGCAAGTTCTTTGCCAAGGATTTTTTTTTTAAAAGATTAAAAAACGTCCTTTGTCATTTGTAGAAATCCATAATTTTGGCCACACATAAGTAAAATTTATATTTAGAATTCACCATTGTTGTACTATTTCAATTCATGTTTGTAAATATGTTTGATTTGTGGTCTAATGGGATTGCATTAGATGTACAATGAGTGGTACTAATTGTCATTTGGCATTGAATCTTTAAATGTGTTATTGACAAGGTCTTTGACTCATTGTAGGCATTGTAACATATAATATAGAATTTCTTCTAGCAAGACTCAATTGGTGGATCTAGAGTTGCTAACATTGATTGTCTTAGTTAATTTTTTGGAAATTAGTATTTCCATTGTGAATTACTTTGGGTTACAAGATTAACATCATTAGGTGTATGCAAATTAGTGTACCTACAAAATCAGTGTTTGTATTTTAGTATTAAATCAATGTTCAAATTTTCAAGCCATGTAGCCTAAAGGTGTTAGAACTCTTTTTTTTAAGTCATTCAATTAGATGCAATTCCTCTTTGGAAAAGTTTAGGCTGCATAGCCTAAAAGGTTTAAGGATCTTTTTTTGAGATTGTTGTTTGTTGGTATAATCCCTCATAAGAGAAGTTTAGGACATATGGCTTGATTATGTTTTGATATCATTTCTTGAAGCCTTTTTTGACTACCACTTGTTGGTGCAATTCTTCCTTGGACAAATTAAGGGTGCATGGTATGAACATGTTATCGTGAGATTTCTTAAGTTGAATAGGGATACCATTTGGTTATGCAATTCTTCTTTACATAAGTTCATGGTACATGGCCTAAAGGGTTTTTTATTTATATTGAACACAAATAGGACCTTCAATTGATTTTTCAATTTCTCTTAAATCTTTATTTTAGTGGATGACCTCAACACTTGATGGCATTTACCTCTATCTATTTTCTTAATCATTGCTATTTGAACCCTTCTGAATATGGAATAGTGAATGGTTTACTAGTCTCAACATAACACACTCTTTTTGGTGTTGGGGTCATAATCTATGTATATTTGAATCTTCACTTTTTTAATTTTTGGTCTCTTCATACTCCTGTGTATATCATAAGATTGGTCTTTTATATTTCAATCCTTCAATTGCGAGTTTCACTTTTCATTAGTTCTTTTTTATAAAAGGTTGAAATTATTTCTCTCCTTTCTTTTGAAGGGCTCTAATTTATACCTTTCATATAGAACTATTTTATAAGTTGAAGAGCACCACAACCTTTAAAATCTAACTACATAATTGTGTGGGTATATTGTCCAATTTTAATTTTAATTTTATTTATTTTTAAACATATAGGGTGATTGCAAGAAAAACTGGTCCTATTTTGCATCACATTTAGAGTGATGGAGTTGTTTTATGCTAGAATTCTTGATGATAGAACCCAATGAACTTGAAATTTTTATTGGAGATGGTTAACTTGATTATAACCATATCCTTTGGTTTTTTAGAAATTAAAAAAAATCATTTTATATTTGAAATTCAATTTTACTAATTTGTTACACTTTGAAGTTTAAGGGGTTTTAGTACTAGGGAGTGTCCAAAATAAATGATCTAGAGCTGAAATTTTTGTGGTCTGTTTCTACAATAGGTAACATGCACTTCGAGATGCGCCTACTCCAAAAAATCTAAATAAATGTAGTCTCCATATAAATATAAATAGGGCTCCCTTGTATTGCACTTTTGAACATTGAAGATGGTTTTGACTTTTATTTTTTGGTGAAATGTAATCACTATCAAATCTTTACAAATGTCCAATTTTTAAGGGTTTTTTATTCATGATTTTCTAATTATTATTAATTTACACCTACTTGTATGTATTTTTTAGGATAAACTACCATTTTTTTCAAAAAGTACTTTTTTAATACTTGCAAGTAGTCAATGATACTAGTAATGGTCGATTTTTCATATCAATGACTAAGATTGGTCTATTTCATAGTGTTCAGAGTACTTACAATACAAACGCAGAAACAGTAGTTTTGGCAAAATACTACCAAAATCGTCTGGACCTTGCAACCACCCTACAACCTTTAAGGATTGCAGCTGAACTGAATAGACACAACAACCAAGGCAATTTGAGGTATGAGGTAGGAAGCGGGTTTGTGCGTGATCAACCGTCTGCGATCAGCCGTGTGAATGCTTGGTTCCTCGCAAGTGCATGTCCATATTCGCGTATCATTCTAGTCGAATGGTGGTGAAGTACGGCGTTTGTAAGGAGCCGATTTCAATCACTATCCTAAGTGAGATTTGTGCCGATAGCGCTGACAGAATGAAATTGATACGTACGACTCTGAAGACGGGGTTAGAACCTTGAGTTCTTTTATCATTGATCTTGTAAGACACATACATGCATCAGTGTTCGACTTGTTCTTAGAAACCAGGAACAAGTCTAGATCTTATTACGAAGCACTCTGAAATCTGTGAACACGTGTGCTAGACCGAAGTGGCTTTTGCAGAGCGGGCTGCGGCGCTGTCTAAGCTGGAGTCGTACTGCTGGAACACCAGCACCGAAGCACGCACATCGGCCGCCATGAGCGCATCCCCAAACGGGCCAAGCTCGCTATACTCAGGGTGACGGTGCGCCGAGTTCGCAACGAAAGGAGTCGGGCTCCGTGATCGTCCCACTAATATGATGTCGTGGTGACGACTCCTGGCGGCTTCCAACACCGCTTCGACAGGCTTTACCACATAGCATTCCTCCACGGTGATCTTCGACTGTTCCTTCGGGACCTGGTCCAGCGCTACTTCGTCAAGTTTCCGCTGCTGCGCTTGATCCAGTCCTTGCGTGGAGAATTGGTACGCACGACCGGGGCTCACACCAGCTTTGAGCTCCGGAATGGTTATATCGGAAGTCACGTCGATTCCGACGTGATCAGGGGCCGGGGTTCCGCTCTCCAGGAACTGAATCACGTGAAGATGGATCCCCGGATGCTCCGCCATGCGGAGACCATACGAGAGGGCTTCTCGGTCATCAGGACCGCCAAAGAAATACACCGCCACTTTATGATCGACGTTGCTGGGCGCGACTTGCGCATTCCCACCGACGCCGCGGTCGATAAGAAGGGCCACTGAGCACGGCGCGTGTTGAAGCACCTGTCATCATATTCAATTTCAAGAAATTAGCACTTTCCCGGATGTCCCTCTCAAATCTGTGACAGCCTAGTTATTAACAGCTTAATGCAACTGAATGACACATTTTAGCCGCTTAGAGAACGCCATCTTGACAGATATGACCATAAACTATTAGCCTCGTAATTTTGTCACATGGGTTCCCAGATTATCACTGTGACATAGTTTAAATGAGAGTGTGGCGAGTGCGCAGGATATTCTTGGATGTCGTTTTAGAGAAGATCACAGTAAAGAGGTTTGAGCGTACCTTCTGATTCACGAGACGGAAGCCGGGAGCGGTGGTCTCGAACTGGCCGTCGAGTCTTTGGGACTTGTGAAAAGGGAGGATGATGATCGCCGTGCGCTTGTCTGCTGCCGTTGCGCATATATCTTCGTGCATGTCTTCGAAGTTGGAAATGGCCGTCATCGGCCGCACCGTCACCTTGCTGAGTTGCCCGTACGTTTCGAACGCGGCGACGATTTGGTCGCGGCTCTCGGCAGAATTCTGGTGGTTAAAAAACGGTCGCCCGTCGCGACGAGCGCGCTGCACGATCATAATGGCGGAAGTGCGCTCCGAAAGTTGCATCAAATGCAAGATGTAGAGTCGCAGCGCGCGCTTGCGAATCCCTCGCGTCCCTTCCGTGAGATTAATCATGGCGGGTACGTTCTTCATGCCATGCACACATGACAGAATGCGCAGATCATCTTTGGAATCCTCCATCGCTAGCTTTCTTCTTTTGTAAGGGAGGGGATTTCGCGCCGGCTTGTAGATCGCCATCACCAGCGGCGTGGTGATGAACGTTGTGAAGAGCGCCATGAGCACCATGATCGCAAACGTCTCGTTGTTCAGAACGCCGCGGTCCTTCCCGATGTTCAGCACGATGAGCTCGACCAGGCCTTTGGTATTCATGAGCACGCCCAACGTGATCGCTTTCCGGGGATTCACTTTGGTCGCAGTGGCAGCCAGAAATGTCCCGCACACTTTGCCGACGCAGGCCACGGTGATGACGAGCACAAGCAGACCAAACGAGCGAACACCGTGAAGAGAGCCAATGTTGGTCTTTAAGCCGCTGGATGCGAAGTACAGAGGCAACATCAGAGTCGAGACAAAATCCTCAATTTTCTCCACCAGCGCGCGTGCGAAAGGTCCGTGTTTCGGGATGATAAGCCCAAACAGAAACGCCCCGAAGATGGAGTGGATACCAATCGCGTCGGTGGTGAACCCCGACACCAACACGCCAGCTAATGTGAGGCAGATGAAAATCTCTTGCACCGGCTCATTGTCGGAGGATCTGGCGGCGACCCATCTCATGACGGGTTGCACGAGCACAAACATGACGATGACGAAGGCGAGTCCGCAGAGGAGCACCCACGCCACCACGGAGGGCTTCGAGTTGTTCCCCGAGAGCGCGATGGCAAGCGCGAGCAGCACCCACGCCGTGACGTCGTCCACGGCGGCGACGGACATGGCGAGCTGACCGACCTCCGTGGTCAGGAGCTTCCGCTCCGCGAGGATGCGGGCGAGCACAGGAAACGCCGTGATGGACATCGCCACGCCCATGAACACCAAAAACGGACCGAACTTCACATCATCGGAGATGGTATTATGGAGCACGAAAGAGACGCCCACTCCGGACGCAAAAGGCACTGAGATACCCGCTGCGGATATGGCCATAGCCTGCGTTCCCGTCTTGCGGATTTGCCGCAAGTCGAGCTCCAAGCCCACCATGAACAAGAAGAAGAGCAAGCCCATATTCGCGAAACAGTCCAGGATGACCACACTTTGCTTGGGGAAGATATTCGCCAAGTACGTCGCATTCTTGCCCAACGCCGACGGTCCCAAAAGGATTCCACCCTGAGAGTCACCCACAACAAAATCCAAATCAGACACAGCAGTAATCCACAATTTCGAAAATTTGATTCAAAAGTTTCGCTTGCACGCACTTACCACTACTTCGGCGATGACGCGAGGCTGCTTGAGAGGACTAAAGAAGAAAGCCAGAGTTCGCGTGATGGCCAGAATGAGGCAAATCTGGACGATGAGCAGGGGAAACGCGAAGTGAGTGGGGACGTCACCCTGCCACACTCCATTCGACGTCGCCACCATCGTCTTGCACATGACCGTGGTGACATTAGCAACCGCCATCTCAATCCTTCACAGACGTTCAAGCTTCCTTCCCTGCTCTAGATTCCTCACGTCGAATTCGTCGCCGTGTGTCAGTTAGCAAGGTCGTCGCTCTGGTTTCAATCAGCTCTTCGGAATTCAGAAACCGCTGCACTAGATCTTCAGACGTGCAAGAGCGCGCCTTGTCAAATGATGATCGCGTTCGAAGTGCGTCGTCACCATTTCGACCATCGATTTCTGCATATCAACAATAACCAAGCTGAATTACTCACGAACCACAATTCAAACCAGTACAGACAAATCAATCAATACCTGATATTCACTGCAATTCGAAACGAAGTACACTCGACGTCAGACGTTTCCAACAAGAGATAAGT
Source organism: Climacium dendroides (assembly GCA_950106755.1). Lineage (NCBI taxonomy): Eukaryota > Viridiplantae > Streptophyta > Bryopsida > Hypnales > Climaciaceae > Climacium > Climacium dendroides. The sequence continues at coordinate 5,347,341 of OX467084.1, read as the reverse complement.
TGGAGTGCACGTATGACATGTAACAATCAACGAAGCCGAAGAATCTAGAGCTTTGACGGTGAGTGCTTCAAGACTTACATTCCGGGAGAGAGGAGCTTGCAGCAGCATGTTAAATCACGTAACTCAATACACCAACGTCATAGTACCATAGTATCAAAGCCTGCGAAAGTGAGCAACACAAAACAGCATCAAGGATGGTTCACACAAGAGAGCACCAAGGATGGTACACACATATATATGATGAAGAAAGAGCCTAATCCCGCATATCTGCAAAAGTCAAGGCGGGTCGAAAAGAGCCTGGCAGATTGATAGAATGATTCGTAAGAGTCCAAGTTACGGAATGATTCGAGTGTGTAGTACAGTCCAAATCTTTTCCTGATGTCTCCACCAATCCACCCAGTACATGGATATCCTGAAATTAGAATAAAACTTGAAGACAAGTTGCTGGGGAAGTCGTCACTCGAAAGGAGCGAGCGAGCGCAAGGGACGGCGTCCTGAAAGCTTTACCATCCATTGCGCATGGCCCTTGGTCAGTTGGTGTGATTCTCGGCACCAATGTCGCTCGGATGAAAGAAACTTTGCAGACAACTTGCGCAGCTACTGTCGACAGCGTGAGACTTGGTCCGCAAGTCACGTATATACCCTTCCCCAGAAAATCCGAAAAATGAATAGTCCACAATACCGGGAAAGGTATGTTCGCACTTGGTAGTAAAGAGTAATTCTGGAGAAAATTTGACACTGAAAATAGGATGGGCACTCCTCTTTTCTCCAGCCCTTGTGGCTTGGCTGCTTTGTGACTTCTGTTGTGCACCGGATCCCATTTGCTTTCCAAAAAAATAAAAATAAAAATAAAAATAAAAATAAAAATAGGATGGACACTATGAGCATGGCCTCCAATTCTTAAGAGCATCCCCACCAGTAGCACACCAATAGACCATGGCATCAATAAGTGGCGAGGCACTTACCACCTCGTGAGATATGGCGGTGCCGTGGCCATCCCATGCTCCCCACCAACCACCCGTTGAAATTAGACTGACCCTCATTATTCAAATGCCACCAAGGCACCAAGTCATACAATTGAAATGTCATTGTGGAACTCCTTGATGTTAACAATTGAAAGTTGTTCTTTGAAATGAAGGAAACAAAGTTTTTGACAATAGGGAAGCTAGATGGTTGGTGTTTTATTTATTTAAAGTATCTTTTTACTTTGAATAGAGTATGAGTTTTGAATTATTTTGGGGCATATAAATAAATAAAAACTATTTACTTTGAGTTGAGTATAAATTTTGGATTATTTTTAGACACATAGATAAATAGAAACTATTTATTTTGAGTTGACTATGAGTTTTGGATTATTTTTAGATACATAGATAAATAAAAGCTATTTATTTTGAGTTGAGTATGAGTTTTGGATTATTTTTAGATATATAGATAAATAAAAACTATTTACTTTGAGTTGAATATGAGTTTTGGATTGTTTTAGGATACATAGATAAAAGAAGCTATTTACTTTGAGTTGAGTATGAGTTTTGGATTATTTTTAGATATATAGATAAATAAAAATTATTTACTTTGAGTTGAGTATGAGTTTTGAATTATTTTTGGAGCCCATATCAACACAAAATTAGAGGTTAAAAATAAAGCCTTACCTTTTGCATTATATATATCTACTCTCTCCCTCTTATTTCATTCTCTTTTTGTTTATTTTTAAGACTATGAGGAGTGTGCATTGTTGAAGAATTGCTTCCAAAGCATCCCCTCGTATACTTACAGGTCATACATAGGAACAAGGCTTCTTCCTCTTTTTCACATGCCACCTACTACCTTCTATTGTGTCCAAATTAGCATCCCGTGAGACAATAGTCTACATTGACTAAGGTAGCGTGAGTATAATACTACCCTCTACAAAGGCCCTTGGTTGCCAAGCAAATGTGGAAGTGATGGGACAAACGGCACAATCTCTACCATGACGGGATGCTAGTGTGGACCCATTTTGCACTATCCAAGCGTGGCAAGCAAGGATTGCCATTACCAAGACCACTGGTGGCCAATTCTTACCAAAGCTCTTGGCAAGTGTTTGCCATGCTTGTCCAATGCCAAATGGCTCCATACCAACACCCCTTTACTATACAATTTATATTATTCCTCCAATCACTTTCACATTTACGCAACAATGAATGGGCCTTTACAGGGGACAATTTTACATTCATGCTAACTTGATTAATGTAGACTATAGTCACAATGGATGTTGGCGTGGATGTGATGGAGGGTAGTAGTAGGTATTTGGAGAAGGGGAAGAACTTCTATGAGGCTATGAAGAAGCAATTATGTTTTGTTTTTTAGTGGGTTGCTATTATATTCATCACATTGATTAAGCAACTACATCTGAAAGACAAATTTTATTTTCATTTTTTTAGAGATGAAATCCTATGTCTAATATAAGTTTAAAAAATCCATAATTTAAAAAAAAAATTGTAATCATTATGAATTTTTAAAATAATAAAATAATTATTAAGGATAAATATAATTAATTAAGTCACAAACTTGTTCCAATGTATAACCTTCAAGTATGTACGAATGTTTTGGAACCAATTGTTTACAATCCACACACTTTATATTCTTGAAGGGAAGAGAGAATTCTAGAAAAATAATGCAAATAAAAATTTAAATTTAAATCAAAAACCTTGTTTCAATGTATAACCTTCAAATATACGGAAAATTTCGTTAAAATGTTGGTATTCCATGTGCCATTTTGACACAAAGGACCAGTGAAGTGGTTTTACATTGTACTATGTAGTTGGTTGGATATGGTGGTGGGTGGCAAATGGATCCCTTGCATACAAGTGGATGGATTTCTACATAGGACTTGTGGGAAAGACAATGACTATAGATGTCATAAGTGAAAGTCTTGGGAGAATAATGGATAGAATATAGAATTATCATGGAATTATTGGTGCTTGACATAGGTGCTATTGTCCATTGTAATGAAGGGGGGTATATTTGTATTTGTCATCATGATGGGCAAAAGCTTGCTTGTTTAAAGCTTAATTATTTAAATTTACATTGTTTACAAGCACGCAGTCAATAAATTTTGTATCCAAAATATGGCTTGTTGAAATGGATGAGAAATGGAAAGAAAAAAAAGTCTTTTATGTCTTTTAGATTAAACAAAATAGAGGCTACGTACAAATACTGAGGAGCATAAAATCCATGATGCCCATAGTCTACCAAAAAGTGTACAATTCAAAGCAATATCATCGAACTAGAAAAACTATCATAAAGATTGATACAATTGATATTATTGCATAATATGTGAAGGTCTATCTTTCAGAATGCAAGGGAGCATCACAAGCATTGAATATGATTTTTGGAACAACCTTCTCTAGCAATTTCATATTCATGAGTCTTATTGTTTTTCCTCAATAAGTTGACATGAATGATCCACTACAAATTGCACTTGTTGACGAGGGGCAATAAAGTTGTTCTCGTTGTTTTTCTTTAATGTTTACAATGCCATGATGTTGTCTATAGAACTATAGTTGTCACGGACACTCTACGACCTTCTAGACTTTTTCATAGTCTTCTAGCACTTTCTAAAAACTCCCAAAGTGTTCCAGAAGCTTCCATAGTGTTCCAGAAGCTTCCATAGTGTTCCAGAAGCTTCCATAGTGTTCCAGAAGCTTCCATAGTGTTCCAGAAGCTTCCATAGTGTTCCAGAAGCTTCCATAGTGTTCCAGAAGCTTCCATAGTGTTCCAGAAGCTTCCATAGTGTTCCAGAAGCTTCCATAGTGTTCCAGAAGCTTCCATAGTGTTCCAGAAGCTTCCATAGTGTTCCAGAAGCTTCCATAGTGTTCCAGAAGCTTCCATAGTGTTCCAAAAGCTTCCATAGTGTTCCAGAAGCTTCCATAGTGTTCCAGAAGCTTCCATAGTGTTCCAGAAGCTTCCATAGTGTTCCAGAAGCTTCCATAGTGTTCCAGAAGCTTCCATAGTGTTCCAGAAGCTTCCATAGTGTTCCAGAAGCTTCCATAGTGTTCCAGAAGCTTCCATAGTGTTCCAGAAGCTTCCATAGTGTTCCAGAAGCTTCCATAGTGTTCCAGAAGCTTCCATAGTGTTCCAGAAGCTTCCATAGTGTTCCAGAAGCTTCCATAGTGTTCCAGAAGCTTCCATAGTGTTCCAGAAGCTTCCATAGTGTTCCAAAAGCTTCCATAGTGTTCCAAAAGCTTCCATAGTGTTCCAAAAGCTTCCATAGTGTTCCAAAAGCTTCCATAGTGTTCCAAAAGCTTCCATAGTGTTCCAAAAGCTTCCATAGTGTTCCAAAAGCTTCCATAGTGTTCCAAAAGCTTCCATAGTGTTCCAAAAGCTTCCATAGTGTTCCAAAAGCTTCCATAGTGTTCCAAAAGCTTCCATAGTGTTCCAAAAGCTTCCATAGTGTTTCAAAAGAGTTTATATTGCCCCAAAAGCTTCCGTAGACCTCTAGAGTCTTCCATAAAGTTCTAAAATAACCGCTTGATTGATGGTATATATAGAGGTCGAGGTTGAAGTAGTCCTCAGTCTCGACAACGCAATTTTTCAGTTTTAGTCTTGAATCCGGTTCTAGCCTTATACCTCTTAACTCTAATATCAAATTTTGTTATCTGAAACTTGTCTTGTCTTGTCATGTCTTGCCTTGTATCTTGCTTGTCCGTTACAATAGTTGGTCTTGTCAACCATACGGTCAATCTTCCATCTAAAATTAGGCTTCATGTTTCACACTGTATACAATAGTTGCACGTTATTAGATGTTCTACATGGTCCTCTCACATCCTTCCATCTTGCATGAAATCTATCATAAGATCCTTAGATTATCGAGTCTAAGGCCAAAATCCTTGTTTCAATTCATTAAATTGTAGGAGTCTTCCTCAGCTTCATAAATAGGACAATTTTTACATAGGTTCAATACGTGACCAAGTTTGACATGCAAGCCTTGTATTGCACCATCCATTGTCTTTGGATATGTCCTTCCAATGTTAGATGTATCCTTCAAATCCATCAAAATCTTAGTTTCGTTATGTTTTAGACACTTCAAGGAGATAGAAGTGTAATATGGAGACAACTTGTCATCGTAGAAGGCTTAGACATTTGTCCACATGTATGGAAGATTCTTTATAACATCACTCCCCGCACGTTTTAAAAGATACAAGGTCAAGGTTAAGGTTGACGTTAGAGGCCCTTCACACGGCAACTTCAACCGAACAAAAAAAATGATTGCCACTATTTAGGGCATTGAGACTTTGTGCTTATTGGAGGCAACAACCGACTACATGTCTTATTTATCTTGTACCTTGCCTACCGACCAAAAAATTTACGTCAAAGTTCTTCCTACTAATACTGAATGGAAGTAATTACTGGCCACTCTGAATGAGGTAAGGTTCACACATGCATGTAATATCACTTGTGACATTCATATTATGAGGATATGGATGGACTGTCGCATCGTCCATAAGAGTTTTGGAGTCCAAACGGGGTCGGAATTTGGTGATTTCGGTTGGAAATGGGTGGTCTTCCAAAATCAATGTAGGTTTTAGAAGTTCCTTCGACCCACAAGGGGAGTCTGCAACTTTAGTAACACCTTTTCCCTTATGAGCCATTTAAGACAATTATTTTACTATAAGGGTTCTTTTTCCAAGAATGCGCAAATTTGAAAAGTCCATGTTATCTTAAACCAATTACAAAAAGCATGTAATGCTTTTTTGATTTAAAAAAACAAAACAAAACAAAGAATACACTTTGTATTCAACAAATCTCTCCCTCGCACGAGAATACTCACAATATTTTTCTAGGATTTCCCAACTATTTTCCTTTCATTCCCATGTACAACTAGTTTTTCAAGTACCAAGTTTGATTTTTTTCGCTATTTTTTGTGGCTCCAAATAGAAATTTACAAAGTATCTCATTAGATATTTCAGATGTTTTCAAATTGCAAACGGATGTTCCACCAGCCGGTAACAATAAACCAACCGACACTGCTCCGTCTCCTCAAACTAATTGTTGCACACATCGGGAAAAAGCCCCCCTTTGCAACAATATTGTTGCAATGCTTAAACAATAGAGTACTAAAACCATACTGTTTTCGATACTGCAACAATACAATTTCAATGGGGAGGGTGTACTCTATCCATTGAAAATATACTATTGCAGTATGCAGGACGTTAAACGGTACCAATTAAGGTGGGCCCAACAAGGTAAACTTTGTGTTCTAGGAATAAAAGTAAAAAAAATCCCCCTATTTTGAACCATGTCTAGGGTATATTGTAGACCTTACCTAGCTAATTTGGGGTCTCTGATTGCAAATAAGAATTCAGAAGTTGCAAAAAAAATCATTTGTGGCAAATAAAAAAATTCCTCGGTTTTCCCCGGGTTAAATCCACCTCAGCAGGGCCCACCTAAGTTGGTACGATTTAACGTCCTGCTTGCAGTATTGCAACAGTATATTTTTAGTACTATACTGTTCAAGCATTGAAACAATACTGTTGCAGTGGGAGATACTTTCCTGATGCCGGTTTCCGATACTTCGGTAGACGTTTCGTCCATTGATGGATTCATTGGCCAGTTTTCTGGTCATTCCAAGGACCGACATGAATTGCTGCGAAGGCAGGAAGGAATGGGCTTGGCTAAAAAGAAGCCACTGCCACCGCAACCGATCGAGCCAACAACAGGTCGGAGTCGACAGCTGAAGCCAGAACTTCCGGCCATCGGCACGTTTTCATGAACTTTCAACGGAAGTCATGATCCAAAAGTTCTGTACTACTGTACAGTAGTATTGATGCTCGCTTTGTTTTTTTCTTTTGAGACACAGTTGACATGAATTAATAATTCCACAAATGAAGTACTGTATCTACTCTCGAGGTGCCGCTTTTGACTTAACTTGTGCGGAACGATACAACAGACACTTGAAGTTACTCCGTGAAATGCGAAGAAGTTGAAAAGCAATTTGTTAGTCTGTGGCTAACGGACGGAAATGACTGACATGAGAGAGACGGGACGGCCGGAGTTCAGGACGTTCCTATTATAACCCGTAAATGGGCAAAGCACCAAAATTTTGGTGTCTACAATAGTACTTTGAAGTTAAATAAAACCTAACCAAGTTGCTCTTTTTAGTAGTTCATAATTTTGAAAAATTCTTTATGAAGTCAAGTTTTAGTATCAAAAATCAGACTTTGAAAATGAATGATTGTGATTTTTCTATTCAAGATTTTGTGCAAGTGTGTCCATTGCAATCTCGACTTTATGTAGTGTTGAGAAATGAGCATCAAATACACTACATCTTGGAGAAAAAATTACATTAGAAATCCATTTCAAAAAATTGTAGAGTAGATTTTTAGAAGTCGTAAATAGATTGTGGTTATGCATGTTAGGCCCCATCATCCTTGTATTTTTTGGTGACCAACTTTTTAGATTTGACATGTGAAAGACAATTGAAAGATTTCAAATCACTTTTGTAAATTTTACACCCTCGTGATCAAACATTATAATCTTTCAATCCATAAGTGGTATCAATGTTGTGTTTTTTTCTCCTTTGTGATCTCTAACATGTTTAGTTTGAATTTGTACAATTAAAATTCAAATAAATTGATCCAACATATCAAAATATTGGCTTTTTTTTCAATTTAGAGCACATTCTTAAAAGCTCAAAAAAGGCCTTGGGCATTTAGGGGTTAAAACCCATCCACAATCACATTTGTTCACTTTGTTGGCTCTATCCTTTGCACAAAGTAAGACTTTAAGATAGGAAGTTCTAAAGGCGCATAGGCTTTAAAATTGCCCATTTCTTCAAATATACATTATTTGTACATGTTTTTTCATGGCCTTCAGTAATGTACAAACAATGTACACTTTAGAATGGGGACAATTTTAGGGCCCTATGCCATTTCAACTTCAATATTTCATAACTAATTCCATAAAGCTCCAAATAATATGAAACAACTTGGGTTAGATGCCAATTCCATTTGTCTTTCAAGGAAAATTTACTGAAAAATATTTCTAGAAGCTTCACCTTTCCAAAATTCAGTTTCAATTCTTAAATGGGTGATTTATGGACCTCCTACCTTGATATCACCCCTAAGCATTTTAAATATGAGTTCCAAATCCTATCTACCATTGCATTCATACTATACAACATGGTTAGGATTTGGTTGGAGTGGACAAAGTCTCGTAGTCACACCATTTTTATTCAACGAACAATTCATCACTTCAAGTGGCAAGAGCAAATTGAGCACATTTTTTATTCAACGAACAATTCATCACTTCAAGTGGCAAGAGCAAATTGAGCACATTCCTTACTGTCAACATGTATACTATTTATACTATTTAAAACACAAGATTGTTTGTTTGTATGTATGTGATTATGACCATTCATTTGGACTAACTAAGATGTGTTTCAAAAACCCTCGGTAAGTGCGGGTACACAAAGAGAATTTTATGGTGTTCCAATGGAGAAGGCAAAAAAATATTGAATATGAAGTTTTTTTTATTACATACAAAATTTTAAAAGTACACAAAAATTAGAAAATTACATGCAGAGAGCCATTGGGACATTGAGCCAATAGGTCGACAAGTTATTGGCTAGCGTAACATCATGACAATACTTTTGTTCTTACTTTTATTTTTTGTAGAATTTGTTGTCAAGTTTGTCCTCAGATTCGTACTTGATACATATTCTAGTTTCTACTTGGTCATGAGTAGAAGAAGATTAATAGTGATGAATTTTGACAAATATAAAGGATTAGATTTTTCATCTTGAATCAATCTATAGATAAATAATTATTGGTTCCCACCCTCCCATCCATAGTAAAGAAAGAGGAATTTTGAAGATTTGGTGGATCTTAAGGCCATATTGCTTAATGCTCAATAAGCCTCCAATTGCCAATATAACCACTCACCTATAAAGTAGAGTTTTGGGGACCATTAAAGCTTAAATGCACAAAAAATGGAGCAATTGTTCATGTACAACTACAAAGTTGTGAATTTAACTCCTAAAGGCCCATTGTTCCCTTGGGGGACAATTTGGAGTTTGGATAGGTTCCTATGAATTACAAAGTTATTGCAAAACTATATGTTTCTCAAAAAGTTTTAAAAAAATCAAGTAAAAATTCAATTCATATAGTTTTTTGTTTCAATTCCATATTGGATGAAGAAGTTATGGGGGATTTTAGGAAAATTTCAACTCAAGGGGCAACTTAGGTTGTCATTATTTAGTTGACTAAGGTCAAAAACAAATGCACATGCTACATTGGTTAAAATGACAAAAGTTGGGGTTGGCAACAAGTAAAGACTAGGATCATTGGCCAAAGCCCCAATATGTCAACACCCCTAAAATTTCATGCCCAATGTCCTTGAATAAATTTATTCAAAATATAGTTTGTTGCCAAATTTAGCAAGCTAGTCTTTTAGGGATTAAAATTGATAATGGGACAAGACTATTCACTTCTTCAGTAAATATATTATTTCCAACTTAAAATTCATTTTAGCTAAAATAAAACAAGTACAATGTAATTATAAAGCTATGTACTAGATAACAATAATAATTTATTGATCATTCCAACCAAAACCTAACAGTGTTGTGAAGGGTAAATGTAGTTTGTAGATAGGATTTGGAAATAGGGATTCATAAACCACTCAAAGGCGATGACTTACTGGGCTTATTTAGAACATGCTCATGCCCAATGGCTTTTGCAACTTTACCGCACCTTCCTAGAAATTAGCGACTTTAAAAGCTCTTTTTGTATTTTTAAGACTTTTTAATTTCTTGAATAAATTTATCCAAATTTTCCTTAAAGTTTTGGGAGAACTTTGGTGGGGGATTTTAACCCTTATTGAAGGATGGACTAGTGAAATCATCCTTCCAATGCCATGAGTGTACCCAATGGCGTCACTTTCTAGGTAAGGCAATGATTTTAGAATGTAAATGTAGGTCAGCTATTGATAACTTATTATTTTGGTCAATAAAAATAAGCTATCTACAATTTATCTACATTTAAGTTTTGAAATGACTATCATATGCAGAAAGTGAAGCTCTTGGGTACACTGACGCCATTGGGTGCTCCTACCTTATATCATAGTTTGAGAATCGGTCCAAGTGCAATGTAATGCGAGATGCCGAAGATCACTTGGGCCAAGGGGGATGCAAGACGTTAAATCATGCCAACTAAGGTGGGCCCAGCAAGGTAAACTTTGTGTTTTAGGAATAAAAGTAAAAAAAATCCCCCTATTTTGAGCCATGTTTAGGGTATATTGTAGACCTTACCTAGCTAATTTGGGGTCTCTGATTGCAAATAAGAATTCAGAAGTTGCAAAAAAAAATCATTTGTGGCAAATAAAAAATTCCTGCGTTTTCCCCGGGTTAAATCCAAATCCACCTCAGCAGGGCCCACCTTAGTTGGCACGATTTAACGTCCTGCAAGGGGGATTCCCATGCGGGAGTAGGCAGCGTTGAAAGGGGAGGATGGATACCTTACTAGTACCTTACCTGACCTACTATGACTAATTTCTGGATTATTAGTAAGTAATCCAAAAGGCGCGCCAGTGGAACAGTCACCGGTGACCGTTTTCACGTGGGGCCCACTTTTTTGAACCTGCTGCCGCCGTGTCTCGTTTCAGCTGGCAACTGACGAATTCAATTCAGTTGGCAGTCCGTCCTTGACGAACGGCGTGAACAGGCCGATAAAGGAAACTGAACTGATGAATCTTTGCCGTGAACTGAACTGACATTTAAAAAAAAAAAAAATTTTACTCATGGGGGACTAAGTTAAATTAAGGTGTGTTCGCACTTGGTGTTAACCCATAAATGCCCAAGGCCTGTTTTGAGCTTCTTGGAATTCGCTCTAACTGGAACACAAAGTCAACATTTTGATATAGTTGTATCAACTTTTTTTGGAATTGTAACCGTACAGATTCAAACCATAGCAAAGGCACCCATAAGTGATCAAACAAGGAATTTTGAACATGATGAGGAGCAATGGAAGGTGAAGTAAATATTGCACAAGGTGGAGTAACATGAACGATGGAAATTGCAAAAAGTATGGTAATTTTTGCATTGAAAGTGAAATTACTGTGATTTTTGAAAGGCCAAAGTTGTTGTCAACCCATGCCCAATGCTTAAAGTCATTCAAAACTACTCACTAACAACTTGGAGGCTATTTACAACAATACAAAAGTAAGGCATGCTGTAATTCTTGTGATAGCCAATGAAACAAGGAAGCTTCTTGTAACCTTTAAAGTATTAAAAAAATAGAAATGAATCCCAACTTTTCCAAATTTAAAACACCCTATTGATTGCTTGATGGGGGTTTGGTTAGGAGTGGGTACCTCTACCATAGACACATTAGAGATCATATGGGAAAAGAAAACACAACAACAATACCACTTATGGATTGAAAGATTATAATGTTTGATCATAAAGTGTTAAAACTATGAAAATCTTTCAGCTCTCTTTTTGCATGTTAAATCTAAAAAATTGGTCTCCAAAAAGATATGAGGTTGAAGGGCCTAACATGCATAACCCCAATCAATTTATGGCTTTTCAAAATCTACTCTACAATTTTTTCAATAAATTTCTAATATGATTTTTTCTCCAAGACCTAAGTAAATCGGTCATTCATTGCACACATCCAAGAATTGCATAACAACCATTGCCAATTATGGCACAATAACCGCACAATTCAATTACCAATTCAATTGTGATGAGAACAAAATTTTGTATCGGGTGGTGAAGGGGCACAAGGAATTTTTTACTAGATTTGAAGTGCATTGCCTTCAAATTGCAACAAAATTTGTAGAAAGATATCTTTTTGCATTCTTAACATGACATTTACTAATCACGTCAAATTTCAAAACATGCAAGCCTCTATATTCATGTGGTAAAGGATTTGAATTTTATCTATACGGTGATTGGCAAGTTTACTATAGTGTATTTGAAGCTCATCTTCAAGAGCCTCAACACTATGGAAAGTCAAGACACCTTTGCACAGATTCTTGAATGGAAAAATCATAATCATTCATTTTCAAAATTGGATTTTTGATGCTAAAATTAGACTTCAAAAAGAATTTGTCAAAAATATAAACTATTAAAAAGAGCAACTTAGTTGGATATTCTTTAACTTCAAAATATTGTCAACACCTAGATGTTAGGCATTTAGGGGTTAAAGAGTGTTGTTACTAAAGGTCTTAGGAATGAATTTCAAACCTACATCTAGATTAGATTCACATTACAAACATCACCTTTAACACTAAGTGTGAACATATCTTAAGGTTAGTATGCAAGCTTATTACATAACATTGTTAACTAGAATATAGCCCACCTCCTACATGGAAGGATAATTCCCTCCTAGATACTAGGGGTTTGAATTAAATTATAAAATCTACAACATTATTGGTTGCTTTATTGTGAGTTGTTAGTACTAGCTTTGGCTAGCCCATCCCCCCCCCCCCCCATTTAGAATTGCACAATGTTGGGGGCTCCCCTTTCTATGGAAGCAAAAGAATCCCCCCCAATTTGTTTAATAGTCTTATGTATAGGGTTACCTTTTTCATTTTTTAACCTTTTACCCCTAACACCCTGAGGTTTTTTTGGTCAAAAAACACTCAAAATTGCCATTTTTGCTAAGTTCACATAAGAAAACCAAAAAATTACTTTTAAAAAATCTAACCATAGGATCTTGTACTTAATTTGTTTGAAAACATGTGTTAAAAATTTCATCAAATTTGACCACATAGATTGCAAGATATTTGCATCCAAAATGAAGAAAAACAAATTTTTGTGCAACTTATTTAGCTAGATTTTTTAGCTTTGAATCTTTTTAATTGGAAACTTTTGCATTATTGATTTTGATTTTCTAATTTTTTATGTTGAATAGTTGAGTTGAGAATTCAAGGGAAAAAATTCAACAAAAATATACTTAATTTTCATTCATTAAAAATTTGTTAAGTAGAAGTAGATTAAAGATTGAAGCAAAAACTAAATTGTTAATAGCTCTAAGATGGAATTGAAATACAATAATTCCAATGGTGAGATTGTTCTAGAATGCAAAGCTAACCCTATCTAACAATTTTTTTTGAAAATTGTAAAAATTGCATTCACAAATGAATCCTACAAGTTACTTTTTTCAAGAAGATGCTTAGATTGTCCAAAAAACTAAGATTGTTCATAACTTTCTCATCACTAGTCCAAATAGAATAAATCAAAGCTTCAAATGTAGATAAAAATATAAAATTTCAGGAATTTAAATTTTTTTTATTTTTTATTTTTTCTCATTTTTTGTGTTGTCCATTGACCTCCATTTTGAGCATATTATGCCATAACTTTTTTCCAGGCACCAATTGAAATAAAAATTATATATCCACAAAGCTCTCACAAAACCACACATCCTCAAAAAGTTTCAAAAACATTTACTATAAATTGAGACAATAGGAATCTACCCAGATCCAAATTGTCCCACAAGGGGACAAACAATCCTTTAGAGGTAAAGGACGAATTAGTGACTTTGGAAATCATCCCTTTTCATTATTGTGTGAATCATTGACTTAAAAAAATAGCAAAAGCACTCATTAGAAGTCAAGCTATTGTAAAAGACCTTCCTTATTTATAATAAAGTTCCAAGAATGAATAGTTGCACTTCTATCCTATTAGAAGGATTCTCTGTCATCCATTGGACACCAAACATCTATGTTAATGTTTAATGATTAAAGGCAGTGCCAAAAGCAATCTTCATTGTAGAAAAGAAGTTGTTTACATCCATGGAAATTGATGAATCCTACAATATATGGATGAAATTTGATTTATTCATCTTAAAGGGTGTACATTCATCCAAAAGAGAGAAATTCCATCCCAGGATTTGATAGTATTTTGTAATTTCATCCATTGTGAACGTAAGAATATTTCATTTAAATACTCTTTGAAAAAATCACCACTTTTTAGTAAAAATTGCTCAAATAGGTAGTTGGAATAAATGGCCTATTACCATTCTGATTGGCAAACTAAATATCATGGGGGCCAACTTTAAGAGGGGCACATATTTTTTACAAAGGTGCGTGCTTATTTCACAAACCAAACCCAAGTAGATTTATAATTTTCCAATTAAAATTGTAAGTTTTATGAATTCTTGAAGTGATTTGCCCTAAAATTACAAGAGTGTCAATGGAGTAGAGTCATAAACATCCCTTAAACACCCTAGAACCATTTTTTCATATATCTAATGGCACTTAAGTACTCACCAATAAAGTATTGACTTAATTCCCCCTTGTTGACATTAATGCATTGATTTTGTCGTAAACTGAACAAATTTGGATGAGTTTTGTGGTAGAATTCGGGCCAAGAGTAGGATGATCAAATTAGGTAGTTGGTAGAAATGCATTAGTCTACCTTAAGTATACGATAATGCTTACAAAGGAGGGAATTGCACCCAAAAAATAGTCAATGAAGGGGGTGGAGCTTAACTAGGAGACACAATTTTTTGGCCCAACTTCCATTGAGAACAATTCCTTTCAAGAAAAAAAATTGTAGACCCCTAGTCACCGCTTGTTGCAAGAGAAAAGAAGTGGCACCCATCTAAGGTTGAGGCATTAGTAGTCAATCATTTAAGCAATTTTGGAACAAATTGTGCATAGTATGAAGAGGTGGAAATTTTTCTCATGTAGGAAGATTTGAGGCCTTGGGAGGGCTATTTCAAGCTTGTTCCCAAGGCTGAGAATGTGTCAAAATAATTTTTTTTAAATTAAAATTTTAAAATTTTAATTAGTTAATATTATTTAACCTGGCAAGATCTCGACCATGTTAGACTGCAGATTTGGTAGAGTTCCCAGAGTTCCCCACAGTCCGAGAATGCATCAGAACCCGTAGTCTTCTAGTGGCCTCAAATATCATCTAATGTATTAGTTCCAACCTTGAAAGGACAAAAAAAACATTCCAAGCTTGAGTTTCAATCTAAGTTTTGAACAATGCACCCTAGAAGTTGGATACTAGGTGTGGTTGACAACTGGTGCTTCAACCTTATATTAAATGCAATATCAAATTTGACATACAATATGGGATTTAATGAATATAAAGATAAAGAAAAATGATGGATGAAAAAGAATCATTGGAATGTTAAAGAAGGTCAAGAATATAGCAATTGATAAATCCGTAGTCACCTATTATATAGAATTCTCTATATAATCCACAACTTATGAGAAATAGTTTGTCCTCTATTTTTTCTTGGTGAGGATTTACACTATTGATAAACTCATTCATAGGATTGTTTCAAACAATGCCTCAGGTTCTAATTTCTAGAATCTTGGTTCAAGACTAAATTTCAACTTTAATGAAATTGTAGAAGGTGAATAAAAAAATAAAAATGAGGGACTTAGGAATTATAGTGTGCATACAAAAGGTTCCTACCCTAAATCCCAATTTGTATCTTGTATAATATTATATAGGAATTAAATATCCAAAAATAGAATCAACAAATCAAGAACCTATTTTTGGAATATTTTGGGCATAAAATCTACATTGGAAAGATTTAAAGAAAAATTTAGTTCATTTAGATGCCTTGTATAATGTTTTTTCCTAATTTTATATTCAAACAAATTATTGGAACTTGGAGGCTGAGTAAGATTGTTTTCTTGGCTAGACCCAATTTGGCCTCCAAGTTCTACTTGTTGCTAAAACTCTTCCCAAAAGTGTTGCCATGTATATGATTTGAATTCATTAGAAGACTATAAGTTCCCAAGCAATGGGAACAATGGGAACTTTGCCAAATTAGCAATCTAACATGTTCGAGACCTTGCCACATCAAATAATATTATATAAATAATCACTTAATCACTTAATATTTTAAATTTTCAATAATTAAAATAAATAATATTTTAATGTTTTAAATATTATAACAATAGATATTAGTTAATTGCAAGGGGACCAACCAAACAATTATAGGCATTTCACACTACATCCCAAATTTTGAATTTCTAAGACCTAGTTCAAGGCTAATTTCCAATTTTCTTAGATTGTAGATGGTGAATTGAAATGTTTAATTTATTTTATAGATCATGTCAAAAGTAGAATTTTTTTCTTATACATTTCTAGGACCCTGTATGATTAAGCTTTGAATTATCAAGATGACATTTGATTGAGGCAATAGCCCATAGGAGGCAAATTTATAAAGGAATTACAATTAAGTGCAATTAGCTTAACTTGCTACTATACATCTCTAATATTTACAAATGATACAATAACGAATCAAGTAATTTATAGTTGGAGTATGTTATAGCATTGATATCAACAAACTTACATATCAACATTTTAAAAGTTCCTTCTAACAAAAGTATAAAGTCTTGGAGTCACTCTCATAATTCTTATGAATTACAAATGATACAAGATGAACAAACTCTTAACCCCTGAAGGACCAAACGGCGTTTTTTTGGCAACATAGCAATTTTGGGCAGCTCACTATGAATGGAATTTTCATCTTTTTTCATTGAAATTTTCACACAACATGTGCCCAAGGAGTATGTTTAAGGCCCAAAAATTTTCATAACTTTTGACTACATAGTTAAAAAGTTATTGTATGATATATAGTTTTCTTTGTTCAGCAGGTAGTCTAGGCAAAAAAAAACTTCTTTAAAAATCACTTTTTAAAAAAATAAAAATTTGAAATTGGTTTTCTAGATTTATTTATACATGGATATCTTTGAATCATTCCATTTTGATTAATGAGATGCAAGTTACAAGGAGTTTTAGTTGTGGGTAGTTTGAAGTCCTTTATTTAACTCAATTTTCAATATTTTTGGAAAAAATTAAAATAATTGGGTTTAGATTGTTTATTGAAACATTATAGCAATTGGGATTGGCATTTTTCAATTTTATAAATAAATTTTTAACAATTTTGTATTTTGAATCATTTTCTATTTCTTTATACTTTCTATTTTTTCCTATATGTTGTACAATTCCAAACGATTTGAAAATTTTCAAGCATGTAGACAACTTACCTTGAAGAATGCATCCAAAGAGTAACCACAATTTTGGACATTTATTCATAATGATCTGACCTTAAGAAGTGCAGCTGCCCCTTTTTTCGCAAGGACAAAAAAGGATTTTTGTTACTTCAAACGCTAATATCTTGCAATCTATGTGGTGAAAATTTCTGAAAATTTTTCTACATATTCTCAAACCAAAGTAATATAAGATCATATGTGTAGAAATATCAAAAATGATTTTTTTTTCAAAAATTTTAGTACTTGTACTAGAGATGACAGTTTTGGAACATTTTGGGTGAAAACATAGTCAAAATCCTTTAGAGGTTAATTTACACCAACTTCAAAAGTAAGTTAAAAACTCAACTCTTAAAAAATTCGAAAATGCAATTATGAAGTCATAATCAATCATTTAAATTTTTTTTTGTTGAGAGAACTCTATACATATATAGTTGAAGATTGCAATTTTTGCATATATTTTTTATAATTTGGGTAGTTGAAATTGAAATCATGGATATTTTCAACAAAATTTTAACAAATTTCAATAGTATTTAACCCCAAAAGACCTACATACATTTTTTACAACATAAAAATTTTCAACATGTATATGTGACTAGAAATTTGTATATTTTAGGTTGAAATTTCAATAGAAAGTGGGGATGAGGAGTATCTTTCATATGCACTAAATTTCGGAAATATGAGTAAAAAATTATGGTCTAATAAGTTTTTTTTTGTAAATGGGCAGTCTAGATAGATTAGAAAAAATCACTTTAGAAACAAAAATTTGAAATTATTTTTTTAGAGTTATATATACATGGAAATCTTTAAATCAATCCATTTTGATCAATGAATCAAAAGTTTTGAGGAGTTTTAGTTTGCGAGCAATTATGGATTCTCTACTCTAAAATAAACTTTTGAAGTCCTTGATTTTACTCAATTTTCAACATTTTTTGAAAAAAATAAAATTGTAGGATGTAGATTATTTAGTACAACATTGCAACCATTGGGATTGGCATTTTTCAATTTTTTTTGTAGGCGCTCCATTAGGATCTCTTTGAATTCGAGAGCTCATATCTTGCAATCTGTGTAGTGGAATTTTCTGAAATTTTTTCTATGAATTCTCAAGATAGCATACTACAAGATCCTACAGTTACATGTGTCTAAAAATGTTTTTTTTTTCCAAAATTTAGTACTTGTACTAGAAATGGCAGTTTTGGAGCGTTTTTGGTGAAAACATAGTCATGGTCCTCTATGGGTTAAAGACTTTGCATCCTTATGGCTTTGAATTTTGCAATATATAAATTCATGGGAAATAGTAATAAAACAAATTGAAAGTGATTTTCTTTCTTTAAAAATTTGTTAAGTTGAGATGGAAGCAAGAACTAAATTGATAATTGTTTTAAGATGGAATTGAGTCATACCAATCCCTAACAATGAGATTGTAATAGCAAGCAAACTAAAAATGATAGACTATTTCTACGAGAAAGTAGTTGTGGAAATTGAATTTGAATTGAAATTTAAAAATTGGTAATTTTTTCTAAAAGATGCTTAATTGTTGACAAAATAAGAAACTCCATAACTTTCACATCACTAATCCAAATTAGTTGAATAATTATCCTACGTGGATAGAAAACTTATTCTAAGAGAAATAATTTTAAAAATTATTTCAAACTTTTGTGTATTTTAGATGCCTAGACCTAAGCATTTTGAACTTAAGGCGGCATAATGTTTCATCTCAAGTGTTCATTGAAATAAAAATATTATTTATAGAAAAATCCATTATTCTATTATTAAATTTTTTTCAAAACTGAAGCAAAAATTTAAATCATAAAAACCAACCTAAAATTTTATGTGTCTTCAAAGGGGATAATAGTTATTTAAAGGTTCATAATGTTAAAATAATATAATCTAACTCAGTTTTTTCCTATAATCAATTCAAAGCTAGAAAATAATCAAAATTGATTAGATTTGAATAGGAATTAGTTTTGTGAGCATTGATCTATAAATCTCAAATAAAATGTTTTCCTTTTGCACAAGTACTTTTTGAACAACTTGCTTTGTTATTGAAAGTGGAATGGTTTTACTTGAATATAAAATGTTGGATTTATGATTGAAAGTAGGATGGTTCTATATGAACATGAAGATGAAAGGGTGGTGCAAACTTTAAACCCTAAACCCTAACTTCTTCACATGTTTAGAGTGTCATCACAATTACTAAACGATTTATGACACATTTAGCATTTTGGTTTATTGTAGTTGATAGCTCCATCAAATGATGCCCATGTAGTTCAGAATAAGTTGGAATCATACAATCTAAATATAGACTACTAAATGTCATCTCATATTATTACAAATAGTCAAAAACTGTTATACATGATCTTGTGATTGGTTTGAAGTGACTTGGATCTCTCAAAATTTGACTGAAGTAATTCAATTTAGACACTTCAATGTTGAAATTGATTCTCACAAATGACAATAGGAGAATGTGTAGACATGGAAGTTTGGCCTATCATTGTTCCACCAGAAGGAAGTCCCAAAAGGGCAAATCCCAAACCTATTACTTCACCCAGGGTGAAGTAAGTCAAATCCCAATGTTAAAACAATTTATTAACCTTGTAAAGATATTACAGACCTAAATTTCCAATGGATGACTTCACTATAGAAACAAAGAATCCAATAATTGAGGCACTTTGGTGGCTACCTTGGTCATGGGGGCAGCATCCTTCAAGGGTTAAATAAGGGGGTTAGTGAAACTAAATAAGTTATAAGAAAGGAGAAGAGGGAGCCGATGGGCGCTGCACCGTCGCTGGCCAACGGCACCTTCTCTGTGCTGCTTTGTCAGCATTCGAGCCTCCACGTCAGATTTTACCATGTCCACGTCAGATTTTTTCAGGTCCATGGCCAACGGCACCTTCGCTGTGCTTCCTAGTCCGTTGCAATAACACCAGCAGCAGCTTCGTCATTCACCATCTGCTGGCAAGTAAATTCACACGACTGCAATCTTACAACCAGATCGCTGCTGTCATTACTAAGTTCGCATTTGCTCTCTTTGCTTTCATGTCACCTGCATTTGGAACCGTGCTGCGGCATTGATTGTGTGTTAGACTGTACTAGGATTTCGAGGTGGAACGAAGCAAGGAGAGCAACAAGCAAAAGGACACGCGGTCTCGGTGTAGGAAGGTGTGTTTGCGGTGGAGTTTCTTGGACATTCAGTTTCTTGGAAGAGCAGGAATGCTGTGTTGTTTGGATTCTTGGTGTGGCGATGTCCGATGTTGCGTTCTAGCTTTTGCATTTGTGGCTTCGCATTGCTTTGTCGAGTGATGAATTGGCGTTCTTTTGTTGTTCGATGTTGAGGTTTGTCGTTGTTGGTTGTTTTTGAACAGAGGGATCAGAGCTTGAAGGTTCCAGTCGTTGGTTGAAAAGGGCGGGGTGAGTGGAATTTGAATTGGGTGGGGCGCTATGGCGCTTCCTTGGTTGGTATGCTTGGGAATGCTAATCTTGATGGTGACTTCGAGGTCTGTGAGTGGGCTGGGGGTGAATTGGGGGACCATTTCGGTCAACCCTCTGCCGCCTGGCTATGTGGTGAAGATGCTGCAAGCGAATGGTATCAAGAAGGTGAAGCTCTTTGACGCTGACTACGATGTGGTGAAGTCATTGGCGGGGACGGACATTGAGGTGATGGTAGCAGCTCCGAATGACATGCTCGCCTCCCTTGCGAATGATCCCAAAGCCGCGGACGCGTGGGTGAAGCAGAATGTGACTGCCTTCAACTTCAAAGGCGGGGTGAATATCAAGTAAGTGCTTGCACTCACCGTTCCCCTTTGAATTGTCTCCGTAGTTTCTTGCTGTGGAAATGTTGAGATAATTGCACTCTCCCAGGATACTGAGGTTATGGATAGGTTGGAACAGTATTTGAGGGCTATTTTAGCTTTGGGTATGGAGAGAGCGATGCCGTGTTTGTCCTGTTCTGTGTGCAGACTCAATCACTCAAACTTGTGGACAGAAAGTGATTAGGTCTTGCATACAGTCATGTATGCAATATGGTGATACTGCAGTTCTATGTGTGTGTGTGTGGTGTTGGTGTTGGGTTCTCTCTTATGATCAGCCGTATTCATGTGGTCGGTCCAGTTGAGTATCGGTCATTTTGCTTTATTTTGATGGAGATTGCATCTTTCACTGTGTAATGGTCGATCTGGTTAAGTGTTCTTGCAAATGCCAAGCAGAAGTTAATGAGATTCCTCGTTGTCTTCTACAGATGGGTTGCGGTAGGTAACGAGCCTTTTCTTACGGCCTACGAGGGGGCATACCTGAACACAACTCTACCAGCTCTTAGGAACATGGCCGCTGCACTATCTAAGGCAGGTTACGCGGATACCATCAGGACGATCATTCCGTTTAATGCCGACATTCTCGATGGTGCGGCATTACCATCGGCCACCCGATTTAAGGTTGAGTACCTGGATCAAATTCAGCCCATGTTGCAGATATTCAACAGCACGAATGCGCCGTTCAGTGTGAATCTTTACCCCTTCATCAGCAAGTATCAAAACCCCACTTTTCCCCTTGACTTCGCATTCTTTATGGGAACCACCGCTCCTGTGATTGATGGTGCAAATACATACACCAATGCTCTCGATGCGAGTCTTGACGCCTTAGTGGCCGCTTTGACAGCTGCGGGGTATCCCAATATGCCCATTGTACTCGGTGAAATTGGCTGGCCCACTGATGGAAACGAATATGCTACCATTCCGTTAGCAAGCTCGTATAACCAGCAGCTGATTAACCATTTGCAGAGTAACGTTGGAACACCCCTGCGACCCGGCGTGTTCACCGAATTTTACATGTTCGGTCTCTTGGACGAGAATATCAAGAGTATTCTTCCGGGACCTTATGAACGCCACTGGGGAATGTTTTTCTACGACGGGGTCGCCAAATACGACCTCAACCTTGCAGGTATGTAACATTCTCTATTTATCTAAATCAGTAACTTTTCATGCACAAGGAACTCTTTTCTGCCACAATGGAATATCATTGTCTGAATTTATGTTGTGATCGATTCGGACATACGGTAGTCTATAGGAGATGAGTTTGATTGGTCCTGTTATAAGCTTGTGAGTGTACATGACTCTGGATTTGCGTGGTACGAAAGAGAGACCAGAGATTTTCTTGTCAGTTCAAATCATGGAAATGGTACCTCTAGTTCGCTCTTTTTGTTGGACTCAGATTATGGGAGCGTGTAAGTGACTCATGATCTACCTCTCTAATGACACTCTAATTGCTCCTTTTCTGTATATTCTCAGTATCTGTCATGTTGTGCATACTTCTGATTGGACAATTTCGTCTGCCAAATTGTGAACACGTGTGGATTGCAGACCCCCTCTGAATGCACTGTCATATGGCATTCTCAGTAGAGGTTTGAGTGTATTGACTGAAATAGCTTTTCATGTCAGTCTCGTCAGGAGCTTCATGAAAGCGATTTGTTCAGTAGGAACTAACGATGAATCAATCGGCTCATGCAGGTGGTACAAATGGTCCAGTACAAGCGTTGCAGAGTGCGGCATACCCACCCTATATGAGTAATCAGTACTGTGTGCTGAACACGCTTGCAGACAGGACGAATCTCTCCCAGAACGTGGCTTTCGCTTGTTCCCGAGCTGATTGTACTCCCTTGTACCCTGGCTCGTCGTGCGCAGGCTTATCTCCCGAGCAGAACGCCTCCTACTCTTTCAACATATACTTCCAATTTCAAAACCAAGATCCAAACGCTTGTAATTTTCAAGGTCTGGCGTCGATCACCACTGATAATCCTTCTTCGGGAAACTGTCGTTTTCCTATTGGGCTCACGAAGTACACACCATCCAAGAAGGACAGTTCCTCTGGAAGTGCACCGGGGGTAAGGATATACAGTCTCGCTGTAGTTGTCTCTATTTTTGCACTCTTTTTAAACAGTTTGTTTTGTTTTGGTTAGCTTGTCTCTGCAGTGTAATATTGTTCCTCTCTGTATATTTGTAGGCATAGAGCTGAATTCCATTTTGTTCTTCGCCATTTCTCACTGCGAGAAGTGCACGAGTGTTTCAATGGTAGAGGGGAAGGAAGAACATGCTCATTTTTCCTAGTCATAATTGTTGCTTCATGTCCGACCAGTAATACGTAAGTAGATTTAGAAACATAGGGTTAGAGAAGGATGAGTTGACACTAAGGAGTTATATTTTGTGTGAGGAACAACGCGATGTTGAATCTCCCAAGCACTCAAATAGGCAGGGAGACGGGTCCTGGCAATTATGCACCTACTTCTGCTCAATTATGTCCATTTCCCGATGGGAATTTCAGAATGCATGACCAAAACCATCACCCGTGAAATGGAGCTGGTTTGTCAAACTGTTTAATCAAGAATGGAAATCTAAAAGCGATTCTGAAAACTTGCTTGTGAGTTTTGTCCCCAGTGGTTGTGATTCATGACAGAAACAGAGCCCGTCAATTCCTGATCCAGTTGAAGAAACAGAACAATCCTCTCTAAAAAAATTGAGGTCGACAGACAACGCACTTTGCTGCAGTTGTCTCCGCTTTTAAGCTTATGAAAAGTGCAAAATCTCCTCGTAAATTACAACAGAATCCTGTTAATGGAATAGCCTTGGAGAAGACCTCGGAAATCATTAGGCTGGGTCTAACAAAACTGGTAAGGATTCATTGTTTTCTAGTTTACGTTTGTGTAAGAGAATGGAAGTGGAGTGCTTGATTGCAATGCTATTGATAACATTTGATGAATTCATGATTGCACTTCTTGGGATTTGGGTGCTGTACTGCTTCAGAAGTTGGGATGTGAGTTGCACCACGAGCACTTGCAATGAGGATAATGAGAGGTGGTGTATTCCATCCTTTATTTCAGGTGTTCGGCATTAGTGTTTGATATTTAGTGATTTTGATTCTATTGATATTGGTGAGAAGCGGTTGTTGCAGTATGTAAAATTGATGATCTTTTTGGTTTCCTGGTGGATTGAGTAGGGGATTGGTGTATTAAGGATTGGATGTTGAGATATGATTTTACATCTCAATTACTATTGTTTAACACCTGAATGACTAAGGTAGGCGACCCCTTTCCGATCACTTAACCCCTAACTGCCTGATCGACCATATATGGTCGATCTGAAATTTCAGGCTCAGGCTCAGTTTGGGATGGGCAGTGAAATTCATATGACTGTTATAAAAAAAATTTGGGGCAGTTTTTAGGGTTAACTATTGAAAACTTTCATTTTTCACTGAAAAAGTTGAACATTTGATTTTTGAGAGGTCCTTAAAGTCATGTTTGTCCATTAGTGGTAGAGTAAAGCTTGCTAATTTTACTTCATTATCCCAACTTTGCCAATTTCACTTGACTTGAGATCTAAAAAATTGTACTTATCCATTTGATTTGAAAATGGTCCCAATGGAAAGAGCCTAGTGTTTTCATGATTTTCACCATTGAAAATTTAAACATGCAAGTGTTGATTTGGAGTTATTTGCAATTCATACTTATAAAAAAAATTACATTTCAACAATTGCAAGGTGGACTGTAGTGAGTTTGATAGGTTTTCATGTGAAATTAAGTTTTTTGAAAGTACATTTTAATGTGCTAACACAATTTGTAGTTGTTCATGTCACCTCCAATTCCAAAATAAATTTATGTGCAAATTTCTGAAACATTGTGGGGAGGGATAGCATACTAAAATTAAAAAATGAACACTTCTCTTGTTATAATCTCACAACTCCTATGCAATTTTTCACTCAAAATTGGTGAATGTACTAATAAACAAGCTCTTTAAACATCTATACAGTTACATTTTGAAAAAAACACAATTTGCTTCATTGGGGTTAACTATAAGTCCATGTTCTTTTTTCATAGTCAAAACACACTTGAAAAGGCGCTTAGGGGTTAAGCGATTGAGAGGAAAAATGTCCCTCCTTATAGAAAGAGATTTTAGAAGGATTTTATTTTGTTTTCAATTTTTTTTTAAAAACAAGATTACCAAGAATTTTTTTTGTGAAAATTCTGCTCAACCTATTCTCGTTTGATAGGTCACTCTATTTTCTACCACAAGCTGATTACAAAATTGACCATGCTTCAATGTAGGTGATGATTGTGGCTTCCAACATACATCTTGTGATTGTTGTATTTTTTTAATGTACACCTTCCCTACATTTGTGTTGCGGCTTAGCTGGTGAAAATTGAAGGTTGATTGGGAAGAGGTCAGGTACCTTAGAGGATATTTCAGATTTCCAAAATTGTTAAGATGTATTGTAAAATGCAGCTTAGAACAATACTTTAAAGATGTTTTTCAAGCAATAGTTGTAAAACTTGATTCTTAAATTAGATTTGCATAGATTGATCTCCTAGTATACAAACCAATATTTTTCAATAAAATTTGAAGCTAGAAATCAAAAACTCCTAAAATTAATTCTTGATTGAAGATTTGTGAATTTTACAGAATTTTTTTAAGTTAAAAAATTTAAGTTCTAATCATAGTAATTTTTTAACATTTTGTATTATTTTTATATTCAAGTTGTTATGGATGTGTCATTTTTTGAATTAAAAGGAATTATTTTTTGAGGTAAAATCTACCAATACCTATTGAATAATAAAATATTTGCAAAGCAAAGTCTGTAGAGTCTATACTATACAAGTGTTAAAAAACTAGCACAAGAATCTTCAAAAAAATTTATGGATGAAAAAATATATTTTTGTGTGCTTGGGATGTATTTGTGTTTATTCATTGTTCAAAAGTTGAATGCTTGGCCTTTAGGGGTTAAAGGTTGGCATATACTATTTAACTAACGGAACTATTTGATCTAGAAGCTTTTCTTCAAATATGCTTGCATTCATTAAGGTATAGCAATATGAATGAATTAGTGTTGGAAGTAATTTCTATATTTTTTGAACAATTTTGTTATGACTATTTATATGGAGAGCTTTTATGTGTCATTTTGTACACCAAAGTAGAATAATATCCAAATATATCTAGTTGAATTAAGTTGCTTAATATATTTATGATGTTTTATAAATCTTAAAGGCCAGGATATGTGTTTTTGAACATTTCTCATATATTGACATTTAAAAAGACATTTGTGTCAACTACAATAGACAACAATGGCTACTTCCTACTTCACATTGAAGAATAATGAATGAACCTTTTGCCATATGTCTAAACCGTATGGTGTTGTTCCTTGAAGTTATAAAACTGTGACTTTTGAGTTCAATTCCAATCTTTTTTATCCCAATTTTGCAATAAAGATATTATAATTTCAATCCTATATATATAACTTTTATTTCATTGGGGTGCAAAAAGGTGATGGGGTCAATGGGTGGATCAATAGGGATTGCAAATGGGTGTACATACTTTAACCTCTTGTGGCCTCAAATGTAAGGTAACTACACCTAATTTTGATTGCTTTCTAAAACCAACCATCATAGATTCTTGGCTAAAATGTACTCCCACTATTCATGAGAGTCTACTTAGGATTGATTTAAAAAAAAACTATTTTCAACACTTTGAAAATTGGTAGTTTATTCACATTAGGTCCAAAAAAATACATTCTTAGAGAATCTAAAATCTCCTTGTGACTACCAAAAAGACCAACAATTTTTTTTAATATAACTAGTGTGTAGTATGTTGTTGCCACAATATAATATAGAAGTTAAGTGAAAGCAATTCTCTAATTTTTTAATTCATAAAAACTTCAAAAATCCATAATTTTTACCCTTTAAGTCCAAATGTCAAGAAACAAAGCCCATACACCCTTCTTTGCAAGAAGATTTCCAATGATACCAAGCATGTGACTAGGAGATGCATGGTCTAGGAGATCTCACCGTAACAAACAAAACAAATCAAAACAAAATAAACAATCAAATAAACAAACAACCTAATTTAATGGATGGATTGTTAAATTTCAAGGTGATGCTTGAATATCATGTCAACAAACATAAACTCAAACTCCCTCTCCTTACTTCATTCCACATTCACTAAAAAAATTGCATTGTAATAAGGTAGGAGGTTCTAATAGCACACAAGTTCTAACACCGTCCACCTCTTGAAATGTACTACATTTTTTGTACATTACAAAAGGCTATGAAAAAACAACATGTACAAATATACATTGTAGGAGGTGGGTAATTTTAGAGCACTAAGCCATTTCAACTTCAAAATTTCATAACTAATTTTACAAAGCTTTTAAAAATATGAAACAACTTGGGTTAGATGCCAATTCCACTTGTCTTTCTAGAAAATTATATTGAAAAATATTTC
Organism: Climacium dendroides; assembly: GCA_950106755.1. Lineage (NCBI taxonomy): Eukaryota > Viridiplantae > Streptophyta > Bryopsida > Hypnales > Climaciaceae > Climacium > Climacium dendroides. The sequence goes on along the minus strand of OX467084.1, from coordinate 5,320,084 downwards.
AAAAAGCTTTACCTCCACAAAATTCAATTCTAGCTTTTAGGTGGGCAATTTATGGACCTACTATCTTATATGTTAATTCTCAATTTTCTTTGAGTTAAACCTTCCTAGAAAAATTTCTCTTTATGCACTGGGCATATTACTTTGGGTAATCAAAGAATTACATACTTTCACCCACATAATGGGCATTATGGATTCTTCATCCAAAATGTTTTTATGTTCATCCAAGGAATCTTTATCATCTCTTTCATTTTTGAGTGGACACTTTTTGTTGAGCAATGTCTGATTGTCAAGGCATTCTATAAAAAAAAGGCTTCTTCATCAAGCTTTGCTGTCCCTATCCTAAAACATAAAATGCCCTTACATTCAGACATTATCCTATACATAATCCTCTTTTATCACTTTATAGATCCTAGCTTAGAACTGAAAGAAAGAAAAGAGGGAGGGTGATTTTGAGTCATAATCCATCTTCTTTATACACTTGCAGAGAGCCATAATTCTCCATCATTTGATGATCTTGGTTTAGCCTTCAAGGAGAGGATAGTGCTTGATAAGGGGCAGTTGACTCTCATCTAGTCATATAATCATCCTAAGTCACCCCCTTGTGACTACCTCACTACTTCCACCATTCTAAGAATGCCTCCATTATGGCCATTTTAAAAGCTTAATATATATCCTGCTTGTATAAATGAACCAAGAGGACTTCTTGGGATGTGACAATGATAATAATGACTTCCTTGGAGTGTACACAAGGTTGTTTGGGTCAATGACATGTCATTCAAGTCATGACCTATGATGTAACATGACTCCAAAGTTCATCATAATAGAATATTATAATAATTTGAATGGAATATTATAATTTTTTTTTATAAAAAAACATAAATTAAAGTAACATATTTAATAGTAGCAATACATTTGATTTTTCATTTGTGGTTGTAAAAAAAATAGTAAAAAAAGTCCAAATTTTTTTAGAGCTTTTGATTTTGATAGAATCTTGATGGAATTACAACTTGTCATGGCACGTTGTGACGTGACGTGATCATGTTTAGGATTGAAGTGTTTTATGATTGCAAAAATATAACTGAGGATGACTAGCAACTACTCGCAGTCATATTTTTGGATCTCACAACGTTGGGAAAAAACATGACTGCAAATATGACTGCTAGTCATATTTTGCTTTTGTATATCATGAATGTATAGTATACATGCATGGGAAACGACAAAATACTTTTTAGGGAACCGTAGGGAATGTATTATGCAAATACCAGTTATATTTGTCAATTATATTTTTGCATATATGACAACATGCAATCATATTCTATAGTTACATTTTTGTAAGTTCACATTTTTTTGGAAGTTTTTTTCCGGGCAGCCCCCTAAAAATTTGGGCAACCTAAAAAAATGTAAATAAATTATTGCTCAAAATTGTAAAATCGTAGCCGTTGTTTTTTGGAGATCTTGAAATCCTAGCCATCATTTTTAGGGTTTAAAAATCCTAGTTGCCACTTTTTAGGGATTTGAAACCCTAGCCGCCACTTCCTGTGCTTCATCTTCTTGCTTTTCAACTCTTGTTTCTTCTTCTTCCTTTTGTTTTTTGAAGTTCTAATTGTTGTATTGTTGTGTTTTAGTTGTTGTTTAGTTGTTGCTTTTTAACTCTTGTTTCTTCTTCCTCTTCTTGTTTTTTGAAGTTCTAATTGTTGTGTTGTTGTATTTTATTTGTTGTTGTTTAGTTGTTGCTTTCTTACTCTTGTTTCTTCTTCCTTTTATTTTTTGAAGTACTAATTGTTGTGTTATTGTGCTTTGGTTGTTGTGTTATTACTTTCTAACTCTTGTTTCTTCTTCCTCCTTTTGTTTTTTGAAGTTTTAATCGTTGTATTGTCGTGTTTTAGTTGTTGTTGTTTAATTATTGAGGTTTTAGTTGTTGTTTTTTAGTTGTTACTAATCTATTGTTGCTTCTTACATCTTATTTGTTGTTAGTTTGTTGTTGTTTCATAGTTGTTAATTTGTTGTTGCTTTATAGTTGTTGCTAATCTTTTATTGCATCTTCGCTTGTCTTATTCTTACTTCTTATTGTTTTTTATTTTTTGTTTTTGTTGCCTCTTGTTATACCTTAGCTTTTACTTCTTACTATCTTTTAGTACTAACTTGAACAAAAAAATGACTCACAATAGTCATGTGCCTCATCAACCAAAATATGACTTCCGATAGTCATATAGTGCATCAACCAAAATATGACTCATAGCAGTTATAATCCATATCACTTAAGATATGACTCACAACAATTATACTTCATATCACTTAAAATATAACTCGAAATATGACTCACCGCATCCATATCATTTAAAATATGACTCGAAATATGACTCACCGCAGTCATACTCCATATCACTTAAAATATAATTCAAAATATGATTCACCATAGTCGTACTCCATATCACTTAAAATATGATTCAAAATTTGACTCACTACGATTATATTCCATATTCTTTAGAATATAACTTTCTGTAGTCGTATTGCATATCACTCAAAATATGACTTATCATAGTCACATTCCACGTCAACTAAAATATGACTGGACACAGTCACATTCCACGTAGGTTATTGTTTTTGCTCGGGCAGCTCATAAAAAAGTTAAGCCTCCAAGGGTGGTCAACATATACACCATGTTGGCAATATACATCTAAAAATGGTTTTGTTATATTTTCAAATCTATATGACTGCAAATATGACTCACTAGTCATATGATTGAAAGTGAATGACTCAATCATGACTCATCCTAGTCATATCCCAACCATCTACAGTGATTTTTGCTTGAGTCACATTTTTTGATTTTGTGACTCACTGCAGTCATATTTTGCAGTCATAAAACATTCATTTTCTTGTAGTCTAACGTGACATTACAATGTGAAAATTCTAAGTCATATTAGGATAGACAACCTTAGGTTTGCAAGTTAGCATTTAGGATGTCTTGGTTGCCATAATAGGGTTATGCATTTTTTGGATATGAAATAATTAACCCCTAAAACCTTAAATTGTTTTTTTGGCAAAATAGTGATTTTGAGAAACTCACTACAAATGTTATTTTTTTCTTTGAAATTTTTACACAACATGTGCCCAAGGAGTAGCTTTAAGGTCCAACAATTTTCATAATTTTTGAGTACATGGGTAAAAGTTATTATACAGTATGTAGTTTTCATTGCTTTGTGGGTAGTACGGGCAACAAAAAAAACTACTTCTAAAATCATTTTTTTGAAAAATAAAAATTTGAAATTGCTTCTCTGGATTTATATGTATGTGGAAAGCTTTTAATCATTCCATTTTGATTAATGAGATGAAAATTACAAGGAGTTTTAGTTTGTTGATAGTTTGCGGGTAGTTATGGAATCTCTACTTTAAGATAAATTTTGAAGTCTTTTATTTAGCTCAATTTTCAATATTATTGAAAAAAATAAAAACAAATAGGTGTAGATTGTTTATTACAACATTACAACCATTGGGATTGGCATTTTCAATTCCATAAATTGGTAACAATTTAGTATTTTGAATCATTTTCTACTTTTTTCTACTTAGTATTTTTTCTTATATGTTGTACAATTTCAAATGATCTGAAAATTTTCAAGCATTTAGCCAACTTGTTTTGAAAAATGAAGCCAAAGAGTACCCACCATTTTGGACATTTTTTCATACAAGTGTGAACTTGTGAAGTTTAGTTGCCTGATTTTTCTTAGGGCCAAAAAAAAGAATTTGGAAATTTGAAAACTCATATCTTGCAATCTATATGGCGGAATTTTTTTTAATTTTCTACACTTAAACTAGTGTACTACAAGATCCTATGATTACATATGTCCAAAAATGTTTTATTTTTTAAAATTTGGTACTTAAACTAGAAATGATAGTTTTGGAGCATTTTTGGTAAAAACATAGTAAAAAAACTTTAGGAATTAAAAGAATGTTACCATTTCGAAGCTTTGGCATTCCTCCTAGGTGTCTAAGCCTTTCCAAGTGTGTTTTTTCTGTGAAAAAAGAGCATGGATTTAATATAGTTTTCTCCAATGAAGAATTTTTATTTTCAAACTTTAACTATGTAGATGTTTAAAGGGCTTACTTATTATTGTACTTACTAATTTTGAGTGTGAAATTGCATAGGAGTTGTGAGATTATAACAAGAGAAATGTACATATCTATTATTAATATGTTGTCCTTTTCCACAATATTTGAGAAATTTGCATATAAATTTTCTTTGGGATTGGAGGTGATATGGACAACTAGAAATTGTGTTAACACACCAAAATTCACTTCCAAAAACCTTAAGTAAAGAGCTATTGAACTCATTGTACAATTTGCCTTATAATTGTTGAAAAGCAATTTTTTATAAATAGAAATCACAAATAACTCCAAATCAACATTTGTATGTTTAAATTTTCAATGGTGATAATCATGAAAACACTTTACTTTTTCCATTGGGCCCATTTCCAAAGCAAATGGATAAGTACAATTTTTTAGGTCTCAAATCAAGTGAAATTGGCCAACTTTGCTCAAACTTAAGTAAAGATATGAAGTCAAATTGGCAAGCTTTAGTCTTCCACTAATGGTACATCCTCTATGCTTGGATCAAAGTTGTTAAAAAATAATTCAAAATCTAACTAAATATGGCATGTAATAAAATATTTAGAAATTATAATGTGACATAATTGAATAGTGTAGGAAATATTAATAAAAAAATTTGTATCCTAAAAAAAATTGATGAAAAATAAATGAAAAATAATATACAAATCAAGGTGATTGCTTTATAAATGTGAAAAATCCATGGAATACATAAACTTACTATATTTAGTCCTTTTCTCCCCCTTGAAAGAGATTGTGTTCATTGAAAGAGATTGAAACTTAGTGAATTTACTATGTTGGGAGGACCCTACTACTCAAGGTCACAAAAAATTCAATACAGCTTTGCTAAATAATACCATAATAAGCTAAGACCTTGCTAAAGGTCACAAAATATTCCAAATTTTGTGAAATGAAATTTCAAAAATTCTTGAATTGAATTAATGAAAGGATAATCGACCCTAAAAGAAATGATTTTCTATGTGGTTTAATGAATCCGACCCCAATGTATGATATATGCCTTTATAGATCTCTAAAAATTTCAAATATTTGCCCTTTTTAGAGAAAAATATAAGCTTCTAATAGTTAACTTTAATGCTATCCGTAAAAAATTTACAAATGTTTAAAAGAATTTAATTGCCCCTACAAAAATGAGCGTGAAATTTTAGATCAACCATATATAGTCAATTAAGCACTTAAGAGTTAACAAAATTCTAGAATATATTGTTGCCATTTTAGGTGAGAAATGATTACCATTATACATTCAAAAGGACTAATAATACTTATAAGCTTTAAGAATTATTACTTCAAAAATTCATAACTAATTCATACTTTGGCAAAGAAAATAATGGTTTTACTTCCTATTACATAAATTCGTATAGTGAAGAATTTTACCACATGAGAAAAAATATTTGATCCTTACACTAGGAAAAACTCTTCAATCATCATTTAGGCATGCCAAGAAGTTCTTCTATCAAAGACCACAATTTCATGATTTAAAACTAACCATTCTATTTAATATTTGTAAGAACTGCAATTCAAAGAGGTTACCTATACATTGTTAAGGTCGAGAGAACATTACTTTGCGTTGATTCTAAAATACATAATATTAAACAATAAATAAAATTTGAATCAATGAAAATGCAATAAATATCTCAAGGCCTACTAATTTCAAGTCTCTTGGTTCTTCAAGGGTTTTGCACAATAATCCACAATTTTTAAGACAAATTTTTATAGATTGAATACATTAACCCTAAAACATCAACAAGGACATTTGATGTCCAATGGATGACAAGGAATTGTTCTATTAGGATAGAAGTGCAACTATTCATCCTCAGAATTTTGTTGTAAAAAGGGGAGGTCTTTTACAATAGTTTGACTTCCAATGAGTGTTTTTGCTATTTTTTAAGCCAATGATTCACATAAGAATAAATTGGGATGATTTCCAAGGTCACTCGTTCGTCCTTTAACCCTTAAAGGACAAACTCGTGACTTGGAAATAATCTATTTTGGTAATGTGTGAATTGTTGGTTTAAAAAAATGCAAAAGTACTCATTGGAAGTCAAACTATTGTAGAAGACCTTCCCTTTTCACAACAAAATTTCAAGGACAAATAATTGCACTCTTGTCTTATATGGAGAGATTTTGTCATTCGTCGACTAGAAAATGTTCTTTGCATTGTATATGGGTTAAGGATTAAGGTAGACAAACATATCTTTGCCAAACTCTTATTTTCACCACTTTACTTTTGGCTCCAATTCCACCACAAAATCCATCCAAATTTGTTCACTTTTATGACAAAATCAATGCATTAATGTCACAAGGGGTAATTATACGTCAATACTTTATTGGTAAATATTTAAGTGCTAATAGATACTTGGAAAAGCAATATGAGTTGTTAATAGGACATTTATGATTCTATTCTATGGGTGGTTTTGTAATTTTACGGCACCACTTCAAAAATTCACATAAATTACAATCCAAAATTAGGAGTGTCCAAAAATTCAAAAAAGCAAAGTGCCAAAAATCAAGAAATCCAAATCAAGCTGCTGAACTATCTATCGAACTACAAAAACTAAATTATTTCGGCAGCAAGGTCTGAATATCAGTCTGAATCACATAGTTTACAAGAAGCTGCTATCCACAAAATCCACACGAGCTGTGTGGATTAATCTCTAAAACTAAATCATAAGAAATTTGCTATGAAAGCGGCACTCTCTGGAACACGAGCTGTGTTCTACTCAACCCCATATTTTGAAAGCGGCATTCTCGAGAACACGAGCTGTGTTCTTCTCAAACTTCATGTTGCTCTCCACGAGAAGCAAAGTACTCCATTGCCATGACCTTCAGACGGGGTCCTAGATTCTCACTCAGCTTAATGAAAACGAAGAAGAGCATTCTGTAAAGGGCGATCATCGCGATGATGATACCCAAATCTCCCCACTTGGATCTATTGTTTGTGATCCCGTAGATCTGCTGCAGCACATATTTCCCAGACAGGTCTGCACCAATTGGTTTGCCGTCCACTCCCAAGAAGTTCTGAAACGTCAGACCGGGAAAGTCGTTCTTGAACAGCCCCTGCGATTTCACAAACATTCATGCACCCAAAAGTTAGTGTCTCAAATTCTCCTTGAAACCCGTGGATGTTCACAGTTATATAAAAGATCATATATTACTCAAATGCTTATAGTCAAACCCGTAAATGCTGCCTGTGATCTATCGCACCAAATTTGCTAAGAAGCGCAAATTCTGATCAGGCAGTTCTAGCACAAAAATGATCATCAAAGATAACGGGAAAAGAACGTGACAGACATCTCCCCTCTGTAGCTTTGATCACCATGTTAGAATCACAATGGATATAATATTGAAGGTTGCGTGTGTGGAATCTGCTAATTAGGCAGAAAACATTTGTGCACTTTTAGAGAATTTGATGCCTCATGTCGACTCACCTGAATTGCGTAAGTGTGAAAAGCAATGTATGATACTGGGTACCGCCACACGGGCTTCGGCAAATCCTTTGTCAATCGAAAGTAACCCGACAATAGCATGTAAATTGCCTGCTCACATTGCATACAATATAATGTACTTAGAAGAATGCCATCAACGAAGGAGCTCACCTTCAAGACCTCCAACAAGGATGATTCAAATTAGATATTTTGACCCAGGGGTAGCAATTAAGATTGGCACAGGGGGCCCCCTCTATTTAGTTCCACATTGATAAAAAAAATGTAGAATAATCTATACCAATGAGTTCGAAATCTACAATGAACATTACCGTACTAGGGTTCATGAGAAAGACAAGATTGCAGTTAAACGATATTAAAAAAATCTCCATTCCAGTTGTATTTTCCGCAATATGATCAATCAATCAGTCATTCTAAAATCATGAATCCTTCATAGTTCACAAGATTCCCAAACCCCAAACTGGTCAATGCAAGAATATGAATTTATACTTTCAACAACAAGTCCTAAGCCTAAAACCCTAAAAAAACCTAAAAGACCTTTTTTAGGGCAGGTGTGCTCCGAACGAACCTGGATTCCAGCCCCGATGACAATCCCTGCCAAGAAGTTGCGTCCCACCACACTGGACACCGCCATCATGAGGCTCTCCACGCATGTCAAGGCCGCGAAGAGCATGAGGATGAAGTAGGCGTAGTGACCAAAGCCAGGATGCAGCCACGCCATGAAGTACACCAGCGTCCCGGATGACAACGCAATCAGGAACAGAAACGGAAGAGAAGCTAAGGTGTTGCCCACCACAAAAGCTGCCACGCCGTAGTGCCCACTGAGACGCTCATGGTAAAACACTCGCATGTCTTCCACGAACGAAGGGAACCCGCCGATCGCCATGAAGGTCAAGAACGCGGCAACGAAGAACATCACTCCTGCTCGCGCCTGCAGGTCCAGTCGGATCATGCATGTGTGTGTTAGCAATTCGGCACTTTCCTTGCCGAAATGATTTTGTATTGAATTTGAGCCACACAATTTGTTTCTCTCTACACGATTTTCTACTTGTTCTACTACTTCATGATGTTGGCACCAACTAGATGAGGCTTCATGGTACTCAGAGATCTTCTAGTTACTATTCATAATTTGAAAGCCTAACTATGACCCTGGTTGCTACCAAGGATGCGTGTCCACGTAGGGGTTGGTTCATGGGGTCCTTCACATATCTTTAAGCAAAGATTGAGGCTCCAAACATCCGGGGGGAGCATATTCATCTTGAGGGAGGAAATGAACTACGAATATAATGTAACAGATGTAGTATTAAAGGTGTGGAATGAGAAAATAAAACAGATATAAATGCATGACTTCGAGCACTAGTAACAAATTAGAGCTGAAATATTGCAAGTAGTTGAGTGCTCACCAAGATAGAGTTGTACCGGAGACCGACGTGCCAGAAAATGGTCCCCAGACAAACGCCCACCATGACATACATGGCCACACGAAGCCAGTAGTATCCCGGATCTCGAGTCATATTCACAAAGGAGCGCCGTGTGAGCGTCATGCATTGCCGGACAAAACTGGCATGCCCCTTGCTTCCTCCAGCTTGTTCCCCTCTGCCCCTCTGCAACACCATGCATTGATTTCAACACATGGAAGTTCTCATTGGAAATCATTCATGAAATCACCAGCCGCAAGCGTAGAATGCTTAGAATACACTTTTGTAGGTAGTTTGATATTGATAGCGTGCTAGACGATGGAAATCAGACTTACAGTGTTTGATAGGATTTGAGAGATCTTGGCTCGCGTTCCTGAGGCATACTCACTCTGCTGATAATCAGCCGAAAGCGATTTCACCACTTCCGCTGTGTTCTTCCTTGTTTTCAGAAGCAATGGGTCTGCTGACGCTTCAGTGTCCTAAACAATAGTAACAACACAATTTAAGGATTCCATTTGGTGAAATAAAAAGTAAATAATTGCAGAGTTATCCTGTACGTAATGGTATGTTGCCTACTGTTTGTCAACACATCGAACGCAAGATATCAATGGAATGGAAGTTATTTACGCTGATATAGATAACATGGAAGTGATGATACATAGTACTTCGAATTTGGCAATTCTTTTTTTAAGATTGTGTTTGAAAATGTTCCATTAATTCACTCTAGTTTGATAACAGCACATCATGCGCAACACATGTAGGGATGCTAAATTCATAACAACAGAAAAGGACGTGTTCACTTACATCATCAACCTCGAGTTCTTTGAGGGTGGACTTCACTGTGTCAAAATCGGCATTGATGATTTGCAAGTAATGATCGGATGGATTCCCCATCGGCGGGCACGGGTAGTTTGCTGCTGCAAAGAACTAATTCACCCCAAGAACCACTGTCAGTATGCGTGGTTGCAAACATACAGCACATTAAAACTAGAAACACATTCGCAGAGTGATGAGTCGTAACGATCAACTAGAAATAACTAAGTGAGCAAATACAAACCCTGCAAAGACTCAAAACAATCACTGGAGAAGACTAGACGGAATGCTCAGCTCCAGAGCATTATCAAACATGATGCCAAGGCGTTCTATTAATCCAGATCTGTATTTTGTCGGTTGACCTGAGGAGAAGGATTATCATGGGTTATAATCCTCTTCTGACTAGCTAGTGAGGCAGTCACACGGTTGCCTTGAACATTGAACTTAGCATTATGATCATCACACATCTATGATGTTACGTGGACAGTGTCACGAGTTCATTCATGTGAATGGTCACGAATTCATCTTCACACATTTTCATCCAAAATTTGGAAGCACTCTTAAGTTTAAAATCCAGTTCTAACAAACTAAGAAAAATAGTATGTTCTGTATGCAAGCAAGGAAGGGGGTGTAGTTGCAAATTGGTTGCAACGGTTGTACTACGACTGTAGTGTGTGCTGATTTACACAGGACATGAGTAGCATATATGTAGATGGCGTCTCTGAGCATTATTTGCTAACCTGGGAGGCACTCGCAGTGTCGCCGAAGTAAACGGTTTGCCCTTTGGAGAGGAGAGTGAGGGAGTCGAAGAGCGCAAACACTTCACTGCTGGGCTGGTGGATGGACGAGATCACGGTCCGCCCATCCTTGGCTAAATTCTTCAATGTGCGCACCACAAAGTAAGCAGCAGCACTGCACCGCCCATCAACAAGGGATCACACTGTAAAGCTTCCAAAAGAATATTAATTATCACATAAAACTATCAAATCACATTAGTCGTATGTCATAATCTGGTTACTTGTTGTGGATCCTCTGCCACAAGTTGCGCAGCTCAGCATGCACTATTTTCCACAACAAGGCTCCAGATTTGAGTTCCACATTTGATTTCCCACAGCAAACTTCGGTTTCATAAATTTCCACATCAATGAGTGCAGAATGATAACACTGGACGACTGGACGAGCGGTAAGAAATGGAAGAACTGTAAGTTGAGAGCTCTCCTTACCTATCAAGGCCACTGGTGGGTTCATCCAAGAAGAGCAAGCGAGGGCGAGTGAGAATCTGCAATGCGATGCTGAGGCGACGCTTCTCGCCCCCACTCAGACCACGCACAAAGAAGTTCCCCACGTAGGTGTGCTGGCAACCAGACAACCCCATTTCCAAGATAGTGCGGTCCACAATGGCCTTCTTCTCCGCTTTGCTCACCTTGTTTGGAAACCGCAAGTTGGCCGAATACATGATGCTCTCACGCACCGTCAGAGTGCCTATCAACACATCCTCTTGGGTTACATAAGCCTGCCATGCCAGGAAAACTCACAATATCAGTGCAAGACTCTTGGCAGTTATCATTTCAAATCAAACGTTTCAATTGAAACTTAAGATGCGTTTCACATGGAGTTTTACTGCCGAGTAAAGAACCAGGAGGATCAAATGGACCATTATATCTACTTAGCAGTAAGCATGTCATAAGGAGACTATCTTTTGTTCAGAATAGTTTTAGTTTTAGTTTTTCGAACCAACATATGCAGCGTTCTTTACTGATTCTGGGAGATTGACAAAACCTGGTGCCACCTGAATTCTCTTATTTTCACCATACGATCAATGAGATTGGACATTTTAAAACCCTAAATGCTTGGGGTTTTTAGAGGTTAATAGACGAGGCGAGCTTACCGCAGCGCCATAGGAGAGAGTGGACTTCTTCTCTCCATTGAGCATTATGTCACCGGTGAGCTCTGTATTGGGAGCCAGTCGTCCTGCAGTATGAGCAAACGGAATGCATACTGAGAGCAGGAATGGAGATGATTCAAAATGACACCCCATTTACTCTAGATAGAAACCGAAAGTTGGTTAGTTTGAATCACTACAAATGTATGCATTGTAAATGATCACTTGCCTGCTAAAGTATCAAGCAATGTCGACTTCCCCGACCCGCTGGGTCCCATAATGGCCATAATCGACCCCGGCTCCGCATATCCTGCAACCCCACCACCACAACAGTTGAATCTCAACTCTTGTTCCAAGTCTAATTAGATTTACACTATCCATTCACCACTTGAGGCTGAACTTTCACCACCACTCTGAACGATTTAGCAGCACTATTTTCTCTGTGACTTGCAGACCACACTCAAAATGACGTCAACCTTACTTGAAAACCATCTCGGACTGCGTGAAATGTTTGACCTCGAAAGTTTGAATCAATACAAACGTATTTCTGATGTTGGTTTTGTGCGGGTTGAATCTAGTGACTAACAGTTGAACATAAGAAGCGCACTATCAAATAAATTTTTTGAGAGACTGGATGGCCCAACACAGACACACTATTATTCTGAGATGTGTGAAATCTTGCAAAGTAGAGTTTCAAGCCAAGCAGGGGATTCATGGCGTGACTTACCAGTGGCGCCGACGAGAATGGAGCGAGCTGGTTTGCCTCGCTTCGCTCGGACATGGACGCACAGATCGGTCCACACAATGTAAGCTCGGCCGCTGTCATCGTTCGCTGCCATTGAGTGTACACCACCAGTATCTAGTTCAACAACTGGCTCAAAATCCTCTACCAAATCAGGCTAAGTTACCAAGCTTGCCAGCTTCGAACGCGACTTCAGTCGACCACTGGAAGCAAGCACCACTGTATAATGGTTTATGTAAGATTCGAAAACAAGACTCCGTCTCTACGAGTCAAACGTTGTAGAAAAAAACCGACTTCGGCTGTCTGCGGTCGTGACTTAAGTAGTGTAAGGAGGCTCCTTCGCGGAAGTAACAAGGCATTCTCTTTGGTGTGCGATGTTTCTGCACGATGAGGATCGCTGAAACATGTTTTAGTCTGGAGATAGACCTTTACATTCTCTTGGTCCTGGTTTCATTAGTGTAGACACGACCCCCACCAGATGAGGGTTGTGTCTGGTGAGTGGGTTTCAACTTTCAGGGTCCCTTCTGGTGAAGCTGGCGTTAACACTTTTGGAATAGAATTGCAATAGAATACTCCTAAAAGTGTCAAATTTGGGGGAATTCATTTATTCAAATGAATGAGCGTCGCTGACTAAGATAAGCTTATTTGAGCCCTTGTGTTCCTCCAATTCGTGGTTCTGCAGTTCGTCAGTTGCTCACGTAATTTCAATGAAATACAATGCACTTACATAAACTTACATGCACCTGGATTCCAAGTGAATTTATGGTTTTGAAAACTAGAAAATCTCAAGATTTTGACAAATAGCGGGGGACTGCATGACTGACAACGGCATTGGATGCGAAGGGTGTAGCATCGCCATACGCGAGGCGTTAAACACCCCCTCGGGCCTGCGTGGCAGTCGCAGTGGGGCCCTTCCCAGCCTGACTTTACCGATTCCGTCCCGCTCCATCCCTGTTTCCGTCCCACGGGATCCGGCGTGGGATCCCGTCCCCGTCCTCCAGTTCCCGCCCTCCCGTCCTACTCCAAATCACCGTCTCCCACTTCAGCCAACACTAAGCTCCAAATCGCGTTTTTGAGCGCTCACTCTTCTTGTGTTGTTTGCATACTGTCAATCTTTCATCCCTTCCAGAAGCGTAAGGTTAAGCCATAGTCACCTCTTGGAAAAAACCCTTTTACAACTCTCACAAGCAAAATCCTGACTCCTTAATTGCAGCCCTGTACACACTCAAATCAAGTTAAGCATGAGAACATTCTTCACAACATGTAATCTCTTCCAAAATAATCCAAACCCCAAATATTATGAACACAAAACACTTACCTAATATGCCTATAGGACCTGTTCTGCTAAGAAGTTTGAAGTAAATTGGGTAGTACAAAAGCTCACTCGTTGAGGTGCTTGAAAAAAGGTGGAGGAAGAAGTATCAAACTCTAAACCTTTAACTTTGTAACATAATCTCCAAAATTGCTAAACCAAATGCACAAACATCTTAAAATCCTAAAGCATAGTTTGAGATGCAAAGTCTTGAATACGGTCCTCTTGAAGATGATGTTTGTCATGTAGGAGATTTGGAAAATGTTATTGCTAATGAAGATGGTAAGAATGAAGACTAATATCTATAGTTTGAGATGAGTGGTTATTGCAAATGTGATTGTGGTTGTGAACTTTTGATTCCTTGTCAAAATTGATAGGAGGACTTCAAAAATTATTGCATTCCTGCTCTCATGATTGATGCCTCTTCATTAGGTGGTAGAAGGGATTGTTTTGATTGTTACTTCTTGTCAATAGCAAGTTTAGGTGTATTTCTATATATAGTAGTGATGATGCCCGTTTTTTATAGTTTAGGACGGAGGGAGGGGAGGGCAGGAAGTTTATAGGCTTATTGAGTAAGTGTTTTGTGTTCATAATATTTGGGGATTGGATTATTTTTGGAAGAGATTACATGTTGTGAAGAATGTTCTCGTGTTTGATTCGTTTTGGGTGTGTATAGGGATGCAATTAAGAAGTCAGGATTTTGCTTGTGAGAGTTGTAAAAGGGTTTTTTCCAAGAGGTGACTACGACTTGACCTTATGCTTCTGGAAGGGACGAAAAATTAACAATATGCAAACAACATAAGAAGAGTGAGCACTCAAAAACACGATTTGGAGCGGCGATTTGGAGCTTAGTGTTGGCTGAAGTGAAAAACGATGATTTGGAGTGGGACGAGAGGGTGGGAACTAGAGGACAGGGACGAGATCCCACCCTGGATCCCATGGGACGAAGCATGGACGGAGTTGCGAAAGTAAAGCTGGGAAGGGCCCCTTTAGCTCGAGGGGGGGTAAAACATCTCCACCCGTCTTGCAAAATAGATGGCTTGTCCAAGGTGGCTTGCAAAAGTGCCCCACCTGTCTTGCAAAATGGATGAACTTGCTAAGAGTCCGGACCAAAAATATGAGGTGTCTTGCAAAAGCAAGTTGTTTTGCTAGCCAACGCACGGCCTACAAACAAGCCCTTAGACCGCATGCAACAAGAGACACCCAAGAAGCACGGAGACCCCCGACAAGCTGATGAACTTCCGATTTTTGAGTAGAAGTTAGTTGCAATTATCTTTTTCTACTTGTCATTTTCAGAAAATAGTAGCCTGCTTCAGAAAATAGTGGCCGGTTAGCAGGCCACTAGTGGGGCAGTCCATATGGGATTCACTTGCAAAACAGATGGCCCCTATTTTGCAAGCCAAAAGTTTTAGCAGACGGGTGGGGATGCTCTTAACAGCATACTCGAAGGCTCATTATTGGGCATCACCGAGGCAGGGATGCTTAGCGTGAGAGCAGTGCCAACCAGTCAGTGGAAAGGTGCAATATTGCGTGCTTATGTCGTGCTGAAATAACTGAAAAGCTGTACTTGTGTCAGTGCATGCTTACGTCGTGCTGAAATAGCTAAAATACTGTAAACAACGCCTTGACTTGTTTTGTTGTTCGTTTTTCTATTGAAACAAACAACGAATCGGAATTTGTCCTAACTTGTTTGGACAGGTTGTTAGCCCAGGAATCTGGGGGGGGGTCTAGTCTGCTTCGCCGGAAGGAGCCCGAAGGCTGGGGCCACCCCATTCCCCGAGCGGGGGGGGGGGGGGGAATGGCGAAGCTCTGAGGTCAGAATGTATTTTACCCTTGGGGAAAACGCAGGAGCTTTTTATTTTCAAATTTTGAGTTCATATTGGAAACCAAAGGCCCCAAATTTAACTGTGAGAGGTGTTTGCAATAAAATTAAAGTGGCGCAAAATAGTTTTTATTTATTTTTTACATTTACTCTTAGCTAGACCTCTGCAAGAAGCTCGTTGTACTACTATAGACTCGCCCCTATGAACGTGTTCTCAAACTTCTTTTTCTGTTTTTTTTAAAACAAATGCTTGTTCTGAAACTTCAAACTCTTTCATTGGTGATTTGAAACCCTTTTGGGACTTCCTAATATGAGTATAGAACTTAGAGAAGGTGAGGAAAAACAAGTCTTATCTAGGTGCATCTTGTTGGTATAAAAGAGGAAAAATAGACTCTCATATGATCCCACGTGATCCCATTAAATTTTTTTATTTCAACTTATTTTTTTCATTTTTTTTCATTTCATTTTATTTTATTTTGAAAAAAAAATTCTGTGTTTGTGATGGACCCTTTGTTTGTCACTGGTTGGATTGCTTTATCATTGATCACATGGGAATCTCTATTTCGCCACTCACTGCTCCCTCCATCGTCCCGGTGGTGCTGACTCCGTACAGTAGGCATCAGTGTTGACAAATGCGGCTAAAGGTGACTGCTGAGCACAGGCTACGACCCCTTTTACGGAAGGAGTACTTCCTGCGTAGTCATACTGGGAGACGCTCTTAGCTTCCAAACCTAAGTGTCAACGAGGATAGGACCGCTGTTTGTGCCGAAAGTGGTTACGAAATACGAAAGAGCGGTGGTCGATGAGTCGCCAAAGTTTTTGGTTTTAGGCAGCGGTTGCCTTTCACAATGTGCGGACATTCCTTGAACATGGCTACGGTGACGCTCTTCCACATGCCTTCAAATACTAAGCGCTGCCGAAGCACCTCCTCATACTTCGATCGCTTGAGCTTCCTACGTAGGTGAAGTCCGATTCTGATCTCTTTCCCACAACCAATTTCGTTTTGTTCTGACGGTCCATTATATTTGAATGCATGGCAGCATACTAACAGAATAATAATTCCGTGCCTAAGTAGAAGGCACATTGCGTTCAAGCAATTCTCATGTCACAGTTGATCCTTCAGACGATCCAAACCATCGACACTGCTGTCATCCCGCAGTTTCTGTTTCCATAGAACTCGATGTACACAGAAAGCTTCGCTTGCTGTTGCGCTCATGAACGTCGTGGCTGGGTTCAAAACACGGAGGCCCTACGGAATTCAGCTGCTGGCGAGGACAAAGATGGCAGTTGGTATGCTACAGCAAAGGGAAGGACAGCCAGATTCCGAAAGCGCTAACGTTACCCCAACCCAACAAGAAGCTCACAGAGAAAGCGACGACTGCTTCAACAGTGCTTTTGAAGAAGAGGAACGTGGACTTTGCGGTGTGAACAACAAGTCCTTTTGAAGACTAATATGTACCAGCTTCTACGACTACCTGTAAAATTGACTGTCTATGTGAACACAGCGGCACTACAGAAGAGTTCCTCTTACAAAAAGTTGGTCCATCACGTCAACAAGTGTGAAACGAGTCTCTTTATCCACTAATTACCATGTTACGTATTAACTTGCATTCTTATGTAACACCCAGTGTGAAGGCACCATAACCTTATCAAAACTTTACCTCTGCCAGAATGTTCATAGCTACACAAAATTTGCTGTCAAAATTTGAAATTTTAACACATTTAATTAGCAGTCCATGCTGTCGATATTGTAGGCAACTTGATCGCGTTCCAAGGTCACATCGTTCACGAACAACTTCGTTCTGTGGCGTGCGCAATTGATGGCGGATTGATGTCAACCTCGTTGCTGTTATTGTGGGTATTGCCCTCGTCATCTTGACTGTTCAGAACCTCGTTGCAAATACGGCTGGAGTGCTCGAGGAGGGTTGCATCATTTACGTCTGTGTGAGCAGCTGATGGTGAAGCTGCCAGAATCTCAGCTTCGAGGTTGAAAGGGATGGTACGCATGGTGATGGATGCAGCGAACCCCCACATCCCCAACTTTTTGCCACAAGTCGGGCATGTTCTAGTTAGTGTTCCATGG